>OX419683.1:12911128-14111128 GCA_948474745.1 Oligia latruncula
AGTATTGTAATTTCTCCAGTCATTAAGCTTAGAGAACTTACTTAGCTCTCAAGAATATTGCCGACAGCAGACCCACAATATATCCTTGAATACGGGCTTTCCCCGTAGTCAGCTGCAACGGACTATTATAGGCGGATGTATTGCTGTATTTAACTCCTTTGCACTAATCATAATGCTAAATTATTTACCTTAGTTCTAGACGAAAGGAGTGTTTTAAATTACGCAAAATTTGAATTGTTAAACTGTCACTTGTCGCCCTTTCGAGGTGTTCAATTTATGCCTTATAGATGATCAAAGCAGTATTGATTCTTCCTAAAACTATCTGCAACTGTAATCTCAGATAAGTTAGCTCTCTGTTCTCTTGTGTTACAATCGTAATTCGTACCGTTTCGCTAGATTTGTTCCCAGCTCTATTTCATCGAGGTTTAAATTGTTAACGCCTAGATGTACCATTGTTGAAGCATATACATACCTATGTATGCTTGTGCTTTATGTTATATAACAAGCAAACTATTTCGGTAACAGATCGTACAAAAAACCTGCCTTAGCCAATTAAATATACAGTCAAGTTGATTACGTTCCCTGAGATCTGACTAGGGGACGAAATAGCTTACATGAACGACAAAACATCACTAAAGAACACACTTTGTATACAAAATGTGAAATTATGTTGATGATTTACATGCAAGTAAGTAAGTAATGGTTGATGAGGTGAGCTACGAACATGCTTTATGCACTTTTTATGAGTCCACTTAACGTGTAAGCTGCTTCGGGACACCATCTTCCTTTCACTCCGGTCGAATTCATTTTAACGTTCTGCTATTGAGCACAGAACTATTTAATACCCTCAGACAAAGGGTCATCCTACGCAGGGCATCGCCCGCTATTCGGCTACAGCCTGTTTCCTTGTCAAAGTACTTGCACCTTCTTGTAACTTCCAATAACAATTTGATCCGCAACTGATCCCTGCTCGTGTAATGAAACGTTAGGAGAGCGCGTGGATGTCTCGCCACGTACGAGGCAAACGTGGTAACTGGTACAAATCTATTGTGCTAAAACGTTTGTTCGGATACCTATTTTGTTCCCAACTCAATTTCTTCGATTCATTATAAAATACACTTTTGTTTGCCAGTTTTAATTCAGTCATATAAATGTAAACCGAACAGACAAGTTGACATTGTGACGTACGAGCTAGTGCATATGAGTCAGCAGGCGAATGATTTTAGTCTTCCATTGCATAACAGAATCTGCCACTGACACTTTTATTTGATGGACTGGAACATGCCGATTGACTTGTACCTACCCATCGCATTTAAACCATGGAATATCTCAACGTGAATTGCTATTACATCATGGAAATAAACTCGAAGAACCTCATAGATGAAATGACAATTAAAAACAGCATTACCTATTGTCATTCTATATCTTTTCTCACGAGTTAGAACAACGCATAGTCAAAATAATATATGAGAAGATTAGCGTCGGCTTCAGCATCTTTGTTTTCTATTATAAGAGCAGTATGAGCTATTCCACATATTCAACTACTTCTTGGAAGGTATATTTGATAATATCTTTGTAAATATTGACTTGATAGCAGACGATATTCCATGAACTTTACGTATCGGGATGAACATTATTCTTCATACGCCGGAAATGCTAGAATTCCAGGATATTTATTTCTCAGCCTAAGTAGATACATGTGCAGGTTTCTTATAAAAATGAGTCAGGCCCTGAATTTATTTAAAATAGCTGACAGGGAACAATTTATGTTTCGAAAATAAACTCAGGTAAAAAG
Organism: Oligia latruncula; assembly: GCA_948474745.1. Lineage (NCBI taxonomy): Eukaryota > Metazoa > Arthropoda > Insecta > Lepidoptera > Noctuidae > Oligia > Oligia latruncula. Next base: position 12,912,924 of record OX419683.1, read on the forward strand.
TTAGCGTGAGTCAATAAGTTTAGACTGCGTTGACTTGATTTTGCACTTAATTCTATTGGGGAATGCGGATTGATGATAAAAAAACAACTATATATCCAAATATTATTTAAATCACATCATAAATAGCGGATGAGTTATGTTCGGACCTTTTTCATGGGATGTTGGAATATTGTTTTTTATCTGTGGTTTAATCTGGATTTAAATTAAAGGCTATTTTATTTTATTGACCGTTTTGATAACATTCGACGGCCGCCGATACTGTCGATTTAAAGGGTGGGGCTCGTTTGCTAACACGTACTATCATTTAAATAAATATGTGTATCTACATTAGGTATTACGTTTACTTTTGTGAAATATGTCGTGTCCTCAATACTGCACCATTTGCACCTTCCGAATTGGTCTTAAATGTGAGCATTTGAATTCTTTTCCAAGTTTATTTTGATTTAAAACTGCATCTGAGCAGACAGTAAACGTTTGTTAGACATTCCATGAATAATCCATGTGAGCGCGAACATTCTGATACAACTGTATCGCACAGTATAAAAAACAATGTCGATTGAATGTCGTAAAGAACGAATCGAATAAATATAAGTAATGTTAAAAGATCCCGATCGAAAATTTCCTAACTAAAAGCACTTAGCATTCTTGTTAGGTGCGACGGTATCGCGGTGCGCATCCGCAATAACTTACTCGTACGTATGAAACCTGACTGTAAGTGGTAATATGAAATGGCGCCATAACAGCTAACCCTTCTTGGAATACCTACACGACTTGGTGGTATTTTTAATCTTTAGAGTAGGTATTAGCTGTAGAGCGACAGCTCTACAGCTCATAGTACCTACGAATATGTCATTTATTAGTAGTCATACTTTTATAACCGTTCCATTTAATAGATGACGCAACTGAAGGCACCTACTAACATTTACTTTAACTCTTAACAAGTAACTCCTTACATAAGTACGTAATTTAGTCTGACTTTACGAGCTTTAATATGACAAGCACCTTATTCTTCGTGAAACAGGCTAAGTAGCTCGCCTTGCGTTTAGAAAGACTATTGATCAATGTCCGTGCATTAAGGCTCTTGTCTCATTCAGTAATGAAATACTTCTGTGTTGGTCTTCCAGTATCCAGTATGAAAGATTTAATTTAAACCACTCATCTCTCTCGCCCATAAATTACAGCAACGCTTGATTTATGACGTGCCAACATGTAACTCGATCACTAAGTGAGAAATTATCAGTAACGACGTGGTATTGACTAATTGAAGTTTGTCCCTCGGTTCTGTTAATAGTCGATATAGCTCCATTGCTCTGCCCGCATCCATTTACGTCGTTTTACATGCCGTCTACTAATTCAAGTCCCTTCCATTTAGCGGTGGCGCCTGCGCTGCCAATTAACCATTTACTGCCACTCATGTTGACCCGGTTGCGCGGATTCTATCTAATTAACTACGCTTTATAATCACGACTAGGAATTGATGATTGCGCATCTCTGCGCAGACATCACAGCACAGTGTTCCATTGTAACGGTTTCTCTCGAGAACTAGTGGCCGGATTGTAATATGGTTTTCACCGTAATCTAGATATTCTTAAAGTTTCGTATGTAAATTAGTTTGCTAAGCGAGCAGTTGATAAATAGAGTACCTAGAGCTATCAGTGTAGTATATTATTACCTCCTCTTTTCAATAAGCTTAATGTTTCGCAGTGTGCGACAATAAAGTCGGTTTTATTTCGTTAACACCACTACATTCGAAGTGGAGACAGATCTTCGAGTATTTTTCTAAGAAACAGCGGACCGCGTCAGACTGCTCGACGCCGATCACAATGGGGTCCACTTTTTTTTGTCATTCAAAGGTAAGGAGAACTCGTCTCGGGCATCAGACGATAGAAAAAAAAAACGTTCCAGTGATCATTTGAGAGCTTTGTTGAAGATCACCCGCACCTTTGATGTTTTATATTTAGCTATAGAGATAGAGCCTACCTGGCTCGCGATGATGAAGTCGTTAAGAAAGAGTTAAAATAACATAATAGACCGGTTTGCTTGCTAATACAGCAACTAAGTAATAACACTTAAAGTGTAATCGCTTTTATTAACTTATTAGTAGAACAATAATCATAGAACAATTTCAAGAATTAAGTAGTTTGGAGTGTGAACTAATAAGCAGAGCAGTTTTTTGTAAAAATGCGACTAAAAACAACGTGTGAGCTTTTAAACATTACTTACCAGTGTTTGATATTGTACATAGTATGCTCGACTGAACACACTGTTAAAGAAAAAACGTGTTATCACGATACAATGTGAACATTTAAAATGGTACCATCTTATTTGGGCCAGGCGCCGAGGTGTCTAACGAAATTCGATATAAGTTCACCTTTTTTTGTACGATACCCTATACAGCCGGCCGGTTTTAAACTACATAATTATGTATATAACTTTAAAACTTCGCGTTGAATGGTGCGTAAGAGTAGATTGTATCGTTATTTAATTATTATTTCGTGCTTCAGTGCGCTAACCATTTGATTGATTAATACATAACGATTCAAAAGGGGTGGTCAACTTCAATATGGACGCTTACCCCACTTTTATTTCATCATGTACACAAAAACGAATAACCTCGTGTTAAAGAGATTTACTTCTAGACCTTCAGTATCTAGAAACAATAGCTCTGGAAGTCATGTGATTATTTTTACGGGAAATATTAATGCCAGTAGGTGTTACACCACAATTTCATACACCGCCGTCTGAACAAAATGTTTGCTAAATAAAATAAACTGTGTGATAATAGCTCTGTCCATAGTTCTTGAATTCATTCAAGTAGTATCACGTCAATCCTTATTGTTGAAGCCGGAAGACTTAAATCTATTTGTAAGCCATTCAGTATTGTTGCACGGATATCGTTCGTGTTGACCAGTTAGTCGTTCGCCAGGGTCAAAACCACGCTGTTTACTACCTATACAAGAGGCTATGTTTATATGTATCTAAACTAACCGTGTAATCCCAAAATGGAGCTGCGACTGTGTCTTGTAAAAAGAAGAAGTGGTAAAAGGGCACAGTTATGCAACACTTATACTTACCATAAATATAAAGAACGAAGCTACTTACCGAAGATTTGTACTTTGTTAGGTTTCATAAAATAAAGTTGAGTTTCCTAAGACCGATCCGGGGTTAGGATTACGCAATCGAATTAAAATAATTGAAAAGCTGTTTAAGATAAATTCAAGCAACTTTACGATTTAGCAGAGAGACCATTGCCACATTGCAAGGAGTCTTAAAATTAAACCCACTTTGGATAGGGCTATTCGGTTCACCTTCCATTAAGATGGAGGTTCGACCGGCTTATTCCCACGAGCTCTAAATCTATTGTTCTCCAAACCATTTCACTCCATACATTGATTCCCAAGAGCTCCATAATGTTATTAAATAAAATACTAAAATTGTTCCCATTGATTTTTTAATTTGGAGCCGCCCGGGAATAAAATTATGGAGCGCCTGGGACTGTTGTAACAAAAACACCACAAATAAGGTCTAATTGGTTTGTTAGTCTCATAATCTTCTTGGAAATAAGTCAAGTACTTATATAACGCTAAAAACACAATAACCAACTCAATAATATCAAATATTTACATAATTATGTAAATCTGAAACGTTCACGCGTCTCAACGGGTTTTAGCCCTGCTATGGGCGACCTACTTCATAGATAATGCAATCTACAAGCTGTTACTGCGAACATGACCCAGTTAGTTGCAATACAGTGTCCCGAAGTTACCTGGGACTGTAAACTTTAAGTACCGCGGAAGATGGCGTAAACCGAGACAATCCGCGGCGCAGTTATAGGGTTTCTGAATTTAAGGCGACATGACCTAAAGCGCGGTCTTTGTCGGACTGCATAGAAAAGAAAGAGAAGCGCGATGAGTGACACAACGCTAGTAATTTATTACAAAATATGAAGCAATTATCTATTTACAAAAAGTAAATTAGTATGGTTTTTAGAGTTAAAATAATGTTTTTAGAGGTTAGGACCTTCATGATTTTTTTCTATCGTATCAAATAAGTTGTACCTATTATGTTTTCAACACACTATGTACCTAGCATATATCCTGAAGAATATCATATATTTTTCTGATTTTGTTTACTGTAGTCGATCATTATACTTTAATTGATTCTAAAACTTGCGTTTTTTGCGTTTAGGTCCTGTAAGCCCCTTAATACGCGTTAACGTTGTTGGAGTGATTTTATTACGAACTACAGTATAAGGTGGCCACTGTAAAAAATATTTTCCTAAACGCCTAAATAGGCCGTCGGATAAGACAAAAAAAAAGAGGCTAAATTCGCAAAACGTGACGTGTTCTGCATTTTTAGTATGTTGTATGGGTCTGTTAGGGTAGTGTGAATTCAAATTTGCAACTTCGAAAAACCTGCGGAAACAGAAAATCGAGAAAAACTTCGAAATTTTGGGACTTTTTTCACTATTTGCTCTCTAGGGCCAAAACTGTGCATTTTTTGCACCATTGAAGTTAACTTTAATATGGATAACATTTACTTAATACCTAGTAGACCTGGCTACCATCTTCCTCCAAACAGATGCAACATATGCGAATATTGCGGAAGCTGGCGTAAAGTGTCTGGTGACACTTTACTGCAATTTGGCCCAAATTGTAGGTAATTTAATACAGTTTATAAGTGTAGAAAACATTGTTCGTAAAAAAAATGCATAGTTTTGGAGCTGGAGAGCAAATACTGAAAAAAATCCCAAAATTTAGAAGTTTTTCTCGATTTTCTCAGTTTCCACAGGTTTTTGAAGTTGTAAATTTGAATTCACACTACCCTAACACCCATACAACATACCAAAAATTCAGAACTACATCACGCTTTGCGAATTTAATGTCTTTATCCGACGGCCTAAAAGTGTGAGAGTGTATTTTACCAATTTTACGACAGCTAAGCATTTGTCTCATTATTTTTTCTTTTTTCACCATCTGAACAGCTCGTATTCGCGTGTCCATTTATTGTAGTATTAAAAACGCTTGATTGTTCAATAGTGTAAGATTTTATAGCACATCCGACTGTAAGTTTACCGGTTATATGGATGTTTTAGTGATGCACTACAGTCGGCTGCTACCGGGACCGGTTCGTCTCCGCCGCGCCACCGCACTCACAACTTCACAATGCATAAAAATAAATAACCGACTGCATGCGATCGATATCATTTTCTTATTTGTAGAAAAAAGGTTCACACCTCTTTCAAAATAGATCACGGGATCAAGTATTTTCAAAGAAGTATATATGCGTTAAATATTTAACTTGTAATTGCCCAACGATTGCCTGTATTTTACGCAGAGATAATTATAGAATTACAACCGCAATTCAATTTGAAGTCGTAGTGAGGAAAATTTAATTGAACATAATTGGTTACTTATCGTATTAAGGTGACACAGTGTATAGCTAACTTGACAGCCAATTTATAACCAACTTCTGCTACATCTATCTAAAAGAAGAAACTGACTCACTGACTGACTTATCAACGCAGAGCTGAAACTACTGGGTCTAGGAATGTGAAATTCTGCACACGGCTTCCTTTTGTAATGTCCCCTACATTACAAAAGGAAGCCGTGTGCAGAATTTAGAACTAAGCTAACTTTAGCACTAAGAAGTGGTTTTTGGAAATTCGACCTTTAAGGGGGTGAAAAGGGGGGATTTCGTTTGTATGAAAAATCTTATTAATTTGGTTAATATACTTAAAATACTTATCTAAGTAAATTAAAAAGATTGGCATTTTAGTTTTTCTAAACTACCCCTAAAGGGGGATTGGGGGTGTCAAAAATTGTATGGAAGAATTTTAACGCGCGGTCCGAACTCGAAGCTCAATATTTAAATAAAGAATAACGTGTATCAGTGTTTTTCGAAAATCTACCCTTAACGGGGTGTAAAGTTAATATACAGGCGAGGATTTTACTGCGTGGCTAGGTTAACTCGAAAATTGGTATAAATAACCTTTGAGTCAAGTAATGAACAAGGGGTGGAATTTTGAAAAATCGTTTGGGATGATATCCCAAACGATTTTTCGAAATTCTACCCGTGTGGGGGTGAAAAGCGGGAATACAGTTTATATGAAAAATCTTATTCATTTGGTTAATAAATAAACTTGATACTTGGCAATATTTGGTTCAGTAAATAATAATTAATGTTTTAGTTTAAAAAAACCCTCACAGAGGATTTAGGGGGTGACAAAGTTATTAGGTTATAAAAATATGTAAACCCGCTGTCGGATTAACTTGAAACTCGGTACTACTAAAATAAAAAAGTAGGTACCTATGTGATTTGGGGATTTTCAAAAATCGAATCCTACCAAGGTGGAAAAGGGTAATAAAGTTTAATAGCATTTCCTACTATATTTCCCAGCAATCCACCCCGGATTGCTGGGAAATATAGTAGGAAATGCTGTATCCCTAGCAGGAATAGCGCCACCAGTGGTTCGCAGAGCGCTGGCAAGCTCTAGCGAAAGAGCCAAAATGGTCTCCGACACACGACACTCTTGCACTACAACATCGTTGTGCCACAAAGGCTGGAAAGCCGAAACATTTTTTTAAAGTGTGTCGTCCCACTCACTGGTGAACCATCACAAGAAAGACTGAAGCTGTGGCGAGACAGTGCTTCCTTACCCAAACCGCCGTTTTTTCACCCGCTGAAGACCTCACACCTGGACATGGAGTTACCTTGGGTAACCTGGAAGTCTTTAAACAGACTCCGGACCCAGGTTGGCCGAAGCAAGGAAAACCTGTACAGGTAGAGATTCATAGACGACTCCGCCTTGGAGTGTAAATTTGGTGCTGTTCCACAAACGATGGGACACTTAATATCGTGTCCTGCATAGCCTGTCAGCTGCACGTTATAGAAACTGGTGGACGCTGGTGATGGCGCCAAACAAGTAGCCGAATTCTGGGTCGAGTCCATTTAGATTGCTATACACGCTTAGAAGAAGAAGAAGGGGTGGATTTTACTGTTTGCTTCCATTAACTCGAAAACGAGTTTTTCAAAAATCCACCCCTGTAGGGGTGAAAAGCGTGGATACAGATTATTTGAAAAATCTGATTCCTTTGATCTACAAACTTAAAAATTTGCCCGAATACTTATTTATATAAATAGGTACCTAAATGATAAAGATCATAAACATGCATTTTCGAAATTTTTAGAGGAAAGTACGAAATACATGCGGACGAAGTCGCGGGCAAAGTGCTAGTAGTTAATAAAACGATAAAGCGAATGTATGAAATCCTAAAGCGAATTTAAACGAAGCCGCGTGTAAATCTAGTTATCAGCAAATGTAAGTAATGTCGTTTGTGATTACGCCAATTGCTTCCCGCTTGCAATGATATCTTCTTGAGAGGCCTTTGACCCGTTGCGACAATAGACAATAACAATATCACATAATACCTATGTATTCTAATGAATTATTGCCGTGTGTTTCCGGGAATCGAAAGGCCAGCTCGTTTCTAACGGTGGGTATCATAAAAGGTGATCTTAAAGACCGACGACTTGTGTTAATGTTGACTGTTGACCTCAGAACTTTACTAAAGATAAGTACCTAATCTTCTGAAGCAACTCTATGTTCACAGAGCGTTATGTTATTTATTACAGGGATTTTAAGAGGAAGGACAGAAGCATCCTCCTCATCCTCCATCATCCTCTTAATGCAAAATATATGGCGAATGTCAATCTGTCTAAACTCTATGTACAAACATGTTCCCTTCATTAGGGCGGTCTGTTAGTAGTATGATCGCTCGATTATAATATCTTAACGATACACATAAATATTGGATGTCTGACCCACTGTCCATCCTATAATACCGACAGTTAAGGGTTCGTGAAGACCGATATCAATCTGTTTTTGTTTTCAGGTAAATCGCACACAAGGAGGCGGTCCTCGGTTCGCGGCCAACGCAATAAAAGAAGTAAGGCTAAGAATGAATGTTAATAATTAAAGTCCGTTTAACATAGGATCCGTAAACCTGATGATGTCACAAATAAATGAGATCAGATCTTTTAATAAAGGCTATGTAGAATTGGTTATTTTTAACTTTGAGGTAAATATTGTTCTCAAACTGGATCTTGGAAGAGAAAATGTCAAGAATAGGTTCTATTAAGTAAGTACGAGTATATTAATCAAAATCTCAAGATCATTTCCGCAAATTCGTGATATCGTGTTTCTGCACAAGCCAATCCAAAACCCAGACTTTCATGATGAAAACAATTTCCTGCGAAATAAAACATACATACCTACCTAGTTAGATAATAGTTACTCTGTTCGGTTTACTTCATCGATCGATTTCCATGCCCAACAGCATGCACGCGGTCCGATCGAGGCCAGTTCAACGGGAACCTCATCAAGATCTTCAGCGGGGAGTACGAGCGAGCTCGAACTGGTGCAGCCCCGTCACCTGAGCCCAGGGTTGTGGCGGACTGGAAGTTCAGGGAACTGGACCGAGACCGGAGCGATGCCTTGCAGAAGTCGGAGTACAGAGGACTCAGGAGGCTCATTAAAAAGGTACCTAAGTCACCTGTGGACTTCACCAATCGATGTAGCTGTCTTCATCACTAATGTAATACGTGGAGAAGGCGTTACTTTTGACGTCGTGTACTTGCACTGTATTAAATATATAGTAGGTAATGGTCAAAGTTTTTATTGGCAACTGGGTCTTCAGTCCAAAGTCTGCTCATATGATTCATATGGCTGAAATTGTACGGACAGATGGGCAGATTTCCAGGAAGGATGTTTAGTCATTGATTTTTTGAGCTCACCGCAAACTTCCGGAATAAAATCGACCCTGAAAAGACAGGATTTTGATTTCTACGTCAATGTTTGACTTCTTCTCAGGTTTCATATTCTTATCTTCAACCACCAACCGCAGTCTACTACCTACAATCATCAGATGTTTAAAGACTGTCCTTATTAATAAACGCCGAGTAAAGTTACAATTTAACCTTTAGATTTCCATTTTTCGAGGTTTCTATCAAAAAGTACTCTGTGGTCCCGTTCGTGTGGTCTCGTCGAGAGGGAGTCGGCTGTAATCTACCACGCAGGCCTAGTGGAATGCAAATTTTTGGTTCTAGGACTTAGGCCGGTTTCCTTGTGATGTTTTGCCTTCTATGTTTTAATCTCCTGTTAATAAATACTACAAAGTAGTTACAACAGAATTATAAAGACCAGCACTTAAATCACCAAAGTGCACATGCATATTATTAAAACGTACATTTCATAACCTGTCATTGGGTGCAGGCGTCGTGATCTTTGACCATATGCACGTGACTTTGAATACAGCTTCTATAAATATTGGTAGATCTGAGATATACCTAGTATTATTAGAAATCTATGGTGTTACCTAAGGGCCTTAGTAGTTAATGAAACAGGAAGGCATCATGCAAGTGTGCCTTAAGTTATTGAATCAAACAAAGGCATGATGGTTTTGAGTTTCAATATCGGTATTTCCAGGTAATCATACAAACACGATTGAAGCTTCACATTTTGTCACTATACGATTCCCATTAACACTTGTCGAACCTGCAGATTATGGCATTCCAGTGATAGTTTTAAAGGGATAAGGGCAGTCCCTCGAATCGATATTCATTCATTTACCGGTTAGATTGGCAGTAGACCCAAACTTGTTTTAGAAATGGGAGCAGATGACTATGATTTTAAAAGAAAGGACTTCTCGCGAAGTTAGTACCTATATCAGAACATAGCGATGTGTATTGCAGTTTACCAGAACATAAAGCTTGTATTCCCCTAACTGAAAGAGTACCTAAGCAGAATTAGAGTCCAATGTATTGAGGGCTTGGGAGCAAGCTTTTTGCCAGTAACTAACAAATAACCAGCGGGGTAATTGACTAACACACTAACAGTAGCAATGGATTTCATTTTGACAGTTCAACAACATTCATCGTGTTATTTACGTTGTTGAGCAGACAATTTTTTGGAACTTATGAAGCAATGGATTAGCAATATCTTTCAAAATAATTCAAATTGTGATTGAAAGTGTGTTACACAATTAGGGGGCAGATTCTAGGCTGCGATGGACCGAATCCTGGACGCTGCGACAATGCACTTGCCACTAGACAGATCATACGTAAGAAGATAACATATTATGGTATACAATTCGAGTACCTACCTACACGTCTCATCGAGTGCTATTAAACAGGATACCTATGTTATTGTACTTACACGATTGTCCTACATCCGTTACTTGAGCCATGAACCGTCGAGGGTCACGAGGCGTTCGTTTAGCTTGGAGTGTCAAGTGTGCTACGCTTCAATCATACTAACAGACTACCGTGTTGAAATATAGCTGGAGTATAGGGGTCTACGTAACGATGTAGCTAAGTGTTTTTCTACATAGCCTGCCTTAGTTGAATTTTATTTGAGCTACGTCAAAATTTGCACTGTATTTCCCATAATATTGGCCAATTCACTGAATGTAACATAGGGGTGTTTGTTTAGACTTCGTAATAGTTCCAAGTAGGCTTGTAATTAAATGCTAAGTAGGGAAATTTAGCAGATTCAAAGTTTACTCTAGCAACACTCGACAAAAACTATAATTTGGATTACATTTACCGAAGTGGCAATCTAATCATACATTTCGGAGATTCACCAAATAACGTGCAAGTACCGTTAGCTTTTTATTGAAATTCAAACCTTAGGTATATCTATTACCTACAAGTCAATAACGTCCCAATAACAAAGTACAGGTACCTACCATTATTTGCAGGTAGGTATAGATGCTAGATGTAGCATTTTGGACAGTTCTATTTAGTAAACAAATTTAAGAACCAATAACACCTACTTAATAGTTTGGAACACAACATTGTCATAGAACCATTTATTAAATGATATAAGTACCAACTTTTCATATCAACTTCTCCCTATACGAGTAGTTAGGTCGGTACTTGAACTTTATTTGATCAGCTAGTATTTTTTTACAAGCTTTTATTTAACTTGCAATGTAACTATGTTTGTTCGGGTGGACTCTTGCAACTCAATTTTTTATTTGTAATTTTATTGCTCTTGCAGGTGGTGAAACCGAAACGATGCGCTCGCGCATGGGCGCGCGGCTGCGACGGCGACGGTGACGGAGAGATCGCGCACGCCGAGTGGGTTGCTTGTCTTCTCGTCAATCCCGAGCCGCCTGCACCGGACTGTGAGTACCTTAATGGTTACGTTATAGTACCTACAGTTATAGCTACAAACGAAACTAGTACCTAAAGCTTGAAAATATCAGCGTGCTCCAAAACAAAAGAAGATCAACGAATGTAAGTGTTAACGCAGGGATAATGTTATTTCCAAAATACTAATGTTCAGAAAAACTCATCTTGCTCTCTGATCTTTCGGCCAATTAATAAAATCTATGTCTATATGTACCTATATGTATATCTCCTATGCAACTTGTTTCATACGTCTACTCTACAAAAAATTGTCAAGTCACCCCTCGATAAGACGGCCACAATAGTTATGATCTAAATACCCATATAAGTAATATGGATATCTATCCATATATATAATATATCCATAGATATATATAACTAGAAAAACGGTAACATTAGATCAGCCATAAAACTCAGGTATCCGTAACATTTAATGATGTAGAGCAATTATTTACAAGTAGAACATGCCGTATTTAAAAATCACTTAGAAGTAAATACCCACTCCCACTTAGGTATGGAGTATTTTGATGACTCTGCTCTTGAAAAACAAGACTTGTTTCACAGTGATTCTGAACTAATTAATGTATGATTATTGCAATCTAATTAAAAGAACACGAAGCCTTTGCTGACTGAGCAGGGATCAATAAAGCTATATTTATCTTTTTTTCGCCCATGTTGTGACTTGGGTCATTCTCATTTAAACGAGAACGAAAAACCACTTGCCCGGAGGCTGTAAATTAAGACTTCAAATAGGTTGTGAATATTATGCACGACTATCAGCAGACAATTTATAGACATTAACAGTTTTGATTTTAAAGACTCGTTTTTTACGTTTTTTTTATGGCTGGCGCCAGTTTAAAATTAATGTATCTTATGTTATAGTAGCAATACAATTTTAATTAAAAGTAAATACCTATATAGGTAATAGATAGATATGATAGTTACAGTGGTCTCGTCAAGAAACTCAATTAGACTTATAAAAACACGGCTTGGCATGCTTATATAACAATGTTTAAAATAATAAAGGCTGTTTCCCAGTTCGCTAACACCTTAATACCTCACTATTTCTAAGCATGGGCTAAGTGACCGATCAGGTCCACTGCAAGTTAACAATGCAAATGTGTGTGCAAACATAATAATAATATATAGTCTCTCTCCGTTTCTTCATGTCGTTGAATGCAGACGATGACAGCGGACCGGAAGCAGAACCTGAAGAGCCTGATGAAAACGAGGAGGAGCCACCACCAGACCCAAGTTCAGGTAACTGCCCAATTTTGATATTTTCTCTATTATCGTCTTTCATCCTACGCTGTATCTCGATCGGTCCCATTCGGTAAGCCCCGTGGCCTTTTCTAATTGCCATCAAAGTGCTGGCTGCAGTGACTAAGCCTGTCGGGGGGCGACAAAATGAAATGGGCCTCCCCCGCGCAGGAAAGAACGTAGAAATATTTAACACGCTGCCTCAAAAAGGTTAGGTTTTCTACAACAGAAAAGCCAGAGCATCAGACGAATAGCGGATAGCACCCCACCACAGACAGGTAAGGTTTTCTTCTGACTATTCGTAAAAAAATCGGAGTTACTTTGTCGACGTACGCAGAGATGTCTGAGAAAAAACATAATGTGGGTTGCAAAAGCGAGCGAGCTCGAAAATTTCAGCACCCTACGTTTATATTTATGCATGCGTAGGGTCCCCCTACGCAAGCAACTATAAACTGCCTTTTACTTACTGAACACATATTTTGGTCTTGTTTCCCAGGACCGGGGTGGACCGCACCTGCCGCCCCCCCCTTAGTCCGCCAGTGGTTGGCTGAAGATCATAAAAGAAGTAGGTACTTACTACCTACTGTTGTGACGGTCCTCCCGATACTGTTGCTTTATAGTATCTTAATCTTAGATACCAAGGTGTCGCTTGCCCATGCATGGAAAAAAGGTCATTTAAAAAAATAGGTACGACCTATCACTCAAGAGTTGATGAAAGCCTTAACGAGCACCATTTGACTTATATTACGTACTCATCTGCCTCCCGAAGGTACCTGTCTGTTAGACAGGTATGATATTATAGCCTTAACGATTTATTTATAGCCAATTATAGCCAAGTTGGCATCTTTTCATCTGTAAATTCAGACCTACTTTTGTTCTACAGTTCTACCCGGAATAGTGAGGAACTCCTTCGCACCAGATGGTTCCGAGTCTGAGTCGAGGCGTGAAGATGAAGCCAACGACTGCCTCACGGATAGACAAGCAGTTCTAGATGAGCAGGTCAGAAAATTTACACTCATGGCTCATACACGGTTGACATAGGTACTTTCTCAATCCCATATGTATACCAATACGATTTTTAAAATTAATTTAATACCTCTCTAATAATTGTGGTGACAAATAATGTTAGTTTGTTGGACGATGCCGAGTTAGAGTAGGTAGGTACCTAAGCAGGGTTCGTAAAAATCCGATATCTATCCACATATCTATCTATTATACCCGCTTAAACCGCTGAACCGATTTAGATGAAATTTGTTATAGAGATAGTTTGAATCCCGGGAAAGGACATTGGATAGTTTTTATTTACTTATCCCGATATTCCCACGGGATCGAAACTTACGCGGGTGAAACCGCGGGGCGCTGCTAGTCTATCTTCTTCTTAAAAAATAATTCACACCACTCAAACGTCCGGGTGTCCCTCTACTGGGCTTTACCCATAATCTTATTATTAACCCAACACTACCTTTTACTGGAAAGAAAGCTTGTATGGACCACACCGGACCGGACCGTATGAACCACAGACGGCACAACTTGTTAACAATTAACCTTTTTTGTGTAAGTGAAAAATGTTTTGTGATTAGAAAGCGGGTGGTGCTGCCCTCTACGTTCCGGAGTGTACGGGCGACGGCAGGTACGCTCGCGCACAGTGCTACAGATCGACTGGTTACTGCTGGTGTGTCCACCAAGACACTGGCAAGCCGATCCCTGGGTCTTCGGTGAAAGACCGAAGGCCTGACTGCGACGCCGCCCCGCAACACGCCAGTCCGATGAGAGGTACGGTTATATCAGGCGAGTTTGATTCCATTGTGTATTTGATTGTACTTAGTTAACTGCAGATAGAAAAACAAGTACCTACTTAAGCTTTTATTAATCTACTGTAGGCTCTATACTATTGATAAACTTGCGATGCATTTCCGACAAAGTACCTAGTCGAAACACTTGGTCCTCTCGCTGCCATTTTAAACACATTTTTTTTGATTTTACGAGTTTTTAAGTGTTATGCAAAATTAACCATTAAAATGGTTAAATTCTAGGTTGTCCCGAACCAATGAAGAGCAACTTCTTGCGTGATCTGATGAGCTTCTTCGTATCCAAGATGACCACTTCCATCAACGGGACTGGTCCAGGGTACGTACAATTAATTGATGTGGAATCCGTCTTAGTTGATTTGATTAAAAAGTCATTAACAACTTACAGCAGTAAAAACAAAACCTAAATTGATACCTAACAAATTCTGTACAAGGTCACATAAAATGACGTAACTTTTAGATCTGGCGCTCATCTCAATCCGCGACGGTATTCGCACGGCCGGAGGTCAAAAGGTTAATGAACTCATCTGAATGTTGTATTAATTTATATCCTTGTTTTTAACAGAGATATGGTAAAATGGGGAGCATCGAAAGAGGAGCAAGCAGCTACTTGGACATACGTGATGTTAGACAAGGACAAGAACAAAGCGCTGGAGCGCCGCGAGTGGAAGGCGTTCCACCAGCTGATATCGAACGTGGAACCGCTGCGGCGGTGCGGTAGGAAGCTGCCGAGGTACTGCGACGTCAACCATGACACAAAGATCAGTATTACAGAATGGATGGCATGCTTGGAAGTCACACAAGGGTCACAGACTCAAACGAGTAAGAACTGTTTTCTAAGACATTTATTTCCAGCGCCTATTGTGGGGGTTCAGTTACTTGGGTATAATTTTCTGTATGGACTCAAGGCTACCTTTTGTCGTGAAAAATGAAAATAAATCCATGTTGGTATCAATCATCTAGTAGGTTCATGAACCCTGCATACTTTTTACACCACGTTTACTAGGTATAACAATACAAATCATATGACCTAAGAAAGTCTAGTTAGGTGACAACGGGACCCCATTACTAAACCTTCGCTATCCGTCCGTCCGTCTATCTGTCAGCGGGCATCTCATGAACCGTAATAGGTAAATAGTTGGAATTTCACAGTGCGTATTTCTATTGCCGCTATAACAATAAATAATTAAAATAAAATAAAGTTAAACATTTAGGGGGGTCTCCATACAAGAAATGTGTTTTTTTCGGCGTTTTCTTGTCTTGAGGTAGGTACGAAATCCTTAGTGTGCAAGTCCGATTCGCATTTAGCCGGTTTTAAATAGTTCGGCTTCTCTTTAATCACAAACTTATTTAGTACCAACAAGAAAA
This sequence comes from Oligia latruncula, assembly GCA_948474745.1. NCBI lineage: Eukaryota > Metazoa > Arthropoda > Insecta > Lepidoptera > Noctuidae > Oligia > Oligia latruncula. The sequence continues at coordinate 12,928,553 of OX419683.1, forward strand.
TAAATGAAATATTTTAAATATAAAATTTTATTTACAGCTGAAGCGACCAAAGCGCCGTCTAATCCTAGACGAAAAGGCCCAAACCCACTGGAATCATTTCTGAAAGCCGATGATTGATTCATCGTTGTATAGTATGTCGACTGTGTCGATATTAGGGACGTTTACAAGTATTCGTGTCAGTGTTAGTGGTAAGACCTTTGCAGTGAAGTGTTAAACCTAGGAACAAACTTTATGGCAACAAAAAGCAACGAGTAAAGTCCTTTCACAGTTAATTTACATCTGATTTTGCATCACTGTCAAAAATAAAGTGATCTTTACATTTTTTTTCGTTGAAGTACCTAAGGTTGCAATTGAGTTGCTATCACTCACAAGCCTGTAAAAATCAGTGATCTTTATTCTCGTTAAAAGATTGCACTTGGGTTGCTGCTGTCAGAAGTAAACTATATATGAAAGGACTGCATTAGGAGATGCTGTTGATAAGTCTTATTACGAATTTAACTCAAATGTATTTTATTCAAAATTCAACCACGAGTTTCAAAATCAAAGTGTTTTTATTTTCGACTTTACCTTTTGATGGTAAATCGCTACTGACTACCTATATAACGAAGTTATATCCATTTTATGACTACGCATTTCAGACCACAGAATACAATCACTCCTAGCGGGAATGATGTAGTTTTTTTTTTTCAGACTAACGTTATGTGGTCATCCATACTTGTATGCTTTTAATATACCTAATTATGCCATAAATGTCCTACTCCTTAATATTTAATTCTTATATAAGAGTGTCTCAAAGATTCTCAAAACATTATAAGTAATCTAGTTTCTCATAAGTAGTTATTGTCGTAATTTATTGAACTTAATACAAAAATTCTGACTGTCACTAGTCGTGTATTATGTATTTCCGTGTAAAAGTATTTCGTGTAGTATCAAATTCGATTGTTAAAATGTATTCTGTTTTTTTAATACATAATTATGTTATTTATATAGCTAATGTTCTTGTATTGTGTACAGTCAACAAAAGAAATAAGAATGCAGGATCGTCGGATATAGTTGAAGTTTAGTAAGAAATCGATGAGTGTTTTCGAATAAAATGTAATTTTATTAATAGAAAACAAACATCTCATTTATCAAATTAAATTTCAGTCGTTAACATCCATTGGTTTTTTTACTAAACTACAACTATATCCGACGATCCTGCATACTTATCTCTTTTGTTGACTGTACATAAACCAGTTTTCTGTGTTGCTAGTTTAAGAACTGTTATCGCAGAATATTTATAAATGAAAAAAAATCTCTGCCTAACCTTTTCCCAACAATTTGGGGTCGGCTTCCGGTTTAACCAAAATATTTTTTTATGAAAAATATTAAAATCATATCAACATTTTAAATTTACTATCACAGGAATCGGAAAATGGTTGTTTAAAATGTAACTTATATTCATACATATTTTTATAGTTGATGTTGTAAAAGTTTTAAATGTCTACTACCTGTCTATTATTAGTGTATTCCTATTCATCTTGAGCATCTACCCGAAGACCAGAAATGTTTATTTTTGTACTGTCAGAGAAAGTAATTACGGTGTTCGGTATTCAACCTATATTTTTACACCTAATGTACTAATAAGCTTTGTATTTAAATGTGTATGTATAGTTAGTCATTGTCAATCGTAAGGACTATGTGATATTTCGTCATTACTATTGCTAAATAAAATAATTTAATATTTTGTAATTGTTTCATTACATCTGTATACATAAACTCGCGTCTTCTTCCCATGGGTGGTAGGCAGAAACCATAGAACGCATTGTTTCATAATTTTTCCTAAATACTTATTAATAGTAGGGTTTGTGAACTATGTCTGTCGGTGTGTAGTAGGTATTTTAAAACAACAATGGCTACTTTTTAAAAGTTATATTGTAATAATATTCTATACAGGTAAAATAACAACAACAAAGGTACACAATTTTTAAGCTTCACGAAAAATGCGCTGAATACTGTTCATGAAAAGATTTCACGTATTTTTTTCTTTGTTTACCTTAAACTACAGTACTTGGAATATTAGAAAATTCTACTATAACATGCTCCATGCCTGAAATTTAAATAAATGAACTTGTAATTGTGTAGATTGACCAAAACTTAGTTAACAAAATCTTTCGTCTGCAATAAAATAATGAATTACAGAAACAACACACTATTTTACTTTTTATATATTCTGTAGTGTAGTAAAGTTTTTATACCATTTCAATAAATAGACGATTACTATACATATAATGTACCTACCCATTTCTAGACAACACGAGTAATTGCGCTAAGCGTAAATATTTACATAAAAATATGTTGTTAAGACTTAGTGAGTGGAATTTATTGTTACAGTCGGTGATAGCTGTTACCTGACCCACCCTTATAAAAGAACGAATTTAAACCCTCTGCCTGTAATATTAAGGGTTATTCCATTTGTATGAGTTTATCAGACTATATAGCGCTACTCGATGAACAAATACAATAATAATGCAGCTACGCTGATCTTTAAAATGTTACAGTTAGGATATTTATAACTACTTGTGAAGCAATTTTGATTTTTAAGCTGTAAAAGTTTACCAGAGTATTGTAATATAATTAGATTGCTAATAATAATAGCTTATTTTAATTATTATAAGTATTCAAGTAGATCAGCGTTGCTATTCTGTAAAAATCTCACCGTGAAAACTTAAGTGAAGTGAGCGTGGAGTCAATAGTGTCAATTCCTAGCAAAAACAAACTCACTTCACCTAAGTTTTCACGGTGAGATTTTTACAGAATCGACCGGCTGGTCTCGTGGTCCGTGTATATGAGTGAGACAAACAAGATGCGAGTTCAAATCCTGTGTTGAAGAATATTGTTTTGCTTTCGATTTAGAATTTATTCATTAGGTGTTTCTTGCATTATTGTAAAGAACTATAGACGAACACATTCTTCAAATATAAAATTTCTAAATTGGTAATTTTCCGCCTAACTTGTAATAAGTGGGTAGTTGAAAGACAAATATGCGTAATAAATAATGTTACGAATGATACGGGTAGGAAAATAAAAAAAATACCGTGACAATAAAGCTAAAGCCAGTCTACGCACAATTGCAGTGAGTACGCGCGAACATTTTTTTTTACCTTGCTTTACTAAATTGCGAACGTCTTTGTTCAATTTTTTTATTTTTTTTTTATTATTATGTCTCAATTGAGTGATTATTTAAAATACAAAATAATATATTTGCACGAGGAGAATGTAGGCATCAAAAAGATTTCTAGGAAACTTAATATAGCAGTAACCGCTTATGATCGTACGCACTAAACCGCCGTACAATCATAAGCGGTTGCATATTAAACTGGAAAAGCGGCTAGCCGCGCGGTTAACCGCCCCCGCGATTAACCGCTAGTGCGTTTGCCCACTAAGTGTGTTTTTCTAATTTTATACCTACTTCGTTTTTATACCTAGCTATTCCATATGCCGTGACGTAACAAACATATTTTTTATATACCTAAACGTAAAGTGATACCTGTTTAATTTTTTTGTTCAGAGAAATACAGTCAGATTGTGGTTAAGACGTAAAAACCCAACAGAAAACTTGTAAGATCAAATGATTTTAAATTGGGATTCATCAGAAGTCGGGAGAAAAGAAAATTTAAACGGTACTCCACTTCGCTATTAAGACAGCACCACCGCCCGCAGTCAACAATACTTACGTGTCAGTGTGTGTGTTAAATAAACTGTTATTATCATAATTTCTAAGGATAAGTGTTTCATACAATGAAAAAGCAGGTCCTTTTTACGATCATAAACATATTTAAAACTAAAAATACTTATAAAAAATCTATAAAGTATGTGAAACGTCAAAGTATTTAGTGCTATTTTCACTTAGATTTTATACAATACTCGTAAGTAGGTATGACAGTTATTGTGGTGATGTTATTGTTATAAAATAGAAATATTATATATTTCTAAACATAATTATAACATGTTGATTTACTACCTACATTAAACACTTTGTAAAGTATGTAACAGATTACTTACCACTTAAAAAATTGTATATGGGTATTTTACAGGAATTATTGAAACGAAGAAACTGTTTTTTGTCGCGTTAACAACTTAAATTTTAAAAAATTAAGCTTAACATACCTAAGTATTTTAGTATTCTAACTTCTTTTGTATGTTTTGGCTTTAAATATGACATGAAATTATTGTTTTAAGTAATTATTTTATATTATTTTTTATTTAATAAAATCGTTATCATAATCATTATTGTTTTTCATTTCTGTTGTTAGGTATTTGTATTTAAATAGTTAATTTAAGTTGACTATTTTAATTTAATTTATGTAATGTTTTAAATTCAAAAAACATAATTGAATATTGTAAATATAAAGCTACAAGAAGTGGAAGGTTAGTTTTGAACTCGCAACCATGTCGACATAGGTTCATTGTTGCAACCACTAGAACAAATCGATTTTACAATATATATCTGTCTAGCCTTTTCCCAACTATGTTGGGGTCGGCTGCTAGTCTAACTGGATGTAGCTAAATAGCAATATTCTACATGGAGCGACTCCCTATCCGACCTCCACAATCCAGTTACTTGGTAATACTCCTTGGTAAGACTGGTTGTCAGACTTTCGGGCTCCTGACTACCCGTAATGAATGTCAAAGATCCACGAATGATAGCCGGTTACTAACGGCTTAATATGCATTCCGAGGCACGGAGAAGTCTTGGTATGTAAAGATGGTCACCCATCCACGGATCAACCGCGACAAGCGTAGCTTAATTTGATCTATCGACTTGTGCGGCTGTTATTATTTAGCCACGGACCCCTCGACTTTACAAATACTGTTGAAATTAACAAGTCCATCATGTGACAAAACAGTATTCAAAAGCTTACCTACCCTAACGTTACGTGTTAAAGATCAAATTGGTATAACTGTATTCTATAATATTTGCCTACCTTGAGTAATTCGTTCGTCTAGTTCGTGAAGCTCGAAATAAAATAACACATAATTATCTACAGCTAATTGCAGAAAGGTTCAAATTCGTCTAACTTTTAGTGGGTTAGCTAACGGCAGGGTGGGTCAGGTAACAGCTATCACCGACTGTACCTAGAGCATGGTTTGTTTCATGATTTGCCAAAGCCAGACTCACACCCGGTTCGTGAAAAGCTGATTAGCTAGCGGACTGTCAAACTTATGTTAGCTGTTGCGATTGGCTGACTGAAATAACAATATAGCCAATCGTATCACTTGACATGAGATCTACTGCAGTCAGCTATTTTTTGTGTTGGTAACCGGGCGTTAAAAACACGATAGTATAAACTTTTACTCTGTAGCGACTACTTCGTACTGTACAGTTTTCTTGTATTCATCTATTGTGTCGGTTAGAATTTTCTGGAAGATGCTCTCGAAGATTTGGTTTTTGACTAAAGCCTCGTCGCTGTGCAGCGCGGTCCACTCGGGCTCGCAGCGGCGCCACTCAGAGAACAGTATGTCGTCGATGTGGTCCGAGCGCCGGCTTGACACTCCTGGACAGACAAAATGATAAATATAATTTATTTCTGTACATTGGTTAAAAAATAAACACTTTTACGCGTCAAAAACAATTTTTGTTTAAAACTAGGTGAGTTCGGTATTTCAGACATAATCTTGGTCAGGCCTTATGGGGACCATGCAGATTAGTGTCCAAGATGGTCTTTTGAGGAATGAATCACACAGATTTGAGTGGATCCGTCCAGTCAGTGCACGCATTTGTCAGTAGTCGTGTAGCTCAACTCAGAACTTAAGGTGTCACTAGTGGATATATTGTCCGTACTTTCGGGAGAGTTTGACATTGACATTCCACTGTTTGACATTCTGCATCCAAAGTTAAACATGATATCGTTTTGACTTATTATTAATTTTGTCTGTACCGAAACAGAATAGTAAAATAAAAAGCCATTAAAAAGTTATAAGCCAACAAACATTAGTTTTTCTTACAATTTTTAACGTATCTTTGGGAGCAAATAAGTAATAAAAAAAACTGTAAAATCTTCAAAACCAAGTCTGTACCGACAAAGCTCAGTTATCGAAGAGTTCAATAAACTTTACTTGTGTAATAAAGTTTATTGAACTCTTCTGTGTGCAGTGTTTTTTTTTTATAAAACTCGATTTTCCGAAGCACTTTATTTTTTTACGCGCCTATCAGTTCGGAACGGCGTTTCTGTGCGTGAGAACTAGACGTTGTTCGTGTAGACTAGCGACTAACTGCTCATCACTGATAGTAGTGTCGGACACGAAGCCAGATGAGACAGCGTGCTTTTTGGCCATAACCACCAGTGAGTTCGAGCTCGCGACTAGTTTACTCTTAAGTAGCTCAACGACTCTACGAACAATACCAATGAAAGGATATTTGGGTAAGCCGCATAAAGTACTCAAACTGCCAGACAATCGTTAAAAACTAACTGAGATAACTAAGAAAAACGAAGACCCCACAGTCCTCTCCTGTGAGGAGAGGACTGTGGGGTCTTCGTTTTTCGGTCTTCGTTCGTAGTCATTAAAATAGCAATAATAACTCTTTGAAGTAAATATTTATGTAATTGTGTTTATACAGCGTGAAATTTTAATGTTTGTTTTCCCGCGGCAGAACGATTTGTACTCAGTAGTGCTACCGATTCATGGAGTTAATTTTTTATTTTTTTTCAAATAATTATAAAAATATGATCTCAACTCGAATGCGTGAGAATCAATAGTAACTCACGTGCGCCCGCCCGCTACCTACCATCTTTGCATGTAGCAGGACGACCACGCGCAGTCGTCTGTTTGCGCTGTAGCTATACTATTGGTTTGAGATCGCGTTCCGAGTTTTGTTAAATCAGCCATTTTTTAATACTTTATTTTTATTTTTTTATAAATCGATTGTACTATCAAGACAAAATCATTTCGCTTCGGGAAGACAACCATTAAAATTTCACGCTGTATAATATATTACATAAAATGGTATACAAAACAATGTATAAGTTACTTCGGCAAATACCTAAACTTTATAACACAAATAAGCTGGATGTTCAATGCATTGCGAAAAGTTGTTTTTGGTCAGCTTATACAACCCATATTTTTTCAAACTCTGTGCTGCCAGATCATTAATAAAAAATAAGTTCGAAACTCACCAGACACGGCTGCAGGCATAACCGTAGTAAGCACATCCTTAAGTTCAGAAGAAGTTGTCTCCACCACCTCGTGTATTTCCACCTGGGGTTTCTGAGGCAGCAAGTTACAAGCGTCCCAAGGCTTATCGCTCTGCTCTTGCTTATGCCTCTCTAGCGATTCCAGACAATAATCTTGAACAAACACACTAAAGGCTTCTGTTGATTCACTGAACAAGCCTTCAGGGTCGGTAATGTATTTTTCAACTTTTTCTTCTACATTTTCATCTGGAGTGAACATACGAAGTGGTTTGGGAGTGCGAGTTTCTGTAGGCGGAGTGTAGGGCGGCGGCGGCTTGTCGGGAATCTCTCTCACAACTAGCAATCGACATTGCTGCTGTTCTAAAGCCTTTATCTGAAATTTGAGGATACAATATTTCAAATTGCGCTTTAAATCACGTTCCCTGCGTGTACGCTACGCTATAAGGTCACCTGCATGACGATACCCATGGGGACCGTTAAAAGGATAACATGACATCCGGGAAGAATGTAGTTTTAAATAGGTCAATATATTAGTTATATGTAGTAGATTGTTATACAAGGATCGAAAGGAATTGATGACTTTCACCCGTGTTAAACACTCTTCTTTTCATTTCGAATAATTAAGGAAAGTAAAATATAGTAGTTTTTCTAAAATATTATATTTTTAAATTCATTCCCGCCCTAGAGAGGTAAGCAATTACTACGAGTTTTTCCCGCCCAAGGGTGGGAAATAGCGTCTTCCACCCGCTATTCGGACCAAACAAACACTACTTTCCGAGTATGAGAAATGAAAAATAGATTTGTTTACCTCTAAGTCATGAAAAATAGATAAGTTTACCTCTCTTTCTATTGCTAGTTGTTGTCTTCGTAGCTCCTCCGCCTCCACGTGGACCGGCGCCGTGAGCGTCGCTATCGAAGACAGAGTGTCGCACAGCGACTGACTACTGACGCTGTCCGTTTCTGAAACAGTTGCATAAGTGATGAGATTGACGACACAAAACATAATATTAAGCCTTGTTTCCCAGGAGGTTTGGGCAGAGGTGTACCTATAGTACACCCACATTTCGCCTGTTATGTTATTCAAAATCCAGACTCCAGGCAGGCCTCCTTCACTCGGCCGTACCTACAGCGATAAATACCTACACTTTCGCGTGGCGCCGCCGTGGCCACTTCGCCAGTCGGTTGTCACCGCTCGCGCGCAGACCTCGCGCGTGCGTAATATTTTAAATAAGTTTAGAATAGTTAACAACAAGAATGGCTGCTTTAAAGCATTGCTCTTTTGACGGATCTGGATAATTACGAGAGCAACTTGAAAATGTGATTGATTGTTTGTTCGTTTCGTTTGAATCATGTAAATCAGTCCACGCTTCTAGGAGATAATTAAGGATTAGTATAGTGAAAATGTAAACAACCAGAATTTTTGATGTTTTAATTTGTTCTACGAACTTTTTAATTAATGTAAAATGTGAAAATATTATTGTTGTAAGTTAATGAGGAATGTTAAACAAAGGGGTATCTCCGCGCCAGACAGCGACAGAGATACGCGTTAGAAAAGAGCGGTAACGTTTAGGTGAATATCGCGTTAGGCACTGAGCGCTTATGCGAGCTGAATTGCACTTTGTTGCTTAGTAACAAGAGTCGCTATTTCTATTAATTGTTGCGCGAAGTGCCTCTTCTGTACTTGTAATATTTATTCTGTGCCCAGGTTGCTACTGAGAAATTCCAGATAGAAAAACCCAATAACATTTTCCCGACCTAGGAATCGAACTAGGAAATGACCTCATGCTCAGCTAGCGCTTAGTGCCACTAAACCAACGAGGCACACATCAATATCAACAATTAATTACTGTCGCTGGTGTATAACCGTTGTAATTAATAATAATAAATAAATAAACAATCCCAGAGCAGGATATCGAGTTTGCAACTGGTAAGTGACAAGGCTTTCCCTCATTCATTCAAAAAATAGTTTGTGATAGAACTAACCTGAATGAGAGGATGGGGTTGACTTCGGCGGTGACCAGGTAGGAACATCAGGAGGTTGGCTGTCCACGACAGCGGCGGCGCCAACGGGCACCGGCAGCGGCCCGGTCAGCGCATGACTAGCAGTTACTGGTTCCTTATCTAACGGTCCCTCACTCTCCACTGCCACGCAAACACATGGCTCGCCTATGTTTGACAAGCTTTCAGACATGCGGCAAGCATTCTCAGTAGTAATCGTTACCGGTGAAGTTCGGCCAATTAGCTCCTCCGGCTGCTCGTGCTCTACTTCCGCTGTCTGTTCATTCGACTCCTTGATTTCATAAACCTTACTAGACTCGTCGCTTTTTAACTCTGGTGTGGTGGCGCGCGATTTAGCTTCCCCATTCAGATCGTTGTAGTATTGGTCAAACTCTTCGATAAGACTTCGAGCAGTGGACGGAGAGCTAGAATTACTGTCTTTATTCTTTATTTCACTGTCTTTATTCTTTATTTGATCCATAAGTTTCTCAACGACTTCACTACCACTTAGGTTCGTGTTATGACTATTAGCTGAATGGACTATGTTCCTCAATGCTTCCTCGTTGACCTCATACTGTTTGCCGCTGCTGAAGATCTGCGGTAGGGTGAGGTTGTGGAACAGTATATTGAGGTATCCTCCGTCGACGACGACAAAATGCTCTGCGGCGGTGTCGGTGGCGCAGTCCAGGACGCAGTGCGCGTCGCTAGTCTGCACGCACTTCTCCGCGCTGGTAACGCTGATGACGCCTGCCGCGCACTCGTCCTGCATCAGTGGAGCGTCCGACGTCACCTTACTAGTGAAACTTTCTTCACACCCGCTGCTCGATAAATCAAAACATTTCAGAGGAGCAGCGTTCCTGTCGAAGAAAGTACTTCTCTTCAACTTTTTCTTGCCAAGAATGATCTGGTCTACATCGACGTTGTTTCTCAATTTTAGTTCTATGTTCTTCTTTGTTTTCATGAGTGCCACTTTACGCTTCTCGGAGAGCGCGAGCAGAGCCTTGCGCATGCGCTGCATCTCCCCACACTCGTGCTGCAGCTTGAGCAGAGCGCCACGTTGTTTCTTCTTCAACGTCGATATGTCAGTATTTTCGTGCTTTTTCTTCTTCTCTAACCAAAGTATTTGAGATTTGGTAAAATCTTTAAGCGCATCTTCTCGCATCTTCAATACGAATAAGAGATTTTTTGCTCGTCTTTGCTCATCGCGAATGAGTAAATTAAGCTGAAATTATTAAAACAACTTATTAATTGCTTTCTAATTGCACTAGGTCACCTAAAACCACCATCATTGGTACTGAGACTAATTGAGGTTCTTCTTCAGTAATGATTTACAATACGCATAACTGTCAATGAAAGGCTATCTACGTAAGAACTTCCACTGTTGCCCATGAGTGCTAGCTAAATATTTACAAATTAAAGAATAACACTTACCAAACAAAGACTCTTGGATGCCATTGTTTCAGTGTCGTCAATATTCGCGCCATTTTCAAGCTTCGACAAGAAATTGTCGTATTCCGAATTCTTGGCATCAAACGTAGAGTCAAATAACACCGAATTATTGGTAAAATTTTCAATTTTGTTATCAGGGTGGCATTTGTCTGTTAGCGAGCAAGTTTCCAAATATTGTAGTGATTCAAAGAATGAATCTATGAAGTTGAGTTCCCTCTGGAACTGTTCACAAATGTAGTCGCTCTGCAATAGCCCGTTATTAACTCTTATTGTGCTAATTATATCCGACGGTTTCATTAATTTATTAAAGACGTAGGAACAATTAAGAGTTTTCAGATCATTCAAATGGTTTAGGTATTCCTCTCTTGGTGTATTCTTTTTTTTATACGAATCGTCTGACGAAACGATTTCATTTGTTTTCTTACTTTTTAATTCATTCTTGAACACAGACACGACATTCATAGGGTAATCCAAGGGACTAGGGGGCATGGAAGGCCCAACGTCATCATCAGTACCAACTAATTGGAAATTAAACTTTTGTCTAGTAGTGTATGTTACAGTAGCTCTGCTAATTATGTAAGAGGCACTTTGACAAAAACTTTTATCACTAGAATTCACTTCTTCATCTTGAGGGACTATTTTTAAAGGCGGCACTTCGAGATTAGGCAATGATGCAATATTAAAAATTGTAGGGGCCTCTTTGGGTTCGCTCTTATCCTTTGTTAATGTTACATTTGGTATTTCGAGACTATCGAACAGTGCTTTCTTAGAATCCGTTTGAACAGTGCTTTCGCACGTAGTTATTGTATTGATTTCAAAGTCCTGCATTTCTGTTATTCGGCTAATTGATGTTGGCAATGGGTCGGTGGCAACTACTGCATCTTTGTAATGCACAACATCATCTGTTTCACTGGCACGTTCTACAGTTTGTTTGATAAACTCTACAAGTGGCGCGGTACACGGTTTTTTATCTCTCTTCTTATATTTATCATTAAGCGGAACACGTATCACTGTTAACGGTTTCGGTTTCGAATGTGAAATATCTTTAAATGTTACTTTAGGCGACTTTTTCTGTAAATGTGGTAATTTGTTTTGTTTAGGTTTTTCCACGGGTCTCTTGTGTGTAGCTGATTTATTTTTTAAATTATCGTACAGTATATTCTTGATGTTTGCTATCTCCTTTTCACTTTCACTTGATATCACAAAATTTTTGCTTACGCTAGTTTTCACTGTGGGATTTAAACTTCTTGAGCTCCGCTGTGTTTCTAGAAAAATAATGGACACTATTAGATATTTACATCAGGAGTCTATCAGATTACAAAAACAAATATTTATTTCATCTCATTATTGTGTGATATTTAAATTGACTAGTCTGTGCGGTGTGTGTGGACTTAAAGAATAGCACCACCCCATACTTACCGTGAGTGTCGTAAAAAGGCGACTAAGGGTCATACCGGAGAATGGGCAGCAGCAGCGTTCTCTATGCATTTCACCACCATACTGCGATCGCCAATCCGCCTGCCAAGCTTGGCGATTTTGGCAAACCCCTCCCCCAAGAATGACAACCACAAAAAACACTTGGCCCCTAGTAACCGGCGGCCCGCCTACCCTTGGCTACGGTAGCGGCCAAGGCCACGGTGAGGCAAGGGGTGCTAAGAATCCGCGGAAGAGATCCGGCTACCACAATCACCGAAAACTGAACCTGGCACCATACAACACGCGTACACTCCGGACCGACGAGAAGATCACCGAAGAATTGAGCCGGTTACGTTGGAGTATAGTGGGGTTATCTGAAGTCCGAAGAGAGGGAAAGGAGTCGATAATCCTCAAATCCGGAAACTTGCTCTATTTCCGGAAGGGCGACCAGCAGGCCCAAGGTGGTGTCGGGTTTATCGTCCATAAGTCCCTTGTGAGCAACGTGGTAAAGATCGAGTGTGTCGACCAGGGTGGCGTACCTTATACTCAGAATATCCGAAAGGTATTCGCTGAAGTTCGTACCTACAGGTTTACGCCCTGACCTCGTCACGCCCCGACGATGAGGTGGAGACCATGTATGAGGGTATTTCCAGAGCCATGCATGGCTCTAAAACTCACTTTACCGTTGTCATGGGGGACTTTAACGCGAAACTGGGTTAACGAAACGATGATGAGCTGTGAGTGGAGCAATTTGGAGTTAGACGCCGGAACCACCGGGGCCACCTACTGGCCAGTTTTATGGAGAAGTTAAGGCCTCTTTATGATGAATTCCTTCTTCAGAAAACGTGAACACAGAAAGTGGACCTGGCAGAGCCCGGATGGTGCAACTAAAAATGAGATTGACTTCATGATGTCGACGAAGAAGCAAGTATTCAATGATGTTTCTGTGATCAAAGCGGTGAAAACCGGAAGTGATCACCGCATGCACCGCACATTGAACTTAAATATCAAGCTGGAAAGATCTCGACTGATGAAGTCTACGCTCCACCCAGCACCGATCCAGGTCCAAAACCCCGAGAGCTAACTTCCGAATCGTTTCGAGTGCCTAGGGAGCTCCGTGGACGATTATAACGATGGGTTCGTGGAAACTGTTCATACGGTCGGGTCTAAGACCTTCAAGACCCGTCCTACGAATTAAAAAAAAAGGCTCTCTGATCTTATTTTACGGCTCATGAAGGAGAGGCGCGAGATGATCCTGCAGTCTTCAGATGATGCGCTCGCTCAATAGACGGATCTCTAAGTCCTTGAAAAGCGATCTCGCCGCTTTAATACAGACCGTATTAAGGACGCGATAGAGCGAAATAAAGGCTCCAAGGTCTTTGCTAGAGATCTGTCTATTGGGCAGAGCCAGCTTACGAAACTGAATACCAATGATGGCAGGATCGTATCCGCCAAACCTGAGCTGTTAAGAGAGATCGAGAGGTTCTATGGACAGTTATACACCTCAACAAGTAACCCCGTTACGAATCTGGCCAACGACCCAAGAGCTATACCGAAGACATCCCGATACATCGAGATGCTGAAGTGTCTGTACGAAAATGCTACTATGTCAGTCCGACTCCAGGATCAGACCTCGAAACCTATCCTTCTGCAGCGAGGTGTGACACAGGGAGACGTTATCTCTCCGAAAGTGTTCACCGCTGCACTGGGGGATGTTTTCAAGGTTCTGGACTGGAAAGGGGCTGGCATTAACATCAATGGCGAGAACATAACTCGCCTTCGGTTTGCCGACGATATCGTAGTCATGGCTGAGACTATGGAGGACCTTAGTACAATGCTCGATGACCTCAGTAGAGCCTCCGAAAGAGTGGGTCTGAAAATGAACATGGACAAAACGAAGGCCATGTCAAATGCCCATGTAACACCCACTCTCATGAAGATCGGAGACGCTACACTCGAAGTCGTGGACGAGTATGTTTACCTAGGACAAACTGTCCAGTTAGGTAGGTCCAACTTCGAGAAAGAGGTCAATCGTCGAATCCGACTCGGCTGGGCAGCGTTCGGGAAGCTACGCAATATCTTCTCGTCCCACATACCGCAGTGTCTTAAGACGAGTCTTTGACCAGTGCGTGTTGTGAGTGATGAGTGTGATGACATATGGCACTGAAATGTGGTCCCTTCCCTCACAATGGGCCTTATTAGAAGGCTAAAAGTCACCCAAAGGGCAATGGAGAGGGCTATGCTTGGAGTTTCCCTGCGTACTCGAATCAGAAATGAGGAGATGCGCAGGAGAACCAAGGTAACCGACATAGCTCGAAGAATTGCCACACTTAAGTGGCATTGGGCAGGCCACATTGCTCGCAGAACAGATGGCCCATGGGGCCGAAAGGTTCTGGAGTGGCGACCGTGTACCGGAAGACGTAGCGTTGGAAGGCCTCCCACAAGGTGGACCGACGACCTTGTGAAGGCCGCAGGAACCCGTTGGATGCGAGAAGTACAGAACCGGTCGAAGTGGAGGTGCTTGGGGGAGGCTTATGTCCAGCAGTGGACGTCTTTCGGCTGAAATGATGATTTAAATTGAGGCAGCCCCAGTAAGTTACAATAGTACTTGTGCCGGAGCTCTCTCACTCTACCCTTAAGTGTGGCAGCTTAACAATAATAAGATCTAATAAGTAAAACAGGATTTTTTTTTACTTTGATTTAGCAGCTCTCGGTATAGGTGAGGTCTCGATGTGTATGAATGTATGACGGTGCGTATATGTGTGTGTTTAAGGGTGGGATTAATATATTTTGTATGAAGAATAGCATACTATACCAACTGATTGCGCACCATGTCAAATCTGCTGATGCCTCAGTAGGTTAGACTAGAGTTAGACTCTAGATTTATGTATAGTGTCGTGACACGACATGTAAATCTAGAGTCTAGGTGAATCTAGTTATAAGAGCACCACTGGTTTGATACCACAAACTCACCTTTTTCTTTTGCATTTTTAATTCTAATTTCTGGTGAAGGACTGGTAGCCGTTCGGCCTCTGAAATTTTGTTGAGCCACAGTCACTTCTTTCTTATTAAATGCACTGATTGTTTTGGCACTTGTTTTGATTTCCTTTGAAGCTAAAAGAAATACATAATTGTGTCTTAGCAGAACATATATTATATACTACGTCATAAAAGCGTGATGGTGACTTATTATTTGATAAGGTTAAATGCCTGACTGAAAAAATGTTTGACTAAGATTTTGCTTTCAGTTTTCGCACAGCATCCTAAAGTTCTACAATTTCACCATGACCACGACACTGCATGTTTTTTCAAAACACAAAATCAACAGATGCAAATCAAATGTGAACAGAGCTTATGTGGAGCAACAGATTTACGTACGCGCATCAAGTCAGGATGAGAAAAAGAGCAACATTTTACACTGGTTATAACTTTTAAGTTTGTTCAATAAATACTTCATTTTAGTGCTGTTAGGTTTAGAGAAATTTTGTTATAAGAGAGAGAAAGATGGAAAACTTTGCCACAAAAACATGTTTTTAGTGTAAAGTAGGTTACCAATTACCTATGTAATCTTTGTATTTCTCATTAATTTTCTGAGTAAGCAAAGCGAATATTATTGTCTACTTACTAGCACTATGAATTAATGCTTACATTGTATGTATTTGTACGAAGTTGGGTAGTAAGTACCTATTTGTTTGTCTACAATAGTTGGGAAATAATGTCGGTAACAAACTGATAGCTGGAGTTATAAATCACAACATAACACAAATAAATATTTATATGCGCATGCATTTGTAAATGGGCCCGTGGCTAAATAATAACAGGTTGATCGATCAAATTAAGCTACGCTTGCCGCGGTTGGTCTGTGGATGGGTGAGCATCTTTACATACCGACACCCCTCCGAGCCTAGGAAAGCACATTAAGCCGTTGGTCCCGGCTGTCATTCGTGGATCTTTGACAGTCGTTACGGGTAGTTTGAAGCCCGAAAGTCTAACAACCAGCCTTACCAAGGGGCATCGTATTACCCAGTAACTGGGTTGTGGAGGTCAGATAGGCTGTCGCTCCATGTAAAATACTGGTATTCAGCTGCATCCGGTTGGGAAAAGGCTAGGCAGATGATGCATTTGTAAATTCAGTATTGATTGCCTTCAAAATCAACGCTGATGACGCAGGCGTAAGATGAGTAGCATTTAATACATTACATCACGCCTGTATTGTCCAAACGGTTAGGCATAGGTGCACCTATAAGTACACCCTCATTTCGCCAGATATGTTTAGGATTTTTTTTTTTTTTTCGTCGTCTCCCACAACGTCCACGAGGGTAAAGCCGCTGGCAAAAGCTATAGTGAAAGAATATTTATTTCTGTTTTCTCAACTGCAATAGTTATTGGTATCAACGGACTGGACATTCGCAATTACCTCGCGCTTTAAGATAGTAATTAATATTCTCTGGATGGATGATGATATCTACTTACATCTGGTAGAATTTGATAACCTTGATGAAAGTCTATTGGGTGACTCTTTATTCTTGAATTCAGCTTCTGAGTTTCTATTAGCTGTTTTCACAGAGAATGGCGTTTTCTCTTTAGCTACAATGAACAAGAAAAACAATGACTAAGTAAGGCTTCAGTTGAAAAAAACCTAATAAAATGGCTGCCTTCAGGTTGTTTTATGAAAATTCATGAAAATTACATTTTATTACACAGTAACCCACTATCAATCACAATCCGAATAATTTTGAAGTATATTGCTAATTAATTGCTTCATATGTTGGAAAAAAAATTCTGCTCCACAATGTAAATAATGCAATGAATGTTGTTGAACTGCCAAAATGAAACCCATTTCAACTGTTAGTGTGTTACACAATTACCCTGTTGAACATATGTAGGTAGTTGTATAGCTATAACATCAAAAAAAAAAATATTCAACCGAATTGATAACCTTCTAAATTTTTTGAAGTCGGTTAAAAAAGCAATTTGGTTGTAGCTACTATTAATACTGAGTGTACATTAAGATCTTCATTTCATTCATGTGTGTCGAATTTGATATGATCTGATAGTAGTTTATGTATTTTAGAAAGTAATTAATACTAACAAAATTTTGGGTGTAGATCATTTTCATCGTCTTCCGATATGGTAACGATTTTTCTTTTAATATAACTATTACTAGTAGCCATCATCTTATATGGACGGGCTATATTAGGCTTCAGAGACCGGCTCGTTCTCAGTAAATCATCTTCATCAAATGAAATTATACGTCTGAGTCTTGGTTTCAATGTGTAGCTGTTTGCAGGCCATGACACTGTTGGAATTAAACATCATCCTTAATTACTGTGAATATACTATAAATAAAATAACAAGTGTGCTCTAGTTTTAGTTCAATAAACAGGAAATATCCAGATAGCTGATTATGCAGGAACCTGCTGGATGTAGGAAGCACATGACCGGTTGAAGTGGCAGTGCTTGGGGAGGCCTTATGTCCAGCAGCGTTCACCTTTCAGTTGAAATAATGATGATGATCCAGACATCTCTCTCGCTACAGGGGCTTACTTGAAAGCCTGATCAAGACTGATCATTAAAGCATCCTCCTCTTGCCGTCATCCCAGACTGATTGGTAAATCTTTTTGCCTAATACTTCTCATGCTAACTGTTTTAATTCGTTGAACAAAACAATCTAAGCTTAAGAAAGCAAAGTTGCTTTTCGAAACATTTAAAACTTGAAATTATTTTTAAATGTTGGCAAGTAGATGAATAGTCACTAAAATATAGTGCTCCAATCTGCTGATTATAACTGTTTATATTGGTTAGTACAAACAAATAATAACCAACAATACATAGCAGAAGAGTACCTAGTAATAGTAGTATGTATGTCAGTATAATAATAATAACACAGCACTTGATAAAATAAAGGAACATGACCAGCATCAACATGCCATACCAGTATTTACATTCAATAAAAATCTAACATGTAAATTGATTTGGCCTTTATATTGTGTTATGAGGATCAAGAGTTTGAGAGAGTATTTTCAGATAGAAGAAATCAACCTACCACCCTCCCCTCCAAAATTATATGATCTACAATTTTACACTATCCCAGAGCACACTTGATAAATAAAATAAAATGAAGTATAACATTAAGAGTAAAAGTTACAATGGCTAAGACATCAAGATGCTGAAATACACAAGACTTCAACGAAACGGTGTGTCACTATCCAGACGATGGTCATACAATAGAGGAAACCATGGAAAAGAAAAAAAAACAACAGTAAATGCCTCACCTTTAGGGTCAAAATCGAAATCTGGAAGTTTCGTATATTTTATAACTGTGCACTTTTGCTTTGGTAGTGTAGGATAATCGATATCATCTAGTTTAAAAAAGAAATTAAACACAGTATTATTATCGGCATCTGGTTTTGTTGATGCCGATGCATCCATTATGCTGATCACTAGAAAATTTGTGCTTAAATTACGGCGCCAATCATTTTATTTATTATTTATAAATATTAGATAAGGGCACAGTATTGTTTAGGGTTAATTTTAGTAGTTTCTATCACATTTTTCAATTTTAGTTGTTCTATTCTATGCACGAAGATTTTTTCTGTAGTAATCAAGAGTTGCTTGTCAATAAATTTTAAACAACTTTTGCTTTATGGTTTTAGTCTATGACGTTAATCGACAAAGAGCTGACCACAGTGTATAACTAATCACCGATTCAACTCAACAATACATTTAATTAACATTTATTTTATTTAATGGAGTTGGTTCATAATCATAAACATAAACTCAAGATTCGGGATGCTTAAACTATAATGTAATTATTCTTCTGGACTCGGACGCATAAAATCAATTAAAACCATAAACTAATATAATAATATCTATCAAAGTACCGTCTATAACTGGTCTATAACTCTACTCTACATTCTCTACACTTCACAGCTCAACATCGGTTCGTGAATCGTGCGTTGTGCGATTCATGGAAGTAGTGAACGAAAATCAATCTTTTGTTTGTTTTACAAAATCCAATTTCTGTCCGGTTTAAAGAAACTGGTACGGTGTTCGTGAATCTTAAATTCTGTTACTTTTCTTGGTTTAACGTAGCGTTTTGTTCAATTGATGAGCATTATACATCGTGCGTAGCAGTAATCTCTGTGGTTTTACAGGCAGGGAACTCAGTGGTCACTGTTGACGAAAAAATGTGTCCATATTCACTCGCGATTGAAAAATATTGGTCATAATTGTATTCCTGCTTGAGGCGCGACGATGCAATCGCTGGCTTTTCATCATAGATTCAAAAGATAGTGGTGTACAGGACAATGAATATTGCTAAAATTGATGAAATTTGGTGTGTTGCGTAGAGAAGAATAGTGTCGTAAAGGATTCATATATTATAAACTGTGAGTAATCGGTTTAATAGTATCGGTTGGCCATTTTACCATCCATATTTATTGACGGAGTTAACAACTATTTTAAGATTTCATACTGTATAGTCTCTTAAGCTATTGATCCAAGAAGAAACAAACGAGATATTTCTTAAGTAGTACCTACCTTCTTGCAGTACATACCTTTGGATTATTGTCGGGTGGTAAGACCTCGCTGTTAATTTGCATAAAATATAGCAACACAAGTAGTGTAATATTTATTATTTACATAAAATAAATTGATTGATTTTATGGCCTTGTGTGCCACTCGCGTATGATGAGGACCTGAAAATTACTGTCCTTTTTAAACAGTGCTTATAAAAATGAAAGGGCTTAAAAAAAAGATTTATAATATATGAAGACTTATTTTATTTATGTAGTGTTATGTTACAGGTAGGTCTGATGAAAAATTGGCTCAACTTCATTACTGTCAATTACAGCAAACTATAAACATTTACACAGAATATACCTCACAGCAATAACTTTAATGCTTTAATGTAGATATGCCTTCTTCTGGTGAAATTAAATATTCATCGTCAATACCTTCAAGACTTAGTAGATTTTGAAATTAATAAAATATGGTATGTGTATAATAAACAATACAATAAACAATAGCTTCAACTAAAACGAATACATTGTTCTAATGTTCTTGTTTTGATACTAGTTCACACTAACTTGGAAGACTATCAATAGCAGTGATTGCTGGTTGTGATAACTTTGGAAATTCTCGACACTTGACAGAGACTATCAATAATGTAAATACTGTTGATGGTAATTGATTTTTTATACTTAAAATGGAGCTTTGATAGATATCAGACAGTATTCAAGAAAACAGGAATTAAGAAAAACAAACATATTCAATCAAATAGGGACATACCTTCTTGTAGGGTGTTCTTCTCCATAGGTACCTACGCTTTGGAATGGGCAACTAGCTTCATATTTTCTGACTGACCGACTTCTTGACAATTCAAAAGTGCCTGTAAATGGTATAATTGAAATAAATGGTTTGAGTTTGAGTAGAAATATTTTTGAAAGCTGTCACAAATAAGCTTGCATAGCACTGCTATTGACTACTTGAAAAGAAAATAAAATGTGCCGAGCATGCCACGGTCACAACTACATGACAGATTTTTGTAGGTAATTTGTAGCTTAGTGCAGAGAGTACGATTTCGCTTTTTTGACGTGGCGGTCAAAAGGTTAAGCAAAATGCTTCCATTTCAGAGTAAAATGCTCTTTCAATATTCACCACCATCCTACTGCCACTATCCCAATTTATTTGGGGTTGGCACAGCATATCTCTTCAAACATACATCTCTGTTATCTCAATAGTCACCCTTTTTCTTGTTATAATTATTACTTCACACATAATCCAGCCACTATAGTGTGTTGGGGTAAGTCTTCTTCAGTTCTTCTTAACTGAAGGAATCAAATTCCTGGCTAATTTAGCAATATTATTTAACGCGGCCAACATTGTGTTCTCTCCCATTATATTTTGCCCCGACGATGCAACAGCCAGGGTGGTTGTAATTGTTTTTAATGAAATGGTGGTGATTTTGACTTGTATGGTCTTAACCCAGCAACGAACTTACCCCAACATACCTTAATGGTCTTCCCTTCCCTTGTTGGTCTTCACTATTACGATCTAGTTATGTTTAGTGTACATTTATACCTTTTGTACACATACAGACTGTTCTGGGTTTTTCATATACCATTATCATCATTTCAGCCGAAAGACGTTCACTGCTGGAGATCGGCCTCCCCCAAAGGTATTTTCGTTCATCATCATTTCTGCTGAAATTCGACCACTTCTGGACATTGGCCCAAATGTGTTTTCATTAGAACATAATACTGTGCAGCCCAATTCAATGTAGATCAAAAAACAGAACAATGCTAGAAGCTATTGAATTCAAGTAGTTGCTTTAGTCAATTTTAAAGTCAATTTTTGTTTTAAATTTCATATTCAACATTTCACAGGTAAAAACAATTTATTCATCAGAAGTAGGCATCTACATAATTCTGTTTTGTTTTCTGTGCTAATACACAAGAATAATGTTTTACAATTTAGATCAAGTATTTTTCAAAATAAAATATCTGTCTAAATTATATTTTGTTGTACTTCTTAGGAAGATATTATATTTTTTTGATTACATATTTTGCTACTTATAATTTTATAATTATGCCTCATGGTGTTCCTGTCCTAAACTATAATGGAAAAAATATTGACAGGAAACACCAAAGTAAACATTTTCTTACTACTAACATTAACTTATTTTTTAAATTCAAAGTAGAGCATTATTCAATGTGTAACAATGAATTCAAAAATAACCCTTATCTTTTGTTCATAATTGAGAAAGTTTAATTTTGTTTAATTTTTTTAAACTTGTCTTTCAGTTTTCAATTTATTAGTTATACCCCTAATTTAATTATATGACATTACTGTACTAAAACATAACACAACATCATCTTTTTCCAAACTAACCGCCTAGGGAAATGGTTATGTGTCTTTTCTGCTTTATTTTGTACATTGCATCAAAAACATACTATATAGTCGCTTTTCGTGACTGCCTGTGCGTTGATCTGCTTAACTAAACTACTAATAATATCAAACTTAAAACAATCTCGATGTTATGTCAAATCAAATGGCTAAAAACTATTTTGTTAAAGAATTTTGTTTGTTGTAAGGTACTAAAAAAGTAAGAGATACATAGTACATTTTTCAGGTGTTACCACTAATGTGGTTTTCATATAAGCCTGTACCATGTCATTGCGTAAATTATGTGTTAATACTGATACAGACATACATGAAATTGTGTATGTCTGACAGTTTAATGTGAACTATGTAGTTCAGCCAAATAAGTAAACCGTGATTGCATGATTTTAAACATTATAATTTAAAAAAAAATCTTGGATGCTTTGATTTACTGTTAATATTTCTTAAACATTAAAATTTATATTTTTTATCTTTGATGCCTTTTCTATTTGCATTACAGTGTGCTTTTTTAATATTAGGAGGGATCAGGTTACTAAGATCCAGTTGTTTCATGCTAATAATCTATATAATAAAAACGAAATGCTGTTTGATGGTAAGTGCATCATTTGAGTACCTATGGATGGACATATTTGGCTATTTTTTGTTTCAAAATGATCGTAATAGTCCGAATGAGGTTTTTATGCAAAGAAAAATTGGAAAAGGTTCAAATTCCGGAAAAACTGAACATCCTTTTTTTGTATGAACAATTGAAATCAGGACAGGACAATGTCTGTTGTGTCAACAATTATTTTATTTTTCATATAAATAATTTTGTATTATTATGATAATTATATTAATTCTCAAAGAAATTGTACGTGTACATATAAAAGTACATTAGTTAATTGATGAAAGGACATAATTCAGAGTGCCCATTCTTTGTTTTACTAAATAATTCCTTTCTATCTTCAAAAAAGTAAAAGTAAAACAATGTTTCTTTTTAATTTTTAGTTATTTTCGGTAGGTACCTGGTAACTTCATACATCAAGCTATTTGGATTATAATATTTCATAAAAATTAATCAAATTAACCCTAAAAGTTTCTTTGATTTATTTTTAAAGAGAATTGTCTTGGCTGAACTACTTTATGTTGCTTTACTATTATCTCATTGCATCAGCTTAGATTTTAATTTTATATATCCCCACGCTTGACCTAGATACTAAGTTTTTATTTAGCATATTATTTATTCATTATGCTCATTTCCCTGTTTCTTTTACAGTTATGTATCTGTGCAATGTTCCAATTTATAAACTTGTGTGCTAAAAAAATCGCTCACTTCATTAAAACATGTCAAAAGTTTATATTTCTACTTTTGTCCATTAAATAATTTCCTCTAAGATGTCCGGTGTGGTCTTGCACCACCTCTCATTCACCCTGGATACATTACAGATAATAAAAGGGAAAGATCATTCTTTTAACCTTTTAGAAAGGTTTTCGATTGGTATTCAATAATGAAAGCAAAACCTACCCAGGTTTTGCTATAACTTCACTAACTTAACTGCAAGAGCTTGTACAAAATATAAAGAACTACCTATAGACAACCTACTATAGACCCGTCCCAATTTTTCCAACAATCTTTTTGTCTCGTAATTTTAGTAACAGCCTACAAAATAACAAATCGTTGGTTTCACGTCGTAAAAATATGGGGTTTCCTGGAAAAATCTCATCTTTCAGTTCCATTTATTTAACGAAAATATCGATATTTGTTTTTTATTTTTCGTCACAATAAAATATCTCTTAATTGCCGACTTATATAATATCACACTAATATTATAAAGGCGAAAGTTTGCGAGTGTGTCTGTTTATATGTTTGTTAGGTACTTATTCACACCCAAACGGCTGGACCAATTTTGATAAAACTTTGTATGAAGGTAGCTATCGAGATAAAAAAGCAGCCTGTATGTTAATCCAGGGTGTCGGATTAACATATAGGCTGCTTTTTATCCCGATATTCCCACGGGATCGACACTTATGCGGGTGAAACCGCGGGGCGCTACTAGTGGAACATAAAACAACGTAACATCACGCCTATATTCCACGGAAGGCAGAACTGTGGAACCATCACATTTCGCAATTTATGTTAAATAATTATATTTCGCTCACAAACGTTGATTTGAAGAAATGTCATCATAATATTATGCTATTATGATGATACATTTTACTTACCTACATCTGTGCCTACATAAAATCACACTAATATTTCTCGGAAAGAGGGGTAGGCCGAGGTACACCTCTAATCTGTGATAATAGGTAGGTACTGCATTGTATTTTTCGTGGTTATGTGTGGAAGTGAACGTTGGGTGTAGCTCTTTTAGGTATGAAAGTAGAATAAATGTTATGGAAATGCGTTCCTTGCGAAACATGTGTAATCGAACTATGAATGATAGGCTGAAAGTATGATATTATAGAGGCATAAGGCCAAGCCTCATATTTTGACTAAGGTGTAGAGTTTGTGAAGTTAGGGCGTGTTGAGTTAAAAGCTTGGTTCTACATGAGATCTGATAACTTTTTGGCAGTGCGATCCATATGTGGTCTCGTCTTGGCAACATTTTACATGAAAATGTTTTTGGTGAGATAAGCTATATTACTGTAAAGTTTCATCAATATCCGTTCTGTAGTATTTGCGTGAAAGAGTAACAAACATCCATCCATCCCTCCCTCCATCTATACTCACAAACTTTCACGTTTATAATATTAGTAGGATATTTGAAAAAGACCAAACACAATGATATCCAACTACCTACATAACATGACGCCTGTGATCTCCAAAGGGTTATTCAGAGATGTACCTAGAGGACACCCACATTTCGCCAGTTATGTTACAGCAGGCGAGCTTATTGCCATCAACTGATAGCCAACTCTTATAATAATAGCCTCCCGACCATAGATATTATTTACATTTCTATGCTCCCGAGTTCCCGACCATAGATATTATTTACATTTCTATGCTCCCGAGTTCCCGACCGTCGGTCACGGCGGTGGCCAATCTCAACGGAGATTAGCCAGGTACTAAGGAGATATTATAGTGTACAAGTGTGTGCGTAAACACAGGTGCACTCTGTACCTTTACACACATAGTCTGACGGGACGGCAATCAGATACAACCGACAGGACCAACGGCTTTAGGTGATTTCCGAAGCACGCGGTTATCACACCGCCAACTTCCAAACTCCGGGCTGTTACTAAGAAATTCCTAATGGAAAAACCCAATTACACTTTTACCAGACCTGGGAATCGAACCCAGGACCCCACGCTCAGCAATCGCGCTGGCAACCACGAGACCAACCGGGCAGTCAAACCCAGCCAACAGCATCAGCCAATTCATATTGTATTAAACTAAAAAAATAACATATCATTACGCCTGCAAACCTCTTAGGGGTAGGCAGAGATGTATAAGTCACCCAGACTTTTTGCAAGTTAGATATTTATTTAACGTTTTTCCCTTTAAATTGAGATTTGTCTCAAGTCTGTTGACTAAGTTTTAACTTTGGGACGCAAGCGCCCATTGTCCTTTTGTGCAACATCCTAATCACTGGACATCTGGGAATAAAGGAAATAAAATTCTAGCCTTATCAAAAACATCGTACCTGTTTGTTATAACAGAATCCTGAGACGAGCCATATTTTTGGCATGCAAGCCTTTACACATACTGACTACTTCATATTTTTCTATGTAGCGCAAAAATGGCGGTGAAAAAGCATGAGCTGGTTCATGATAACCGCAATCAGTTGGATCTACAAGCTCTAGAACAATATATCCAGCTGATGAATGATCAGTCTAACTATATGCCACCACCACAAGAGCTTGTAAAAAACTGTCAGGATATTGTCAAATGTCTTGGTAAGCATTTCCGTACTTATTTTTGGTGCATCACAGGAAATTATAACTTTAATAATAGGATATTCATGTTATTTAAACTATTACAGCTCGTGCATCCGGAAATGAAGAACAGATGTGGACTCTACTGCAAACTGTGGAAGAATATTTGCTTCGAATTGTGAACACGGTTCACACTAGCATCCGCCATGAGATTGTCACTGCGATCCTTGATAAGTTTTATACATTTATCTCTGATCCCCGTGAGTTTTTTTTTTCATTTTGACATTTAAATTTTAAAAGACCTCCAATAATTCATTCGTTTAATATATTAATATACCTATTATTATTTTGAGCACAACTTTAATCGTTATTTTTTTTATTACTGATAATTTTCATCAGTAATCGTCTAGGAAGATGAGGGATTGGTACGTTACCAGTGCATCATAGCGTTAGTACATGCTACATTTGAGAGTTTCAGGAGTTGATAATGCTGTAAAGTGGTTGTTTTTCGTTTAAATAGAATCGGATGCCTGTCCCGCCACATCTGTGGTGCTCATCGTGCTGGATTGCTCTGACACCGAGGGTAACTTGTCTGCTGCGCGCTGGTTAGTGCAGCAAGGAGACAACGGTCCCGCCGGCGCTGGCCTTCGGGCTTCTCTGTCTTGCCTCTATTGTTGGCTTTATGACTGGCATGGCACTCCAGCATTAGGTGATTGGGTTCTGGCTTTTATAAAAGCCTTAGAGGTAAGTAATTAAGTCAAAAACGTCAATTTATTAGGGTTCCGTCCTCAAAGGGTATGTTCTATGTTATGGGTTTGGTTTCCGCACTTAGTCCTTCAGTGGGCCATTGTTCAAAGGGTAAAAACGGGATCCTATTACTAAGACTCCACTGTCCGTCTGTCTGTCTGTCACCAGGCTATATATCATGAACCGTGATAGCTAGACAGTTGAAATTTTCACAGATGATGTATTTCTGTTGCCGCTATAACAACAAATACTTCATAATTTAAAGGGGTATAAAAGAAACGTTTTTTTTTTCAGCGTTTTATATCGCCTTGTGGTACGGAACCCTTTGTGTGCGAGTCCGACTCGCACTTGGCCGGTTTTTTTTGCCGTTTTCTCGATTAAACTTTTCGCACTGGGTTTACTAAATTTTTTATTTTTTTTACACAGGAAAATGAACGATTTGATATACTAATAGAAGTATCAGTCGACAACTTAGGTCGCCTCTTCTTAGCTTTGAATGACCCGGTGGCACTCCGCACGTCTGTGGCTGATGTCATCTTCCACGTTTTAGCATCGCTCCGTGAATCTACCGAAGCATTTGACAGGGTAATGTTTTAAACATTTGATTGTCGGGCTTTTCTTCGTATTATACATATAGGTATAATATAATCAGCCTATATTGTTCCCACTGCTGGGACACAGGCCTCCTCTCTGTGAGAGGGAGTGGGCCGTAATCCACCACGCGGGCCCAGTGCGGGTTGATAGATGTCACATGTCTTCGAATTTTTTGTTTTAGGACATGCCGGTTTCCTCACGATGTTTTCCTTCACCGTTTTATACATAACTTACTGAATTTTTGTGTTGCATCCAGATCGCCCCTCATGTTGGTCGTGTTTTGGCCAACCTTGCTAATGACAGCGGCCAATGGAGTCGCCAGCTACTGCAAAACGTGGTTGATATCCTATCGGCCACCGTGGACGGTCATGTCGACGCTTTGAAAGGCGAAGCCCAAGACATGTTCAAGGATAAATATGATGACGTGGTAAGTACTTCAGATTTACTTGCCCTTTTCACCCAACTTCAATACATATAAACTTTGTATTCAACGCCAATAAAGTCGCTCAGTTGATCTATCATAAGTTATTAACAGCATCGCTCGGCGTTGCTTAGAACGATCGATATTATAGAAGACTTCGACGAGACCTTGCAACCTTTATTTAGTCATATCCTTCTAACGATCAACAGAAAATTAACAATGAATCATTTAAAATGTTAAAGTGAGTAGGGACTACTATATGGGACATGTCCCAACCGACCCATAACAACCAGACATGTCAAGCCCTGTAAAGATGTTAACATCTCAAAACGCATAAAAATACTTTTATTTAAAGCCTTTAAAATAGTTGGGTTCTAGCTTGTAATAGCCCTTTGTTGCAAAAAAATAACAGCCTTTTTATTTTATTTATTTGGGAAAATAAATGGTTACACATTACAATATTATCTACATAAAATATGATCTACAGAGTGAGTAAATGTATAACCCACGACATTTTCCACATATTATAAAGAAAAGTTATAAAACTAATGCGATGTGCGCTTACAATGTGATAGTTACAATAAAAAAAACAGTGGCACTCCGGGAGTGCCGACAGAAGGAAAACAAAACACAAAAAGAATACTTTGCCATCACTCACTGACATATCGGATATACATTAAAACCGAGTACATCCCGAGGACAGCCGAACACATCCGAAGCGGGTATTTTTTTAATCGTCTTATAAACAAAACACGCGTGGTGTCGCTTACGGTAACAGTGGCGCGAGTTAGGCAGGATACAAAAGTCTAAAAAGTTAGTATTTTTAGACCTTTGTATCCTGCTTATGCGTATGAAGTTTCATCAAAATCGGTTCATTCATTTCGAAAAATAAGGGCTTGAAAGTTTGTATAAAATGCCGCACGGCGTAAACGCTCTTAACTAAATATCTATTTAAAATAGTTTGAGTCTAATTATAGAATCTAAAAAAAGCTTCAAAATGTCAAACGAAATATTTTATTCAAAAAACAGCCATATATGCTGGTATGGTGAACTACGCCGTAGCATAGTGAGCTACGCTGTAGCACAGTTTGACCTACGCCGTAGCACTCTCCATCCGTCTTACGAATTTTCGATCAGGTCACGTGTCCTGACGCGAGTTTAACATTTTTTACCCATTACAAAAAAAGTGTACAACGCCGCTAAAGAAGTTTTCACTTCAATTACAGCATTAATGATAAAACTAAACACTAAACAGGCATGCAAATAAAAAGATAAGTTATAAAACAGTCTAAGAGTTAAGAATATTACGGAACAATATCCAAAACAGTGCCACGATCAAGGCCTCTGAATTTACTGGTTGGAAGAGCGAAGATGTCAATATTTTGAAATAGATTATTTATTGACCAGTAAGACGACACACGTAGGGGTGCTCGTAAGCCTGCAATTCGTAGAGCTTAATAGTGGAATAATTTTTGATAGTCATCATCATCATCATTTCAGCCGAAAGACGTCCACTGCTGGACATAAGCCTCCCCCAAGCACTTCCACTTCGACCGGTTCTGTGCTTCTCGCATCCAAAGGGTTCCTGCGGCCTTCACAAGGTCGTCGGTCCACCTTGTGGGAGGCCTTCCAACGCTACGTCTTCCGGTACGCGGTCGCCACTCCAGAACCTTTCGGCCCCATCGGCCATCTGTTCATTTTTGATAGTAGTTGAAAAAAAAAGTGGATCTTAACATAAGGTATAAACTCAAGAAAAACTTTTATTTGCGTCTTTCTACCCGACTGCGCAACGCAAAGGAGTGGTAATGTGTTCATCAGCCTATGTATGTATGTATATATGTTTGTATGTTCCTTTGAAGCACTATACAGACCAAACGCCTGGGCCGATTTTTATGATTCACACGTCAATCGATTCCTCTTAGTCCGGCGAGTGTCACTAAAGACATGACGTTAGTGAAAATTCAATATGGCGACTACTATGTATGGATGTGTCTTCAAAAAAAATTTTTTTTTTCAAAATTAATCGAGTGGGGTATCAAAATAAAGGGCTTTAAAAGACGATTACAAAAATATAAACAACTTATATGGTTAAAAAGTAATTCGAAGTGACAAATCGTAAAAACACGTACCAAGAACTAAATCGTCAGCGAAATATTTGACATTTAATTTTATAAACTAAAAAGCTGGAAATGGGGGAATTTGAATTTGAAAATATAATAAAAAAAAATGGTTGCCTGTAAAGTCGGTTTTACGGGCGAAGATTTTACGTGACGTCTTTCTCTCTCTCGTTCGGTGACTCATCGTAACGTTACCGAGCGTTACACTTTTTCATAAGTGACTCCCAGCCGCAACCTAATTTAAGACGTTGTCACGTCAAAAAATGGTTGCCTGTAAAGTCGGTTTTACGGGCGAAGATTTTACGTGACAACGTCTTTCTCTCTCTCGTTCGGTGACTCATCGTAACGTTACCGAGCGTTACACTTTTTCATAAGTGACTCCCAGCCGCAACCTAATTTAAGACGTTGTCACGTCAAAAATTGTATGGGTCCCGCCTGCTTCCAACTTTTATATAATTTAAAATGGGCTTGTTTTTAGCTTTTCAGTTCTTTTAACTTAAGTTTTTTACCGCAGTCGGGTTTTTTATTTTTTTTAATAACTTTTTTTTTACTGGATAATTCTCGTTCAAAAGGATATCCGATTACTACAAACGGTCGAATTGACAGAGGCACGTTCGTAGAAGTTAGTAGTGGAAGAATATTCTTGAGTTTATCACTTCTAAACAACTTTTTTTCAACTACTATGAAAAATTCTTCCACTACTAACCTCTACGAACCTTGCTCAGTCAATTTTATCGTTTGTAGTAATCGTATATCCTTTTGAACGAGAATTATTCAGTAAAAATGACGCCAACAAAGTTTTTCTTGAGTTTATCACTTCTAATCATTTTTTTTTTTAACTACTATCAAAAATTCTTCCACTACTATCCTCTACGAACGTCCCTCTGAATTCTACCGTTCGACTCGTAGTAATCGTATATCCTTTTGAACGAGAATTATTCATTAAAAATGACGCCAACAAAGTTTTTCTTGAGTTTATCACTTCTAATCATTTTTTTTTTCAACTACTATCAAAAATTCTTCCACTACTATCCTCTACGAACCTTTCTCAGTCAATTTTATCGTTTGTGACTGTGTGTGTAATTGAGCTTTCTCGGTACCTACTTTGTTTTGCAGATTTTACAGTTCTTTTCTTACTTATTTACACCCAAAGTTACATTAAAGTTAGAAATATCAAGAAAAACGAATCATTGTTGACTCGTAACTTTTTAATGGGTTTTTATTTTACTATTCTGTTTCCGTATAGACAAAATTAATAATAAAACAAAACGATATCATGTTTAACTTTAGATGCACAATGTCAAACAGTGGAGTAATACTCTCCCGAAAGAGAGTCAGCCACAAACCCAAACCAGACACAATGTTAATTGTAGCATTATTAACTATGTTGATCTTTATTGCCCTCATGGAGTAGTTTAATTAATCCGAAGACAGCATGTCTGAATTCACTTGGAGAAACAGTTATGTGAGGAAATTAAATTGATTTAATAAAAGAAAATATTTAACTTATCCTTACAAAACTTATTGACCTGCTAGTGATGGACACTTTCTGAAATTAATGAACCTCTAAAACTTTTTGCGCTACTAATGATGCACTTTTTAAAATAATTGAACCTCTTTATAACTTTCTGTAATTATATATGGTTCACATAAGAAAGCATGTGTTTAATCAAACCTAATCCAGATATGAAAATGACTGATGAAAACTAGCCCCATCCAACTACTCAAGGGAGTGAGACAGGGGGATGTGATATCCTCGAAACTGCTCACGAATGCGTTAGACGTTGACGTTTTTAAGACGCTGGACTGGCCTACACAGGATACCAACGTGAACGTGAAGTACATCTCACACCTTCGTTTTGCCGATGACATCGTCATAACGTCAGAGACGCTGGAACAGTTAAACCAGATACTGTATACTTAGCCTAAATGGAACCTCTCAGCGGTTTGGCCTCGGCATGAATTTGGACAAGACGAAAGTCATGTATAATTCGCATGCTTTGCAGAGTCTAAAACACATCGAAGGTTCGCTTCTCTAAGTTGTGAAGGAGTATGCCACCAGCTTGCAGAGTAAGCAAGCTGAAGTGGCAGTGGACTGGCCATGTTTGTCGAAGGGCCGTTGGCCGGTGGATCAGACGAGTCCTGGAGTGGAGACCGCATATCGGTCGGTAGTGTGTGACGCCCCCCAGCTAGATGGGCAAACGACCTCAAAAAGGTGGCTGGGAGCAGCCTGGATGCGAAAAGCGTGGACTGCGATAGGCTGACTTTATTGAGTGACCCTAGCTTAGTTACTACCACCAACTGTGACAAAAGGCCAGAAAGTTGAAAAGAGGTTCAATATTTTTTTTAAAGTGCATTATTAGAAACGCAAAAAGTTTTTGGAGGTTCATTAATTGCAAAAAGGCTCCAATCATCAGCAGCTCAATAAGTTTTTAGAGGATAAGTTAAATATTTCTCTTTATAAAATCAATCTTACTTCCTCAAATATCTTATTCTCCAAGTGAATTCAGACATGCTTTCTTAGGATTAATTAAACTACAGGGCATAAAATATAGACATACTTCATATTGCTATAGTACTTACATTTTCTTTGTGTACTGGGCCCATACAGATTTATCCATTGTCCTTTGTATGGAAAAAATATCGACTAGTGGCACCATAAGGGGGTAAAAAGCATTCATTATATGAAAAATCCTTATCCTTGGGTTTATAAACCTGAAACTTGGCACGAATACATAATAAGGTAAAGATCGTAATTATTAATTTCCACCTCATTGAAAGGGATATTTAGGAACTTCAACACCTGTTGAAGTTCGGTGTTGAAGTTCGTAAGGGAAAGTACTAAATGCTCGACATAGTGGGGGCGCTGCCGTGCCCCCAGATTAGCTCGAACGAAGTGCCGAGCGAAATGCTAGTTAAGTAAGTTGCAAACAAAGGGCTGATTTAAGCAGGGATCGAATCCCAACTTCCTTGCAAAAAATAACTGTAATATTGCAACGGGTCTATCCCTGTCCAGAACGAATTATATATTTATTGTAATCCTAATAATATTATAAACGCGAAAGTATGTGAGGATGGATGGATGTTAATCTTTCACGCAAAAACTACTGAACGGATTTCGATAAAACTTTACAGTAATATAGCTTATACCTTTTTTTTTTTTGTTAAGGGGGAAACCCTCAAAAGGCACCCGACCTCCGGGGACGGAGGTCGGGGAGTGTGGGATTTTTACCTCACTAAAACCACCCCGGAGATCACCGTCAGCACATAGGGGTGGTCCCGGTTCCTCTTAAAAGACCAATTCCGGAACCCCCCCCCCCCCATGCAACGCCTATAACCTAACTACATCAGAATAACACATAGGATACTTTTTATCCCGATATTCCCACGGGATCGACACTTATGTGGGTGAAATCGCGGGGCACTGCTAGTACATATATATATTCCATTATTTTTTATTATATGGATTAACCATATAATAAAAAATAATGAAAATGTATTGATTTAAATAAGTATATAGACCAACAATGACACAAGCCAACCC
Organism: Oligia latruncula; assembly: GCA_948474745.1. Taxonomy (NCBI): domain Eukaryota; kingdom Metazoa; phylum Arthropoda; class Insecta; order Lepidoptera; family Noctuidae; genus Oligia; species Oligia latruncula. The sequence continues at coordinate 12,961,775 of OX419683.1, forward strand.
CCCAGACTTTATCGGGCACGCTCGGCTATCTACCTGTAGCCTGTAGGCGCAGTTTCAGTGCTTTAGTTCATGGTGGAACGCAGCGGCGGCTGGACGGAGGCTACTCGTCAAAATGTTAAGTCGTGCAGCAACGTTGCGAAAACGCCGCTGCGTAACCTCGCAAATTCCTGAAGATAAAAAAGTACGCGAACGCCAATATTTTTTAAATCTTATCTGTCATTATAATTTTATTTTATAATTTATTTATTAGTGATATTCGAATATGAATGATATTTTTTCTTCCCACCTGATTGAGTCTGTTTTATTTTTAGGAAGGTTAGTGATTAAGTAATTATTTTGTTGTTGTTTAGATTTTGTGCCTGGAGCGGCACATGGCATCTCGCGGGTGTCATAATCTGCAGCTGCCCCCGTGGCGTGCGCGTAACGTGTGCTTGACCAGCGTGAGCACACACACTCCCATGAGGAAGGTGGGCCTCCTAAACCTTGGGAATACGTGCTACATGAACAGCGTGATGCAGGCTCTGCTCGTCACTCGGCAGTAAGTACATTATCTCCTTCATGTGTCATCAAATTGCATTTGTATTGTAATATTTTTCAGATATGTAGGTACCAGTGAAAAAATATGTTTTGTTTACATAATGTGAATTGGGCTGAATTTGTGAGTTTACTCAATCTTTATACTAGGAAAACTTTCGAAATGAAAGTATGAAGTTGAGTTTTTAATCATTTAAAAAAGTGCGTTTCTTAAGAACAAATCTTTCATGATTTCGTTCGAGAAAATGTAAAATTATCTGTACTTTTTTTGTAGAATTTTGCTTTTTTGTTTAGGATATCTAGGTTTGTTTTTTTTACACACAGTACAGTCACGAGAATAAATATATTACTATGGACAGCTCTGCTAATAATAAGGATTAGCGATTTGTCGAAAAAACTGATGTTATGTTTTGGTTATTGATGTTTTGTTTGTGTAAATGATGCTCGCGCTGATATTAAGTAAACACAACAAACAAACAAAGTACGAATCTGAAACTTTCCTAAAGTAACAACATTTTATATGAATACGCGACATTATGCATAAAGTAAATGTATAGATTGGACTTTCAAGCGAGCCGCTGAAAGTAACAGGGCTTCATTTTAAAGAAAATAAAAATGTCATTAAAATTTTAAAAATATAATTAAGTTATTGTTTTTTATTTATTTAAAAAGGTCTTCTTTTTTCTTGTTTCTTGAATCAATATTTTCTTTTTATGCACTCTATTTTTAGTTGCTGCTTTTGCTTTTTTATGCATGTTTATATTCTGCCGTAGCGAATATTAATTGCTCAGAGTGTATTTGCAATTTTAGCGCCTACTCGCGATTGGTAATTCTATTAAAGACCTCCAGTGAATTGGACCACAGAACTTGGACTGAATCTTTGTGTAAAACTCACTTGAACTACCTATGTAGCAAAGTGATCATAGTTGGATAAGCCCCTTGAACTCGCGACAGTAGTGAATTAATTTAGCACAACGTAGTCAACGTATGGATATAAAAATAAGGCCAAGAAACTATTTATGTCCCGTAATATTATGTTTTGCAAACGAACTTGGAGATAGGAAAAAAATAAGTAATGAAAATCAATTGACACCAAATATTCAGCTTTGCAATTCCTATTCAAGAGTCGAAGGTTTTTCGCTTTGTGATTTATATTCCTGTGCATTTATAAATGTTTGGTGGCGTCATCTTCCTCTCCGTTTATGTAAAACTGACTGTCCTCTTTGCCCGTATAGTAAAAAGCAGATTCAGGACGCCATTTTCCAGTTTCGTGTTCAAACAATGTTGGACTGAACAGGCTTTTTCGTTTGAGTAACTCATCCCTATCCACGACATGCATTTTAGGTTGTTATGCAGCGCTAAATTTTCTTAATTTTTTGTTTCTAATAACTGCGATGGTTCTATTCTTGTCGACCTATGAAGCGTAAGACCTATGCAATATGCATTCTTAATGACCTGAAATGCGCCTATCGGTATCAATTTTAAAATTGATGAAAGTGGTTTACTGGTTTTCATTACTAACGATGACTGATTCGGTCATTTATGTTCGTATTACTCGTCAAAATGTAGGGAACACTGATTTTTTTTTTCGCAATTTCTGGTTTGGCCCCAGGCTATGCTAGGCTATGAATGACTATTTAAATATGAAGTTGAAGGCAGCCTTTGAATATTGTATTACATAGTACCACAGTACATAATATAATCTGGATCAATAACGCTGCAAGCTCCCAGAAATTCCTTTGATAGAAATTCATCAGAATTTCAGTCGTACGGCTTTGTAATGGCGCGTACCTATAGAGGTCTAAAGGGATTTATGTAAAATATTGTGAACATTGGTTCAAGGAAATATTGCGAACATTGGTTCTAGGAAATCCGGATTACGGTCATGGGGTCGTACCCAGACAGGCGCTTTACTTGAGTAAATTATTTTCACTACTCTCAAAACGGTGAAGCATCATGAAGAAATCGGCTACCCCCACTAGGCCCGTGTGGTAGATTACGGCCGACTCCCTATCACCGAGAGAGGCCTGTGTCCTAGCAGTGGGAACATTATAGGTTGATTTACTTGCAAACATATTTCTTGAATTCACTTTGCGTGGAATTTTGTAGTAGTCAGTCAGCACAGGATGTCAACAGTGTTGAGTTTGATAGAGCTGAGGGTAAAAAAAATAATGTGCAAGATGACAAAACTTTTTTTCTATTACCTACCCAACTTCAGAGACTTAGTTGGGTAGGCAAAAAATGAACAATGAGAGTTGGAAAAAGGGAGGAGGATGTAAAATGAAAATAGTTATATCACATAACTATTTTTTTGTTATTATTTCATAAATTCCCATTTTTCATCGGGCGTAATCGAAGCCGGTTTGTTAAAACTTGCGTACAAAAACTAAACTAGATATAACTTGTTAAGTTATACCCACTTTTAACTTTACTTATGTATTTTTTTTTGTTTATTTAAGTACTTATAGACGTAAAAATTAACAGGTCGATAAAAAAAACGATGTTTATACCGGCCGTAACGCATATGACGAAACTCTGGTACGGGATATACGGCGGCCGTAACGTACGGACGAGCAAAACAAAGCTCAGGACGTGTCAGAAGCTTGCGTTGAACGTGTTAAAAAAAAAGTTTTTTTTGTTTTTCCTATGTACAAAAATGATTACATTATGAAGTTAAATGTTGAAAAAATATAGACATTATACACTTGGAAAAATACACTTTCATTTTTTTGGTCTAACAGACAGTACCCACACTAATGCAATCCATAGTATCGTAAACTGGAGACATTAATTTGTTTATTCCACCCTATTTTATTTCTGTACAGCGTGGGTATAGTTTCCATACAATTGTGCCCAATGATCTTTAGTCATAAAGTGCAACATGTTATTAACAAACAGTCTACGCTATTTTTAACTCAATATTAAAATCTCCGGCTATTTTTAACTCAATATAAAAATCTCCAGCTATTTTGGCCCTTGTGTTCATAAAATGTTCGTACTACTAGATTTTGCGCGCGCAGTTCCTTTGTTCGGAAAATATCTGTTGCAATATCAAAAATACCCGGCCGTTCCTAAATTACATATTTCACAGTATTTATTAACATGCCGCCAGACATAATAGAAAATCTATAGTTCGCGGTCACCGGTGACCGCGGTGGCAATCAATGCATTAATTCATTAATTAACTCGGTCATCCACTCAGAGGCATCAAACTCATAGCACAACATCGATCGATGCTGATGCTGGTTCCTGGAAATAGCTCAGCGAGAGTTTCCCCGGGCTGGGAGCTTTGCCCTATTAGTTGAAATGAAATGAAATGATTTGAAATGATTTAATTTTTTGTAAGTAGGTTTGTACAAACACTTTTACACGTGGTTTTTTTTTAAACTAGATGAAGTCGGCGTTTCCTATCTGACTACTCTGAGAAGAAAGGCCGAAACAAACTCAGAGGTCACAGTCTCTTTTAAAGTCCAGACATAATCTTGGTCAAGTTATATGAAGACCATGTAGATCGATGTCTGAGGTGGTCTTTTGAGGAAAGAACCACACAGATTGAGAGGACCTGTCCAGTCAGTGCACGCATTTGTCAAAAATCGTGCAGCTCAACTCAAGACTTAAGGAGCTTAACGATTCCACGAACAATACCAAAGAAAGGACATTTGGGTAGGCCACATAAATTACTCAAACTGCCAGACCATGGAAAAAAAACTAACAGAACAGTTGATGGTTGAATCAAACAATCTTCAAGGAACAGTGGTTGCCCAGTGGTAACGGCCGTTTCCTCTGGCTGGGAGCCTTGCCCAATTAGTTGATGGTTGAATCAAACAATCTTCAAGGAGCAGTGGTTGCCCAGTGGTATCGGCCGCGACTTATATCTGACCAAGATTATCTTTTGACTTTAAAAGAGACGTGTGAGACCCTTGAGTTTGTTTTGCCATTTCTTCTTAGGGGTACTGAGAGGAAATGTTGACTCCATCTAGCTTATTTTTTAATAATATGACGTGTAAAAGTGATTCCGCTATCCCATTTACAGAATAAACAATTTCATTTCATTACGAGTACGTGTAGGTCGTTCGCAAGTTTGAACCCAGGTAGGCGCTTTGCTTTCAGTGCTTTCAAAACGGTGTACGAAAACATCGTGAAGAAACCGTAATGTCCTTGAACTAAAAATTCGAAGACAAGTGACATCTACCAACCCGCACTGGGCCCGCGTGGTGGATTACGGCCCACTCTCTCTCACCGAGAGGAGGCCTGTATCCCAGTAATGGGAACATTATAGGCTGATTATGTTATCTTAGGTTGTATAATAACTTAAACTGTTGCTAACAAATAGTTATATTGTTGTGTGTCAACTTCACAGTACCCTCTGCTGTAGAGTGCGACGCGCTGCTTTAATGGCTTAATTGATATTGGATGCACTCCATCAATAATCCAATTACGTGTAAAATAGAGTGATATGGATTATGAACGAGTCAGTGAGCTGTATTTCAGAAATAAATTGATGGATGCATCAATCCTAAAAAAGCGAGCATAGGGGGGCTATGCTCGCTCTTTTAATTTAAAAGCTTTTTTATAAGGGATGACATGATAGTGACGTGTAGTGCAGACCTACAATGGTCTGTAATACCAGCTTACTGTTTTTAACTTTTTATTGTTAGTTTTAGCTGCCTTCTATAGATGTTAAAGCTTTCTGGCGAATTCGTTTACTATTCCGTGTACTTACTTTTATTTGCAACGCAGAATACTTCTACTTCTAGCGATTATAATTTGGACTTGTACTGCCTGAGCTAATTCCATTATTAAAAACCGCGATGTATTTTTTGTTTATTTCAGTTTTCAGACAAGATTATTTTTTATTGAAGTTTCTCTTTATTTTATGTTTTCTTAAGTAAAGACACTACAGACCACGGTCGATCGGCCACGGTCATTACCTAGTGCGTAATACAGTTCAACCTAGTGCGTAATACAGTTATGACAACAAAAATGGGAAGTAAATCAAACATTTTGGTTTTTTTTCGTTTGTTAATTACTTTTTTCATATTAGTAGACTGTTGACATAACATAATCTAAAGCCGCCCGCGCCACTAAAGCCACAATACCCGCTCCCCCCGTAGGTACTAGTGTTTGGGACACGGTAATTTAACTATCTTATTATTTCTGACAGGTTTAGCACACATGTTGTGCTCAAGATGACCGCTGTGCCATATTGGGCGCGAATGGCCATACTGTTTGGCAAGATGATGCACTCCGTGTCGACCAAAGTGAACCCCGATGAATTTTTCGCCGTGGTCAAGCCACCATTCTTCACCAGGGACAATCAACACGACAGCTCTGAGTTTCTGGGGTGAGTTCTGATTTTATAACTATTTGGTTATTTTACACATTTCAGGACACTGAATGCCTATTGGCTTGATAACAATAAAAATTCTAAAGCAGGTAAGTACCTACGTCTCGTTCGTTTGTACCGTGATTTTATTTGTCAATTTCCTTTTGTTTAGGAAAAGCAAAAATATGTCATTTCCGTTTGATGATGATGATATGTCGGCGCAACTGGTTTTCATGAACAGACAGCAGCCGCGTCGTCTACTTAACCTCCGGCGCTTAGGCAAATACGAACTAACCTTATTTGTAAAGAGTTAAGGATTTATATACGTACCCTCTTATTAATAAACGTTGTTTATCGTCTGTATAGTTACACAAAGCTTTGTCTTCTTCTTTCGAAAGTCAAATTACGGACGACTGAAAGAGAGAAATCGGTGTGTAACTAAAAATAATTCAATGTTGATATTTGAAAAGTCAAGATAACATAATTTTTTTTTACTGAATTTTGACTGGTATAATACGGACGCCAGCAGGTCAACCTACCCGAAACTGTCAGATTTTCCCAATCAACCTTGAACCTTATGCTTTAGCAATAAAGTCGAAAATCTATTAAAGAAATCTGACAGATTGTAGTAACTTGATGTGCTGGCGTCTGTACAACTAGCGCCATTGCTCTGAATTTCGACCCATTTTCTTGCGGAGAAAATTCGCAACATAGCCAACTAGCCAATTTCGCGTTCATTTGAAAGTTCATGCTATAGATTTTACACCTTATTACGATTAACTCAGAAACCAAATTCGTCTACTCCTACTTTTCTTAACAAACTCCTTGTAAGGTAACCCTAAAGGCGGATAAATGTATGTTATGGATATTTTATTATTGGTATTTACAAAAGAAATAAATCGGTAATTAAACAGATAATGGGTTTATTGTGGACAAAAGTACGAAACAGTGTGCACATGAAATATTTCATACGGATAGTGTTCTCATGCCTTCTTTTTATGGTGGGGATGAGTAAAGGTTGTAACGGATCACAATGTTTGGGTTTGTCGGCTTCGCCGATAAAAGATTTGAGATCTAAATGGGTGCCAAGAGTTTAAAGAAAGTCAAGTTCATAATGTAACTTGGGAAGTTTTCAAAGCTAAAGTTTCAACAGTTAGGTACAAAAGAGGAACCTAATGAAGTTTCGACTTACTCTAGCACCCATTTACATATAGTTGCCAATTTTTTTATCGGTAGATCCGATAATCCTATACTTCTTTTGTACCGAACTTGGCCTCTTTTTCTACAAATGTTTTCGGCAGGAATTTTTTCCTACTCGCACTTCGCGCTGGAAAGGTTTTTATAACACATGCCATTTGACTTTGCATAATACATGTCCATAATCCACCATACCAATATTATTTTTTACTTGGGTATCACTGTTGCTATTTTATTGACTTTGCACGATCCTGCAAAGCAAAATCTACGATAAACTATTATAATTTTTTACTGGATAACACCAACATTGAGTTTCTAGTTCCAAAACATAACTAAGATATGATTCTTAGATTCTGAATTCAAACTTAGCGTATAGTAAGTATATGCAAAATAAACAGATGTTTTTACGTACTGAAGAATTTTATTGAAAATAAAGATAATGCCAAAGATCATATTTCGTTTAAATATTGTAATTTGAAAAACCATTACGATACATAGGGTTGCTGATCACTCTGCAGTACAACAAAAATTTTATAGATTTGTTCAATCATGTTCGTTCTTAGTATGACCATTATGACGTCGTCATTTTAAAATGCTTAATTTGATAAGCTTAAAGTAAAAAGCGTAAGGTAAGTGATGCGATTATATTGACATTTATATCGTTAAAAAAACAAATTTATTGAGTTTTGTTTTCATTACGATTCATGATCAGGAGTAGGTATGTAGTATAATACTTTGATGGAAGTGCTTTTGCTTTTTAGGGTTCCGTACCTCAAAAGGAAAAATCGAAACCAATTCACTTCTTTGTTTATCTGTCTGACCCTTTTTCTCCGGAATGCGTGGGGATACCAATTTGAAATTTATATCAAATACTTAGATCTACGATTCCTTGGAGCTGTAGAAATATCAAGCCTCTAAGACGTTGACTTAGAAACTGGCATACATTGCCATTCATGTCGCATATTTTGACACTTCTTTTTTTTTTAAACTAACACTCGCAAATAAATTAAAACCCTATTATATGTTTTCATTAATTCCGTTGACCTAGAATCAAGAAATTTGGCAAGAAGCAAGGTCTTGCAGCACAAATAAATACAGTAAATTATCCGAAAATCGTTCATTTGTAATTTTACCGGCCGTATCTTGAATTTAGTTCATTCAACTCGGTTTACTCTCCAATCTAACAAAATATTTTATTACTGCATAGTAAGAGCAGTGGTGGCCAAGTGGTAACGGCCGCGACTTACGAGTTGTAGGTCGTAGGTTCGAACCCAGACAGGCGCTTTACTTTGTGTAAATTATTTCATCACCACTGCTCTCAAAACGGTGAAGGAAAACATCGTGAGGAAACCGGCATGTCCTAGAACCAAAAATTCGAAGACATGTGACATCTGCCAACCCGCACTGGGCCCGCGTGGTGGATTACGGCCCACTCCCTCTCACCGAGAGGAGGCCTGTGTCCCAGCAGTGGGAACATTATAGGCTGATTATGTATAGTAAAGTTTGTCCTTCAATCTGGAATTGGAAATTCATTGGCTAATATGTATTACTTGTACGTCCGTGAATCTGTTACCGGCGGCGTCGGAACAGATTCACGAACATACAATAATATTGAATAATATACCTACTAGCACAGCGATCATATTTTGGTACTACATTGGATAGAGCCGTTTCATCTGATTATTTTGCGTATACTTACTACAGAAGATTCAAATTCAAACACAAATATATAGCCCGGGCGAAAAGTTCCTGCTGACGGGAAGGGATTGTGTTTTTATTTCTTCGTGTTTGATAAGAGGGTAGGCAACGAGGCGCGGGTGAAACTTGATTTTTTTCTGGCTTAATGCGCCCCCTTAAGGATTGATTTTACCAACACCAGATACATTTTATTAGAAATAATTTTTAATTTTTGACTTATTATTATGGCAATTTTATTCCTCGAATATAAAATATCATTAGTTGTAAAATGAGTAAAGAAAAGATTATAAAATAAAATTCGTACAAATTATACATAACAACAACGTTCAATGACCCCTTTGTACTTAACCGAGTCGCAAGCATACCTACACACTAAACGGATATCCCGTTTAGTGTGTAGGTATGCTTGCGACTTGCGATTTAGGACTACAAGACCTAAACGCAAAAAACGCAAGTTTTATAATGCCCAAAAGTATATGATCGACTACAGCCGGTTGATTCTGTAAAAATCTCACCGTGAAAACTTAGGTGAAGTGAGTTTGTTTTGCTAGGAATTGACACTGTTGACAGCTCACTCCACGCTCACTTCACCTAAGTTTTCACGGTGAGATTTTTACAGAATAGCACCGCTGTAAACAAAATCAGAAAAATATATTTTATTCTCCAGGGTCTACGCTAGTTTGATAGTGTGTTGAAAACATTATAATCATAACGAATTTGATACGATAGAAAAAAATCTTGAAGATACCTCTAAAAACTTTATTTACAATAAAAACCATACTAATATACATACAATAATTCTGATTTTTTGTATATGTATTCAGATTATTCTACAAGCAACATACTAAAACACTAGTGTTTTAATTTTTTAGTCCAAACAATAGATTTTTTGTAAATAGATAATTGCTTCACATTTTGCAATAAATTACCAGCGTTGTCATCGCGCTTCTCTTTCTTTTCTATACAGTCCGACAGTGACCGCGCTTTAGGTCATGCAGTCCCCTTATAAAAGAAACCTTGTTGATTTTCTTCTCGGGAAAAGTCGTTGAACTCATTCTGAGCGTTGGCGGTATACCGCCGGAAAGCCCTACTTTACCCAATCGCTCTTTCCCATTTTTCCCTTTTTATAGGATACCGCAGTTCAGTTTCTTGTACCAGTTAAAGGCAAAAGGAATCCTCACAAATACAGTCTGGAAACTTTGACTTGACGACGTGTATTTTTGTCACCGTATGATTGTGACCACCGTTAGTTTATAAGCAATCTATCAAGATTGCAAAATGTCGATAAATTGGTAACTGTACCAATAACCAGATTGGCTAGTAGTTTGTATAAGGCATGATGGGGTTGGCGTGTCCATTGGGATAAAAACCCCAATTAACCAATAAAGATATTAAAAAAAAAAAACCAGATTGGCAGATCCGAGTTTCAAAGCTTCAGTTGTATTGTAACGCCATCCTCGCCGGGACTCTTATCATAGTGCATTGTCTTTAGCACTCTGTCTACTGCATATCCCGGTATAGGAGGGACTATTTGACTGGTTTCTGATAAACATCTCAGATTATTTAATGGTGTCTAACGAGCCCACAAAAACCTATTACTTCAAATTGCATAATGTATTTCTTTTAAAAAATTGTAAATAAAAATGTACTGTTTACATAAGCCGCCAAAACGCTATCTTTAACAATATGGCGTCGTGACGTCACGATTCACGTAAACAAACGTTGAAACGGTCGAGATACTAGACAAAAGTCATCTGTTCTGTCAACGATAGACAGAAATTTACTAAATCATGACGTCATCTTAAGTTCAGCCAATCCAGACCGTTTTCTATTACGTGGCGCCAGTTTTAAAAAGATGAAGTTTTTTCGGATTTTTTTTTATAAATAATACATTGTTTTGTAGTAAAATTAATGCAAATCGATTTTAAAAGCGATAATATATACGAGTGTCAATAATTATGACCTTATTTTTTACATTGTCAAATAGCCTATTGTATGTAACACTATTTTCGGTTTCTAGAAGAGAACTGTCCTAATAAATAATACTGTAGAAATCAGTGCAAATTTCAAGAATTTTTTGTCTGTTGTGATGTTTGGTTCCTTTTTTATTTACAGAAAGAAGGCTTGATCAAGGTTTATTCCGAGAAATTCCTTGTTTTTAATTCTTAATGAACGGTGTTTTACTAGTGAAACTTTTACTCAGTGGGTTTTTATGTTCTTAGGATCTTTTCTAATCTCTTTAACTGTTATTCTATAAACCTATGATATTCTATTTTTTTCAATTAAGCTTATTGTAGGTGTTGTAAGCTTTTTATTATTGCTCCTTTCTGTTTTTATGCTATTACTGCTTTTGCGTATAACTATCCTGTAATATTCTACTCCTGCGATAAGGATATCAACATGTAGGCATTTAAAGTAAATCGACAATTCCAAATTAAAGATTACATAGTTGTTTACTAGGGTTTCTATATCGAGTTTTTTAAGGGCGATGAAAGGTTTTCTGTGAGCCAGAGCTGTATTTTATCTTTTTTAATGACAGTGAGGTCTTATCTTATTATCTGCTTGTTGGAATTACAAATATAGGCTATTTCGTTTTTAATGCTATTTTTAGATGATATCCAGATGATGTTCAACGTCTGTGGGTTTTTTAAAATATAAAACTAGCACTTTGCCCGCGACTACGTCCGCGTGTATTTCGTACTTTCTTCTAAAATTTTCGAAAATGTATGTTTACCATTTATTTAGATAAATAAGTATCCGGGCCAATTTTTAAGTATATCTGATCAAATGAATCAGATTTTTCAAATAAACTGTATCCCCGCTTTTCACCGCCACAGGGGTGGAATTTTGCAAAATACTTTGGGATGTGTTCATTACTTGATTCAAAGATTATTTATACCAATTTTCGAGTTAATCGAACCACGCAGTAAATCCTCTCCTGTTCACTACCTACCTTTTCTCGAAGCACTTCGTCGTAAACAATTTTTTTGGGATATGATGTCAGTGGTTGACTTATTAAACCTATAAAGTTTCAATTGCATAGCTCTTATACTTTAGATTTTATTGATATCTAAAATACCCCGATTTCGTCACTGAATCACTGATGATCATCCATATTCTTAAAGTTCTTCCTGAAGTCTTGGAAAGCTGAAATTTGGTATGTAAGCTAGTAATAGTACACAAACAACAAAAACATTCTAAAACTTGGAACTTTTATCCTCCAACCCCTTAAACTAGGGGATGGAAGTTTGTACGAGACTTCCGCAAATTTTGATGCTAGAGTTCTGAAAATTGATATAGGGACTCCTTGTTATAAATAATAAAATACATATTTCAGGATTTTTAGTAAAGAACACCCAAAAAATTTTTTTTTTATTTCCTAAGCTACTTTCAAAAATATGTGAAATCCCACCAAAAACATTTTCATGTATAAAATGTTGCCAAGACGAGACCACATATGGCTCGCACTGCCAAAACGTTATCAGATCTCATGTAGAGCCAAGCTTTCTAACTCTACACGCCCTAACTTCACAAACTCTACACCTTAGTCAAAATATTATGTGGCTTGGCCGTTTCGCTACCATCACATGGGCGTAAGGTGAACAATTTATTCACTGTTCATTACTTTTCACAATAGTTCTTGTAGTAACGAAACGGCCAAGCCTCATATTTTGACTAAGGTGTAGAGTTTGTGAAGTTAGGGCGTGTAGAGTTAGAAGCTTGGCTCTACATGAGATCTGATAACGTTTTGGCAGTGCGAGCCATATGTGGTCTCGTCTTGGCAACATTTTATATGAAAATGTTTTTGGTGGGTTTGAGTGTTTTTATAAACATTGTGTTGGCAATAGCAATGTTTTGTCTGAAAGCAAACTGCAACAACCGAGCTTATTTCTTGCGTATTCCTGCATCATATGGACCTAGAACTGCTTCGTCATCCGGCTCTTGTCTTGGTCCGACTTTGGCATTGAAATCGTCTAATACCATGTGTCAAGTGCCAGTTGTCTTCACATGCTTTATTGAGGAGCTCATAAATGTCTTCCACTTCCTCGTCCCAATAAGTAGAAGTGGGTGCGTAGGCCTGGATGATTGTAAAGGTCTGCTTTGGTAAAATGCGGAACTTTAGCACTGCTATTCGTTCTGAGTATCTTATGAACTAAATAATGTTTCAATTTTTTGCTACCATAAACCCTACGCCATAGAGTCCGTTGGTTTCTCCAAAGTGGAAGAAGACAGCTTTCTCTCGTTATTCGGTCTTTTTCCTTATCTCCTAATTTCTGCCAGAACTATAATGTCCCATGTCTTTAAGGGCATTTTCTAGTTCTATTAGGCACTCATCCTTCATGAGCGTGCGGACATTGTATGTTATCACATTAAGTATATCGAAATTCCTTAACACTTTAGCCAGGGTCGACTGATGGTTAATCGATCTCGCCCGGAGATTCACGTTGTCCCTGCATCCATGCCAGCAGAGCAGCTGGAGTCGCCGGGCACTTGGGGACATATATTATTTTCGTTGTGCTTTCCACATGCATGGGGGTTTGGACCATATACCACCGCGCTGGTCCAGTGCCTGTTGGTGGGTCGCCAGAGCCTCGTTTGTCGAAAGCAAAGTGTACCACGTGCAGGTTTTGTTGGCTTGAGTTCCTAGGCTGGAATTAGGAACTCCTTAATTAATTAATATTATTTTATTCATTCATTTACAACATCATACATTTCTTGGTTTGATATCAATACTAATAAAGTCTGAAGTTTTCCCAACTAATAAAGTTTGAAGTTTTCCCAACTAATAAAGTTGTACGCTCGCTGTAGAGATACCAGTCCTGCGCTCGTCCGTTTCGTGTTTCATTTTAGTCCGAAGATAATAAATGAAGATATTGAATACTTTAAAGTTTTTAACAGATAATTAAGTAAGTTGTTCATTTCCAGTTCCAACCACAGCGTTTTGCATTACACCTCTATTTATTTATTTCGGGATTACCAACGAGATACATTACAATTATCTTTTACCATTATAGAACTTGTATAATATACATTATCTTGTAATGCACACTCAATTACAGGTAACCACAGCTTACACATTATCGAGTACACATGCTCTGAATACATAATTGAATTATAAATATATATTAAAAACAATAACGTGCCAATAAGAGATTTACATGCTTTAAAAGATTTGAAAATATCTCTATTAAAAAATTATAAGTCTTCAACCCGTGTGCCCGATTCTTATTCTTACTATTTATTGTAAACGTATATTAAAGAGACATTGTTGCAATATTACTAGGACAGCTTATGTACAAAGGCGAGCTTCCCATTCATCAATTTCTTAGACATCTTAGGGGGATGAGTTTCCAGAAATCGATGATACAACTATCTTTTACTTATAAATAGAACTTCCATACAAACATTCATCAACTATTTAACCCCTTTAGGAGATTAACTTCCAAAAATCTTCCGTTAGTACTTACTCACTCTTCCGTTAGTACTGACCTTCGTTATAGGAAACTCCTGCGCAAAAATTCATACATCTAGAAGCAGTGGTGTGTTATCTGTCAGTGAACAAATGAATGAATTTAAGATTTTAATAAGTTGATGTTATGTCCAGTCACGAGCAAAAGTATGTATACACTTGGGTTTATTCAAAGGCGATTTTCTCCTTTATTTTTCAATGAAATTTTATATTAGTAGAAACATAGTATTTTCGAACCCATAGGTATATGTAAAGTGTCGTATTTCAACGTTGTATTCGTTATTTCGTGAAAAAGTCGTAATTTAAAGTTGCCAAGTGTTGACAAATTGGTGCTCGTGACTGTACCTATTTGCTTTTTAGGTTTATGAATTACGGAACCCGCAACAAGTTCACACCATGTATTTTATTATTTAGTAGTAGTAGATCTCATTTACTTGTGGTCTTTTGCTATCGGAAGAGGATTTTATGCTGCTTTTAAAAGTTTTAAATTGAAAGAAGTAAGATAAGTGACAGGCATAATTTTAACACTAGAAATAGGAACAAATTAGATCAACCGCGTTTCAGATTGTCTAAAGTAAAAACTTCTTTTATGGGTTACTGTGTAAAATGTTATAATAAAATACCACTCGATATTCTTCAACTATGAGAAGAAATTTAAAACATGCATTAAACGATGCTTCCATTTTTTGTGTTTGTGTTTTTCTAAATTCTAATCAGTTTTCGAGCATCACGCTCTGAAAAGCTCCGCTGGTGTCTGTCTGTCTGTTACCTCTTCCGGCTTAAACCGCTGAACCGATTTAGATGAAATTTGGTGTAGAGATAGATTGAGTCCCGGGAAAGGACATACGAGTAGGATAGTTTTTATCCCGATATTCCCACGGGAAACTTATGCGGGTGAAACTGCGGGGTGCTGCTAGTACAGCAACGGCTGCAAAATACGCGCATTGACGTGGAGTTGCGGACACCTGCCCGTAGTACCTATTACCTAACTCAACGGCTGAACGGATTTTGATGAAATTTGGTAGGTAGATAGATTAGGACCAGGATAAACATATAGGCTACTTTTATCTCGAAATAACGCGAACGATGTAGCAGGCAACAGCTAGTGTTTGATAAGTCGTTTTTTCGAAAATGTTCACTTTTCCGGAACGTGTAGTTCGAAAATTATAATAATTATAATATTTTCCTATGACTTCTTCTCTGTAGTGGTAATTGTAATTAGTATTGGTTAAAGCATTTATGTGAGAACTAATTTAAACAATTTTCTCATCGGTTTTGCACAAGTTACTGAAACTAGGGTCCTATAAATACAAAGGGTCCGGATACCTTCCCTCAGTAACTGTGCAATAGCTGAAAAAAAGTTCAAAATGAATGAAGTTGTAAGTGAACTCGAAGCCAAAATTAATTAATTAACTCCGACGCTTGCGGCAATAGAAGGTAATATTATAGAAGTTAGACATGAGCTGTTCATGACTATGATTGACGGGAAAGTTGCTTAAGTGCTAACGCAGACACCATCGAGTGCTTCATGCAGTTTGTGGTGCAACTCCTAAACAGATGAACGATCTAACAAAATTAACGGCAAGAGTTGAGAATGAAGATGCGTTTAAATACGGACTCTCCACCTTACATGCGTGGATAAGATGTATGGAAATGACTCTGCATATTCCTTATAATCTAGGCTTTGAAAAGTGGGCTGCACCAACTCCAGAGAACAAAGATTAAAGAAGGAAAGAAGAAGTACGTCCAAACTCGTTTCCGGGAATTGCTTGGTTTCCACATTGATAAACCTCGTCAAGCTTCCGGAAATAGTAATGATGGAAATACGGCAAGGAGATTCTTCCAAAACTATCAATGTTCTGCAGATATCATGGATGTGGATGAAGAGTTGATCAAGAGATTAAACTTACATAATTCTGCAAACCATGTCATCGGGATTTTCTATAAACGCAGTAAAGTTTGGTGAATATACGCTAGGGACTACACAGTTATACTTGAGTAAATATAACTGGTACTATATCTTCAGTCCACAAAATTCTTACACATGGTGCCAAAATAATTGAGCATTTTGCAGTTTTGCCAATAGGCCAATTCTCTGAAGATGTTCAAGAAGCTCGTAAATTCGTAATAAAGACTATAAGAAGTACAGGTTAAATCACGTTCCAAGTCAGCCACTTCTGATCCCTATATATTTAGCTTAAATAAATCAAGTATTGTGATAGCAAAAGAATTACTTAACGAAGCTAATGTAATGTTTTGTTTTTTCATTATTCGTATGTTTTTTTTTTTTAGTTTAAAATCATGTAATAAAACCTAATGTAAGCAAATAAATCATTTTAAATAATATAAAGTGTCCAAGTGCTAAACCTGTGTGCACGCTAAATTAATAAAAAAAATTATAACTTTTTATGCAGTTATAACGCATCAAAATACGAAAATGTATTTTTGATATACCACCGCAGGGGTCTTATTTAAAATGGTGGCTGGGTGAACGAGCACACTTTGAGTCGCGCGTTGATGTCTTTTGGAAAAGTCTCGTTCTTGTATTAGACAATTCTAATGCTTCTATCCCTTTCTTTCCGTGTATGTTTATCGTAAAAAATAGTGCTGTTGCCTTTAATAGCTGAAAGTTGATATCGAAAATAATCAAATAAAAATTAATAATTGTTTTATTCAATTCACGTACTGTAATAAAATACCTATCTACTTTTAACCGACTTCAAAAAAAGGAAGAGTTTCTCAGTTCGTCAGTATTTTTTTATGTATGTTCCGGGATTTTTATGTCGTCAGGGACCTCTGCTGCGACCTGCGACCGATCGGTTCGGATTCAAAAATATGTAGTCGCTCGTTTGTAACTTATCTGAATCGGCCTATACGCTCTCTAGTGGTTATATTCTCTTTGTAGCTCACCCTACAGGTTCGGTCCCATAGTGAAAAATGAAGAGATAAACGTATTCTTTCAGAATATAATGGCACTTTCACGATTAGCCCAAATATGTATGGACGGTGAATCCTTTGGTCAGGAAAACGTGTGACGGTTCTAGGATATAGCTTGTACTAGGATAGTCGACTAAATGCGTAATGCAGTCGATTGGCTTAAATCGTTTTTTTTTTTGCACGACTGTACTATTTATGCCCTAGGTAGTTCGTACCTCGTTACCAGTCCATAGACAGTAGTAGGCATCGGAGGCTGGAATTGGCAGTGTGGCTGGAAGCGGTCAGCCACACTGCTAATAGAACTTACTCAAAAACAAGAAGCATCGATATTTTACATTCATTTTTAGGGTTCTGTACCAAAATGGTAAAAACAGAACCCTTATGGTGAGACTAAGTCTGTCTGTCTGTCTGTCACAGCTGGATATCTCAAGAACTAGTAATGCTATCAACTTGAAATTTGGAATAGTTTTAGATGACGTTTGCCCAACTATTTTGCAAATAAGAAATAAAAATATATGTATATTTTTTGCAACAGGGACTGAAAGGTGGTCTGAATAATTCGAAGTGGGGCTACTAGGGCATGTGGGGTATCATATGAAAAAGCGCAGTTTGCACATTCTCAAACATTTTTTCTTTTTTTTTTTGACCTCATAGTTTTCGCCATTTGATGAAAAATGTAAAAAAATACCCCCCACCCCCTATCTCCGAAGTTTGCAAAGAGAAAAATCTGAAATAATTCTATGTGACAGAAGTTTATGTAAAGGTTACAGGAAAAATAAAACGAAGTCTCTGAATAGCACCCTTTTTCGGAAATCATCAACAAAAGTTACATTAGTTCCACTATCGGTCAAGAGATGGCGCCGACATAAAACTTCAATATTCTACACCGCAGTACACAGTGTTAAAATTCTCCGACGAATATAGGCCTCGCCGATGAAAATTTAAAAACATATGATGTACGGAACCCTCGGTGCGCGAGTCCGACTCGCTCTTGCCCGGTTTTTTTATCGATAGATCACTTACGGGATTATTGTTCAACTTTTTGTTTTGTTTCCCTTTTCAAGTATTGTTATAACTGCTGGGAACAATCTCCTCCTTAAGTTTCTCCCCCAGTTTCTCGAACGAAAATGATCACAAAATTAATGTGACAAATTGTCAAGCCCATAATCTTCCACATAACTCTCTGTGTTGTTGCCTTTTCTGGCCAATATTTCATGTTTGTTTTCAAGTTTATTAAATTTTAGTTCATTAAATTACCACTCATTGAAACTTAAAAACTAGCCGATACAAACTTAGAGGACAGTTAATTTGCATAACGGACAATTCCAACCTATTAATTAAAAGGTACCTTTGTAAAATGTGCAAGGCAAGCAAGGTGGTAGACTTTATAGCATTTCGGAAAGTAACTTTTTATTAGAACTTGGAATGTTTGAACCCGCTAGCTGAACAGAAGCAGATCCCTAAAACTCCAACAAAGCGTCAAACTTTTCTCAAGAGAATGCATGTGCTTGACGTGAAGTAGTAAAAATTAGACATTTACGTAACTACAGACGAGGACGGAAAATACGCTTGAGATTTTAGGCATAATGACGTGCAGTATGCAAGTGTTGTTACTTGTTATTACATAATTAAGAACATCATAGCTCACATAAGTACCTTTAAATAATAGACACATGCATCCGAGGTACCGGGCGAACATGCGCAGTATAGCTGAAACTGTTTGACCTATTTCCCGTAGTAAATCCGTAGCTGGAGTTTATAGATTTTACTTGGACGAGCTGCATCCTTAGTACTTATAGGACTTGTAGGGTGGTAGTTGTGCTTCCTATTTCCTGCGCAGTTATTTGATTTACCTGTTATTACTGCTGCGCAGATGAGTTGCCTGAAGTTGTATCTGACGTCAGCAGGCGATCTAGTATTATGTAGGCTTGTTATATTAGGTGACGACGGGACTCTGGTGGGAGACACACTGTTTACTTGCATTTATCACTATCGTACTACACAAAATGTCTCGCTTTTCAAAAAAATTATTGGATCCTTAGAAGGTTAACACTTCGCTAAGCATGGTTTCAAAATAAAACTTAAAGACTTGACATCACGATCCATTAGATTTTACAAAAGCCACAAGTGGCCTTAGCGATGTGCCAACGTACCGAAGTTTGAGCTTGCTCAATTCATAATATTATATAACGCTGAAATAAAGGAACTTTTCCGAAATTTCGAAATAAAATACGACTTTGCCAGACGTTGAGACTTTGTTGGAGTTCCCTTTGTTTCAAACTTCGGTAATTGAGTGATGTTCCTAGAAATGTAAAAAAACCGGCCAAGTGTGTGTCGGACCACGCACAATAAAGAGTTCCGTAGTTGGAATGAATTTATCCCAAGAACAAACTTAACATTGTAGTTGAAAAACATGTTCTCCCATACATTTGTGTGCACAATATTGAGAGATTTACCATGTTTTTTTAAGACCACAGAATTCTTATTGATTTTCATGGAATCTATACCTACGTAAACAACAATTTTCTGTATTTTTTTTCAAAATTTTGGTCTCAATAGTTTCGGAGATAGGGGGGGAACATACATTAGGTCAGCGGGATCTGCCGGGTCAGCGGGATTGTCCGAAAGGGTTACCGCTGGCCCGGAACATAAAGGGCTAAGGAAGGACACGGGTGGGTTTTAGTCAGTAAGAGTCTGACACTCCCTTCCGCTCCACCCAGAGCGGGAGGGGTCATTTGATAATTTCCCATACGAAAAAAAAAAAAAATTAGGTTTCAAAAAACAGTCAATATTCGTCTATTTCCTTAAATAACTTTAATACAAATTTACTTTAAAATTATGAAAAAAATATATTTGAAATCCTCCCTTTCATTTGATATGGCACACGGTACACATTGCAAAACTTGTCTTTTTTAATTTTCTATTTGCCCCCCAAAAATTACCCCCATATTCAAAATTCATTTATTTACGTTACACGTCTGTGTTTGGGTCACGAGATTCATATGTAACTTAATCGGTCCATTAGATTCGGAGCAAATTGGCTGTGACAGACGGACGGACAGACAGACACGAGTGATCCTATAAGGGTACCGTTTTTCCTTTTGAGGTACGGAACCCTAAAAACAGGAGAAGTGGCAAGGGGGCGTGACTGTGTCGACGCGTCATGAACAAAATAAGCATGTTCTAGGAGGTAAATGGCCGTCTCTGCGAACTAGTGCGCTTTCGACCGTGATCGTGAAAAAATATAAAAACATTGTAAATCGAGGAATCACATAAATCACACAGTATAAAAACATACAGTAGGACGTCGCCTTTGATCTTGTGGTAAATGCCGACAAGGGTTGTCACTTGTCTCAAGTAAACAATATTAATTTATTTATTTGAGATCAACATCGTCATCAACATTACTATTATTATTATTATAAACAATAATTAACAATTATCAAAATATCGTCTTTTTAAACCCCGACGCAAAAACGACCGCGACGGGGTGTTATAAGTTTGACGTGTCTGTGTGTGTGTCTGTCTGTGGCATCGTAGCTCCCGAACGGATGAACCGATTTTGATTTTGTTTTTTTTTTTTTGTTTGAATGGTGAATTAGTCGGAAGTGTTCTTAGCTGTTTGATGAAAATCGGTTCAAGATGGCCGCCACCACAAAATGGCGGATTACATATTTTTTCACAACTCCCTCAAGAAAGTACCTTCCCGTGGTCGCATGCCACCATACATAACTTATAAGTATGTTAGTACTGCGGCGTGCGACCACGGGAAGGTACTTTCATCATTTCAGCCCGGAATCACCCATTGCTGGGTATAGGCCTCCCCTTTCGTCTGCCACACTTCCCGATTCTGTGCTTACTCTCATCCAACCCAGCGCGCTTTTGGACGGCATAGGGATGATTTTTGAATATTCATTCTCTAAAAGGTTTACATAAAGGTTGTAAGTTTATATGGAAAATGCAAATGGAAATTTGGCGATGATTATATTTGGCGTAATTTTGGCGGTGGAAATATAATCGGGCACTCGGTGGCACGGCTTAAAATAATTATAGATTAGATAAGTTAGTATAGTCTAGCAGACATTGGTCCTCACCTGGAGATACTAAGGGGCCGTCTCCACGAGCGAGAGAATCGCGGTGATAGTCTCGCCGTGCCATCAAATTTTCACCGCGATGATATCGCCGTGTGGAGACACGTTCTAAGAGAGTGTATAGAAATACGTGGCACGACGATAATATCGCCGCGATTCTCTCACTCGTGGAGACGGCCCCTAAGAGGTGTGTAATGTGGTGAAATATGAAACGCTTTTTACCCGACTGCGCGACAGTAAAGACAGGGTTATGTTTTGGACGCGTATATTGCGTAAAAAAACAGTACCATGTGAGGTTTCTAAAAAGAGGTCTTGAGGAGACAATTCCAAAAATATAACACATTAAAAGGCACTATGAATGGCTATAGCACAGTCTACCTATATTAAATTATTAGCTCCGCCCCGCGGTTACACACGCATAAGTCTCGGTTCCATCATGGGAATATTAGCTTCGTTAGGACATACGGGTCCCAAACCAAAGTGTAAAATTTCGACCAAATCCGTTCAGCCATTTTAGCATGAAAGCGTAAGCGTAAACAAACATACAAAAAAAAACAAATATTTTCTCTTTATAATATTAGTTTAGATACTCCCTTGAAATTATAATGTAATTAACCAATAATTTCTTTCTCAACAGATATTTATTCGAACTACTGCAGTCTTACGAACACTGCTCAGATCTCAACTTTGATTATACCCGCCCGGCTGTGCTTTCGAGCCACAGCCGGCTCCGTATAGTGGCACAGACTACCCAGCAAGCTACACAGTCGACCAGGTAATTTATTTACTTTTTTATATAAGAATATATACAGGGTTATTGGTAAAACATTAACAACCTCTTAAGAGGTCATTGTACTCATCATTATGAACAACTTTTACTATGGGAACAACCTGAAATCGCGAAAAAAAATCAGCTGTTCCCTACATTTATGTTCGTATAACTCGTCAAAATGTAGGGAACAGCAGATTTTTTTTCAGTACTTTTTTGGTTGTTTTTGTATTGCTTGAGCCCAGTACGTGGCCACGTTGATAGCACCTTCAGAGGCATTTTTCAAGTCATCCGAGGTGCAGGTGAATGGGCACTTAAGGTATTCCTGCACGTGGGGCATGGTCTGATCACAAGCACCACACTAGCAGGCTTATCGGAGATTGAGAGATCAAGACGTAGGCTTATAAGTGTTTGGGAGATGCTCAACGGATTTCTTATTCTTCTTTTAATGAAAACAAAATACAGCAGAAGAATGGAAAAGTGTAGTACAGTATAATATGCAGACGAAAATATCAAAATGCAAAATGGTGGCAGATTCCGAAGGATCCCAAAGACCATTGACAGGTCATTGCTGTCTTAGACTAGGCTATGGTCATCAAGCCGTTTGATAGGCTTCATTTCCTTCCATTTTGTTAGAACCATCACTGCGAAACGGTAACGTAACTGTCTACAGTTAAAGGTCAGTTTTACATCTACCTAAAGTATTCATGTCATGAATAACTAACCCGTTTATATCAACAATGCATCTTTGAATTGCAAAGGAGAATGGCAGGACTCCATGTAATCTGGGCAACGCATTAATACGCCGCGTGTATTCGTCAAAATACTCTCAAAAGATAGATCTCGGACAAATTAAGATACAAAGGTATAGCATATTTTTTTAACATTGGTTTTGCCAGAAAATCTTTGTTTAAAGAGCAAGACTGGCTCCGTTTATACTGAACCTATGACATTTGACCAAAGAGTATAATATATTTATATGCTATAAACTTAGATCAATAATAGTACTAGATGAATTATTAGGAACAAAAATAAGTCGCTAAAGTGTCCACGTTTGCAACACAGATAAACATTTATATTTCTTACTACGAACTATAGAAAAAAGTTTAATAATATTAACAACTTCAGATTATTATAAACCTTAACACTCTAACATAAAGTTTAATTACGATTGCAAATGGTTAATATTTAAGTCCTTCTGTCATCGAAGCAATAAATTTAAAATGTCACTTGAAAATAAAGTCATTTTTATAATAACTACAAATATAACGTCTAAGCAATAAGGTTAAAAACATTTTGTTGACAATTTCGTACTTACTCGAATTTGGAACTAGACGTAGTTCTTGGAATTACATTTCAATGCTTCAATGTTTGTTAGAATAGTTGGCGCGTTGTCGCAAACATTGGCCAAACAATCATAATATTTGCTAATTGATTTATATTTACTATTTAATTGTGTTACTATTTTGTGAAAAACATTTAATGATAAAAACTTACCGAAAAAAAGATATTCCTTCCAAAATCTTAGTGTTACGGTGGTTATTTACACAACTTTTGAACGCGCACTGAGGCATTTTGACGTCTTAACATTGGCTATGATTGGACCATACTAATTTGAAATAAGAGCACAAAAGTATTCGTGCTCGTATTTTTCGGGCCGTTTTTGAAGCGCGTAACGGGCATCTAGTACTATTAGTATAGACGATATTATTATAGACGACATTAAAAGATGCGGAAATGAACAGTTCCAATAAATACTGCTAAAGGGAAAAGTGACTTTTAATTAAATGGCACTTCTTATTGTCATTTCGTTAAAAAATGTTGTCACACTATCTCTACTAGTGATAATATGATTAAAACGCAATGAAACATAAATGTAGGGAACATTTATGTTCGCACAACTCGTCAAAATGTAGGGAACGGCTGATTTTGTTTTCGCGATTTCAGGTTTCATCCCATAGTAAAAGTTGTTCATAATGTCATCATTAATATCATCATTGTACTCATGTCCAATGGGTCATTGTAGCCGAGAATTATAGGATATAAAAAAAACACGTTGTAGAAATAGAAAGAACAATGCTCATGGATGTATGGAATTCCGTACCACGCTGCCTCAAAGTCAAGCTTTGTTTTTTATAGACTACACTTAACATATTAACTCCTACAAAAGTTATTTATTATATTTTGTAAACAAAACCCGGGTTTCGGAGATTTTCAAAAAATTCGAAATAACCTAAACACTATACACTTTATTTTGATTGACATTTCATACACGAACGGCCATTATTGGACCTGCTGCAGCGTCTAGTATATTTTTTTATTTATGAAACAGATTCGGTTACCACCTCGAACTGTAATTAAGTATAGACTTTGTTTTTTTCCTTATAATCTAAAAAAAACGTTTCAATACATGACATGTATTTATGACATTGACGACCGTAACTGGAGTTGAATCAATTGAGTGCATTATCAAAATATTTTCTTTTTTTTTACGATTTCGTGATCCCGGTTAGACTTTGTTGAAAAAATCAACCATTTTATATGATAAATTGGTTACGTTTTTTTGAGTACCTATAATACGATTAAAAGACGTTAAATACAGTGAGCCCAAAAAAAAACTACCTCCATTCAAGGTTATGAAACGGAACGTCATGTAAAGGGAATAAAACAATATCAACACTTTTTTACTTTAAATTAAATTCCCTGTTCAAAAATCAAATCCCCGACGCGTAATGTCGTAAAAAATTATTAAAATAATTACTATCATATTTTGATCTTGAGGCATGAGACTTTTTGGTACGACTTTTGGTCATTGTCCTTTCATGTCATATTCTGTTGAAATGGAAACTCCACTGCTGCCGTCCTAGATTCAATGTTTAGATTTAATAAAAATAGTTGTTTTTTTTTCTCAGTGAAGCTTATTTAAAAAAAGCTAATGTATTCAAAGTCAGGCCCTGTAATTGTTTCATTTATTTCACATACCTTCATTCATGAACGCTTCTGAAATTAAGGGACACCAGAACTGCCATTCTTTCAGTATTTCCTAGCCACGCAAGGTAGTTAGTATATTACATACAGAATACATTTGTCAATCAATCGATACAATGATAGACATTCACTTGCAGACAAATGACGAATAAGTCCTTGTTAAAAAGTGCATTTACGTAACGGCTGGTCAGTTCAGTGGCGCGGGGGTAATAGGTAGTCCGCAACTCCACGTCAATGCGCATGCGCCAGAATGTTGGATTTAAGTATTTGGATAAAATAGTGTTTAAAACTGCACATAACTAGTATTCCCCGGTTATTAAACAGTTTCCTAAGCTACTAATTCGAATATCGTATTCGTTTTTAATACCTCGAGTAGGTGCGAAAAGTAAAGTATTCTCCCCGCGATAAAGGTGCCTTAGCCTTGGGTGAACTTCAATCCCTCGCTGCTTTCTGGATTCTTAACGCCCTCGCTACACTCAGGAGTTAACTCGGAGCTTCTTCGCTGCGCTCGGGAGCCCTGAATCTTTTGTTGCGTTCGGGATTCAATATAGCTCCCGTGACATAAGACACTGCTTTATCCCCTTAGTGGATAATCTACTATGTTACTACTCTCATCCCTTCTGCCCCACAACATTAAGCTATATACAACCATCGATACAGACTTTAAAGGTGTGGCCCAGTGAGAGCAGTGGTGGCCCAGTGGAAACGGCCGCGACTTACGTGTTGTAGGTCGTAGGTTCGAACCCAAACAGGGGTTACTTTACTTTGTGTAAATTATTTCATCACCACTGTTCTCTAAACGGTGAAGGAAAACATCGTGAGGAAACCGGCATGTCTGCGCACCAAAAATTAGAAGACATTGTGACATCTACCAATCCGCACTGGGCCCGCGTGGTGGATTACGGCCTACTTCTCATACCCTACCTCTCATAGGGAGGAGGCCTGTGTCGAAGCAGCAATGGGAACATTATGGGCTGATTATGCCTCTATTATGTACACCATGAGAATTACAGATATAAATGTGGAAATTTCAATAAATTTATATATCAGTCTTGAGGAAAAACATGATGAAAACATCGTGAGGAAACCGGCATGTCCTAGAACCAAAAATTTTAAGACATGTGGCATCTACCAACCGTGGTAGATTATAGCCCACTCCCTCTCGAAAAAGGAGGCCTGTGCCCCAGCGGTGGGAACAATATAGGGTGATTATGATGATGACAGACTTTCTCACACAGACTTACTCAGCAAATCCGGCGCGTAATGCAGGACTAAATTTGCTCTCGGCTGACTGTTCAATTGTATTGTGGTCAGAGCTTCACTCAAGTAAATAAAACTAATTCCCACGTTCAAAATGATTATTTCAATAATGATTATTGTTTTTGTGTTACAGCACCGACGTCAACGATAACAATAATGCTGAGCCGGGGTCCAACCGCCGTTCTGTATCACCTCGCCCGGGCAGCAGTGGTGCTGGTGGTAGGCTTATTTACCACTAGTACTAGTACTTACTGTAAACTTTTACTCGCAACCGGCCTGCGTGTATGACCAGCTCGAAGGACCAACTAATGTATCGGATGTGCATGTGCACAGTGAAACACTAGATTTTGCGTAAGGGTGAAGGGTGGGGAGACGTACGCGATACGTCCGTGCGCAATCTTTCGTAGCGAATACTAAAGCATTGTTTTGCAAATCGCGGCGTCACCGCCGCTAGGCAAGCGCCCCCTTCCCGCTCGCATGCGTCTCCCGCTCCTGTTACCAGCCTTGGATTTATTAAATATAATATTAGAAATACAAATAAATACAAAAATATAAAATAGGGATACGATCACGCGTCGCCTACATTCCCCTCCCTAGTGCTGCAGATGTGTCAACGTAAACGAGGCAATTGGAGTATGTAATGATCGAAGCAGGTGGTGTTCTGTTGTTTCTGCCTACCCACATGGGAAGAAGGCGTGAGTTTATGTATGTAGTACTTACTGCACCATGTTAAGAAACTAAACAAAACATAAGTACCAGAACCTGAGTTACATAAGGGGTTACATGACCTAAAGCACGGTCACTGTCGGACTGCAAGTAAGAGAAGCGCGATGACACAACGCTGGTAATTTATTGCAAAATATGAAGTAATTATTTAATTTTAAAAAATCTATTGTTTGGACTAAAAATTTAAAACACTAGTGTTTTAGTATGTTGCTTGTAGAATAATCTGACAAAAAATCAGAATTATTGTATGTATTAGTATGGTTTTTATTGTAAAAGGAAAGTTTTTAGAGGTATCTTCAAGATTTTTTTTCTATCGTATCAAATTAGTTGTATTACGTTTTCAACACACTATCTACCTAGCATATATCCTGAAGCATATTATTTATTTTTCTGATTTTGTTTACTGTAGTCGACCATTATATACTTTTATTGTTTCTAAAACTTGCGTTTTTTGCGTTTAGGTCCTGTGATACCCTTAATACCTAAACGCTATCGGTAACATCCCACATCAGCGTAATCTTTACAAAGTACACATATCAAAAAAGTTTAAGCAACATGTACGGTTTTGAACTTTTGAACGATCAACCGATCGACGAACTTTTACTTTTGTAATATATTTATATTTCTTTTAAAAATAATAACTAAGCATTTTTTGATGCATTAGTGACTAAAGCAACAGAGGGGCCCGTGGCTAAATAATAACAGCTGCACAAGTCGATCGATTAGGTTAAGCTACGCTTACCGCTGTTGGTTGTTTGTGGTGACCATCTTTACATACCGAGACCCCTTCGTGCCTCGGAAAGCACGTTAAGCCGTTGTTCCCGGCTGTCATTCGTGGATCTTTGACAGTCGTTACGGGTAGTCAGAAACCCGAAAGTCTGACAACCAGTCTTACCAAGGGGTATCGTATTACTCAGTAACTGGGTTGTGGAGGTCAGAAAGACAGTCGCTCCATGTAAAATACTGGTATTCAACTGCATCCGATTAGACTGGAAGCCGATCCCTACATAGTTGGGAAAAGGCTAGGCAGATGATGATAATGATAGTGACTAAAGCAACAAAATCCTTCATTCAATTGTTCATTTAATCACAATATGTGTAGAGTAACATACGTAGTATAAAATAAAGTTTTACAAAATTAAATATATATATTTTTTTAATTATTTGGTAATTCAATACAAAGTGAAAACTTGTCGGCAACGATTTTTCATTGAATTTATAAGCTTGTTTATCTGATCCTGCGGCAATCGCTCTCAATGGAATTTTAACAAGTCTTTCAATTGTTGGGTTGTCTACACTACGTCCAGGTTCTCATGTCCCATGCGAGCTCGATGGGATTGAGGCCTGTCGATTGTGCAGGCCACGGCAATACCCAGATGTTTTCCATTACCAAGTACTCTCTGGTTCTTCGAAATGTGTGCGAGCGCGCATTTTCATGCATCAGCGTGAAATCTGAGCCAAGACTTTGTGCAAATAGGTGAACATAAGGCTCGAGGACATTTTCAACGAAACTTTCAGCGTTCATATTGCCATTTACAAAAACGAGCTCAGTTCGTGTGTTTTTCATAATACCCGCCCATACCATCACTGTGGAGCCACTGTATGGGTGCACTTCCTAGACGCATCTAATCCGTTCAGCATTTTCGGGACTACGATACACTCTTACCCTTCTCGTTTCAGGTCTAAATCCAAACCGAGACTCATCGCAAAATAAAATTTTATCCCATTGTTCGTATTTATTATTATTTTTATAAAGGTAAGCTCTGGTATTATCTTAGTTTTGATCTCTGTTTCGAAGGACAGTTAGTACGGGTAGACGGTGTCTGTAGACTGGGTCCATGTCAAGTGTTCCCTACACCATGTTTTTCGACGGGCGCGACTCCCATGGCGTATTATATAGGTGTGCACCTAATTGGGCGTCGTGCTCGAAGGCCGTATTCATGCAGCCTATTTCTCACGGTTTGTTGGCTAATATCGCTTGAGAATTGTAGCTTTAAACCCGGGCGGTTAACATCGGCTGACGTCTTGCAATCAGTTGTATGTGTGTCGGTCCTGTCGAGCAGTTGCACTCCTACGTCTTAGATGCTGCTCAGCAGGATCCCCTGTATTAACGTAACGCTGCTAAAGACGACAAATCACGCTCCTTTTGACACCAAAATGCCGAGATACTTGGGATTGATTTCTTCCCTCTTGTAGCATTCCTACAGCTATCTGCATTTCATCAGCAATCAAATGGCGTCGCTCCATGACATAAAAAATTACCAACCACAATTTTTTTTCAAAAACTGTATTATATCTGAAAATGATAAAACTGAGATAATCATCAGCAGTCAAATGACGTCGCTCCATGACGAAAAAAATGACTCGCCACTATTTTTTTTCAAAACCTAAATCTCAAAATCGGGAAAAATTATTAGCTTTTATTTTAATGAAAACAAAACACGATCGAAAATTTTCTATTTTAAAAATCAGCCAGTATATTATGTTTCCGAGAACAAAAAAATTGTATACCAATCTACTTTGTTAAGAAAAAATAAAGTATCAATTAACAAAACATGCAGTTTCTGTAAATGATGCGTGTTGCTTAGACTTTTTTGATATGTGTATTTTTGAAGCTGCAGTGCAGTGCACATATCAATAGGGTAAATATCAGGATTAAAAAAAAACTTAATGTCTACTTAATCCGTATAATTATCCGTATAAACGTGTCAACGTGGCCTCCTCAGCATTAGCGTAAAATAAAATTGAAAGATAACGAATTTACATGATACAGGGGTATTCAAACAACTTGGCACACCTCCATCTATACTAGCTTGAAATCGTATTCAGTAACTTGATAGTTGGAGTGTTAGAACCCTTATTGAGTAACACACTATCAATTTCAATCTGAATCATTTGAAGGATATTGCTAATCCATTACTTCTTATGTTCAAAAAAATACCTAAATAATGTAATGAATGGTGTTGTTCACACTATCTGGACACACTATTAGTATAGTGTGTTACGATATTACCCCGCAGTTTCTTACAAAAAAAAGAATAGTGAGGTAAAAATTTGTATAAGTGAAATTGAATAAACCTTAAAATGTACTTAGTTGTATGCATAGTTCTCATTGAATTTAATAACTTAAACTTTAAAGCACAATTATTCGTTTATAACATAATTTAACCAGTTGAATGCCGTAATTACAGAGACAATTAAAAAGCCATTGTGTCTCGCGTGGATCCACGTTCGGCATACGAAGAATTAAACAATGAGCAATGACCGATTTCGCATTTTTGAAAAGTCGGCAAAGGAAAAATATTTTACGCTTAACGTTAAACTGCTGGTGTTGTATGTACAGGCAACGCACTCAATGGATTCGAAACAGCCCATTCTTACACAAAGTTTAATTATTTTCAGGGTCAAGCTCGAGCGGATTTAAACGCCCATCGACTGAGGTAGAGAATGTACCACCGAAGAAACGCTTGCGTATGTTCGAGTCCGCGTTCCTCCGCCGCGACTCGTTTATCGACAGCATGTTCGGTGGAGTGCTGCTGACGCGCGTCGAGTGCACCGAGTGCCACTCGTCGTCGTTGTCCCGCGACGTGTTCCGGGACCTGCAGCTCGCTTTCCCCGTCAAGCCAGAAGGCTGGCAGCACAACGTACAGAGCCTACTCGAGTTCTACTGCTCCAAGGAAAGCCTCACCGGCGAAAACCAATACCAGTGCCGCGACTGTGGTGAACTACGAGATGCCGAACGAAGCGTACTCATCGAAACCACACCCAAATATCTAATCCTTGTCCTAAAGAACTTTAAGTAAGTGTTTCGAATTCCTGTCGAGTTTTCCCATTTTTCCTCTTCTTTTAGTTTCTCTGTCTTTGGTTGACAATCGAACGTTATCCGATGAAAAACAGGAATTCGATTTTTAAAATTAGAACTATTGTCAACAGGTTCGATCCGAAGCTGCAAGTGCAAACTAAACTGATGCACTCAATGTACCACAACCACACCATCACGCTGCCGTCGGTGCGCTCGCAGGCCGTGCACTCGTCCTACAAGCTGTACGCCGCCGTCATCCACGCCGGCACCACGCTCGACTCGGGCCACTACTACACGCTCGCTAAAGACAACGACCAGTGGAACATGTACAACGACGACGTGGTCACATCCTCTGACGAGGCACAACTGAACGGCCTCAACCGCTCCAGCACGCCCTATATCCTGTTCTACCGACGCACTGACATCGAGGAGGGCACTGCTCCATCCATGGAAGACCTGCCCCCGAAGGTGCAAGAGACAGTGATGTCGCACAACAAGCACTACGTGGAGACGGTGCGCAAGATGCGGTTGGCTCGTCCATGACGGTTAAGGTCGGACAAGTACATCGACTTCACGGTGTTGGATAACGATGATATGGATGACCCAGCTTTTGTTACTGATAGCAAGCCCTCATTGCGGTTTTAAATATTTTAATGATACATCTTTATAATCATTACTTCAACTCGGGACTCTCGAACTTAATTATGTATGTTACGGTCGTTGCAATGCAGGGGCGATCACGAGCTCGTCACAATCTTCAACTCTTAGTTTGACAAAGACAGGAAACTGTTCATCCAGCTCCGCCTATCTAGCTCTCCTGGCTGACAGTCTCCCTTTGTGATTCGACTATGAACTTTGGACACGAAAATATCAAGTGACGGTTTAAAACTAATGATGAATTATATCGACGTGATCGCAGTTGTAAATTACATACTTCCTCGAAATGAGTATAAATTGGGATAATACACAGATCAGTCTCTGCTTACACCCAGAATATATAATATAATTAATTACTTAGTGTTGAGTATTTGCTGATAGATCAGTGTTAACTAATCTCAGTTCGTTTTTCGTTGTTGTGTTTGTTTATTTTCATAATGACAAGTGTTTACAATATTGATTATTTAATGCTGATGTAACGTATACGTTCTTGAAGAACTACTTAAATAATTGTTGTGGTATGGATTACAAACTCAACAGTAATTTTTACGTTATGCTTTTATTTTTAACTGAATGATTCAAATACCGTGTCGTGTATGTAGTAGATATTACTTGTTTACCGATTATACAATTAAGTGCTGGAAACTAATTGTTGTGAAGTGAAATGGATGCAACCTGTGTCATGGGCAGCACAGCTCGTTAGTCTGCAATGCGATTTTGTGTTCAATTATACATATAGGAAGGACATAGCTCGCACCTCAGGCTACGTGCAGATCTAGAGTCATTATCGTGCAATCTATTTACATAATACTTAGACCGTAACATAAATACATAGAAAGTTGGACATAGAGAATTTCTGTATATTATTTATGGAGTATTTATAAGTGAAGTATTTAAACATAAGAAATCTTTAAAACATACATCTCCAGGTTTTTGCAAAAAACCTCGTTATATTGATTAAAGTAATATGAATGTTAGAATAATTTTAAAATGATATTATAGATATCTATTCGTGTTGATATTGCATAATATATTCATTTCAATTGCATTAAATTACATCAATATAATAATATGAGTGTTATTGGTAGATTTAAAACATGGAAAGATTTCAGTGAATTCACACAATATATTACGTATGCATGTTAAGATTATCGTATATCCTTAGAATAAGTAGGTATTCGAAGATGCGATCTACGGTCGCTGTCTCTAGACCTAGAATTTTAACATTAACACATTATAGTAAAGTAATTTTGATGACATCTACATGTTCAGTGTTTCTAATAGTATCCAATCGCTGAAATCCTCCACTCTTATTAATCATCATATTAAATGTAGTGACGAGGTTTCTTGCAAAAGCTTGTTTACAACTTGACTGACAATTTTTATTTTTTTGTTCTTTGTTGTTCACTCCATTTTTTTTTTTGTTTCCTAAGATGTTTTTGAATGAGCTATAACTCCTATTCGGCAATCAGGTACCTATACTTTATTTTTTAGATTACTTGTATAGCGTGCCAACAACATTTTGTAATACCTAATCAAAATGTGTTATTCCTATACCTTTATTGTTTTATTAAAGTATCGAGATTATTCACTTTAATATTATTATATATACACACATTATTTTAGGTAAATATTTTGTTATACATTCTGGTAACACTGTCTTGGTGTAATATCCTATAATTATGTCTCAGATTGATGTAATAATGTTACTGAAACTAATGTAAGTTCGTGTTATTGTGCATTTGCATAACCTAATGTAATTGTATTTGACACACATTTTCGACGTGTCACTTTCTCACCCTTAGCTGCCGGTCGATTTTGTAAAAATCTCACCGTGAAGACTTAGGTGAAGTGAGTTTGCTTTTGCTAGGAATTGACACTATTGACAGCTCACTTCACCAATGTTTTCACGGTGAGATTTTTACAGAATAGCACCGCTTATCTGTTACCCAAATTCCTTTGTTTTGCCTCTGGAATGGCATTTTGTTTAACTCCCAACATTAATATATATATATTAACAGTGGCACATTGACGGTAGGTTAGGCGCAGAGGCTGAAAGCATCTGCACCATAGGTCGGGGGTTCGAAGACCCCCTAAAAAGAAAAAGTAATATGCATTAGTATCACCAACAAAAGAAATGAATTATACAATGTTGCCTAAAGAGTTAATGTTATATTAAGCTGCCTATCAAGCTGTTAACATTAATAGTTAAGGCGAAAGCGCCAGGGTAGCCCGCGAAATTCATTTTTTTTTACGTTTTTTGCAATTTGCTGGTCAGTATTTAGTTGTACGTTGATTAAAATATGATAAGCGGCTGTAACAAATATGTATTTACAGAATTATAATCATTAAAGTCATCAACACAACTCTCTAAGACCAAGTAATCCCCAAGAATGACTATTTCAGGAAATCTGGACATTTGGGGATTATACTAACTTAACAAGTTGTATTACTGATTGTAATGATTATAATTCTGTAAATACATATTTGATACGGTTGCGAATCATATTTTAATTAACGTACAACTTAATACTGACCAGCAAATTGCAAAAAACGGAAAAAAAAATTGAATTTCGCGGGCTACCCTGCCGCTTTCGCCTTAAAATAGCATAATTGTACCGCTTTCACTCCTGTTGGTTTTTATTGATACCTATTTAGTTATTGTCCCAATTAGGATGTTACTGCGGCGAAGTCACGACTGTTCGATTATTTCTTCTTAGACACTGTTGCTGAATATTTTATGTAAATATTATTTTGTCCTTCGCTATTAATTTAGCAACAAAACATAGGTTTTTAAAGAAAGTGTGGTTCTCTCTATTATTTATATTCAGCGTAAACAATAAGATGTACTCTATTTATATATTTTACATCTTGAACGCTTTGTCATTCGAATGAACGCGACTTCGCTGGGCTTATTTACATATGTTATGAATATTAAATCGTTTAGTTTCTCCTTTTATGTAAATAATTAAAGCATTTAAAGTTTAAGATAGATATTCCACATGGTAAACATAGTATAAGTAGGTATATATTATATATTTTAATGTTCAGGGCATAGCATCGGCCCACTCAGACATCACTTTTGTTTATAGTTAGAAACACATATTATTGTAAAATCGGTTTTTGGTTTAAAATAATAAAATAAACGTTGGAAAAGTTACTTTTGTTTCCATAAACAGGGTTAAATTTAATTACTTAGCGAAACTCCGCAGATGTGATAAGTATAAGACCGCAGGTATCGTAGTTGAAAATTAGTTGAGAATTATCAGATTGTCTTTTTTTATCGTGTTCAGATATCGATAACCAATGTATGTAAAGTTCATTACACTTCGTCTCTACGGCCGCTGTCTCCAATTTTTTTCCCATCAAATCATTATTATTTCTGTAGTTCTGTACAATAACGTCATCAGTTGGAGCACGGAACCCTAGTCCCCGTGCTTCAACCAGGTAGAGAACCTAGGTAAAGTACTGGACCCTTGGATTTCGATACCCATCGCGTCTCCGGTCCGGACGTGTGCGTTACCTCAGCCAGAAAATGTCGATTACTGTCATTTGAGTGTAATAGATAATGAATTAGGAGTCAAGCATCAGCTTCTGTAAAGGATGATGCCACGAAATATGTGAAAGCTGGTACCTAAAGTAGCAATACCGTTGACTGAAGACACACTGCAACTATTTGCCTTTATTGTTTTATCAGGCACTTTTCCTTGGGATAATTAAAATAATTGCTACATCTTTCATTTAACATATGTTTGAAGATACAACTAAATTAGATTTATTTAACATATGTTTGAAGATACAACTAAATTAGATAAATGAAGCAAATATGTAGCAATTATTGACGCAATACATTTCGGGAAACTCTGCATGCTTGGCTTTAAACTAGGAGGCGACCAGCCAACCAAACGTCAGGATGGCTGTACAAAAAAAAAATTATATTTCTAAATATATATAGTATGTAGCAATTATTTATTAAATGTAGCAAATATAAGCAATTATGTAGCAATTTTCTAATCAACTCTCATAGACCAAAGCCACAGGCAACCAGCCATTCTGACGCACACGCTGCAATAGGACTAAATGATAATATAATTATTATATTATCATTTAGTTTAGTTTGTGAACAAGGGAATCGGCGCCATTACCATTGACAACTTAATTTGACGTTATACGCGGAGATTTAGTATGGAAAAGTAATGAAAGCTAATTTCTCTTACAATACAACACTTAAAATCTGAATTTTTGGTCGCTATAACTTCTTTAGGAGTACTAATTTTTGAATAAATTTGGGAAGAAATCACAGAGTTTGAAATGAAAATTTGGCACCGTGACTACCGCCACCCCACCAATGGCATGGTATATCTCGTAAACTACTGGAGTACTAGTTTTGAATTTTGGGTAGGACTAATTTTATCTTGCAGGGTACTAATTTTCTATGTAGGTTTGAGGAAAGCGACAAGTTTCTCTAACTTGGAATCAGCATTCAAATTCGTGGTCCTGCTGAACAATTG
Source organism: Oligia latruncula (assembly GCA_948474745.1). Classification (NCBI taxonomy): domain Eukaryota; kingdom Metazoa; phylum Arthropoda; class Insecta; order Lepidoptera; family Noctuidae; genus Oligia; species Oligia latruncula. Next base: position 12,997,741 of record OX419683.1, read on the forward strand.
CGAGAAAGTTATCATCGTTGATTTCTCGGTAAATACAAATGTTCTGGGTTTTATTTTACGAAATAAATACACGTAGGTACAAGGGTACTAATTATTTGTATACTTAGAATAACTGTAGCGTGCCCCCTTTTTCGGCGCTCATGGTGGTCCTGCTGAAGGGAGTGTGGCCACCGCCGGACCACCTTCAAAGTCGATTTTCTCAAAAACTACTAAGGTACCAATTTGTTGTTCGAGTACTAATTAGTACCAATTGAGTACTAATTAGTTACAAAATATGGAAGCGATTGGCGATGGTGGTCGTCTGGCGGTAGTCACGGACATGACGAAAAGAGTATTGGCTTGCCCATCTCTAGGACATCGACAGTCTGTACAAAATTAAAAAGCGTGCGCCGTTACCTTGGTGGCAAGGGACCACCTCGAGACCATACCCTTTCAAACAAAAAAAGATTGTTTAAAATACGAGTAGGTCAACAATTGACGGAGGAATGGTGAACATACATTAAAAAAATATCAAATTCGAACATATAACCTCCTCCTTTTTGGAAGTCGGTTAAAGTAAGGTTGTACAGACGTTTCACCACCTTTTTACACTTATAATATCATTGCCGATAACTTTGTTGATAGAAAACATTGTTTGTATTGTATTGTGTGTAGTGTAGATTTCTCGGTCCATATGAAGCACTGTTGACAGAGATCTCTGTTCATAGATAATTATCACTTGCCGTAAACTTTGTACATAGAAACCACTGTTTCGAGATACCTTGGTTCACAGAAATTGCAACGTAGGATGCAAGAGCGAGCGAAGGGCACTCCGAGGTTAAGTTTGGTTAGAAAAAAACCGGCCAAGTGCGTGTCGGGCTACGCACAATGTAGGGTTCCGTAGTAGCCCCGCTATCACTGTATAGTACGATTCTGTTGTTCTTTATTCTGAATATAATTATGTAATGGTAAAGATATTAGGAGTTTATGGTTATAATAACAATATATGCAAGGGTGTCCAGAGTACCTAAAACAAAACTTTAACACATAACGTAACCACGGAGGTCATACCTTGCAAGAAAATCTACAAAAGTGACGTCACGGCACAACGCCATCTGTTATCGAATAGCGATACGAAACAACAAAATATTGATTTTCGAAGATAATTATTTAAACAGATTCGACATTAACTAATAAGAACCACTTTCTTCCTTGTAAAGCTAAAAAATAAGAGTAGATACGATTGCTGCCAAGTTATTATTTCAATTCACAAAATTGTAATTCCATCATTCCATCTAGCGGCAGTATTGTGAAACTTATGATAATTTATTATGGTTTTTTTATTTCATAGGTATTTTGTATTTTAATGCAAGTCTTTACCCGTCATAGACAAGTAACTACTTCGTCTTAGTCACTATATAGGATTAATGCTAAGGATTTTGTATTTGGTACAAAATTATCCAACACCCAAGTTCAACGACTATTACTGCTAAACTAATAAAGTTATCTTAATTTCAATAGTTTTCATTTAAAGTTCATGAAATGCACAACATGCAAATGGCTTGAAAAAACTGGAAAAATCTTGAATTTTTCCAGTTTTTCAAGCCAGCAGTTTAGCTTTTAGAGGGGGGGGACGCCCTACTGGAACAAAATTCTTCACTTTAAAGTTTAATATTTCGTAAATGGAGCATTAAATCGAAATATATCTTTAGCAACCCTCAAGTCATTTTAGAAGACCTATTCAACGATACCCCACACGATGGGGTAGACGACGATAAAAATATTCATTCCCACTTCACATCTAGGGGAGCTACCCTAAAAAAAAATATAAAAAAAAAAATTACCACTTTGTCGGCGTAATTTATATACACACTCCTGCAACATTACAGCTTTCTAGTACTTACGGTCTCTTAGCAAAACCTCGGACAGACAGACGGACATGACGAAACTATAAGGGTTCCTTGTAGGTACTACGGAACCCTAAAAAGGAGCCCCGCTACGCGGGGCTCCGTCGATAAACAATATTATCTAATTGGTTTCCGTGAATCAAAGGCGCTTTCTGATGTTTACCAAGCTACAAGGTATCTGGAAACAGTGGTTTCTATGAACAAAGTTTACGGCAAGAAGTGCTATCTATGAATAGAGATTTCTATTATCTTTGCTTTCTGTATGTAGTCGTATCGTACAAGCGTGTTTCTATCTTAGGTTCCACACTCGTTCTCGCAGCGACAAGACACAGCAACAAGACGCAGATGCTAACGATATCTCGGCGTCTTGTTGCAGTGACTAGACTCAGCGACAAGACGCAGCAACAAGATGTAGACGCTAACGACATCTCGGAGTCTTGTTGCAGTGATTATAGGTAGGTACAGACGCCAGCAGGTCAACCTACCCGAAACTGTCAGATTTTCCCAATCAACCTTGAACCTTATGCTTTAGCAATAAAGTCGAAAATCTATTAAAGAAATCTGACAGATTGTAGTAACTTGATGTGCTGGCGTCTGTACCTACGCAGTGGCAAGATGCAGACGCTAACAACCACTTGGCGTCTTGTTACAGCGACTAGAGGCAGCGACAGAACGCAACAATAATAACTTAATTTGCACTATCCAAGACGAAAATAACACGATTTTTTTCAAGAATTTAGATTTTGGAAATGACAATTTATAAAGATTATAAAACAGATACTGGACCTCCTATTTCAATTTGGCGCAAGTTTTCAATTTCATCCTGTATTTCTCCTGCATCGAAGGCTACTTTCCGCTGAGATTGACCGCCATGGCCGAAATACGGTATGGAGGACTATATTAGTTGTAAAAATAAAAACACTAGTATTTAGTTACAAAAGTGTAATCACTAGAAAAAACTTGTACATTTTATTATTGCTTAGAATCTAGTAACATAAGGGTAATAACTTCTCTTCTAAGAGAGCCTTTGGTGATATCGTCGGAGCCCGTGCAAGAGTGCGTAGGAGCAGTTCGTAAGTAGGTACATGGGTATCCGAGTTTTCATTATTTTCAGGAGGAAGGTAAAAGTGAAAATCTTGGTCACTTAAATATTTTATTCTGACTTGCTTCAAAACTGATACGCAGCAAAAACGAGCTACTTTTTTGACTAGCTAATTTAGATTCTGTTTGTTCTAACATAAGTAATCCAGCCTTAAGAATCCACTGGCGTACCTACCTACACGGTATTTACAAACTGCACGTACGACGTCTTGCACGCGTACCGACGCCGACGACATGCTTAATTATTGTGCTTGGGATCAAGTCATGAACTCATAACTCATGACCTCTCGCTCGACAGCCCGCGTCTTCAACCTTGGAGCTTTTGACACCTCTACATTAAAATGTTGGTTTCTGTGTTTATATTTTTTTACCTCCGAAATCTTAAAAAACTATTGGTTCGACAATTATATTGACATTCAACCTGAAAGTACTTCGCATTCGAATTTTTTTTCCACAAAAGTTAACAATATTACCAGTCATTGACTGGTAATATTGACCTAACATTGTTGAATCTTCAGCAATTGAAAGATTATCTGATGAGGACCTCAATTACCTACCAGGCATTATGTCATGTATGAAACCCCTATTCAATTCTTGAAAAAATGCATCAACTTTCTATTCAAAGTTATGAAAAGTGTGTATTTCACAAATCGGATGTGATGGGTATTAAAATCGACGCACTCGGGCTTTCCCCAGTAAACCACAGGGTGGACAGATGCTATGCCAGGGTCTGTTTCAAATAGAAAGTACCTAATAAGATTGTTTTCAATGTTTCTAAATAGGTATAGATGCCAGCACATTAACCTACTACAATCTGTCAACTTTCTTTAATAGATTTTCAACTTTATTGCTAAAGCATAAGGTTCAAGGTTGATTGGGAAAATTTGACAGTTTCGGGTAGCTTAATGTCTGTACAATACTAAAGTAACAATAACTTGAAAATAACCTTAGTTAGGAACTTTCCTTACTTAGTAGGTACAACATAAGTATTCGTCGATAGGGCAGGCAGAAGTGTATCTACATAATACCTATAAGTACCAAGTTTAAAGGGGGTAAGCTTATTGCCATTATCCGGGCACAAATTCAAATTCAAATTCGGGGCCGCTACTGAAAAATCCTCAATGGTAAGTACACTAATACATTTTAGGATCCATATAGCATGTTTTTGGGATGATTCGGCTTCGGCTAAAAATTTGTTCCGAAAGTAGCATAATCACACATTTTTAAGAAGACTTTACAATATCATGTTATATCTAGCACTCACTCTACTAAACAAAAATACCCAAGAATATTTGACACTTGCTTGAACGTTCGAATGGAACACGCCGGCAATTATATCCAGCCTGTACTGCTAAAGATAGGTTATTTCAGCAACGTTGTTGATTACGATAATATGAAAACAACTTATTAATATTATGTTTTCATTTGTATTTTGACATAATATGCTGAGAAGAAAATATCGGACGCGGCCGGTTAGATTTCATTAACACTTTTCCATAAGAGATTGGTGGTTGGTGGTAGAAATCGAATTTAGAAAGATATATTAATGATTCTAATGATTATAATTCTCTAAATATGTACCTACCTGTTATTGACGCGAATCATATTTTGATCAAGATACAATCTGACACTGACCTGCAAATTGCAAAAAACCTAATAAAATTTGAATTTCGCCGTCTACCACTATCCATTCCCCTTAAGGGAGGAAATCGGTTTTGAAAACTGTGGTCACTCCTAGAGGGGGGGTGACAGACGCTCAGCTTAAGTTGAAACCAGCTTTGCTAACGAACGGGGCAAAGCCTTCGCTTACCAAACACACTATAGTTGGTTGACACAATTGGTTCAGCTTATGATTGAGCACCCACAGTTTTATTAGTAGGTAGGTATTGACTGATATTTCATGGAGTTAGAATTTAATGAGAACGTAGTAGATTTTTGATTTTTTCCTATGGAGTATGGGCATATGATAGACTTCTTCGATGAACCTTGGCCTCTTAAGCTTTTCCCTTCCTCTGGCTCAATACCGTCCGATGGAGTAAAAGAGTTTCATGTAATTTTTTTAAGCTCCAGGCTGTTGTGAACTATCACGTCAATTATATTGTGAAGCTCCCATCTAGAGTTTCACAGTACTTACTCCAATGCATGAAGTCTTAAACAAATTAAAAATTAGGTAAAACCAAATTATATCAGCTAGTCCGATATCCGTTTTGAAATCGTCCTTGATGAACTTCGTATGACCCTTCCGGCCGAACGGAATTGAGCCAGTGTGTTGGCTGCATTTGTATTGATTTTCGAATGCTTGAGGCGCGCGCAATTCAGAATGCCTAGCAATACATATAAAAGGTACGATGCACTAGCTCGTCCTAACCCGCCCTTGCCCTTCCCCCGCTGCTACCTGCCGCACCCACTTCCATCCCTACCTCACATGATGGAATATTAAATCAATATAGCGGATTCTCGCTGCCCGGTCAAACAAAATCTGTTCCTACCTAACGATTTTGCATAGCATATTGCATTATTATGGAATTACATAAATACCGTCGGACCGCGGCCGGCCCCAGGCTGCGGTGAGAGTATAATCAGGAGCAGTTGGATATCATCAGGAGTATCAGTAGGAGTTGTACGTAGAACTACTTACGCAAAAAGCAGCGAAGTCGGGGGACTTGTAGGAACCGTCCCTCGACTGCAACAAAAAAATTTGGTTTCCAGTTTTCCACTTTTGGGCACAATGTCGGTTTAATTGCACAGTAAATATTATAATCTAATTTAGTACGTTTACCTTTGTGCTGGTGCTCATTAAACACTAAAATCATTTATAGCTTGTTTTTGATTTTTTAGTGCAACTTTTTAATTCACTTTTTGACAAGTCAGGCGTGTGTTTTAATTTTTATAATTATTTATTTTATATTTCATACCTTTTGTTCATGAATATCGAAAATTCTTCCAAGGAAACATACTCGGGATAAAAAGTGTATCCTATGTGTTATTCCAGACTACAATCTACCTCTGTTGATCCGTTCAGCCGTTCTGACGTGATTGAAGTCAAATCATTTATTTCGAATTAAAAGCACTTTTGAACTTTTGAATTTTATTTCTTTTGTTATGTTATTAACTTATTAGTGAACGAATGCATATTGAATACTACTGTTATATATTTTTGTTATGTACTAAGCAAGCTCTAGGCGATGATAGTACCTAAACGCAGTAATTTTTTTATGAAAAAAGAAACGTTTCTTTTTCATGAACCATGGCTCCCTCATTATATTTTTTTAAATTTTCACCAGCCTATGTAACCGGAATAACGTAACGAACGATACCAAATAGGTACATTGATATTATATTGGTTAAGCCGTTTAGAAGTTTTGGTGGAATAAACAAACTCACAAACATACATGATACCCTGAAAACATAACACTCCTTTTTTTGGGCGGCGCGGTCGTGTAAAATACTTAATTTAATTCTACCTCCTACGTTTAAAGGTTCCTACACATAGGCGCAACACGCGATATAATGGCGCGCGACACAAAGGCACCGTTCCGCGCTCGCTCGTGCGCGACTTGCGATTGCGTTGCCTTTGTGTCGCGCGCAATTTTATCGAGTGTCGCGCCTGTTTGAAGGAGCCTTTAACTTTTCTATTATAATTATGAAAATATTAACATATATTCTATTAAGAAAATATTTGGTAAGTATTAATCTAATAGCATCATTATTAGGCAGGACCTACAGTTAGCCTCAAATGGATACAAGTAGGTAGAGGTAACTACAATATCCCACCAAAACATTTTCATGTAAAATGTTGCCAAGACAAGACCACTTAAGACTCGCACTGTCAAAAAGTTATCATATCTCATGTAGAGCCAAGCTTCTGACTCTACACGCTCTAACTTCACAAACTCTACACCTTAGTCAAAATATGAGGCTTGGCCGTTTCGTTACTACAAGAACTATTATTGTATAACAGAAAAGTAATGAACAGTGAATAATTTTTTTCAGGTAGCGAAACGGCCAAGCCACATATTTTGACTAGGGTGTAGAGTTTGTGAAGTTAGGGCGTGTAGAGTCAGAAGCTTGGCTCTACATGAGATATGATAACTTTTTGACAGTGCGAGCCATATGTGGTTCGTCTTGGCAACATTTTACATGAAAATGTTTTTGGTGGAATTTCACATCTTCTTGAAAGTTGCTTATGAAATAAAAATATATATTTTTGAGGGGTTATTTACTGAAAATCCTGAAATACGTATCTTATTATTTATAACAAGGAGTCCTTATATCAATTTTCAGAACTCTAGCATCAAAATTTGCGGAAGTCTCGTACAAACTTCCATCCCCTATTTTAAGGGGTTGGAGGGTAAAAGTTCCAAGTTTTAGAGTTTTTTTGTTGTTTATGTACTATTACTAGCTTACATACCAAATTTCAGCTTTCTAGGACTTCAGGAAGACCCTTAGAATATTGATGATCATCAGTGAGTCAGTAAGTCAGTGACGAAATCGGGGTTTTTTTGATATCAATAAAATCGAAAGTATAAGAGCTATGCAATTGAAACTTTATAGGTTTAATAAGTCAACCATTGACTTCATATCCCGAAAATTTTGTTTATCTGGTATAATCCAAACCCAAGTTATGAAGGTTCAAAAATATGACGAAGTGCTTCGAGAAAAGGTAGGTATACTGCCCTTGCGCTTCGCTTGGCTCGTCTTGGCGGGGGCACTCCCGTACCCCCAGATATCGGCAAGAATTCTACAATAAAACAGTCTACAATCTTTGTTAATTAATAATTCCGTACGCAAAATACGCGCATTGGCGTGGAGTTGCGGAAACCAGCCCGTATTACCTATTACCTAATTAATAATTTGTGTAGGTACTTAATTGAAGATGGAAGTCAGGTAGGCCGTCGCTCGATGTAAAATACTGGTAATCAGCTGCATCTGTTTAGAGTGGAAGCCCCCAACATAGTTGGATAGGTAGATTGTTTTTTTCTTAAGCGTCTTCAAAAAAGGTGTTTTTTTTATGTTTTTTACCTCAGTACCTACTCCGTTATTTATAAGCCGATTTGCAAAATAATTTTTCATTTGAAAGGATTACTTTCAGATAGGTCCCATAGAAATTTCATCAAAATCGGTAAAGTAGTTTGGATTTTAAACCAAAATTACTGGTAAAAATTCAATTAAACGAAATTGTTTTTGTACTTATGTATGTTACGATAATAACAGCCGTACAGGTCGATCGATCAGGTTAAGCTATGCTTGCCGCGGTTGGGTGACCATCTTTACATAACGAGACCCCTCCATGCCTCGGAAAGCACGATAAGCCCTTGGTCCCGGCTGTTATTCGCGGATCTTTGACAGTCGTTACGAGTAGTCAGAAGCCCGAAACTCTGACAACCAGTCTTACCAAGGGGTATCGTATTACCCAGTAACTGGGTTGTGGAAGTCAGGTAGGCCGTCCCTCGATGTAAAATACTGGTATTCAGCTGCATCTGGTTAGACTAGAAGGCCTAGAAGCCGATCCCAACATACTTAGTTGGGAAAAGTCTACGCAGGTGATGATGTTACGCGATATCTCCGGCAATTCTTAATCGATTTCAAAAATTATATTTTAATGGATATCTAGGGCATGCCTCAGGGGTGGTCCCGTATAAATTGGTAGTTTTTAAATTAGCTTCAATAATAGGTACGTATTTTTGCCGCTTAGTTTATATATTGTTGATGTTATAATAACTTCCTGGCACTGATATTTACATAGCAAGCAGTGTTATTAAATACGAATGTGTGTGGGGTAAGTACAACTTCAAAGTGAAAAATAAAACACTTTGACGGTGTCGTTGGGTTCGCATTTTCGATGTTTGCCACCGACTTCCGAAATTAAAGTGATTTTTCACTTTGCAGTGGCTTCTTTGGAAGTCGGTTGTTTTTTTTGTAGGCTGTAGGTACAATATCTGTTCCATAATTCTGTATCAATGTGTTAGCTACACATTGATACAGTAAATAAAATAAATAAATATAAGTACAATACATTAAAATGAGTTCCTGTCGATGTACGAAATATGTTTTTGAGGCTGCTGTACCAACCTACTAAATAAGTAGTAAAGACAATGGTTTAGTTTTGAGTAAAAAACATTTCGTAATCATGTTTCATGTTTTGTTAGCAGTTTTAAAGTCAGACCTTACCCCGTGGTCAGGCTACTGAGTGAATTGAGTCGGACTGCAAACGAAAAGACGCGGGTACTTAGTTTACTCACTGAACTAAGGGTTTCTTCAGATAAAGTTGAATCTTATAGATAGGTATTATTTATCTATACTTAATATTATAAAGCTGCAGAGTTTGTTTGTTTGTTTGTTTGAACGCGCTAATCTCTGGAACTACTGGTCCGATTTGAATGATTCTTTTAGTGTTGGGTAGTCCATTCATTTATCGAGGAAGGCTATAGGTGATATAACATCACGCTACGACCCTTAGGAGCCGCGCAGCGTGTGACACCGCGGGGAACAGCTAGTATATTATAAGCCAATAAGTTTTCCCCCAATATTGTTGAGCTTCTCTGTGGCTGCTCGAGCGATCTGCTTAAAAACTGATCCTGGTACCTGATGAAAAAACAAATAATTGATTAGGGAGGTACCAACTTTTATTACTTGCCTATTTATTAGAATCATCTGCAGTTCCCTCTTCATAATAATGGGCAGAATCACAAAAATATAAGTTTATTATCAGTATACCATATGGTATCAACCTGCAGGGTGATTGTGTAACTCACATAAAATGGGTTTAATTTTGACCCAAGTTCAGTTTCGTTCTCGAGCAGACGATTTTTTCAAACATGTAATAGTTTAGCCTTCAAAACTCTGGGTTTGTGATTGAAACTGTGTTACGTTGGTGCATAAATATTCAAGAATTTATAAAAAAAAAGATTTAAGTAGAAGTATGTAAGTAGGTATATAGAATTTTAACAATAGTGATATTCTTGTTTAACAGATCATTAAGACTTAAAATCTACCAGTGTTTAATTCAAATAATCACCGTGGTTAGTAAGAGTAGTTCGTTCGGTGCTATTCTGTAAAAATCTCACCGTGAAAACTTAGGTGAAGTGAGCGTGGAGTGAGCTGTCAATAGTGTCAATTCCTAAGTTTTCACGGTGAGATTTTTGGAGAATCGACCGGCATGCGGCAGCAGAGTAAATGCTATACATGGTGGCTCATTAGGTAGATATAGTGGATACCAACTAAAGTAGGCCAAAAGCTATCGTAATAGCTTTTGGCCACACATTTTTGATACCCGATCATTTGTAGCTGATGTCAGTCATGATTTGAAATTACCTAAATGAAATTGTTTACTATGTAAATAAGATATCAAAATCCGTTTTACTTATTAAAAAATAAGCTAGATGGAGTCAACATTTCATATCTGACTACCCCTGAGAAGAAATGGCAAAACAAACTCAAGGGTCACAAGTCTCTTTTAAATTCCTGACAAAATCTTGGTCAGACCATGTGAGGACAATGTAGATAAGACAATGTCCAGTCAGTCAGTCCAAGCATTTGTCAGAAATCTAAAATTCAGAACCTGAGGAGCTCAACGACTCAGCGAACTATATCAAAGAAAGGACATTTTGGTAGGCCGCATAAAGTACTCGAACTGCCAGACCAACAATAAGAGGAAATGCGGTCGGAGAGACTTTTGTAAAAACTCAAGTTAAAAGTCATAATTCGAGGCATGGCTCTCGCCTATTTCCTCCTCCAATATCAGACCAATTTAAAATATATTTTATAAACTATAAAAAGTAATTTAAAAAAATTAAACCGACTTCAAAAAGAAATTAACTCAAAATTATGAAATAACTTTAATTTCGGAAGTCGGTGTCTTGGGATCTGTATTTTAGTTTTATGCCACCGACTTCCGAAATTAAAGTTATTTCATAATTTTGAGTTAATTTCTTTTTGAAGTCGGTTTAATTTTTTTAAATTACTTTTTATTTCGTAATTTTTAGTTTTTGCACTAGTATTTGACCAAGGTTTTGAGATGTTTTCCCTTTGACACTACACCCGTAGCTCTTATCAATAAGCCAGGCCGTCACACTTACACGTATTAGTCCATATCTTGAAAATTACTAAATCGATCTTGATGAAACTTGCACTGTTCCCTAAGTTGAAGAAAATGTAAGCCAATAAAAAAAAAATGGTCACGATCCGATTAATAGTTCCGGAGATATGCGTGGACAAACATACATACATACATACGTCTATGAAATTTTGTATATTTGTTTGGAAGCCCTAATAGATCATCATATGTGAATATAATGCAAATCCAATAATATTACATACATACGTATCGAATTGATAACCTCCTTTTTTTGAAGTCGGTAAAAATAAGAAGGATATAAACTGTGTCCCTATGTTTTCCTTTTTTCATGTACAGTGTACACTAGGCCTCTGTTGACAGCGGCAATATTGAGCATTTTTATAGGGTTCTAGTGTTTATAAAAAATAATGTATCATCAAAAAGGAAAACAGAGGGACATACATACAAGTAGTTAATATTTATTATTCTGTGTAAATTCATTTCTATAATTATGGTCATTAACCAGAAAGAAAACAGGAAGAGCGTTTCTATGGAGAAAGTCTTTTCTCCATAGAAACGCTCTCCCATGTTTTCTCTTAAAACTAACTGAGAAAGAAACAAAAATTCCATTATACGAAATTATCCTTTGATTATTTCTCCTCCTTTTTATATAGGTACCTACTTGTACATATTATTATTATTTTAATACTGTTAGCTTGTAAAATTATGTTTTAATGTACCTTGATGAAATTATATACAAAAACGGATTTATGGTAAAATTCCAATAACAATACATATGGCTCACACTGTCAAAAAGTTGTCAGATCTCATGTAGAGCCAAGCTTCTAACTCTACACGCCCTAACTTCACAAACTCTAGCTTACTTAGCTACCTTAGTCAAAATATGAGGCTCGGCCGTTTCGTTGCTACAAGAACTATTGTACAACAGAAAAGTAATGAACACTGAATACTTACATTTTTCACCTTACGCTCATGTGATGGTAGCGAAACGGCCAAGCCACATATTTTGACTAAGGTGTAGAGCTTGTGAAGGTAGCGCTTGTAGAGTTAGGGCGTGTAGAGTTAGAAGCTTGGCTCTACATGAGACCTGACAACTTTTTGACAGTGCGAGCCAAATGTGGTCTCGTCTTGGCAAAATTTTTTGGGGGATGAGTTACTGAAAATCCTGAAATATGTGTTTTATTATTTAAAACAAGGAGTCTCTGTATAAATTTTCAGACTTCTAGCTTCAAAATTGGGGGAAGTCTCATATAAACTTACCTACATCTCCTAAGTATAAGTATTAGTATAAGGGGTTGCGGTTGGGGGTAAAAGTTTCAAATTTTAGATTTTTTTTTGGTGTTTGTTTACTAATACTTCAGCTTTCCAGGACTTCAGGAAGTACCCTAAGAGTTTTGATGATCAGTCAGTGACGAAATCGGGGTTTTTTAGATATCAATAAAATCTAAAGTCTATGTAAAGCTATGCAATCAAACTTTATATGTTTAATAAGTTCACGTAATGTCATTATATCCCGAGAATTTAGTTTATTTGGTTTAATCCAAATTCCAAACCCAAAGTTATGAGGGTTCAAAAAAACGACGAAGCGCTTCGAGAAAAGGTAGGTGTGGAGTGTGAGCGCTTCGCTTGGCTCGTTTTGGCGGGGACACTCCCGTGCCCCCAGATTATTTATCACTTACCTCAAGGGCTGAGTTGACTAAATTTGAAAAGCCCTCAGCACCTCCGACCAATGCTTTACCAGCTGTATAGAACTTGTCTCCAGAGTTGCCATACTTCTCTTCTTCACTTATAGTGTCCACAATAGGCTTCGGCTGAAACATTTAACTAATATTAATCTGTGTATCCGACTGCCTACCTTTATTTTACTGGTAAACAAGCATATCAAAATCTCTAAATAAATAGATTTAGAGATTTTGATATGCACAGTCGACCTTGTAATTGCTCTAACACTTTTGACAACAATTTCCTGAACCGAAATTGAAACTACTATTAACGCGGGGATCAATGACAGAGTGGACTGTATTTTAGAGGCAATGGTTAATTGCCCTTCTTTTTTACAATATATAAACTTTCCCGGACAAACAGATAGGTCGAAAATTTTGTCTACTCAACAACGTAAATAACGCAATGAATGTTGTTGAACTGTCAAAATAAAAGCGATTGCTACTGATAGAGTGTTACGCATTTATCCCGCTGCGCTGGACTCAAAAAGTAGATAATTTAGTGCTTTATTTGAATCTGAATGATGCACGTACCTGATATAGTCCAGCAACAAATCCTTGTATATTTTCTTTGAACGACAAAGTCTTACTGCCGTAACCTTCTGTTTCTTGCACAGCACTTTCCAAAGTAGGTAATTGTGCATGGAATAGCCCGCCTCCTTGAAGAGAATTTGCCTGTAAAAATGAAATCTTAATATAAATATAAACTTCGGTTTGTTTTTTTTAAAGACAATCAGTTGGTAACAACATCGCATGTCGTTGGTAACACTTTATCCTCGAGCTGGCCTAGCGTAGTATGGAGTTTCAATAGAATATGAGGCCAACTTAAACTGGTTTTGTTACCACTGATTTGCGGCCTACTGTACGTCGTACCTTCGGAGACGAGACTCTACCAAGCACTCACTGTGCGGCTGCACTACAAATTCAAGGTAGCTCTAGGGTCTCGGCAAGCTATAGAAAGGGTTATGCCTGGAGTCTGTCTGAAGCATCGGTTTCTGGAGTAAGATATTATGGCGTGTGATAGGAGAGGTGTGGAGTAATAGGAGTGGTATGTATAATCCGATGATGATCAGTTCGCCTCGTTCATCACTAGACTTAAATCCTTCGCTGCCTACAAAATTTAGCAACTGAGTGTTTCTTTTTAAATTACCTTCGCATTTAACGTGCTTCCCAACAGATTCGACGCTGCTTGAAGTTTGTAGGTTACGAAATTCCCTCCACTTGGTTGAGCGTTATTCTTCACAGGGTCGCCTCCAGGGTAATTTTCGGGGTCTAGTGGTTGAGACAGGGGCACGTCTGAAGCGGATTGGGGTTGATCGTATACTGGCAGGTCGATACGAATCGGATCATCTGCAGGCGCTGACAGTGTACCCGCGACCAGCAAGAAGAGCGTTAACATTGGTGTAAGAGCCATTCTGGAAGAATAAAAAAATATGTTTCAATACATCAGTAGTAAAACAACTAAGGCATTTTCTTTTTTTTAAGGCGCTAAGGGCACTTTCTGTGGGGTACGGACGGATCTCGGCTGAAAGCTTCGCTGTGAGACGGCAGTCAGGGACAGGCTAGATCGGATCGTGATTATTTAAAGCTACAGGCTCATCGGCGCGGGCTGGCTCGAGCAAGGCTCGGGGTGGAGATCGAGAGGGGCATTGCAGCGGCCCTCAGCTGCGAGGATGTAAGGAACGGCGATCTATGTTGAACGGTACATACTAGTAGTCCTACTACTCTCCTGGAGCAGGGTTACAGCGTTATCGGGATTGGTATATACGCCTCGGTTAGCGAATCTTGCTAATGTGGGAGAGTATCGGGTGGCCGCCGCAATCAGGAGATTAGGATGCTTTACAGCAGAGTGAAAGAATTGGTTTGAGAGACGTTTCATGAACTGCTGGACGGTGGGCATTCTGAAATCTACGTAAACATTCTTACTGCGAATATACCTCGTGAGTACTCGTGACCTTTGACTCTGACTCGTGACGTTCTGAAGCGTCTGCATCCTACGAATACGCTATGGCTTAGCATATGCCAAGACGACGCAAGTGCAGGACATGATGGGACGGGTGCCCGCGGTGGAGATACCCATAATTTAATTTTGCACTTGAGTGACAATTTGCTGCGTGCGTGCGGTATGAAGCTGAATCTACTGAGTACGAAGGCGGCGCGCGAACGAGCCGGTCTTTATGTGCTCACTGAAGGTACGATCATGGTGGTCAAGGATCACACCTAGGTAATTTGCTCGCTTCTCCCAGATCGGCTTGCCATATGTATTGATCCTGCAGTATAGTAAATATCTCTGGCATCGACGAATGAAGCCAACTAAGCCTTTTTACAAGAGTAAATATATATTTATTTCTTTCTTTCTAGTTTAAAAAAAAAGTAATTAACTTAATATTAACTTAATATGTTTATTTTTGCGTCTAGTAGACTAATCCTTAAGAATAAGTATAAAGTCAACGAATTTGTGACGGTAACAAGAAATCTTGAACGGTTTACAAGTTCTTAGCCCCTAAAGAGTTCCAGTATACACCTCCTGGCTCAATCATCAGACCTTTGACACCTGAGCAATATATTGGACTCGTCCACACGAATCATATGACCTTGAACTGGAGGGGTTTACTAGTAGCCACTGAAGAGTTCCACTATCCACCTCCTGACTCCAACATCAGACCCTCGACACCGACAGCCTTCTCGGATTAAAACTGTATAATCCTTCGATCAATAATAGTACTAGATGCCCGATAAGCGCTTCAAAAACGGCCCGAAAAATACGAGCACGAATACTTTTGTGCTCTTATTTCAAATTAGTATGGTCCAATCATAGCCAATGTTAAGACGTCAAAATGCCTCAGTGCGTGAGTGCGCGTTCAAAAGTTGTGAAACTGTTGTGTTACTAGTAGCCACTGAAGAGTTCCACTATCCACCTCCTGGCTCCAACATCAGACCCTCGACACCGAGTGAAATATATTGGACTTGTCAACACGAAACATATGACCCCGAACTCGAGGGGTTTACTCGTAGCCACTAAAGAGTTCCACTATCCACCTCCTTGCTCCAACATCACACCGCCTCGACACCAAGTGCAATATGTAGGACTCATCAAAACGAATCATATGACCTTGAACTGGAGGGGTTTACTAGTAGCCACTGAAGAGTTCCACTATCCACCTCCTGGCTCCAACATCACACCCTCGACACCAAGTGCAATATGTAGGACTCATCAAAACGAATCATATGACCTTGAACTGGAGGGGTTTACAAGTAGCCACTGAAGAGTTCCACTATCCACCTCCTGGCTCCAACATCACACCCTCGACACCAAGTGCAATATGTTGGACATGTCAACACGAATCATATGACCCCGAACTCGAGGGGTTTACTCGTAGCCACTGAAGAGTTCCACTATCCACCTCCTGGCTTCAACATCACACCCTCGACACCAAGTGCAATATGTTGGACTAGGTACTCAAAACGAATCATATGACCCTGAACTCGAGGGGTTTACTCGTAGCCACTGAAGAGTTCCACTATCCACCTCCTGGCTCCGCTTAGATCAGCTCCAAGATACCAAATTATAGTACTCTAATCCGAACTACATTACACACACAAGGATTCATCAAAACGAATCGACATGACCCCAAACTCGAGCGGTTTGTGGGTTTACTAAGTAGTCACTAAAGAGTTCCAATATCCATCTCTTGGCTCCATCACCAGACCCCTCATCATATTTTTTTTTGTTGTTAGCCTGTTTTGTGTCCCACAGCTGGGCAAAGACGTCGTCTTCCCCTTTTTCCCTTATCCCAATTTATTTGGGGTCGGCACAACATGTCTTCTTATTCCATACTTCTCTATTAGTCCGCCATCACAGAAGTCATCCGTCTCAGAAGTATGAAGGCAATCAATTCGAGTACTAGTCCTAGTACTAGTAATAGTATTGATTGCCTTCATACTTTATCATATTTTATATTATAGGTACCTACTTACTATTTTAAGATCGCTAATGAAGGTCCTGATCAAACGCTCAAGGAGTAGAAGGGTTTCGCTTTTCCAGTACGTGGGCAGGAGTTCGAATATGGCAGGGACAAATTATAATAATATGGTGGTTCGAGTCCCACGCAGTAATTTCGAAGAAATCGAGGCTATGCTCCACACAATCACATAATTCCCAAAATACATATAAGCTATAGATTCAATTTGTAGCTGGACTAAAACAAAAAGTACACCACAAAACACCCCCCGCTCCAACACACACACACCTACATCACACACACCCCCACCTCACACATACCCCCGCCTACCCACACACACAAACACAAACTTCCTTATTTATATAGTACCTAATATAAACATTTTGGCATGCTTTCAAAATTATCTATTGTTTATTTTCTCACACATTATGTATAGTTAATGTAAACTGGAGGAGCAGAACCACCTAATACAAGCAAATCTTTGCTTAAAAAGTGACTTCAAACATAACAATGTTATTTACATAAGAAGATTTAAAAAAAACATATTTTATTAAGTTGTTAGCCCGTATCTAATAGGCAGCCAGATCAGATTTCAGTGAATGGCAAAGTCTGATGACTAAATTCATAAAATCATGATTTGCAGTATGGCAGCATTACACTGTTTTATGGAACAGTAGTTTTTTTTTGTTGTTTCGGAGTTGGTCCCATAATAGAAGTTGTTCATTTTGATGCCACCAAGCTATACTTTATTAGAACCGAGCTGACGTATTACGTTGAGGTATTTTGTACGTATTATTAGTAAAATACCTGTATCTGTCAAGAAAGAATCTTCACGGAGGGGCTTTCCCTTTGCTGGCGGTCGTTTGCATGCTTGACCAGTTTGGGGGAGGTGGATTTGGGGACTTTGGGACAGCCCTGGTCTTAATAGATATATAATTAGATTGGATTTGCGGGGTTTTTCGATGGAGATGCCTAAAAGGTATGGACGGCGGAAACGGGGATGTTTTGTGACAGCTGCCGGTCGATTCTGTAAAAATCTCACCGTGAAAACTTAGGTGAAGTGAGTTTGTTTTTGCTAGGAATTGACAATATTGACAGCTCACTCCACGCTCACTTCACCTAAGTGTTCACGGTGAGATAGTTACAGAATCGCATTACAGGTCACTATGGATATCTATGCGCTATATCACCGCACGAGTGTAAGTTTCCTCCGGGAGTTTTGTGGAATTTTATTGGTAATATACATATAATGGTTAGTTAGTTCCGATTTTGGCCACGCGCCAAAAAAACTGTAGCAAAGTCTAATCCTCTTTTATATAAATAACTGTCAGTGGTCCTGCCAAAGTCATTGGAAAATCTGTGATTGGCAACTCCAATGACCATATAAGAACTGTATTAGACCAAAATACAACGCAAACACACTATTCGGCTCTAAATTAACAATGTTTTACAAATAAGTATTAAGCTTATCATTAAGCAAGTATAAAAATAGAACAACCAAATTAAGTTTATAAAAATTAACACTAAGAAAATATAAATACAAACACAATCATGGAGACAGTCCCAGATATCCCAAGATGTTTTGGAATATTCCCACCTAAGGTTGCAACATATTTTATTGCACTATTCGGATTGGGATCGGGAGGGCTTGGCCTGACGGGACTTGTTATGTACAGCCTCGTGGAAGACAGTGAAGTTGCCAAATTTTTTTCGAATAAACCTGTAGATCCAGATGTGAAAAAATTGGTACTTTTGACCCTCGGCTTGAGTTCGCTCTTACTATCCATTGCCAGTGTTCTCTTGTTAATGGGGATCCTCTGCAAACTGCCGGGCGTACTCTCAGTGGGTGCATGGTTCCTTTTCACTTTGTGTTCAATATTAATTTTTGGAGCTATCTGTATGCCCATGCTGTGTTTTTTCTATGCAGACACATGTGTTATAAAAAAAGTATCGAGTTCCCTGCTCACATTTGGTTATATGTTTGTAACTTTCTTTCTTTGGATTTGGCTATATTTTATGGCAGTTGTATTTAATTATATACTTGAATTGCCGAAGTAAATGTTTATAAAAAATAAATAGTTTTTTTCCATGACCTTGTTTCTCAAGTTTGTTGTTAATGGATTATTATCATCTTTTCCAGTCTAAGTAGATACCTACAGTACCTACCTGCCTGCTACATTACTTTCGAATTTATGATTTAATAATTTGTAGGTATAGTTAGACATTTACCTACTTAAGGGGGATGTACTAAAGTAACCCGCGAAATTCATATTTATTTACTTTTTGCAGGTATGTGTCAGCCTGTTTAAGTTAGGTAATTAAAATGTATTTCACGACCATAAAAAAAATTACTTTACAGAATTTATAATCATTAGAATCAGCAATACCTACAACTCCTTCAGTTAGAATTGACTTCAAATCCGACACTAGGTATGTACTTAAGAGTTAAAACAGCATCACGTCAGGTGGCATAAACATCACTACATGGCTAAAGGTAATATCTTACCTAATAAGCAACAATGAGAACTTAGGATGCAAGAGCGAGCAAAGTGACCTCGGGACTTGGGGCACACCGACTCGGACAGGTTAGGTTCGAAGGCGATGACTTCATCGCGAAAAATTCTATCGAATCGGAGAAACACTGAAAAGTGAATCGTTCTGTCGGCGAACCGTTCATCGGAGAAGCGAATTTCGGAGAGCTGTTTCAGAATCGCAAATAGCAAAAAAAACCGGCCATGTGCGTGTCGGGCCACGCACCGTGTAGGATTCCGTAGTAGCCCGTTATCACAATGTATTACGATTCTGTTGTTCTGAATATAAAAAAAAAATAAAAAAAAAAAACATATTTTGTTTTTCAATGCAAGTCTTTACTCGTTTTATACAAGCAACTACTTAATCTTAGTCACTTTAAAGGATTAATGCTAAGGATTTTTCATTTGGTACAAAATTATCCTACACCCAAGTTCAACGACTGTTACTGCTAAACTAATAAAGTTACCATAACCGCTATAATTTTCCTTTAAAGTTCCTTTTTCTAATATCATTGTGAATTTTTCCAGATTTTTCAAGCCAGCAATTTAGGTTTTAGAGGGGTGGGGGGGGGGGACTACTGGAACAAAAATTTATTTATTTATTTGAACTTTTCGCACAAAAAAGGTACAAAGGCGGACTTAATGCCTTAGGCATTCTCTACCAGTCAACCAAGGGTGGTGAAGAGATTGGATGGCAGGTGCTTTGGTTGAGAAGAACAATGATAAAAATTAAAAAAGCTAATAAAACTAGGTACACAAATACATAAATAGGTTATATACACATACATACTATTTAATATAATATATACTTATAATATATATATATATACATACAAATTCAAGGGAGAGAGGTGTTGAGATGACTCTACGCTATTTGTTTTGAAAATAACTCTGCAATTTCCGCTTAAATGCATACCGACTGGTGGCCGTCCTGATATCAAGAGGAAGTGCATTCCAAAGAAGAATGCAAAAAATTTGCACTTTAAAGTTCAATATTTCGTAAATGGAGCATTAAATCGAAAAATTATTTTATGAACCCCGAAGTCATTTTGGAAGACCTATTCAACGATACCCCACACGATGGGGTAGACGACGAAAAAAATATTCATCCCCACTTCAGATGTAGGGGAGCTACCATAAAAAAAAATATTTTTGAAAATTATATTTTACCACTTTGTCGGCGTAATTGATATACACACTCCTACAAAATTACAGCTTTCTAGTACTAACGGTCTCTTAGCAAAACCTCCGACAGACAGACAGACAGACGGACGGACATGACGAAACTATAAGGGTTCCTTGTAGGAACTACGGTACCCTAAAAACGTAAGAAAATTTGGATGACGCGGGCTAGGTACCTTGACGCTTTCTCATTCGTTTTGGCAGTAAGTAGGTACTTATATAGGTATGTAGGTACCTACCTGCTATTAAGTAATGTTCAAGATTCCGGTAAATAAGTATTTCATAGCTATAATTATTTAAGTAGGTAGGTACTTACCTAAATAAATAGCTAAATTGATCATCAAACATACATTAAACTAATTTCTAGGAAGGTAACAATGGTAAGTAAAAAGTGCACAATCAGAGTACAAGTAACAAAACTACCAGCGGTCATTGACTCCTAAAAAACCGAGGGTTCCGTACCATAATATGTTTTTAAATTTTCACCGGCGAGCTACTTACTAGACTGATCTCGTTTAAACCAATTTTCGGTGGAAGTTTACATGGAAATGTAGGTACCTACATCATAATTATATTTTTTTTAGTTTTATCATTCTCTTATTTTAGAAGTTACAGGGGGGGGGGGGGACACATTTTACCACTTTGGAAGTGTCTCTCGCGCAAAAAAATGATATTAGAAACCTCAATATCATTTCGATTTCATTCGAAGATTTCAGATTCAGATTCAATTCGACGGTATGTTTTTTTTTTTTTTTTTTGGGTTTGTTACGCGATTACTCCGCCAATTGTGGACCGATTTTCAAAATTCTTTTTTTGTTCGAAATGGTATACTCTCGAGGTGGTCCCATTATCATCAAGTTGGAATCTGATGAGAGGATCCCATGGAAATCGAGGGAAACCTTCAAATTTTATAGGCAAAGCTATAGCGATTTGGGTATTTTTTAAAGTAACTTGAGCATTTGCTCGCAGAAATCATCATTTGGTAAAGTGGAGCTGATGATGAAGACCACAGATGGCCATCGGAACTACCTACCTACTCAATGACAAATATTTCACGGGTTGCGATCCGATTACTTTAATATGGTTGCTAAACGATTTATCCTCGTCACAATGCGTATAGTGAGTGGTTGTTGAGGAGTTCTCCTGGTTCTTACTAGGAGAACTCCTCAACAATTAACGTCCCTGCATCGGGAATAACAATATTTTGTAAAAGGTGATGAGCAGTTGACATTAGGCTATTGTAACTTAGATAAATTACAAACTGACCCACTAAAAAGTGAAAAATAACTTTAATTTCGGAAGTCGGTGGAAAAAAACTAAAATACAAATCCAAAGACTCCGACTTCCGAAATTAAAGTTATTTTTCACTTTATAGTGTTTTTTGGAAGTCGGTTGTTTTTTTTGTAAAAAAGTTTTTATTGAAGACCTATTCATAGATACCCCACGAAAGGGTTTGATGAAAAAAAAAATTTAGTTTCAGTTCTAATTATGTGGAACCCCCAAATTTTTTTGTTGAACTAAAACAAAGTAATTTAAAAAAATTAAACCGACTTCAAAAAGATATAAACTCAAAATTATGAAATAACTTTAATTTCGGAAGTCGGTGGCAAAAAACTAAAACTATAAAATACAGATCCCAAAGACACCGACTTCCTAAATTAAAGTTATTTCATAATTTGGAGTTTATTTCTTTTTGAAGTCGGTTTAATTTTTTTAAATTACTTTGTTTTAGTTCAACAGTTCAACTTCAAATAATAAAAGGACATTTAAATAAGGCTACTTTTCATCCTGGATATTTGTAATTAAAATTATGAAATAAACAATAAACGCAGACGAAATGGTAGGCAACAGCTACTTAGTATAAAATGATAATTAAAATGCAATTCATTCGGGAAAAAAAAAGGTAGACCACCAGTTCTTAATTAATTAAAAAAATAATTTAGTGAATATCGATTTATTTTTAAATAAGTTTTCGGCAGGTCTTCATTACTTGAAACAAGAGTGTTGATGTAATATAATGTGAGGTAACTTACTTGCGAATCCGCACGGTTGTCGTCTGCGATGCGTATGCGCTGGGCCACCACTGCCACCGACCGAGTGGTTGCACACTTTCACGCCTTACGTCATAGGGCCTTGGCACTTGTACCAAATGTGATGTGGATGTGGCCACACTGACACCACGGTAATAATATCATACAGTATTTCGACTTCATACTAACGGACGAAACGCGAGCTATACCTACGCGCCTCGACCTCGGAATGCGCTCGGCATGCAGATGCAGACAGTCGTGACTGTGCCGCAGTGACGAACGGACGGTGTGTTATAGGCGGTTCATGAATCATTATACGGTAGGTACGCTTGTGTTAAAACCTCGGGGCATGTGTTTTGTTTTGTTAGTTTGTATAATTCAAAGTAAAGACGTGGTTTTTATTATTAATATTTATGTACACACAGTAAAATACAATAACAAAACTAAATGGAAACACAAAGTAGGCAAACGTAATTAAAATGCTGGAGGCGGGCAGCCCTATCGCATGTTTACGTACCGCGCGGCTGTAGGCATTTATTTCAAGGTTACGGCCGAGTTACAATACTGTATGATCTTTATACTGTGCTGACACTGACCACCTCTATACCACTAGCCTCAGCATCGATGTAGGTACTGTAGTAGCTTGTGTGTTCTAGCCTTTAGCAATAAGCACTGGCTAGAAGTATGATTCGATTCGTTGGTTTAAACGTATGTCAAATATGATTATTGTGTTTGATTCTAGAAGCAGTGATTCATATCTTAACCGCGAAGTTGTAACGTTGCCTTTTTTATATTATAATTCCTACTTGAGAGTCCTAAAGTCGTCTTATTTGTATTATTTCCCCTTAAGTTCTACAATTGGTGGAGGCGCCGGGTAGTTTTTTCCTTATAGGATTAGTAATAGGTAGGAACGCTTAAATTTTCGAATCGTTAGAATTAAAGTCTTGTATTTTGATGCGAGCTAGGCCAATACTTTAATTCAAAGTGGGGCGTGGCTCGTGTAGTAGCTTGTGTGTTCTAGCCTTTAGCAATAAGCACTGGCTAGAAGTATGATTCGATTCGTTGGTTTAAACGTATGTCAAATATGATTATTGTGTTTGATTCTAGAAGCAGTGATTCATATCTTAACCGCGAAGTTGTAACGTTGCCTTTTTTATATTATAATTCCTACTTGAGAGTCTTAAAGTCGTCTTATTTGTATTATTTCCCCTTAAGTTCTACAGTACTTACCTGATCATTAGGTACTACCCGTTTTTACATAATAATATGGTTTATGGCGATTGTTTATTTTTTGTTTAGGTACCACAGCTGCATCGCAAAGCAAACTGTGAAAGTGATCGCCTAGTATTTCGTTGTAAGACTCGATTACTGATAGACGAAGAGTTGGAAGAAGAGTTGAACTTAAACCTATAAAAAAACATAGGCTCCTAATGGTTAAGCTGGCATAGTACCTAGTCATCCCCCCACCACTATTGCTGGGCTTCCACTTAGCTGTGAGAGGGAGCTGGCTATAATCCTCCAATCGGGCCAAGTATGGGGTGGCAGAAGTCTCTTCGGGTACATATTTGAATGTCGAACATTAAAATACCTACGGGTAAAATGTCAACGTTCAAAACATCGAAAATTTAAATTTCGATTGTATCGTAATATCGAAAATTGTTATAATTATCTAAGCTTAAAATGTCTAACATTGAAATGCCCAGTGATAAAAATATCTAATGATTACAAATATCGAATGGATAGTGGTGGACCGCGAAATTCAAATTTTCTTACGTTTTTTTGCAATTTGCAGGTCAGTGTCAGATTGTATCTTGATCAAAATATGATTCGCGACAATAACAGGTACATATTTATAGAATTACTAGCTGACCCGGCAAACGTTGTTTTGCCATTGTTCCGAATCGAACTCGTTACAGTGCAGCATATCACCTTCTTTCGGAACATTAATTGTATTCTAAATTCTAGTAGGGCTGTCAGGTTTGACAGCTGGTTGATTTCACTTTTAGATTTTACTATTGAATGTGAAAATAAACTGTGGTAACCTACCAGCGCGTTTTAGTTACATTATATTGTAGTCTTTGGTTACGATCAGTAATAGCCATATAAATTATTTCTAGCTGCTCGGCGCTACTTCGTTCGCGTGGGTCCTACCCCTTACCCTACCCTACCCCTACCCTACTCCTACTCTACTCCTACACTACTCCTACCCTACTCCTACCCTACTCCTACACTACTCCTATCCTGCTCCTATCCTACTCCTACCCTACTTCTACCCTACTCCTACCCTACTCCTACACTACTCCTACCCTACTCCTACCCTACTCCCACACTACTCCTACCCATAAGTAAATAATAAAAGTATTAAATACTATGTCCGTCTAAAACCGGATAAAAAAAAACCGGATAAAAAGTATCCTATGTCCGTCTCCTGGTTCTAAGCTACCTCCCCACCACCAATTTTCAGCCAAATCGGTTTAGCCGTTCTTGAGTTATAAAAAGTGTAACTAACACGACTTTCTTTTATATTTTTATAGATTATGATCATTATCATTACTTTTTAATCGACTTCCAAAAAGGAGGAGGTTATATGTTCGACTTTATTTAAATAACACAGACATAAGTATCAGAGAGTTAATAATACACATAATAATATTATACGTTTTCATTAGTACTATATCGCGCCAATAGATGTCGTTACATGTTTCCACTTATTGTAATAAAAAGTTGTTATAGAATGCTTTAAATTTATTATATCTTTTGATAGACTGAAGCGATTGCGATGAAACAAAAACTAATCACTACTCCGAGTTCTACACTATATTTGAGTATAAAAATGAACCATATTGGTTTGGTACTTTTTACATTGAACCTGTTCAAATAAAAAATCTGTCACATCCAAACAGACAAACCGAAAAACAGACAAAAATTCTAAAAATTTATGAAATGGCATCTGTTGATTATCCTTTAACACCCCACCTATTTTTTTTAAATATTTTCAATGTACAGAAACGCCTCGTCTACAGATTTATTATATGTAGGTATAGATAATCATTAGAATCATTAATATATCTTTCTAAGTTAGATTTCTACCACCAACCACCAATCTCTTATGGAAAAGTGTTAGGGGTAGAAATCTAACTTAGAAAGATGTATTAATGATTCTAATTCTCTAAATATGTATCTGTTATTGTCGCGAATCATATTTTGATCAAGATACAACCTGACACTGACCTGCAAATTGCAAAAAACGTAAGAAAATTTGAATTTCGCGGTATCAACTACCCATTCACCTTAACGGGGAAGCTCTAAGGTGGCCCGCGAAATTCAAATTTCCTTACGTTTTTTGCAATTTGCCGGTCAGTATTAAGTTGTACGTTGATTAAAATATGATTCGCGGTCGTAACAAACATGTATTTACAGAATTATAATCATTAAAGTCATCAACACAACTCTCTAAGACCATGTAATCCCCAAATGTCAAGATTTCATGAAATAGTCATTCTTGGGGATTACATGGTCTTAGAGAGTTGTGTTGATGACTTTAATGATTATAATTCTGTAAATACATATTTGTTACGGCCGCGAATCATATTTTAATCAACGTACAACTTAATACTAACCAGCAAATTGTAAAAAACCTAAAAAAAATTGAATTTCGCGGGCTACCCTGGCGCTTTCGCCTTAAGTTCAAAATGTCAACATTTATTACAATTTAGTTCATTATATTTACGTAAAAATACTTACTAGTGTACTTCGGGCTCCGCTAGGAGTAATAGTGTTCTGTGACTTCGGGAGGCGACGTGGTTGGTATGCAAGAGCGAGCGAAGGGCACTCCGAGGTTAGGTTAGGACTAGCTAGGTTAAAAGCTTTTTAGGTTAAAAACTTCCCGCCAAATAATATTTTTTTTTTTTTTTTTTAATAATAATATATTGGTATTAGTTAAGAGAATAGTAATATTCTATAGATTCACATACAGTTCGCGTCAAAAAACTTTGCCGCTCTGAAGTAGGGAACAAGTCACTGCGCAGTAGTTAATCCTATGAATACAACAGCAGCGCGCATGGCGCGGATTGGCGCGGCTAGGAAAGAGCCTAGCTTCAGAGCGGCAAAGTTATTTGACGCGAACTGTAGGTATTAATAATCCGACGAACTCTCTTATGCTAATATTTAATATTTACTCTGCCTGGGATTAATTTCACTTGTGCACGGATCGAATTCACCCAGGGGGTGGTAACTCCTATACATTTTAATTTCTCAGTATTCAGCGCCATCTATCTACCAGGACACCAGTTAAAAATGATCAGTGTTGTCAGCGTAAATCCATTAGGAAATTGGTAGTATATTTTAGTAGAACTGTAACCATATAATTTTTATTTTTGATGTATTGTGAGTTAGTTATTATTTTTTGTATTTTTTTTTATGTTTGTAAAACTTCCCGGATCATAATAATTTATTCATATTTTGTTCATATTGATCAAAAATAAACTTTTAGTAGAATTTATAACACAAGATAGGGCCACCCACACGATATTGACATTTCATTGCAAAAAAAATGTCGGCGGTTGCGCACAGGCAATTTTGTAATTATTTCGTTTGCTTTCCGATTTAAGTGTAATTTACGTCGAGTTTGTTACTCCGTATTTGCTAAAAATCTTGGAAGATACCCATTCCCATTTCCTATTGTGTCTCTTCTTTCTAAATCACGTTGAGTTGAGCCCCCTGTGTTTTACCGTGATCGAACAGAATGCGGACCATATTATTTAAGTGTTTTGTGTTTAAATACAATGTCTCAAAACAAGTGTTGCTGCCCGGCTGCCTAGTCATCAAAGATGACGGTAAATATATATGTTCAAGCTGAAGACAGGGCGCTATGGCGCTCATTAGGGGAGGCCTATGTCCAGCAGTGGACTGCTATAGGCTGATGATGATGATGATGATGATATATGTTCTTTTTATACCCTTATATGTATATAATGTATTTGCACTTAGGTAACTAAAAATATTATTGAAGGGTTCGTCTTGATATATTTTGTTGAACCATTTACATAGGGCTTTATGTGAAAAAACCATTTAGTGTGGGAGGCCCATTAACAGTTTAAGGATTTAGATGGAATTATGCCAACAATCTATGTTGTTATTAACAATGTATTTACTGTGTAAACATTTAGTAGATAAACAAGAGTCAGTAGGTCGTCTTAGGGGCGGAGTATCCATCACCTGGACCCTGCAGGGTAATTGCGTAACACAATGAAACCCATTGCTACTGATATTAGCAATGGGTTTCATTTTGACAGTTCAACAACATTCATTGTGGATTTACGTTGTTGAGCATACACATCTTTCGAACATTTGGAGCAATGGATTAGCAATATGCTTCAAAATGATTCAAATTGAGAGCAATAGTGTGTTACGCAATTAGGGTGCTGTTTCTCATGCTGGCTTCGCACAGTTGCAATCTACCAGACCCGCGACGTTCCCGGTCGATTGTTCCATCTTTCATATATGTTACAGTCATTGTGATTAAATAGCTATTATATATAACTTTCATATATGTTACAGTCATAGTGATTAAATAGCTATTATATAATATAATGACTGGTCATTATATTTAAAGTACTTAACCTAACCAAACCGAACCTCGGGGTGCCCTTCGCTCGCTCTTGCATCCTATGTCGACGCGGGGCTCCTATTTCTGTGTAAAGGGTTTAAAGTAACCTAACCAAACCGAACCTCGGGGTGCCCTTTGCCCGCTCTAGCATCCTATGTCGACGTAGCCCCGCTTCGCTAATGTAATTAATTCTGTGTCAATTATCACTTTATCTAAATTGATAATAGATAATATATATAATATCCGAATTTATTACTTTGGCTGTAACATATACACCATATCCTGATAATTATGAACATGAAACAGGTCCAGTCGTTCTCAAGTGATAATCTTACATACATGTGGCAATTGATTTAAATAATAAATGGGATAATGATATAAATATTTATGTTTGTATTTCAGGTATTCCTTTACGTTGTTTTCCAGATCCAAAAATCAATCTTGAAAGATACTTGACATGGGTTTCAACTATTGGTGGTCTACATCTGCAGGATAAGAAGTATGTTTACAACAATCTACGAGTATGTCGTAAACATTTCAAATTAGTTTACCTCTACCCAAACCACCAGCTTTGTAAATTAGCAATTCCAGAACTACAACTATCAGGTAAATTTTTATTTAATTCCCGTCACAGATATTTTAATTAATAATGAATTATTATATGAATTTTGCGGAGAATTTTTTTTAACAGATTGCAAGAAAAATGGCCCATATCTGTAAAAAAAAATCTCCTAAGTACTCTGCCCCTAAGAAAATTAAAGCTGGAAGATCGACCGAGACTTAAATTCCGTACCCAAAGGGTAAAAACGGAACCCTATTTCTAAGACTTCGCTGTCTGTCCGTCCGTCCGTCCGTCTGTCTGTCACCAGGCTGTATCTCAAGAACCGCGGTAGCTAGACAGTTGAAATTTTCACAAATTATATATTTCTGTTGCCGCTATAACAACAAATACTAAAAACAAAAAAAAAGGAATTTAAAAAAATTAAACCGACTTCAAAAAGAAATTAACTCAAAATTATGAAATAAGTTTTATTTCGGAAGTCGGTGTTTTGGGATCTGTATTTAAGCTATAGATTTTTGGTACCGACTTCCGAAATAAAACTTATTTCATAATTTTGAGTTAATTTCTTTTTGAAGTTGGTTTAATTTTTTTAAATTACTTTTTATTTCGTAATTTTTATTAGTTGTTGCACTAGAATTTGACCAAGGTTTTGAGATGTTTTCCCTTTGACACTACACCCGTAGCTCGTATTAATAAGCCAGGCCGTCACACTTTCACGTCTTAGTCCATATCTTGAAAATGACTGAATCGATTTTGATGTAACTTGTACTGTTCCCTAAGTTGAAGTAAATGTAAGCCAATAAAAAAAGAATGATCACGATCCGATTAATAGTTACGGAGATATGCGTGGACAAACATACACACATACATACGTCTATAAAATTTTGTATATTTGTTTGGAAGCTCTAATAGATTGTCATATGTGAATATAATGCAATTCCAATAATATTACACACATATGTGTCGAGTTGATAACCTCCTTTTTTTTGAAGTCGGTAATAAAATAAATATTTAAGGGGGGCTCCCATACAACAAACGCCATTTTTTTTGCTCTAATGGCAACAGGTAGGCACTTGAAATATTCACAAAATACTCAGTTGTATTTTTACTTTAATAATAAAATTAAAATAAAATAAATATTTAAGGGGGGCTCCCATACAACAAACGTGTTTTTTCGGCGGTTTCGCCTTGTGGTAAGGAACCCTTCGTGTGCGAGTCCGACTCGCACTTGGCCAGTTTTTTACAAGATATACCTCTGCCAGGTGCTCTGAGGAATTTTTTAGCAGTGTATAGTAACAGATATAATTATTTTAATGACCATATCCTCTGAACCATGTACCGAAATGGTTTAGGTACTTGACTAAATGTGAACAATCTTGTTACGTCTTTTTATCTAAATACAGTTTATTTATTTGGGACACTAATAGTTATTACAATGTTGTCACTGAACTCCTAAACGGCTGCATCGATTGTGATGAAACTTTTAGTGGGTCCCTGGATGGTTTAGATTCACAATTGGATCACACTGCCATCGTTTATTATAACATAGTTTAGGTATATATAAATGATGATTACAGGTCACAGAATAGAAAATACATTGTGAAGACACCACATTTATGTTTTTAGGGTTCCGTACCGTACCCAAAGGGTAAAAACGGAACCCTATTACTAAGACCGCTGTCTGTCCGTCCGTCCGTCTGTCTGTCACCAGGCTGTATCTCAAGAACCGCGATAGCTAGACAGTTGAAATTTTCACAAATGATTTATTTCTGTTGCCGCTATAACAACAAATACTAAAAACAAAATAAAATAAATATTTAAGGGGGCTCCCATACAACAAACGCGATTTTTTTGCACTTTTTTGCTCGATATCAATAATGGCAACAGGTAGGCACTTGAAATATTCACAAAATACTCAGTTGTATTTCTACTTTAATAATAAATGAGTAATAAAAATAAAATAAATATTTAGGGCTCCCATACAACAAACGTGTTTTTTTCGGCGTTTTTTCCTTGTGGTACGGAACCCTTCGTGTGCGAGTCCGACTCGCACTTGGCCAGTTTTTATGAATTTCAAGATAAGTTTCACATTTTTAAGCCTTAATGAATTCCACATATTACTTACAGCTCAAGAACGAGAAGGAGCACCTGAAAACCTTCCATCAACATCTGCATCGCAGTATCAACTAGTACTGGATGTAGATACACAAATGGAGCATCAAGTGACCTCTGAAAATCTGCCTCTATACATGGATGTAGACATACTATTGGAACAACATGGAATACCTGAAAATCATCCTTCAACATCTGTACAATCCTATAAGCGTTGATCCAGTCCCAGTAACCAGACCTTGGTTACATCAAACTAGCATGGGTAAGATCCTGCTTAATACTTATTGGCATAGTAACTTATAGGGGGACTAGTAATTAGTGTCCAATCCATAGATATAAGAAAGAAGGAGATATGCCCGGTAGTCGAAAATGTATCGGAAATCTGAACCTGATGTGGCTAGGTTGGCCCCACCACCGCGCCACTACTACACATGTAGTTCAGTAAAAGCAATATATAAGAAGAAGTTGTTTGAAGAACAAGTAGAAGTTGAAGTAGTAGTAGAAGTTGTTTGTTATCGTTAGTTTAGGGTCAAATGTATTTCATTACATATTTTTATGGTTCCGTACCCAAGGGGTAAAAACGGGACCCTATTACTAAGACTCCCGTGTCCGTCTGTCTGTCTATCTGTCACCAGGCTGTATCTCATGAACCGTGATAGATAGACAGTTGAAATTTTCACAGATGTTGTAGGAATTTCTGTTGCCGCTATAAGAGCAAATACTAAAAACCGGGCAAGAGCGAGTCGGACTCGCGCACCGAGGGTTCCGTACCATCATATGTTTTTTAATTTTCACCGGCGAGCTACTTACTAGATCTCGTTCAAACCAATTTTCGGTGGAAGTTTACATGATAATGTACATCATATATTTTTTTTAGTTTTACCATTCTCTTATTTTGGAAGTTACGGGGGACACACATTTTACCACTTTGGAAGTGTCTCTCGCGCAAACTATTCAGTTTAGAAAAAAATTACATTTGTAACCTCAATATAATTTTTGAAGACCTATCCATAGATACCCCACACGTATAGGTTTGATGAAAAAAAAAATTTTTGAGTTTCAGTTCTAAGTATGGGGAACCCCCATAATTTATTGTTTTTATCTACTTTTTTGTAAAAACCTTAATGCGGTTCACAGAATACATCTACTTACCAAGTTTCAACAGTGTAGTTCTTATAGTTTCGGAAAAAAGTGGCTGTGACATACGGACGGACAGACAGACATGACGAATCCATAAGTGTTCCGTTTTTGCCATTTGGCTACGGAACCCTAAAAACAGAATAAAATAAATATTTAAGGGGGGCTCCCATACAACAAACGTGTTTTTTCAGCGTTTTTGCCTTGTGGTACGGAACCCTTCGTGTGCGAGTCTGACTCGCACTTGACCAGTTTTGTTTTAAACATGCCATTATACTACATTTTCATAGGCAGCACCAGAATTTTGGGTAGCAGCTGGTTTTTGATTATTTTATAAGTAAATTAAATAGTTCATTATTATAATTTCAGAGTTTACCAGACTGCCTAGAATCAAAACCCAAGAAACATTGCAAAAATACAAAACAAATTCAGCCTTGCAACATGAGAAGGATGACCCCTAAAAGGATTTCAAAGACAATTTCTTCAAAGACGCTTTCCAGATTGTTGCTAGAACCTTAAAAGATGAGAACGCAAATTTTATTTTGCTTATGCAAGTAAAGCAAGCTGGGAAAAGACATGTTGTGAGAGGAAGAAGATTTACAATGGAAGAAAAAGTTTTGTCTTTAGCTCTATATAAGCCTTCTCCTAAAGCCTATAGGATTATGAGTAACTTTTGTATTTTACCCAGCAGAAGAACTTTGCAGAATATGTTATACAAAGTGAAACTGGGTCCTGGTTTCAATCAAAGGATTTTTAATTATTTGAAAGAGATTGTCCCAAAAATGCCGCAGATACAGAGACACTGTTCATTGGTGTTTGATGAAATGCCCCATCATGTTCTTACAACAAAACGAGAGAATCTATTGCAGGCTTTGTGGATGATGGTGACCAAAAAGAAGATAAGTTTTGTGACCATGTTTTGGTGTTCATGATAAGAGATATATTCAAGGCATACAAGCAACCGGTTTATTACAGTTATTCAGCCGGTACAACCAAAACATTGGCTTTAAAAAAAAACAAATTATCAATGTTATCAAAAAACTACAAGAAGCTGGTCTAAAAGTTGTAGCCACTATTTGTGACCAAGGTACAACAAACGTTGCTGCAATTAACAGTCTAGTTACAGACACCAAATTCACCTATTTAAGAAGAGATACAGAGTATAGAGAAGGATTCTTCGAAGTGAATGAAGAAAAAATTTATTTCTTGCATGATCCTCCACATCTGTTGAAGTGCATTAGAAATAATTTGCTTTGCAAAAACTTAAATTATTTGATGGACGGCAAAGCTAAACAGCAAAATGGAGCCATATCCAAAAATTATTTGAGAGGCCGCCTAACTACAAAGGCTCTAAAATACTACCAAAATTAACATCTCATACCAAAAATGTGGGTTAAGCACTGTGCACAAATATTCAGCCATTCTGTTGGGGCAGCCTTAGGACTTATGGCAGGTATGTATTGTATCAATATTCTTACCATAATTTAATTGTGAAAGTAAATTTCTTATTAGATGACATTTTAGAGATAGTCTAGTATAAAAATGGACGCCCACTCACTTTCTTTTTAATGTATTATAATAACGATTTTGAACAACCAAGCAATAATGGTAATGATTAAAAATGGAATAATTTCTTAATTTTCAGAGATGAAGAATGCACTCAAACTGCAGATATAGTGTTATTCTTCAACAAATTATTCGATAGTGGAAGTTACGAAGTTGTGCCGGGAAAACCCCATAAATCCGCTGTCAAAGCTAATTCAGCACATCATGAGCTCTGGAGTGCCAGTCTGCCTGTCTTAAAATCAATGAAATTTGATAGTCTAAGAAATGTGCTATCATTGACAGGCTGGGTAAAAACGATTGAAGAAAATATTAGAAAATTGGTCAAATTCCTTCACGAAAAAGGTATGAAAGCCATATTGTTATGTTTGTGGTTTTGCTGGATCTCTGAAACGGTTAAGCGGATTCTTATCATCTTTTGTATGACTTCTTAAGAATTAGTTTTGCAATAAAAAACAAAAATAATGCACCGTCTCAAGGTTATTTAGTTAAATATAAAAACACTCCAAAAGGTCCTAATATTTTGAATAAGAGCTCGAAAGACTTACTGCTTCAAGCGGTATGTTGTAGCTTGTAACTGCCTTCAAATGTATGTGAAGTTTCTTTAGTATCCTGTTAGTAATTATCAAATGATGATGATATTCAGTTCTCCACGTTCACGGCCACAATGCGCGCGGAGTTATTTGGCCACCGATAAACCTGTATGTGTATATACAACATTAGTTTTTGTTTATACTAAATCCGAAAAGGGGTCATTGTACTCATCAGTTTGAACAACTTTTTTTTTTAAATATATTCTTGATAATATATCCTTTAGTATTAATATACACATACAGGTTTATCGGTGGCCAAATAATTCCGCGCGCATTGTGGCCGTGAACGTGGAGAACTGAATTTCATCATCATTTGATAATTACTAACAGCATACTAATGAAACTTCACATACATTTGAAGGCAGTTACAAGCTACAACATACCGTTTGAAGCAGTAAGTCTTTAGAGCTCTTATTCAAAATATTAGGACCTATTGGAGTGTTTTTATATTTAACTAAATAACCTTGAGACGGTGCATTATTTTTGTTTTTTATTGCAAAACTAATTCTTAAGAAGTCTTATACAAAAGATGATAAGAATCCGCTTAACAATTTCAAAGATCCAGCAAAACCCAAACATTACTCCAGCAGGATCCCGAATAACTTTGCAGCCGAAGAAAGAACA
This sequence comes from Oligia latruncula, assembly GCA_948474745.1. Classification (NCBI taxonomy): domain Eukaryota; kingdom Metazoa; phylum Arthropoda; class Insecta; order Lepidoptera; family Noctuidae; genus Oligia; species Oligia latruncula. Next base: position 13,032,430 of record OX419683.1, read on the forward strand.
AATACAAAATAAGTTGCTGCATTTACCTCGTTTAGACAACTAATTATACAGGGCGTCCCACGGCTATGCCACATGGAGGGAAAGTACCTTGAATATTGTAGATAGAACATTTTACTGAAAGAAGTTTTAATTTAAAATATATTTAAATGGCATTCATAAATTTTTAAATAATTACATGGTTGAACCGGGAATCGAACCCGCTACACGAGAAAAAAATTACCCTGCACGCGCAGCATGACCACCGTAGAAACGGGTTTTGTCGACGGAAGAATAGACAAAATGACAGATTGTAGAAATATTTGTACGCATTCTACGCGTCTAAGCATGGCAATGTGCCATTTTGTCTATTCTTCCGTCGACAAAACGTCGTCATGCTACGCGTGGTTTAGCTTTATCATACCGCTTAAATAATCCTTATGATGGCCTTTCGATCGGTATGATAATTTTTTTATCTCGTGTAGCGGGTTTATTTAAAAATCTATGAATGCAGTTTAAATTGTTTTTTAAATTAAAATAATGTCTCCATCTACAATATTCAAGGTACTTTCCCTCCATGTGGCATAGCCGTGGGACGCCCTGCATAGCTAATATTTATTTCAATATTCCCATTAAAAAAGAAAATGTCTGGCTGCGGTAACATTACCCCAGCAGGAAATGTTTTTGTGAAATAACTAAACACTATGTGAAAGAAAAATTGCGCGCAACAATTAAGTTAGGATTTAATTTTGATATTTTTACAAACTTTTATTTAGTTTTTAATAATTAATTAGGTATAAGTTGTTATTTGCTTACTTTATTATTTTAATTTACAGAAATAAATATATTTTGAGGTATGTAATGTTTTGTTTTACCCAATAAATATGAACATCTAAAATTGGTATAATTGTTTTATTATCCTCGAAACAACAAGTTTAGTGTAATAAATATTTAGCTTTACCGAGTAGAATAATGTAGAATGGTTGGAAATTTTGCTGTAGTTAAACTAAACCTAAAAATATATCAAAACCACATTTTAATTTTTTGGGTTTAGATTTCCTACAACAAAATTTTTAACCATTCTACATTATTCTACTCGGTACAATATCGCACACCCAGAACAACACTGCACTAAGTCTAAATAGCTCATTTTTCAGAATCGACGAAAAACCGTTATCTCATATTGATTATGACAGTTATTGCGAATGTCCTGCACATTGCATGTAAAGAATCAAATGCAGGACATTCGCAATAATTGTCACAATCAATATGAGATAGCGGTTTTTCGTCGATTCTGAAAAATGAGCTATTTAGACTAGTGCAGTGTTGTTCTGGGTGTGCGATATAGCTTTATAGCTGTGTGTATACGTACAATACGTAGGTGTAGTATGTGTGTTTGTGTGAGTATGTGTGTTTGTGTGTGTAATAGTGTGTGTCCTGGTAACTAGATGACGCTGCCTAAGAAATTCTTAAGTTGCCAGTCTATCTCTAGTATTGTAATAGTAGTCTATGGTATTGTAATAGTAGTCTATGAATTCACCACAGACTACATAGAGATACTAGGATTCACTCTGCTGCTGGCTGTTCTTGACGGTTCGTGAAGTGAACGATTGCCGAATGGCAACAAACGAATTTATTGTATCGGTATAACCATCTCATTAGGTATTGTAGGTACAAGTACCTACGTAAGAATGAGGCGGATATCTGCGGGCAAGAAAAACAGTTACCTATGATGATGGTGGGGATTTAAAAAAATCATTTTCAACAGCAACACTTACATACACTTACATATTAACATGGTATTTTTAATGTCTTGCGCTTTAATTGATATTTATTCATTGTAATTGTAATATCAATATTGAGAATAATAATTTATCAATTATTAGTAACAGTATTAACAATTTAACATTCATTATATCCACCTAGCATTATTATATACCGAGATACAGTCTATTGAACACTAATTTAATACGGCAGTGATACGTATTATTAGGTCTTAGGTAAATATTACTGATACTCAAATATTAGTTAAGATATTATAATATTACTAGTCGAATATATTCATATTAGTTTATACTGACAGATATCGGTATTAACCCATCTTTAATTTTAAATATGGAACACACCGCGTCACCGCCGCGGGCCGTCCCGCTTTTTTAACCAAATAAAGACTTGGCTAAAAGGTCCCAGTAACCAGGCCATTAAAATAATAATAAATAAACAGGATTTTTTTAAATTCACACTGGCTGTTTAAAAACTCAGGAGACCGCTGCAATTTTCTTAATTATTAAAAAAAAAACGTAGCTGCCTACCTAACCAAATTTAGTTCATTTTTAAAATTCATTCCTGCCCTAGGTAGGGAAGCAATTACTATGAGTCTTTCCCGCCCGAGTGTGGGAAGCAGCGTCTTCCACCCGCTATTCGGATCAAACCAACACTACTTTCCGAGTATGAGAGATGAAAAATACTTATAATGTTTAAAGTAAGCGCGCGGCGGGTGTCAGGTAAACAGCAGTGGCAAAAATTTAAATTTACGCGGTAGGGTTACCGCGTTAAAATATAGTCGCATTTCCGATTCGTTTTGACACCTCTGAAACGCATTTTTTTTTTTTTTTTATTACTAAATGGGCCCGCTCTTGACCCCGATCACGCATCAATCATCATCATATTTAACAATGTGTGAGCTCACTCTAGGGCAAATCTAGCTATTTAAATCTTTAGGAGGCGGGGTTTGACTTTTGACAAAATGGGGAAAGAGATAAAACGAAAATTGCAAAACATTTTAGTTGTGGGGTTTTAAAAATATGATAAGATATAAATCTACTTCTGGTATGTAGGAAAATATTTTGAACCCTCTAATGAACTCTTTTTTTTTTTGTACAAATTAATGTAAGGATCTCGCCATGATTCTTTGTATCCAAGGTGCGGCAGGCCTTAGAGCATCGCCTCATTCAATTTAAACCACAACATAACCTCCATGTTTCGACGTCTTTTTTATATTTCGAAATTGACTTGTCAATTACGCAACTGCCAAAACCAAGATTTCAACGTCTTATACAATGAAAGCATTTTGCATAGTTATAATATTATATGAATCGTGGAGAATAAATAAATAATTTAATAAAGACATGAACTTTTTAAATTGTTGCTGCGCTCGTTTCGGTGGTGTTACGTTTTGGACCACTCCGTGCTGCCGTGGCGCTGTAAAGGCTATACGACTAAAGATCCCCGAAGAACTATCTGCGAATAAGAATTCGTACATTGTGAGGAACCTAGAAAGACTTCCAACGAAGTTATGCACAGGAAATCTACGCGTATCATTTGGGCCGACAACATGGACGCAAGTAAGATTTAGTAATGATTCCCCGCGTCTACACAGAGACATGGAATTTCCCAACTTCGATGTTTACAGGAAATCAGAATATAAAGATGTGCGAAAAACTAATTGGGGTGCAGGTGATGGAAAACCAGGATATACCTATGTAGTTTCTATTTTCGGTATGCTTGCTGGGGCTTACGGAGTCAAATCTCTTTTGTTTCACTACGTATCCTATATGGATGCTGCAGCAGACGTGGTTGCTCTAGCTTCCATAGAAGTGGACACATCAAAAATACTTTCTGGTACTTGCGTGTCCATAAAATGGCGTGGAAGGCCATTGTTTATCAAGAGTAGAACTAGCGCGGACATTGCATATGAAGAAAAGACACCGTTATCTTCGTTACGTGATCCCCAAACGGAGGCAGAGCGGACAATAAAGAAGGAATGGCTTGTGGTCATTGGTATCTGCACTCACTTGGGATGTGTGCCCATACCGAACAGTGGTGAATATAGTGGTGGTTTCTACTGTCCTTGCCACGGCAGTCACTATGATAACTTAGGCAGGGCCCGAAAAGGTCCTGCTCCTTTAAATTTAGTAATACCACCTTACAAATTTGTGACCGACGACCTTGTTCTTGTAGGGTAAATTTATTCAATATGATTGAACGTTTTTAGTGAATATATTTCGTATTTATACCATTTTTGCATTGTGTAACCCTATTCCTATCGAATTTATGCTCATTTAAATCTTAATGGACAGCTCCACCGGTAGGTATGCGCTCAAGCTCAGAACTGTCACGAGTAGTCGTCGTAAGTAAGCATTAGTCGAAATTCGTAGTAAAGCCTGCCTTTTAACGAGAACACCTTTTCATCTACGAGTGAATTTGGACTGATGTTTTGGAGTCTTGTAATAAATTGTATGATATCATCATTGGATAGTTAGGGGAGACTGAGGACACTTGATCCCCCCTTTTGTTTTTTGGCCCTAAAGTTTGAAGTTAAAGCAAATTTTAGGATGTTTTGACCAAAAGTTTCGAAATTGATCTAGTTTTATGAAATAAATAAGGATTGACTTTTATTTGTAATAAATATTCAAATAAAAGCGTAATCATAGATTGGTATCTAGTGTCCCCTATGTGTGGAAGACTTGGTCCCCACCCTTAGGTAGACATGATCCACCCGGATCTAGTCTCCCTCACGTTGCGGACACTTGTTCCACTAAATGTGACCATGTGTACCACATGCTTGAGAGACATGATCTGTTGAGGAGGGTAAATTTTCCCAAACGTGACCGACAGACACTTCATACATTCATTAAAAGTTTTAAAAGTATTGTGAGTGAAGTAAAAGTAAAAGATAAAATATAAATTATATCTGTTTTATTTAGAAAAATTATCATCATATATTTTATCTTCCTGTTCTTAAGTAATAATAATTAATTAATTTACTCTCTCTAAACTAAACGGATCGATAACTGAATCGGATCTCGCTTTTTACTTCCCTGCTTTGTCTTATACACGCGTGGGATTTTGAATCTGAAAATAATAATTAATGAAAACGTTAAATACATTAGATATCGACAAGGTAACTAACTATAATAAATCTTAAGGCGGAAGCCCCAGGGTAACCCGCGAAATTCATTTTTTTTAATGTTTTTTGCAATTTGGTGGTCTGTATTAAGTTGTACGTTGATTAAAATATGATTCGCGGCCGTAACAAATATGTATTTACAGAATTATAATCATTAGACTCCGTACAACTTGTACCTAATACCTACTGACCAGCAAATTGCAAAAAACGTAAAAAAAATAATTTCGCGGGCTACCCTGGCGCTTAAGGGAGATTTGATCCGGGGATCAAGTCTACCTCAACCAAGTGTACCATGTCTCCCGAATGACATTTTATTAAAAAACTAGCTGTGCCCGCGACTTCGTCCGCGTGGAATAGTGACTTTTCGGGCAGCATATTTCGAATTACATATACCGTCGTTTGGGTAGCTAAAAATTTACTTTACAGTAATGCATCTCTGTATACGATATTTGACGTATGGCCATCGGGGATGAAAGCATAGGTACAGGCTCCTAGGATTGCTAACCCGTGACAGAGCCACATACAACTGACCACAGATATAGATAGACCTAGATAACGCAAGTATCACGAACTGTATGAAAACCAAGCGTGCCATTTTTTGACTACCTACTATGACGTCAAAAGCTCGCGCTCTCGCTCACGCTTACCCAGCCAACAGTACATAGGACTGAGCGCGAAAGTGGCGGCTTACGATTCTTTATCGTAAGCTGTTGCGATTTTTGGCACGCGAAGTAGTTGCTCTTGCGTTATCTAGGTGTATCTATATCTATGCAACTGACCGTGCGAGAAACAGCTGATACTTAGATCTACACCCACAACTATAAGCGTCTGACCTTGGGTTTTATTAATTGTCATCGCAAAACATAGGCTGACTGGAAACTGGACTCGTTTAAAACTAAATGGAAAATTGTTTGGAATGAGAGGAATCCGAGGAATGAAAACACTTTCACCTTTTCCACACACTTAAAATATCTGCTTCTATCAGATTTCGTTGTAAATTGCAAAGTTTTGGGGGGCTTAAATTTCTAAGAAGCATTATGGGTACGCCTATTTTTAATTTTATTTTATGTGCTGGTAGTCCAGGAGCATTGAGGGATTCTAAAAATCCTACTGGGTAGCTTGTAGATTCTCCTTCTTCCATGACTCTGTTAATGGAGATATACTCAACATAATCTAATTTCAGCGTTTATTGTTGCTGCTTGGTCGTTTCGTGGCGTCAAAATAGCTCTTTCGCAAAGCCAGGAATTTTCGCAAGTTGGTATTTGCGTTGCGTTTCCATGCACAGATGATATGAGGTCTCGCATTGATGAAACTATGTTGCATAGGTTTTCATTAACCTTTTGACCGCCACAGACGTGTATAGACGTCAAACCAAAATGTGCCCAGCACGCCACGGTTCGACTACATGACAGATTTTGACGCCGAGGGCACGTTTTTGATTTTTTGACGTGTGGCGGTCAATAGGTTAAGAACAACTTTTCCTTGTTCCTGCGGATACACACCGTTACCAATCAAAGTAGCAAATCTGAAAATTCTTGAGCATTTTCGTTGCCTCCAATTTGCGCACGCATATTTAATGTCAAATGCAAAGGGATAATGTAATGCCACAGTCGAGAACTCTTTAAGCAGGCTCTAACTTCATCAGCCCTTGTTCCACGTGGTATTACAGGGAGAGTCTGACGAAAATCGCCACAAAAAAGCATAGTAATGCCACCCATGGGTTGATCATTTTGCTTGACATCACGCAATGTTCTGTCTACTGCTTCTACTGCTTTTCGATTGGCCATGTATGGTTATTGCACCTAGGTGAATTAACCCAGGTGAATTAAGTAAACTCCAGGATATAATAAGGCTACAATCACGAAGAACCTATAGCTGTTTCTTGAAATATTACAAACAGGGCTTTCTGTGCGGTCTAAATCGATCGGAATTTTGAACATTGTATGAGCAGTTTTCCCACCTGGCAACAATGTGGCTGCTATGCCTGATGAAGCGACAGCAAGCGCGGTTTTACCTTGGCTTCGTACCTTCGCCAAAATAACTTTCGTAAGAAATGTTTTACCCGTTCCACCGGGTGCATCTACAAATAGCATTTCTCCCAAAGTACGAGTACTATCAACGCTGCGGCACACTCGATCAAATATCAAACGCTGTTCATCAGTTAGCCTCGAGACATCAGTATGTAAAATTTCGGCCAGGTCAATTGGATCATAGTTGGTTTCCATCGCGTAATCTCTATTATTACGTTCACCGTCAAATGATGCCTCCGGCATGCCATATTGAGAAATAGGATTACCCCCAATAGATGTAACTATATCTTGAATAGCCAACAAACAATGATTCAATTGACTTTCACGTAATCTCTCCTCAATTGGGTTGTGATAATTAAGTTAGTGATAGTTGAGAGCAGTGGTGGCCCAGTGGTCACGGACACGACTTACGAGTTGTAGGTCGTAGGTTCGAACCCAGACAGGCGCTTTACTTTGTGTAAGTTATTTCATCACCACTGCTCTCAAAACGGTGAAGGAAAACATCGTGAGGAAACCGGCATGTCCTAGAACCAAAAATTCGAAGACCTGTGACATCCACCAACCCGCACTGGGCCCGCATGGTGGATTACGGCACAACTCCCTCTCATTGAGAGGAGGCCTGTGTCCCAGTAGTGGGAACATTATAGGCTGATGATGATGAATTAAGTTGTACGTGCCTAAAAAAATCCTCAGCCAATTTGTTCGGATACTTATACCACAACTGTGCAGCGTCAGAAAGTGCACAAAACACCAGCATGACTGCAAACAAATGTCGCAACCGATGAGGACTTTCGCTAATACTTGCTTCTGACAAAGCATCATCCCAATGTTGATCCCCATCCAGCAAGTGACGTGCCCGGCAAGCGGTTTGGTATATTGTCAACCTTTCGGAGATCGGCAAAAGAAGTAGGCCCTCGGACAACGCGCAGCACTCAGCAGTAGGCGCAGGTAAAAGCATTCAGAGATATTTGGATGAACCGTATTAACCCTACCAATGACATGATCTTTAAAAATACCTGGTTCACCTACTACAGCTGTTCCACGTCTTCTGCGGTTAAAAATACCTTGTTGTTTATTACAGGTATAATACGATGGAACTTCGTTGTATAAGAGTGTCAGCAAATGCGTCTGTTTCGCAAAGATTAAAGAAAGCAAGCAGAGTGGTTCGTCTTGGGTTGTCCAAACGCTCCGTTACATTATCTGGGTTGAAGTTATTCTTTGTCCACCTTCAAGATGAACGTCAAGGTGGATGACGGGTGGTTAACTCTCGTGGATCGAAAAACTTAAAATACGCCAAACTGCCTCAGAGGAGCTTATATACCGGCCCGACTGAAAGTTCAGTACCTAACACAGAGTACTTTGATAAGACTAGTAAGTACCTAAAGAACATGAGTCTTTCGTTTTACGCATCACAAAGGATTAGAAATAAAGAGTATTTTCGCACACTTTATTTTTATGCAAAACTATAAAATATATTTATCGAAAATAAAGTAGGATACGTTATTATAAAGTATAGGATCCAAACGTGATAACTAAAAAAGACTCATATTTAGTATCGATACTCGATATTAGTAACACCTATGTTCCTTGAATGACACAATCCTAGCAATGGCAGCCATTTTATGCGACAATACGAGTTTTTTTTGTAGGTATTTCCAGTCCATATTTTTTTATGTCAATGGCATTATACTATATTGTATCTAGTCTTTGGGCTTAGACAAAGAAAAGTATAGACGGCGGGTAGCGCCATTTCATTTCCACAAGAAAGGGATAAAGTATTGAGTTATTATAAGTAACAGAAAAGGATAAAGCTATACTATTTCCGTCTCTCAGTGCGTGCCCGTTTTTTCAAGGCAGCTACAATTTTATTTGAGTTAGTTTTTTGTCTCGTGTGTGGCCACGCTACCCGATGCTCTATAGCTTTCTTACTCTAAGTCTTTGGGTATGCGCGCACTACGAAAATAAATCGTTGCGAAGAAAATTCGTCAATCTGTAGACCATAGACTACTATTAAATATTGCTTTATACAACACTAATATACTAGAGTCCGCGCACTGCGGAAAAAAATCGCATGAGAATTCGCTTGAAAAATTTTCGTGTTTGCGATTTTTACCGCAAACCGCAACGATTAAAATCTTAGTGCGCGCAAAGTCCTTGATCAAAAATTTCAGTCTATCAAAAAGTACTCTTTGATCAAAAAGTACTTTGTGGAATTGTAGTGTTGCTTGGTGGTTGTGTGTGGTTGCCACAGGGGTGGTCAGCTTCCCCCCCGGTGGGTTCCCGCATTGTCGAGGCGGGGGGGCTCAGTAGCCGTGGCTTGGACACCCACGGTGAAGCGAAGAGGAACCCGAGGAGGGGCCGCTCGTCAGGGCTTTTGCCGACAAGCCGACGACGTAGCGGCCAACATGTAGGTTGCGGTGCCGCTTGGGCGACATCGCAACTGAGGCGGGCCGCGATGTCGTACCGGAGGCATCGCGGCTGAGGGTTGGAGGCCGCGGCGGGAGAGGAGTGCCGGTATTACGGTGCGCCGCTCTCCCTACCTTCCGCGGCCTTGACGGGGTCGCCACCGTTCGATGGCGGACGCGGTGGGGCCGCAGGGGAAGAGGAGTGTTGGTATGACGTTGGCCACTCTCCCTATCCTCTGCGGCCGAAAATTGGCAGGCGGCGGGGCCAATGACCTGACCCGTCGCAGGGGGACCAAGGGTGGCAGAGACGGGGTCGTCTGGCGCCCATGTGCTGGTTTGGTCCCTGGGGTGGTCACGGCGTGCTATGTGTTCTGGTGCGCCGGTGATGGGGAGTACTCCCCGGAGGAGGGTCCGGTGACGGACAGCCGCGGCGGGTTCACGGATGAGTGCTAACGCGTGCCCGTGTTCCCGCCATAAGCGGCAGAGGAGGACACCGTGGAGTTTTAGTGGGTTAGAGTCCCACATAACTGCACTATCTCCCCGTGGTAGTGCAGAATGCATGAGCATTTCTCCACGTAAAAAAAAAAAAAAAAAAAAAAAAAAAAGGGGTGGTCAGCTTTCACTGTACCGGTGGCGTGAGGAAGCGCGGGCGCGAGGCGAAAGGCTGATGCAGCGCCATATGGAGCTGCGTCGGTCTCAGCTTCGCGAGGTCCTGGTGGCGGATTGGCGGGACAGGCTTTCACGCCCTACCGCCGGCCTCGGTACCATCGGGGCGGTCCAGCCAGTGCTCGAGCGCTGGCTCGGGAGGAGGCACGGCTCCCTGTCGTTTCGGGTGACGCAGGTGCTCTCGGGGCATGGTTGCTTCGGGAAGTACCTGTGTCGCATAAACAGGGAGCCGGACGCCCGGTGTCACCACTGCGTCGACTGCCGGGAGGACACGCCGTGCCCTCATCTCAGAAGTAGGCAGTGACCTGTCGCTGCCGGCCGTGGTCGAGTCGATGGTCGGCAGCGAAGAGTCCTGGGACGCGGTGGTTTCCTTCTGCGAAACGGTCATCTCGCAGAAGGAGGCTGCGGAAAGGGAGAGGGAGATCTCGTCCACTCACCCGGCCCGCAGCAGGCGCACCGGGCGTCGGCGGAGGGCGGATGACGCCCTCTTCCAGCCCCCCTAAATGGGTCCAGGGGCGACGGACTCGGGGACGTCCGCCGCCCCCCACACATCAGGACCCGAGGTGGCGGCGCGTAGTGTTCCACGCGCGCCCCTCTTAGACGTCACGGGGGGAGTCAAACACCTCACTCCCCCCCCTGACCCGACGAGGCCTGCAGTGGCGGGGGTTGCGGAAGGATCGTACGTTCCCGCGACCCCCGGCGTAGGTGTGGGATGGAACACCGGGGTGGTTTTTAGTCAGTAAGAGTCTGACAGACCCCGCCGCCCACCCCAGGGCGGCGGACATCCATGAGGATTTTCCACCTCGGAACAAAAAAAAAAAAAAAAAAAAAGGGGTGGTCAGCTTTCTAAGCGGCCAATGCCAGCATTGGCGTGACTTGCAAGAAAAGGGTAGCGCTCTACAAAAGAATGAGATAGTCAGATTCTTAAATGAACATGGCCGATGGAATTCTACCTACTAAATTCTATGACTTAAGCGATACCGGAATTTCAATAGGCGTAAGAGACAATTAATTAAATGTAGCATTTTATTGATTGTCCCTTACGTCGATTGAAATTTCGGTATCGAAAATATAAAATGGAAGATTGAAAACACTATTCAAATCTCCCGCGTTATCAAAAGTTACTGACTGGCGTACACTGCAGCGCTAGTGTGCTTCTGTGTAAGCATTTTTAAAGTATGAAGTTGACGTTCTTCCCTTTAGGGTATATATGTTCTGTGGGTTGCCTGAGTGATGGGCGATTCCGAGATGTTTTAACAATCGATAGAATCGGAGTCGTTAAAATAAACAATCGAGTCAACCAACGACTCGCCGTTCTACAAAACAATCGAGATGTTTTTCGATTGTTTCGAGTTAATGGAATCGACCGCTAGTTTTCGACTGTTCGAAATTTCGAATCAGTCATCACTCTCACTCACCGAGTCTCGCTTCGACTCGCTCGGTCACCGAAGTCAGTCGCAAAGAGTATAATAATATAGAGGGAAAAGAGAGCCCTCTTACGAGATAAAATTGCAAACCTATTTGACAATACGCCATCTGTAACTTGGCCCCAAACAAATCACATACCTACATAGACATAGCTACCTATATATTATATAGCTTTATATGCATCATGACATGTTCTAAATTAGAACGTTTCATCCTATCTCTGTAACACATTCTAGTAGAACATGTTACAGAAATAGGACGAAACAAAACAGTCCCAATGGAATGAAAATTTTTCCCAATTATCCCAATGTATAGAGCGCACAGAACAAAGCGTCTTTATCGCACAGTAACGTACAAAATTTCGGAGTAAGGTCCCAATAGTAAGGGGAGGCGCACAAGGCTCAACGCGACGCACTTACTTATGGTAATTACAACGAAATACAACAATACGGATCGGGAACTACAAAATGCGCTTACGCAGAATGCAGCAAACCGCCATATTGTTATTGTGATTGTTTATTTTCTTTCAGTTCAAGAACTGTCACTTTATACATCATAGGTAGAATCTGGCACCAGGTCTTTTTAAATAAAGCTGATATTTGTGCTATAGCAAATAGTATTTCATTTATGTGTCTATTTCAATTTGTAAGAAGAGTTTAATATTTTTCTCATACTTATCTCTAATTAATATTACATCAATAATCTTATTTTAAATAAAAAAATTCGATCATGATATAGCGCCATCTGTTGATAATTTGAAGTACCTAAATAGTACTTGGGCCAAGTTATAGATGGCGACTCTTTCTTTACTTCGCTGTCAAAATGTACGTAGTGTCACCCCCCTGGTCAGTCGATTGCATGCATCAACCTGAGGAGCATGTTCTCTCTAAGTATTATGTTCTGCAAGCATGCTATACTCGAGTCGAGCAAGCCGCGCGTAATTTTTTATTTGTGTTGACAAGAACACATAATATTTTTGTTGATTTTGATAGTGTTGTCTAAAATATAGGTACTTAACTTACCTATATAAAAGAATCCCCACTGATTCAGTTCCTATATTATACTCGTAACAAGTTTATTACTATTAAAATAAAACCGTTTATATAAATAGTTACCTAAACAAGTAATATATGTCTGTTTGTTATTAACAAAGACTAGAAATAAAAATTATTAGGTACATTATTAGGTAGATTAAGACTTTTCTGTAACGATTTTGTGATTGTTATTTGATTAAGATTGTTGATTATCCTGTGACCGACTGATTTTACCTTTAAATTTAAATAGGTAGTTATCCAATATGATTAAAAAACTACGATACAATGCTACATACCTATCTACTTAATTAATAAAAAGCACATTAGGTATATAAGAACCCTCGATATGTTTTATTTACTTTCACGATTCCTTTTAACTAATTATTCGTAAGTAAGTTAACTACTTACATTTTATTCCCGTCGCGGTATTGATTATTTTCGATTGCTCTTGTTGAAAGAATTAGTTTAGATTAGCAATCATAACGCAAGTCAAGAACTCGCGAACGAAACTAAACCATCGATGAACAACTCTCGAATGAACTCGCCATGCGCCAGTCGCAATACAGCTTAAACAGACCGAGTCGGACTCGAGTCCAAGTCGAAACAATCGAGAACGATCGAGATGTTCGAACAATCGAAACAATCGAAAAAAACCTCTCGCCATCGCGCATCGCTCAGCCATTCCCACTTGGTCTCCGCTAGGAGTAATAGTGTTCTGTGCACTTGGTTGCTGACTGGATTAGCTGGCTATTCGGTTTCGGTGGTGTCATTTTTCTGTTCTGCTCGGTTTGGTTTATTCATGGGTACTTCTCTTCTTAGTCTGTGGTTTATTCAAATTATTTTCATTTATTCCAAGCATAGATAAAATACTAAGAGTGAGTTGCATCAGCTAACTATAACCATAACCAATCTCATGACAGCCGTCAAATCTCCGGTTAAGCAAAATTCGGGTTGCATCGTATTGAGAATTGTTAAAATGACGTCATAAATAACTATAACAAGCCATTTTTAACTATAATCAAAGCTTTGACAGACGTCAAATCTCCGGTTAAGCGAAATTCGGGTTGCATCGTTTTAAGTTTTGTCATAATTGTTAAAATGACGTCACACATAACTATAACATTAATCGACCAAATTCGGCCGGTTAAGGGCTATAGTTACGGTTAGTGTCATTGTAATGTCATCTGCTTTGCAGTTGTAACCTATAAAAATATTGTGTTGTTGAATAAAGTACCTATTAAAACAAATTAGGTATGTCTTTACTCCGCGAAATATTGTGGGAATAAAGCTCTTCTAGCGATGATAGTGACAGTGAATCCGATTTGCCAGTTAGGAAGAGAAAAAAAATCACCATCGCATTGATCGATTTCATAAGTGTGATGAGAATAAATTTTTGGACAGATTCCGGGTTTTTAGTTCCCAAGGGTTCTTGTTTTCAGCAAGGGTCCTCCCTTGCTGAAAACAAGAAACCCCTGAGAATATTTTACTTAAGAATATCGATTTCTAATTTCAGTTTTTTTATTTTTAGTTCTAACTTCACTGTTGCTCTTCAGTGTGTTGCTTTAATTGCCAAAGAAACTTAAGCTCTAGCGTATGCTTCTGCGTATTCTTCTGAATTTTTGGTTCTAGGACATGCCGGTTTCCTCACGATGTTTTCCTTCACCGTTTTGAGAGCAGTGGTGATGAAATAATTTACACAAAGTAAAGTGCCTGTCTGGGTTCAAACCTACGACCTACAAGCTGTAAGTCGCATCTGTTACGACGGACACACCACTGCTCAGCGAGTAGGGGTATTTTCAAACGTTAAAAAAAAACCACATAAATTGTACATAACAAAGCATTTTTATTTCTGTAAGTAGGTACCTACTTATATTAATTTCAACGTCACACGACTTAGAAGTAGGTAATATTTCATCTAAATTAATATGCAGGTCGCTCCACCGATGAAAATACATAAATACCGCATGCTCAACATTACATGTGCACAACAGCCAACTATACCAACGTCTGCCCACCAAACAGTTGCAACCTTGCAATAGCATCCAGCAAGAGCAGCTCGGTGTTATAAGCGTATTCTAACTAATATTATTATTGTTCTTTTTGGTGTGCTGGAATCCACTGCAAAATAATGTTCTTTCCCGCATTCATCAGGCACAGTATGCGTTTGCTGTGAAAATCGCCATATGATGTAAATATTCCTGTATCCAAATCTCCATAATGTATAACAGTTTCAATACTTTCTTGCATTGTCTATACGCACTTTCGCTAAACTGCACAGATGATTTGATTTGCGTTCGTGAATCCATGCGTTCTCAAGTTACCGCACATCTGCAGCAGTCTCGGGCAATGTTTTCGCACATTGCGTTGCAATCTTACTGAACAATTAACTCAACATCCTTCTGGAGTAAATGCTGTAATGCATCTTCCAATAATACAATCCTTCAATTACATACAGGAAAACAGAAATATCAATTTCATGCAATTCGAAAGAAACGGAAAAATAAAATGAATGTTATTATCACTTGACGTCTTGTCTTTCTGACAGTGTCAGATAGTGATGCGGCTCGATTTTATTTAACTCGTTACTCAAATAAAAAAAAATAAAGAATCGAGTCCATTTTCTCTCGATGTGCCACTCGGTTTAGTTGCGGTTAGATAAATATCATCAACACTGCCACACTAGTTAACTATCATTCTTGGATAATAAACCAGGTAATAAATATATTTCGTGTAATAAACCGTCATAATACTGTAATGTACAGAGTCACAGAGTTTTAATAAGAGAAAATACATGTTCTGTGGGTTAGTGCTGTCAGATAATAAAGTGTAATTTTTCATTAAATCTTCACTGATTTTATCAGATCAATCTGATAATCAGTGGAATGTAAGACAAAAAGCTCTTTACAAAGTCGAACAAAGCCAATCTTAGCCGAATTATTATTATTATCAGCCATTTCTGTCCCACTGCAGGGCAAAGGCCTCCCTTCCTTCAGTCACTGACTTAAACACCTTGGTACATTACCAATATAGAACGGTTACTGTATTTTTAATCTTGCTATGATTCTGTTCTTGAGTTTTTAATTTACATAATCGAGTCAATCGAGTGCCTGACCGTTAATGACTGAGTAACATCACTAGTGTCAAACAAAGAAAGCGTGATGACAACAAGCTTGAAGTGTTGCCCTTGTCAAAAAATTACCCACGTACATTTTGGGGAAATATGACGTCTTATCACTTGTCACCCTTTTAACTTTAACTGTAAAACATGTAAAATATATGACGGTGCAACAGCGGATAGTAGATTCTATGGTCATGGTTATGGTTACGATTAAATTTAACTTTGACGCAAACTATAACGGAGCTTTTGATACAACCCACCCTAAATGTGTTCCAAGCCGCGATTGCCGCGACACAAGCGTCTAAATAACAAAAATAAATATTAATATCATCTGAGTTTCTACATAGTTTACGGATATGGATTTCATACTTATACAGCATCATATTGTAGTCTTTGTTTCATACTCTAAGTGATGTGCAACGTCGAAACAGCATTATTTTTATTTTCGTGGTTGTCTTTTCTTGATAACTTTACTACTACGAAACTACATATTAAATGAATATAGGGATTAGACCATAATTTTGATGTGTATGCGTAAAAGTTTCTTGCGGTCTTTTGAAAATGATATGGTAATTTGGTGGGCGGAAAATCTCTAAAATAGACTGAACTAGTAATGGTGAAATAGTAATGGTGTTTTCAAGAAGAATGGCTAAATTAAATAATTCATTTCTATGGGGAATACTTTTCGCCTCGGCGACATGGAGTATTTCCTTGTACTTGTACTGGCTGTTGAACCTGAGTGGTGAGTGACTATTATTCATTAAATACCTACCTACCTAGATCCTAAGACAACCCACTGACCAGTATTAATAAGTTTGCAAGCAGGCCACTGTAGGTAATGTTCATCTATTTTCCTGGTACCTGTAAAATTGTCATGAACCAGTATACTAATCTGGCTTTGCCTTACATCTTGAACTCCACATGTCCACTAAATATTTAAACTCACGCATCAATTGGCAGTCAAACTTGGGCATTATTTATAGAATTCTACTCATTTGCTGGCTCCCAATTCATTAGGATTATTAACTTCATTGCTTATTGGGCCAGTAAGGATTCCCTTGTGCAAATAAGACCAAATGAATCCAGATGGCAAATAAGAAGATCTAATCTATAAATCTTCAGACAATTGCTCCGATTGAGTCTGTATCCAAAGCACGGAACCTCTGACAGCTGACTGAGCTGTTATGATTCCAGCACTATATTAGTGAAGTAATTCGATTTGTTTCTATTAACTTGAGGTACTTATCAAGTTACAAAACCAACAGCGTAAAATCTTGCATTCTTCAAATGCAATTTAGAAAGGATTTGCATAATATACCAAATAGTAATATTGCCTAAATCAAAACTACATTATTCTAAGACTATTGACTCATAAGTTAGACTGAATTAATGAACACATACAATATGCCATACCATACTAGTATCATTGGTCATCATACTAATGCTTTACATATTCTGAGACATTTTAACATCACCGTATTCCAGTGTAGCTTCTACTTAATATGCAATCAAGAGTTGGAAAAATCTGCCACCATGGCTACACTGACAATGTTTGCAGATTTCAAGAATGAATTGTTTTTTTAATGGTACAGAATTCTGGCAATTAATTCCATAAATATCAGAATGTACTACATCCAGCTGTTTATTTGACCTAATTTTGACCTTAAGGTATCAATTTCGTGGACTAAAAACAGAAAAATCAGTTTTTTTCAGCGCAAATTTCTCAATATCCATAAGTTATCTAGTTTTTTTTTAAATACACAAGTATTTATCACCTATCTATCTAGTAAGTCTACGAATTTAAGTTTTGATAACTACTTAATATAAATTCCATAAAAAAAAAAACAAACACGTTTTTACGTAATCACGAAACACCAAGTTTTTCGATTGCTTTCTTAGCTTACTGGTAGCAAATAACGATCTGAAAAAAAATCCTAAGTACTAGGCTTAGAGTATATTAGTAAGTGTACAATTTATTATTTTTAAGTTTAATGAATTAGTACTTGTAAAAAAATGTTGACTACGCTGAAAAAACCCAGTAAAGTCATGCGCAAAACCGTCGTCTACGCGTAAGAATTTATTGTAATTTAAAATAACAAAAAGTGTTAAATATTTTAAAATTTGAGGTGTTTATCTACCAAACTCAATTTTTATATTTTTATTTTGACTACTAATTTAATTGTAGTAAAATATCTAAATAATGCCTTATAAACCGATGCGCTCGCTCGATGCATTCAGTCGCGCCCAAAGACTACAATTACTAGATAGATAGGTGATAAATACTTGTGTATTTTAAAAAAAACTAGATAACTTAAGGATATTGAGAAATTTGCGCTGAAAAAAACAGATTTTTCTGTTTTTAGTCCGCGAAATTGATGGGGACCCTTAAATAATTGCGCAACTACACAGTCAATATTTTTGACTTTATTAAGGCTTTTTATAAAGAAAATGAAAAATTTACTCAAGAGTAACATAACATTAATTATTTATTATTCTAGATATTAATTCTCCCAGTAATATATTTGGTTATCCATATTACTTATGTAATAATCTTATTTTTTAATATATTTTATTACAATTAAATGCTTGATAATGGAATCAAAACACTTTGCTTGCTCAAAACACCACCTCACCATCATTTTTCATAAATTTTAGGTGACGGTATCATTAATAGCACTGAGCACAGGATCCATTATCGTCTTGTGAATACAGACGAGAAGAACCGTATAAAGAACAATGATAAATCTATTGCAGCATTAGAGGGAAAGAATTTGCTGTATGACAATGCAAAAGCCGTAGACAAGTTTTCAGGCAACACATGGAAGCTTTACAAAGGTAAAACTGATTACCTGAGCAAGATGCTGCTCAAAGAGAAATATTCTAAACATCTTGAAATGAAGATAACAGCACAGCCCGATAATGCCCTTGGTAAGTTTATGAAATATTAAGCATTTTGATTATTTTAAGCTGTGCTGCCTCAGCTGCCTGGCTCATTTTAAGCTGTGCTGCCTCAGCTGCCTGGCTCATTTTATGCTGTGCTGCCTCAGCTGCCTGGCTCATTTTTTGTGTGTATCTATCAAAAAGTTAATGTTGTGTTTCCTCACACCTGTATTCCCTGTAAGGTTAGGTAGAGGTGTTTCTATAGTGCACCCAAATTTCGCCGGTTATGTAATAGGGCAGTTATGTCACTTAGTTGGGTGACTTGGTGTCACTTATCGGTTCTAGATCCGAGGCTCTAAATAAAAACGAGTGGCGAATATTTTATGGAGGTTCCCTAGATTACTTAGAAATTGAGTTTTTACACCCACTTCTACTATCCAAGGAATTTTCTTCCCATACAATGAAAGGTTCTTTAAATGAAACTGAGTAGATCAGCATTAAAAATACTACTCCAATACAACTTGTATGAAATAATATTTTATTTTGTATATTTTGGCATATATCCTTCCTTAGCTGTTCCTAAGAAAGCGTCCTAGTATCTCCTATGGATTAGGATTTCCTCATACTGTCCTATTAAAAAAAAACCTGTTTATATATGTATAAGAAAAAAAATGATATTCCATGGACAAAAGATATGATGACTCTTTCACTAGAATACCTCTCGTTCCATAGCTACTATTCCATGTTATTTCATAATCATTAAAATCATTATACAGGGTGAATTTTTCAAGTGGGCGTGGACGGCCAAATTCGAAACTATGAGGAATAGCGAAAAGTACTCAAAGGAGTCTCGTGCTCGATTTTGATGAAGACTAAAACTGCATCATTTGATTTTTCAAAAATCAATATTTCTTGCCAGGAATCGAACCCGTTGATTTTGATTAAAAAAAAACACATTGTATTATAACACCATTCGACAGTATCCATAAGAAGGGCCATATCCTGGGAAGTAAACACATACGGCAAACTTAAGGAAAATGTTGTATTTTAATAAACTGCTTCATATTTTAAAGTATTCATACCTACATTTCCTGTACCTTGTTCGAAATGATGCTCAATATTTTTCACACCAGCAGCGGAGTCACTTCACAACATTATGTTCTAAATTCGAATTTTGAATGCAGTGCAATCCTTGAGACGTCGAATCCAGCTATGTATTGAAAACAATGGTCATCATTTTCAACAATTAGGCCGGTCGCATACGTCCGGTTTCCTGATCAGGAATTCAGATTCGGAGACCCTGAATGCACGGATTTCATAAAAAATCGTCTCTAAGCGCATACGTTCTTATATTTTCCGTCAGGGTTTCCGAACGGAAAATATAAGAACGTATGCGCTGAGAGACGATTTTTTATGAAATCCGTGTATTCAGGGTCTCCGAATCTGAATTCCTGATCAGGAAACCGGACGTATGCGACCGGCCTTAATCAGTTAAGGTTTAAGGCGAAAGCGCCAGGGTAACCCGCGAAATTCAAAATTTCTTACGTTTTTGCTGGTCAGTATTAAGTTGTACGTTGATTAAAATTATGATTCGCGACCGTAACAAATATGTATTTTACAGAATTGTTATGCAGTATGACTGCATAAACAACAACCTTTTTTTTTACAATATGCGACTGGCTATCACGTCGGTTGAATTTTAATTCATCTATCTAACAAGTTGCAATTGGTCTATTTTATTGATGCGAGAGCGATCTTCCTGCTGGGCGGCTTAGTAGCTGGGTAAAAATTATTCTGTTGTACGTTACATGCTCTGTGGTTGTATGTTGAAGGTACTCTCACTAACTGGCGTGGCGCCGCGAACTCTATTCCTAGTAAATTTATTATAATTATGAATTCGCGATTATTTTCACTCTGCTGTTACTGTTGCGATGACTATTTATATTAAAAAAAAAAACTATTTCAATTATTGCACATTCAATTCTTATAGACTCCAGACAGACAGGCGCGACGAGACAGCGCGACGCTAATCTAGTAGAACAATTTCTATGAAAACCTCGATTGAAATTGTTCTACCAGATTCACGTATAACCGTCGTGTCGCGACTCGCGCCTGTCTGTGGGAGCCTTAAATCAGTTAAATTATAGTGCCTAGCTTTTTCCAACAACTTTGTTGGGGTCGGCTTCCAGTCTAACCGGATGCAGCTGAATACCATTATTTTACATGGAGCGACTGCCTATCTGATAGTGTATGTTTGTTATATTTATTTATTTAATACTTCAAGCACACATAAATGTAAAGAGGCGGACTGATGTGTTTGATACAGAGACAAACTGTGGTAGATGCAATCTTGAAAATTGAGCAATAAATATTTGAAATATAAAGATACGCATAAACCTATTAAAACTATAAATATAATATACCTAATTACATAAAGCACTAATAAACATACTTCAATACATGAATATACTAAAAAGAAATAAGACAAACAATGAGAAAATATTACCGTTGTGATGATACTGCCAGCTTCTTGCGAATGTGCTCGCGAACCTTAACTATAAAGGATATATTACTAAATAACGTTGTTATGATGGTTATGCATGCCGCATTATGTTTCCTTATTGATTGAACATATTTTTGATGTTCCAAATAGACAACCAGTTTGGATTGATTCGAAATGCTGATGATGTGAGGATCCGTGACAGCGGTTACAGCGTCCATGCTTTTAACACTCTGATATCGCAAAGAATTGGAAATCACCGTGGTTTACCTGATACCAGGAATAAACTGTAAGTACTTTTTGGGTAATGTATAGTGGCTGCTTTTTGGGTAATGTATCTACCAACCCGCACCGGTGGTAGATTACGGCCCACTCCCTCTCACAGTAAGGAGGCCTGTGTCCCAGCAGTGGGAACATTATAGGCTGATTATGATGATGATGATAGTGGCTGCTAACATATAAGTACTTTTGTAGTCTGTTATCCACTTCAAATGAAAAATATTGACGAAAATAGTCTTGACAAATGTAACAGTAAGTCTAATTAGTTATTTTTCCAGGTGTCGGGTACAAAAATATGCAGATAGGCTCCCGAAGACCTCCGTGATAATCTGTTTCTTTAATGAGCACTATCACACTCTGATGCGTTCTGTACACTCAATACTGGATCGTACTGATCTGAAATATCTTAAAGAAATCATTCTAGTTGATGACTTCAGTGACATAAATGGCTTGCATGATGCAGTACAAAAATCAGTTAATGAATTGAATAACCAGATGCGCAAAGAAGAAGAGATGCTGGAAACCAACAACATTGATGTGGAGAATGTCGTAGATTATATAAATGACGACAATAATGTTGTGGACAAGAAAACGACTGACACGGTTAGGGATGAATTTAATATAAGGCTGTTGAAGACTTCCAAGCGAGAGGGTCTTATCCGGGCGAGACTGTATGGAGCTGAAAACAGCGTTGGTGAAGTGAGTACAATCTACTCTTATAATGCTACATATCAGTAGAATTTTTAGGCCGTAAGTTCTCATAATGGTGTATCAAAACATTATTTTCAGGTTCTAGTGTTCCTTGACTCTCACATTGAAGTGAACCTAGAATGGTTGCCTCCGATGCTGACCCGCCTTGCAGAGGGAGTGGACAAGGTCGAAGTGAGATTCTCCCATCGCGCGGTCACCCCGGTCATTGACGTTATCAACGCCGACACATTCGAATATTCGGCCAGTCCTTTAGTCCGAGGAGGTTTCAACTGGGGTCTACATTTCAAATGGGATAATTTGCCGAAAGGAACATTGAAAAGTGAGTGATCAACAGTTTTTTTATCGATTATTGTGTTAATTTTAGCTCTATTGTATATGTATACTGTTGAATGTTTTACGTTGGTCGTTTGTTAATTCAGTATCGCTTTCAATTTCCCGATGCGTACAATCCTTTTACCGTAAACAATGGTGCGTATTGCACAATATTATTTTATGTTATCACTTATTTGTATTTATCGAAAACCTGTGTCTCGCGGCTTTCTGGGGTGGAAAAAGCCGTGTTTCTGTAGGTACCTATGCTGTACCTATTTCGTTATCAATAGTTCTGTATTCTAACTCTAAAATTTACCGATCATTATTATATTGTGATTGTCTTTTTAGCTGATGAAGATTTTGTGAAACCGATCAAATCACCAACTATGGCTGGCGGACTATTCGCTATTTACCGCGAGTATTTCAACTATATCGGCAAATACGATGATGGCATGAACGTATGGGGTGGAGAGAACTTGGAGATATCTTTCAGGGTAAGTATACTCGAAATTAGCGAAACTTCCGTCGTTCCCCTCTAGCATCATTATTTAATATAATATCATCTGCCTAGCCTTTTCCCGACTATGCTGGGTCAGCTTCCAGTTTAAGCGGATGAGTTGGAATACCAGTATTTTACATGGAGTGACTGCCTATCTTTGACCTCCACAACCCAGTAACTGGGTAGTAAGTACCCTTTGGTAAGACCAGTCGTCAGACCCGTGACGACTGCCGAAGATGCACAAATGACAGGCTGGACCAACCCATCCATGGATCAACGGCGGCAAGCTTAGCTTAGCCTGATCGATAGACTCGTGAGGCTGTTATCACTTAATTTAATAATCACAGCTAAACAGATTCCTTAGAGGTTGTACTTAGGACCAGGCTTGCATGGAAAGAAGTTGATTACCTATCTAATCAAGCAAATGATCTAATGAAGCGAAAAAAATCATTTAATTGTTTTAATATTTTAGATTTGGATGTGCGGCGGTTCTCTAGAGCTGATCCCGTGCAGCCGAGTCGGCCATGTTTTCCGAAAGCGTCGACCTTATGGAATAGGAGAGAAGGAGGATTTCATGCTACATAACTCAATGCGTATGGCCCGCGTATGGATGGACGATTACGTGGTCAGTAGATTTTATTTTTTCCCTATTTCTTTTCCATTGTGAAAGATATAATATACATAAAGGCTTAGATAATGTCGTTAATGATTCGTATTTACACTAGCTTAAAATTACCAAAACAGGAAGAGTGGTTCTTTTGTACATATTATAAATTAAGTCGCTTTTCGTGTCTGTGTGTTTCGTGTTGTTCTTCTAGACTACGCAATTTTTTCCGGAAGGTTTGCATCTAAAATACATTAATAATGAACTTGAATAATAATAGGGAATCTCGATGTTTTGTCAAGTCGTAAAAACCGGGTCACTAGTATGTTATAAGCGCAATAATCGAACGAAGAGAATGACACATTTAGAGTTACTCCGTATCATTCTTTAATTTTTAGTTCAACACACTATTGCTTGGTCTATATTATTTTTTTTATCAATTGTAGACATCTTGCTCAATTAGAGTATGTTTAATATAAGTGATCAGTTACAAACAGAACGTGAGGGTCAGAGGTCATTGTTCTGTAATGATGATTTCATAGACTTATTCCCAATTCGTCACTGTTCCGATTTAGCAATCAAAAAAGATCTCGATTCGCAACATAATGGTACACTGATGGCAGTTGTCTCACTTGTTCCCCTTAACTTACATAGGGTACGTACAGTCACGAGCATAAGTATAATACTATGAACAGCTCGGCGATAATCTATAAAAACTGTCTGGCGAGAAAACGACGCCAAAATATAGGATCGACTTAAAAAATGTGTCAATGTGTCTATTCTATTCTATGCAATATTAACGGACGTGTCTTGCGTCATAAATATTCAAGAATGTGATACCTCGTTGTGATTTTGTCGTGAAATAAGTATTTCAACTTTGAGAAAAAACCTATTTCATAATAATAATGGCTTCTAAATACTATGTTCGTAACACTGTATCTATCAATATGCAATACATAACATACATAAACTCATGCCTTCTTCCCATGGGGCTAGGCAGAAACTACAGAATGCCTGCTACGATCCTTACATACTCCCTTTGCCTAGTTTACGTCCTTATGTCTGTTCATACACGCACTAATTACACACTGACCTTTTTGGAGAACATCACCAATTAGGTCACTATAATTATGTCCTCCTAGGGCGTCTCCCGGCGATTCCACTCACATCTGCTTAGTCACTTATTATACTTTTGTTAGTCACCTTTCATTCATCCTCTCAACATGACCAAACCATCTATGCTTCTTAATTTTTAGGGTTCCGTACCGAAATGGTTAAAATGAACCCTTATGGTGAGACTCAGTCTATCTGTCTGTCTGTTACAGCTGGATATCGCAAGAACTACTAATGCTATCAACTTGAAATAGTTTTAGATGACGTTTGCCTAACTATTTTGCAAATAAGAAAGAAATAAAAATACTTAGATGTTTATTTTTTGCGACAGGGACTGAAAGGGGGTCTGAAAAATTCGAAGTGGGGCTACTAGGGCATGTGGCGTATCATATGAAAGAGCGCAGTTTGCACATTCTCAAACATTTTTTCTTTTTGTTTTAGGCCTCATAGTTTTGGACTTTTGATGAAAAAAAAAAAAAAAAAACCGTTCCCCTCTTATCTTCGTAGTTTGCAAAGAGAAAAATCTGAAATTATTTTATGTGATAGAATTTTATGTAAAGATTACAGGAAAAATCAAACGAAGTCTCTAAATAGCACACTTTTTCCGAAATCATCAACAAAAGTTACATTAGTTCCACTATCGGTCAAGAGAGCTGACCTAAAACTCCAATATTCCAGACCGCAGCGTGCAGTGTTAAAAGTCTCTGACGAATGTAGGCCTCGCCGATGAAAATTTAAAAACATATGACGGTATGGAACCCTCGGTGCGCGAGTCCGACTCGCTCTTGCCCGTTTTTTTTTTCTGTCAATACTTTGGGAGAAAATTGCTTTTGAATCTCGCGTAACTCGCGACTGTACATTAAATCATTTAGTTCAGTTCATTTCAAGCATATTTGAATTGTTTAATCTATATGCACACTTAACAAAAGGTATACCATACCATGTTACGGTAAAGATTATGGTTTGTTGACAAAACATTGCGTTATAATAGTGAAGTATTCTTTTGTTTTTTGCCATGAGACCTACGGTATTCAGGAACAGTACTCACACAAGCGTGAATAATATTATTAATAAGTACGTAATTGTTTTCTGTACTTGAATAGAGATCAATGCTTGAGTTTGATTATCTTAGCCTACCGGAATTAGAAACATTTAGCAAATGCATTGGAGCTCGTCCGTCGTCGGTCTGTCACGGAGTATTCCACCTAAACTGTGATACGCAAAAAAAAAAATTGGTTCAGAAACGATTGAGAGATAGCCCAATTACAGATGTATAGTATATAAAAGGTTTTTTTTTAATATATATATTTTTTTAAAAGAATATTTCAAGACTAAATTATGTAAAATGTCTGACAGAAGCATATGTATTGCGGCACGAATTCAATAATGGCATCAGCGCCCACCCTCTAAAATATGTATCCATGTAGTTAAGAGACATATTTTAGAGGGTGGGAGCTGATACCTATACGAGTAATTACAAGATATTAAGTTATCTTAGCTTAGGTATTTCGCTGTAACTCCAAAATACAACTCTACTTACCTTAGGCCTATTTTTGTTGTACTTACTTTACTTACTACTTTACTGTACTCACCTTAGACCACGATGTGGTCTAAGGTAAGTACAGTAAGGTAAGAAAGTAAAAAAAAAAATGTTTTTTTTTTTCTGTTTTTGTTGTTTTTGTTTTGTTTGTTTGTTGTAACAATTTTTATTTTTTTTATTTAATAATAGATACATAAACTCAGGCCTTCTTCTTGGGGGTAGTCAGAAACTACAGAACGCCACCTGCTACGATCCTTACTTAATACTTTTGCTTCGTTTACATCGGGGTAATTTCGTAACACACTAAACGTAGCATTAGCTTTCATTTTAACAGTACAACAACGTTCATTGCGTTATCAACAATGTTGAGCAGACATTTTTTTCGAACATATGAAGCAATGGATTAACAGTATCCTTAAAAAGAGGCGTCGATAAAGAGGCACGTTATTTTAGAAAACCCGTTAATACTATGGTCTTCGCAGCAATTAAACATATCGCGATAAATATGAATATTGGAACGCCAATCTGTTTCTCTCCCTATGATTATTTATCTTTTTATACAAGGTGGCAGGTGGCATCGACGTGCAAGCTAGCCCTAGTGTTAGAAATTTTTCGTTGGTTATCAAAAAACAATCTGCACTTTCATAGAAAAGTGCATTACCTACGCGGTCAAAATGTACTGAACAGCTAATTTGGTTTCTAATAACCGACGAAAAATTTCTACTCCAGGTTCAGAATCTTAAACTGAATCCATTATAACAGGTTGTGAGTCGGAGTCACGGATTGCCACCCTGTGTTCGCACAAGTGCCGATATCACTTTGATAAAATATTCCTCAAAGAGATTGAGTCAGAGCACATTCATTCTACCTACACTATTGACAATTTGTGGTCTATTGACACAAATTGATAATGGCAATAGTGCTAAAACCGTGATAGTACTGACACAATTCTTTAGTTTCACAAAATAAACAAAGAACAAAATGGTTGCCTGTAAAGTCGGTTTTACGGGCGAAGATTTTACGTGACAACGTCTTTTTCTCGGTAGAATATTTATTGATATGAATATAATTAAATTGCACAATAGGAACAAGGAATTGAATGAAAATAAGAATTGCACAAATTTTAACTACTATAATACATATATATATGACATGCAGACCGATCATAGTTGAGTGGGAGAGAGACGCAAGGCATTCGGCGGGCCTCTCTCTCGTTCGGTGACTCATCGTAACGTTACCGAGCGTTACACTTTTTCATAAGTGACTCCCAGCCGCAACCTAATTTAAGACGTTGTCACGTCAAAATGATTCAGATCAAATGATGATAATGATGAATGATTCTTCTGGGCTCGCTCGTTCATCCATCGCTTTCCAACAGGCATGATCGAGGTCAAGAGCGGGCCCATTCAGCAAAAAACGCAATTAGGATCATACACGCCCGCCCATTCCGAGTACCTACTAAGAATTCAATAATAACATGTATTTTCCAACAATTTCAGAATAGGGTGATTGAACACAACCCAGCGGTGGTTCAGGTAGAACTCGGTGATCTGTCGGCTAGACACAACTTACGTAAAAGCTTGAACTGCAAATCATTCAAATGGTACCTGGAGAACATTTACCCTGAACTGGAGACTGGCCAAAATACTATGGCTAAGAAAAGGATGGCTGCTCTGAACGATGCTGATAAGAATAAGTTCCAGCCCTGGCATTCGCGGTAAGTTTTCTCTATTTTTAGTCCGTCCGTCTGTCTGTCAGCGGGCTGTATCTCATGAACCGTATTAGGTAGACAGTTGAAATTTTCACAGAAACTGTATTTCTATTGCCGCTATAACAGCAAAAATATAAATACAGTTAAACATTAAGGTTCATCTATCTCCATACAAGAAACTTGTTTTTTTGCCTTGTGATACTCTTCGTGTGCGAGTCCGACTCGCACTTGGCCGGTTTTATTAGGTTCTTGTGGCCTTATACTTAAATGTACATTTAAGTATTTGTCACATTTAAGTATAGACTGCAATTTGCAGTCTATACCAGCGTTTCCCACTAGGTGGGTCGCGAACTCGCGACCCGGTACCCGGACATCAAAATAAAATACCGGGACGCAGCATTCCCGCCTTGTTTTAAAATAATACTATCGACCCGACACATAGACTCGTTAATTGAACTGTAGGTAATGTGACACAGCACTCAAAAATACATTCGAGACAAGACTGATAGATTTTTGGTTATCTTGTCGTCAAGAATACATATAATTAGCTAGTCAAACAATACGGTACGGTACCCTCGGTGCGCGAGTCCGACTCGCTCTTGACCGGTTTTTATTCTTAATTAAAAAAGAACCAGTTTCATAATAATTAATTACAATCTAGCCTATAAAACTAATAAGCAATGTTAACGTAACTTAAATTTTTACGTGATAATTATTTTTTTTAAGTTATAATAATGTTAATTGCACTTTACCCAAGTCCATTCCACTTTCTAAGAGCCTATTGACCGACTGATAATGACGACATCACCAGCTGCGCCGCCGTTGCCACCTACAGATGCTCCAGAACTCCCGGCACACAGGGACGCGTCCAACCAAACTGATAACAGATTATCTCATAAACTTTACGGCCTAGGTTTATTGCCACCGTGTACCGTGTAACAGAAGGTAGTTATATAGTTAGTGCCGTATTTGTCTTGAAAACATGTATGTTTCAGCAAACGTAACTACACCGATTCGTATCAAATCCGATTGAAGAACACTTCACTATGCATCCAGAGCGAGAAGGACGTAAAGACCAAGGGCGGTGGCTTGGTACTTTCTAGCTGCATAAGGGTTTTGAGTCAGGTAGGTAACTCTTTGTTTTGGTTGCTTCTTATGATAAGGCGATGAAAAGATTCATGAAAAGTAACAATGAAATTTATAAGTGATGAGGGCAGTACCAGTGCCCAGTCATTATGGGTCATACATAAATAATGTGGTTATCCATAAATAGGAAATAGGAAAATAGCAGATAAGCATAACCAGCTTATAATGTTCCCACTGCTGGGACACTGGCCTCCTCTCCGTAAGAGGGAGTGAGCACGCGGGCCACCTCGGGTTGGTAGATGTCACATGTTTCGTACTTTCGGTTTTGGGATATGCTGGTTTCCTCACGATGTGTTTCTTCACCATTTTGAGAGCAGTAGTCATGAAATATATTACACAAAGTAGAGAGAACCCAAGCAAACAGGTTTGAATCCACGACCGACAAGTTGGGGCCGATACGACTGGGCCACCACTGCTCTCAATAGCAGATAAAACTCTTTATTTAATTTCTTTTTTTCTCTTATATTTCCAGTTCATTGCTTAGCAATGTCTGTTTCAAGTCTAGTCAACAACGTTGACCATGTCAATGAAATGAATGAAATTGAATCAAATTAAGTGTTCAGTTCTAAAATGTTTCCACTTTAATATATTTCAGATGTGGTTCGAAACAAGTCGTAATGAGCTGGTATTGGGACGCACTTTATGCCTGGACGCATCAAACAATGTAGCACCGAAGCTGAGCAAATGCCACGAACTTGGCGGCTCACAGGAATGGAAGCATAAGGGATCGGTGAGCCACTGTTTTTCATTTGTTATTTACTATTCTTTTGTATTATTAGTAGACTCGTCAACGGTGGCCCACCTAAATATATATGTATGTCTGTTATAATTAATATTCTCTTATATTTATCCACTGTCTTGAACAACTGTTGACCACGAGACCACAACCGGAGCATGGCCGGTGAGAGAATGGTAAGCTTTTTTTTTAATATATGTAATGTATCTTGTATTAGTCTCTCTTCTCTTCTTTGTCGCGTACTTCATTACTGAAGGTCGTGTCCCTGAAAGGCCTTCGTGGCTTTATGCAGGATGTTCTTCCACTTCGTTCGTTTCTCAGCTTCTCTCAGGGCAGTCACAACAGAGAGACCAGTGAGGGCCGTTACTTGGTCTGACCAGCGGTTAGGTGACCGTCCGCGAGGTCTTTTCCCATCAACACCAACTTTTCTAGATTATCTGGTTCCCGACGGGCGACCAAAGTAACCGAGAATCCTTCGGTAACAGACCCTGGGTAGTCTGTCTTTTATGCGAAGCTGATCAAGGATAGATATGTTCGTTCTCTTGGCGGTCCATGGTATGCGGTGCATTCTTCGCCAACACCACATCTTCTCCATCTTCATCTTCTTCTACCTTTTTCGTTCTATTGCCCGAATCGTCTACGACTCCGATCCGTAAAGGAATATCGAGAATACCAGTGTCTGGACTAGTCTCATCTTGGTGACATTGGAGACTTTTCTGTCCTGCCAAATACGTGTCAACTTACTCATCGCAGCTTTGGCCATTTGAGTCCTTCTCTTGATCTCTCTTTCGCTTCCTCCCTGGTCAGTAAGTAGCGATTCGAGGTATATAAACTCGCTGACAAATTCTAGATCGGCGAGTTCTCCCGTTCTGGAGAGTTGTTCTGTTCGGTTCTGTCGATGAGTATGATTTTTGTCTTCGACTTATTGATAGTGAGTCCAACCAGTCCACTCCCGTATTCTTCTCTGCGATACAGATCCGCTAGCTCCTTTTCTGAAGATGCAAAGAGTGTAGTGTCATCCGCATATTTCAGGTTGCTGATCTTTATTCCCCCGGGAGAGACGCCTCCCTCACACTCTTCTAAGGCTTTCCTTATTATGTATTCACCATATATATTAAAGAGAGCAAACAAATATTTGTATGACCTACAAGTAGTTGTTCCGGGTCTGGCTGTTTGTGTATGTGAGATTAAATGTTTGTAAACGCACCCACGATACAGGAGAAATTCCTAGTGTGGGGCAAGAGTAGGAGAAAGAATACATACCTGTCTTACTCCCTTTTCTGGCTTGAAAGGGCCTGAGATGACGTCATTAACCCTTACCATGGATACCCCGTCTTGGTACAGATTAGCGATCAACGAGACGAGGTGTTGAGGTATGCCCATCTCTTCTAATATGATCCACAGGCAATCCCATCTGACGCAATCAAACGCCTTCGAGTAATCAATGAAACACATTAATATCGGTGTGTTGAACTCTCGGCTTTTCTCAATAATTTGCCTCACATTCACCATCTGTTCTTTTGTGCCTCGACCTTTCCCAAAACCCGCCTGTTCACTGGGAATCTGCCACTGCAGGTACGATTGCAGTCGTCCGTTGATTACGTAAAGCATTATCTTGCTAGCATGAGATATAAGTGCGACTGTCCGATAGTTCCCGCACGTTCTAGTTGAACCTTTCTTGTGCAGAGGAATTAGTAGGGACTCTTTCCAGTCAGTATACCACCTGCATGTTTTCCAGACTTGATTGCTAAGGTCACGCATTATTTTCACTCCTTGATCCCCTAGGTAAGCACCTAGGGGATCAAGGGGTGAAAATAATGAGTGCAAAATAAAATAGAGCTTAAGCAAGCTCTTCAGCAAAAATGTCTCTACCGGCTGATTTGTTTGATTTGAGTTTGTGCAGTGCACTTCGGATTTCAGATTCGAGGATATCGGGTTCTATGCATTGCTTGTCTACAATCGAGGTACTTGGAGCTCCTGCTGCAGAATCGGCGTAAAGGCTTTCACAGTATGATCTCCATCTTTCTGTAACTTGATCTATTTCGGTCAACAGTCTTCCCTCCTCATTTTCTATGGCCCAAGTTAATGGCTTGAATACTCGAGTGTAATACTCGATACTCTTAATTTTCAGGAAGAGATCCCTTGTCTGAAATTTTTGCGCATGATTTTCTATGTCCTGACAAACTGAATTCAGGTAGTCATTATAGTCCCTGCAGCACAGACGTTGAACCATTGCCGAAATTTCCCGGTAGTCTGCAAGTGGAAATTCAGCATTGCCTTTGAGTAGTTCCTTTCGCTCTCTGATCGCCTTCCACGTTTCTTCAGTTATCCATATCTTTCTCGGAGCATTGACTGCCTTGTTCTGACTCTCTTTGCGTGCTGAGTGGATAAGATTTTTCACTCTGTTCCAGTTTTCGTCGGTGTCGTCGTGTCAGTTAATGGCAAAGTTGGCTGATTTGGTCTTGAAGCACTCACTGAAGGCCTCTAGTTCTCCAGGTTCAAGTCTCCTCTGTGTCGTTTGAACTACTCGCTGGCATCTTTTCAGTTTAAGACACATCTCTGCCACCAAGAGTTTGTGGTCGCTCCCGCAATCCGCTCCAGGATATGTTTTAGTAGAGGTTATATGCATGATCTCCATCTCTTGTCGACAGCGATGTAGTCTATTTGATTACGTGCTCGGTCACCTGGCATTATCCAAGTATACAGTCTCCTCGGGTGCTTTTTAAAGCAGGTGTTCATAATCATTAGGGAAGTCTCCGTGCAGAATTGCACCCATTTCTCGCCCCTGTCATTTCTGGTACCAAGTCCATATTTGCCAATTACATCCCTTAGGTGTTCATCTCTCGACGTATCCCCCTACCTTGGCATTAAGGTCTCCCAGCAGAACTGTGATATCGATTTTTGCCAGATTTTTTAGAGTATCGTCGACTTGATTGTAGAATGCTTCCGCGTATAATCAAAGAGATTGGGATTGGATTTATTGGTATTTTAGCACAGACAAAATAACTAACTGAAAAATACTTCACCAATGGGATTTGATACGATTAACAGTTAACTGTCCATTATATTATCCTTTTATGATTCTGCCAAAGTGGCCTTTTTAGGCCCCTTGGGCTCCACATGGCGCGGGGTGGTAGCCGGATCGCATCCTATCACTCTCTTTACGAAAGTGGACCATTTCATATAGGATTTCTTGGGAGGATAGTGCAGTGGTTTCCCCCTTGCCTTCTGCACTGCTGTGATGTTATATGTTATAGTCAGTACGCCCTGCTGCCAACGACTAACATACGGTTGATGAAGAGATATTACCGGACCCCCTTTCTCCTGTCTGCTTGCCGACCTATATCTCCAAAGGGGTTGGGTACCACAATCTCGGTAATAGGTTACTCGACGTAACAGGGCTCACCACGAGTAGGTTGGAGTGGAGTGGGTGAGGAGAGGCTAAGTGTATTGCGCATCACACACCCTTAATCCCCTAATATATTAGTCTAATGTCATCAAATATGGACCACAACACCGGGTGTGTGACACAACAGTGGAAACAGATTTATTTTTAATATATTCTTCGGAATGGCTGGTCGCTACAAGGTATGTGGTAGATAAAAGTATTTTGAAACTGCTTTATGTAGTTCTTAGTGCATGCTGTGTCAAAGGGCTGAAACGTTTAGTAGTTGTCGTAGAAACATTTGTACGCATGAGTATTTTTTAAACTCAATTGGATGAAATATAATTGAAATGTGTCCAATATGCGTGCAATTGTAAACGTTTCGTTTCTAGCCTGCATACAAACGTGTGGAATTTATTAACGCGGTAAATAAATGGGACTTAAGAGCCATAAGTATCCAGCAGGAATTGGGGCACATACTTTGTTATGATGTCTTCAATAACCTGGTCCTGAGTCACGGCAGGTGCAACGAACAGCCATCCTCAAAGGAGTGGAAAAAAATGTTTGGAGCTGTGAGTTCATTACTTATACTCGTAGTGTAGATCCTGTAGTTAGAGTTTCCTGTCGCAAAACCACAATGAACGTAGTTGGCCTAGTAGCATACATAGTACCTAAGAACTTCCTGTGAGAACAGTAAGTGGAATATTTATTTTTACCTATTTAGTTTTCCATCGATTGGTCGGCCTAAAGCTATTTTAAAGGAACTGTAAGTTGTGCTACTTAATTTTAATTATTCCTTACCTCCGGTTTAAGAAAACCTATTCACAACAAGAGATTCGAATCGTTTTTGTTTTTTCGGTCAACCCATCACGCCAGTTGAACAGCTGAATGTTTACTCATATCAGAGTGGATCGGCCTACGAAAACCGAAGGTTTATTGATTTTTTTGTAATTATAAATATAATTTAATAACTATATAACAACCTTTTTCTGAATAGGTACCGCGCTCCTCAATAACTAACTAAGGCTGAATTCTGATGACGATACTCCCCGTATTCTAGATACAATCATTTAGCCCAATCTTTCGAAATCTCCTTTCTTCTTCCTTAAGTAATATTTAACTTTCTTAAAGTGCATACTTTTTTTATTCATACACTACTCTACTGCCGTTCCAAAGCCGGCTACCCAGCAGCCTGTGCAACCTTGTGCAAAGGGTTCTTGCGTTGACTAATTAACGCAAAAAACAACCGACTTCCAAAAAAGACACTACAAAGTGAAAAATAACTTTAATTTCGGAAGTCGGTGTCGTTGGGTTCGCATTTTCGTTGTTTGCCGCCGACTTCCGAAATTAAAGTTACCCAAATCGCTATAGGTGCCTATAATATTTGAAGTGTTTCCTCAATTACTCCAGGATCCCATCATCAGATTTTAACCTGATGTCATTGTGGCCACCTGGGAATTTACTCTTTCAAACAAAAAAGAATTTTCCAAATCAGTCCACCCGACTTTGAGTAATTGAGAACCTCCTCCTTTTTTTGAAGTAGGTTTATATAATTTACCTTGGTCCATAGTAGTAAATGTCGCTTATTTGTGGACTCCCACATTCATTATTTTTTTTTCCACAATTACCCTTTTGGCGAGTGCCAATAACGCTGACTTTGAGAACTAAAATAAACTGGAACAGTTTCAGCTGAGCTGTTGACTTTTGACATGAAAACCAGACCCAAATGCTAATTTAAAACTTGTTACAATCAAGTCATTTGTTGGACCACCCAGTGACTGGAATGTCAGTCTACTTGTTTATCCAGCTTGCCTATTCCAGCGCCACTGGAATAGTGTGGAAGGCCAATGCAGTGCTAGATTAAGGCTGCCTTTCCATCAGAAATGAGCGAGTATGAGTAGCGAGGGATGTGTATAAAACTAAGTAATACCAACGCTAACTTAGTTCAAGCTATAAAAATGAAGCGATGTTATTGGTTGGTTTCACACACATCCCTCGCTACGCATCCTCGCTCATCTCTGGTGGAAAGGCAGCCTAAACGTTGAAATAATTCAGCAGTTAGACAAAAATCGTGTTGGCTAA
Source organism: Oligia latruncula (assembly GCA_948474745.1). Taxonomy (NCBI): domain Eukaryota; kingdom Metazoa; phylum Arthropoda; class Insecta; order Lepidoptera; family Noctuidae; genus Oligia; species Oligia latruncula. Next base: position 13,067,494 of record OX419683.1, read on the forward strand.
AACACGCATAACATTGTCGTTTTTTGTATGACTGCCTGAATGACTGGAATAATGTAGACGATATGATCCAGTCTAGCACTGGACTGGTTTGACTCGCTGGATTACTGGACTGGATTAATGTAAACCAACCAGGAAATTATAAACATAAATGCGTGATATTTTCAGGCTGGCAGCCCAGTATACAACACCGCTGCGGGCATGTGCCTCGGAGTCGACCGAGCTTACAGGGGCGAGCCGCTCATCATGGTCATATGCGACAACCAATCCACCAACCAATGGGACTTCATCCGTTCTTAAGCGAACAATGAGCATGGCTATCGAAGCACTGACATACGGGAGTAAAATATATCTTAAATATTTTGATGTAACCAGGCAATATGCCGATCAGAGCTTGTAGAATTAGTCAGCTGATGTTGTAATTTGATGTCATTAAACACTTGTTCCGCAGTATGTTCCGAGTAAAATTAGGACTGATCAAATAATCACTTACAAAACTGACTGTTTGAGAATCTCTTCTTTGTAGACCATGTTTATCAATATTTATAACATAACCTACATCGATACAATATACGAAATATTAAATGTTAGTTTACTAGCTGGTTTAGTAATTTAAGAACAATTATATAGATAAGATAATCAAATGTATACTCGACTGCGTGAATATCGTGACTTCTAAGATAATATACATTGATTTTAGACGGTTTATTCCCGGTCGTCCCCGCCCCGTCGTCCCCACTGGGCACGAGTGGGAAGAACTATAGACCGAGATTCAAAATGCAATAATGGGCATTGGAGATTTCACGGAAACTTTTTTTTCCCATTCGTGCTCAGTGGGGACGACGGGGTGGGGACGACCGGGAATAAACCTTTTAGACAGCTTTTTGTAATAAGTTTAGTGGTTTGAGATTTTTACACCCTATTAGCTAGACTATCCTATTCGCCCGCAGTCGGGTAAAATTTAATCTAGAATCTCAATTAATTATAGCTTATTCTTCATTAAAGCATGAGTGGCTCGTGAAATATCGATACCGTCCCGTCTTAGTTTATGATTTGTTCCTATCGTGAAGTGAAGACGTTAGTTTTTAAATACGTACAGTGTACACTCGAAAACAATGGATATTTTGTAAAAATATCTTTCTGAAATTATGTGTAGTTTCTATAGAAATAACGGATAAGATTGAAATTTTTTGCTGTTTTTTCTGAAATGCACCGTTTTAAAGTCTGATTTTATGATGTGTTTTATAAAACTCTTGGGCCCTTTGTATACTCACGTTTTTCTTGTCGTGAAAACTACGGTTTATTCGCCGTGTTTAGGCAAGGTCGTCAGTGTGGCATGGATCACCATGGGAGCTTGTTGACAGGCACGTTTCTTATATGGCGCGGTTTATTCGCCGTACCGTGAAGAAATCGTGCTGTGTACAAAGGGTCTTATTCTTGTTATTTTAGTGACGTCTTATTATAAATAATTATGTTTTCCATTTTGTGATAAAAGACAGTTTTTTAATTGAAAGAAAGAAAGAAAGAAGATAGAAATTATTTAGCACAGTCTAAAATACACACCAGATCAAATACTATATAACCACTAGACTGCGCATACAGTGCTCCGACGCTCGAAAACTATTGCCTTTTGGTCGCCTATATACAGGGTTATTGGTAAAACATTAATAACCTCTTAAGAGGTCATTGTACTCATGGGCGGTTGGGCGATTTTACACCCAATTATTACGAAGCCACAGATAACAACAAATTAGTACAACTTTCACATGGATTCGCTACAATTTCGTTGAAGACCGTCATAAAATCATACGTCATAGAGAATTAATTGATAATGTTCTCTTTGTTGTTTTGTATAGTAAATAAATATTATTCACTTTGTAGTTTTTGGGCGGTGGTCTTTGCTGTAAAAAAGTTTTTTCGTCTGTTTGTTTGACAAACATGTTTTTGTGTTTTGAAATAGAATACCGATTATTTTATAAGATTGGTTTTAAAATCTCTGACTGGGTATAATTTATTTCCGGATATTAATTTTCATCAATTTGAAATAGAATCAACAAATCATTTAATTGAATTAGCAAGGTGCATAATTCAAAAATATGTAGACGCTCGTATATAATTTTTTACAAAGAACAATCAGGACCCTAGAACTTTAATTCGTAAAACATAATATAGCAAATTAATTCATTTTAAAAATCAATAATAACAGGATACATGTTTTTTTTTTGTAATTGATTGATTTTGATTATAATTGGATGGAATTAGATTTTAATTGAGTATTTTTCATAATATTAAAATCTATTTTATCGATATCGACTATTTTCTATTATGAGTTGTGTAGTCTCGATTTAAACAATATCAGTTACATGAAAACGCGGTCAAAAGTTCCGTGGTTTTTCTTTGTTAAAACAAATTGAACAAACTTCAAAACAACCAGGTTTCTATGGTGACGACACATTGCACTCAAAGAAGTTTGCATACTCAGACATTATAAACTAGGTTGCATGCATTAACTTTAACACCTTCTCTCAATGTAGTCCCATAATATCCACAAGCTTGCGAAGCCTAGGTCTGGGCAACGGCTTGGTGAGAAGATCCGGTAATTGAAGCTCACTTGTTACCTTCTTTATTAGCAGCTCTCCATTAGCCACAAGCTCTCTTACGAAGAAGTGACGTGTACGGATGTGTTTGGTGCGTCGGTGAAACTCTGGATTCTCAGCTAACTTTATTTCTGCTTCGTTATCCACTAGTAACGTAGGAAGACCCTTAAGTTGTACGAGACTTCCTATGAGCCGAGTCAACCATACACATTCTCTCGCAGCTTCACTGGCAGCGATCACTTCAGCTTCCGTTGTTGAAATCGCAACACTTTGCTGTCTCTGACTCATCCAAGAGACTGGTCCTCCGGCATATAGGCAAAGTACTCCAGAAGTCGATCTTCCAGTTCCAATATCGCCTGCGTGGTCAACATCACTGTATAATTCTATAATTCCAATTTTATAGTTCCTTTTATACATAATACCGAGATCAATTGTGTACTGTAGGTATCTCATGATACGTTTTACTCTGACACAATCCGCTTGAGTTGGTTTCTCCAGACTCCTTGACACTACACTGACTGCGTATGCAATATCAGGTCTTGTTCCGACCATTACATATGCAAGTGCTCCAACTACTTGCCTGTAGTTTTTCAGAACGTACTCATCGTTCTCGTTTTGTAAGACTATATTCTCCTTGATTATTGGTGTAGTCACAGGTTTGCAGTCCTGCATTCCAAACCTGTTCAAAACTTTCTTAACGTAAGATGTTTGATGTATTACTACTCCAATACCTTCTCTGGTTGAAATCTCTATACCTAGAAAATAGGTTTGGTTGTAATCTTGAACCTTTCTTTCAGCTCTTCAATAAATTCATCAATGAGTTCTTGATCGGTTCCAGCTACTAGCCCATCATCAACGTAGAGAACCACAATCAGTTTCCGGTGGTCTTTCTCTCTTACAAATAAACAGGTATCATCACTAATTTTAAAGCCCACTTCCTTGAAGAAATTAAGCATTTTTTGATTCCAACATCTCGGGGCTTGTTTTAACCCATAGAGACTTTTCTTCAGTAAGCATTACCCTTCCAGAACCATCATCATAGCCTTCAGGTTGCCTAACATAAATTTCTTCTTCCGAGAGTGTACCATATAAAAATACCGTTGACACATCAAATTGACACATCTTCATACCTTCGCTTGCTGCAAAGCTAATCACAGATCGGACCGTGGTCATTTTTGCAACAGGAGTCTGATCATAGTCTTCTCCTTTCTTCTGGCGAAAACCCTTAGCAACTAGTCTTGCCTTATATTTGTCGACTGATCCATCTGCATTCAGCTTCACGCGAAAAATCCATTTACATGGTATTGCTTTTCTGTTTTTTGGTAACTTTTTTAGAACCCACGTTTCATTCTCGTTGAGAGAATTTATCTCGCTGTCCATTGCTTTCTTCCAAAGTTCACTTTCTTTACAGGATACTGCGTCTTTGTAACACGTTGGTTCGAAAAATCCGTTTGTAACCATAACATAATCATTGAACCTGGTCGGACGTATGATCAATGATCGATCTCGCAGTATTCGATCACTCTGTGCGTTAATCAATTCCTCAAGATTATCTTCATCTTCATTAACATCATCATTTCCAACCATCTGCTCCAGATCATCATCATTATCAACATCGTCATTTTCTCCCCTTGGTTCAATTGATTCTTCGTGAGTCGATACAGCATCATCGAAATTGTCTTCTTCGATAACAGGTGTATGAATATCCAATTGACTATTCATTTCGTTATCAATCGTTACAACTTCATTATTGATCGTAGCAGGTGTCACTACTTCGTCATACTCCCTTCGTACTTGAACGGGAATTTCCACTTCTGTGACTTCCTCATCTGGTTCTTGGAATTTCGTTTCCAATGGCTTTTCATCAAAAATGATATCTCTCGACCTGACTATGTAATTGGATTCCTTGTTCCATAGTCTATAACCGTCATCATTGTCGTATCCAACCAGTACGCATCTCGTAGCTTTCTTTTGCAATTTCTTCCTTTTTTGTTTAGGAACATGTGCATAGCAAACCGAGCCAATAATTCTCAGGTGCTTTATTCGTGGTTTCTTCCTAAACCAATGCTCGAACGGAGACTTGTGTTCCACGGAAGTTGGTCCTGTTCTGTTTAACACATAAACAGCTGTCTGTACCAACTCCGCCCACAACTGTTGAGGCAGCACTTCATGTGCATGCATCATTGATCTAGCTGATTCTACGATCGTACGGTTTTCTCTTTCGCTACACCCATTCTGTTCAGGCGTATACGGCATTATTAGTCTTTGATGTATTCCGTATTTCGATAATTCTTTCCGAACTAGTTCATTGTCGAACTCTCCACCATTATCACTAAGGAATTCTTTGATGGTGTGTCCTGCTACTCTAGCTTCTGCCAGCATTTGCTTCAGCTTTTCAGGTACTTCAGATTTTGTCTTCATGAAGTAGACGTAGCGAAATCTACTGTGTTCATCTTTAAAAAGGACGAAATACCGAAACTTCGAGACTGAAAACGGAAAAGGACCGCAAACATCTGGATGTATGCGTTCTCCAGGCATTTTAGCTTTTTCTCTACTACCAAACTTCTGTCTGTGAGTTTTCCCGAAAATACAGCCTTCGCACAATATGCCATTATCCTTTGTCTTTATGTTCAACTCTCGTTCTATAAGACCTTTCACATGCCTTTTATCTTGGTGGCCCATGCGTTCATGGTAAAGCTGCAAGGCATCTACCGCATTAATCGATGCGGCTACCTTCGGTTTAATTGCTTTGCAATTCAGCTTATATAGCCCACCAAATCTTGTTCTGGTTCCCGTCACGGCGACTATTCCATTCACCATAATAGAGCATGTAGTTACTCGTGACTCAAATACACTGTTTGTATTCTTGTCCTGTGTCGCTAGCACTGAAAAAAGATTCTTGCTAATACAAGGAACAAGCCAGACATCACTAAGGAAAAATTATTTTCCAACATTAGGGTTAATTCTAATTGTCCCTTTTAATAAGGCTTCTATTACATTTCCATCAGCCGTAGAAACTGTGTGAGGATTACTGAAGTGCTCGAACTTTTCAAATAAATCTCTTCTCATCGTAACGTGGTGAGTAGCTCCGTTGTCAACAAACCATTCTTCACGATCTTGAGTGCCTTCAGTCAGATTCAGTAGTACCATCATATTGGTGCTGTCACTACTTTTCCTTCTATCTTCCTTACTAGTTTTATTTGGACAATCTTTCCTAAAGTGACCAACCTCTTTACAGATATGACATCTGAACTTGGTAACTTTTTTATTCCCTGATGTCTGTTCCTTCTGTTTCTCGACACCTTTCTTACGTGTTTTTGTGAGAAGCGCTTCACTAGACCTGCCTTCCTTACTTCCTAACAGCGCTTTTTCATGCGCACAAAGTTGGCTGGTAATATTCTCAACAGTTCTGTCTTTCTTGGACATCAACATCCAACTCGACTTAAATGAAAAATAACTTTCTGGCAGTGTTTCCTCATCTTTTAATAATTTCTGATTCAGTTTGTGCCACATATTTTTCAATTTCGATACATGAGTTGCCATGTCATCAGTAGTATCCTTTTGAAATTTAAAGAACTCCATACATACTTCATATAACTTGTCTTCATTGACACCGTCATAGAGTCTATGTAGTTCATCCCATACGTCCTTAGGATGAGAGAATCGAATCACCTTGTCTAAGATTTCATCTGATATGTTGTTCGTAACCAGCAGTAACGCAGTACTTTCCAGCGTAACATACTCCGATAACTTTTTGTTATACTCCGTCAAAGCCACTGCGGAAGCAGCATCAGCATCACCTCCCTCAGCTACAGGCTTATTAGGTTTTTGAGTTTTTCCCTGAATAATTTCCAAAAGTCCGTTCATGCCCCGTAACAGAGCAGACATGCGGTACTTCCATTGTATCCAGTTATTTCCATCAAGCTTACTTATCTGTATTTTACTTAGCTCCATGCTTAGTTTCCAACAAATATTTAAGTGAAAATAAAGGGGCCCATAACCTATTACGAGTTGTGTAGTCTCGATTTAAACAATATCAGTTACATGAAAACGCGATCAAAAGTTCCGTGGTTTTTCTTTGTTAAAACAAATTGAACAAACTTCAAAACAACCAGGTTTCTATGGTGACGACACATTGCACTCAAAGAAGTTTGCATACTCAGACATTATAAACTAGGTTGCATGCATTAACTTTAACATTTTCCCTTAATGATGAAGTAGAGCAGCCCTATGTAGGCATACCTACAAAAACTGACCAATTGCAGCCGCGCGTTCTTCCTCGTCCACCGGCCCGCGGTAGTGAGTCGTGTGCTTCGAAGAAATCGGCCTATACGCTCTCTAGTGGTTATATTCTCTTTGCACCAGATAGACAGATACATAGTCGTACATCAGATAAATACTAAAATAAAGATAAAAATTAAAAGTGCAAAGTCCGATGTAAGAAATTAGCAGGAATGTGTACCGCACGGCTGCGCCAAAAAGGCCCAGTTCAGCAAAAATGCCAGACAACTAGTGCCTGACGCTGGTTTTCAACTGGACCTGATAAATTAACATCACCTAATCGTGTACAATGTATGTTTTAGAAGGCACAGTTTGGCAAAGATGAAATAATATGGGCCTCTTCTATCTTTATACATATAGTAAAGCGATTTAACAAACAACACATCGACGTTAAACTTAAAAAATAAAACTTCCTGTGCAGATTCTGCGTGAGCTAGTATTGCCAGGAAAGAAAAATAATAGTTCCACTTCAGTACTTTTTAGCCAACATGTACGAGTATTATCCATAACAGATTACCTTTTTACACCTGTAGACCTTATATGTATATCCGTACAATATAGTATTATACAAACATAATGTACTTTAGATTAACTTTGAACAGTTTTACAGTATACTTGTGTAGTCTAGCTTTATTCAAACATAATTAAGCTCAAGGTTCGCATTGTGCATCACTATGCATACGAACATTCATTTGTTTCACCCCAGTCACCAGTCAGTACATGCATTAGTCGATCCAGTGTTAAAAACTATTGTTATGTTATCTTGGCTGCTAATCACATTTCTAACTAATTTGAGTAAAGAATTTATTTTATATTATCGCTTTTTACTGCTTTTAAGTAAGAAAATGGTTTACTAATATATTGGTTGTGGAATAAAATCATTAATTCTGATCCTGGTACAATTATCCCGTAGATAGCAAAGAGTTAAATCGCTAGATTAGCCCTTAGTCACATGAAAAAGTGTCCATACTGGTTTCAAAACGAAACAGAAACGCGACTATCTTTCGTCGCGGTAAGGCGAATCCAACGATTGAAATCTTTGATAGACTGACGTAGTTAGGAAAACTTTGAGTATTAGTAAGTTTGTTACCTAGTTACTTGTGGACAATAAAAAAACTATGTACCTTAAATTGTATCCTGTAAAAATATTTTTTATTGTATATTTTAAACCTGAAGAACACCAGTAAGAAAACTAATTTTAATATTTTTTAGATTTTAGGTTATCATAAAAAAGTGTATGAGAAAGGAAGCAGGTCCTTAATAGAATTAATTTCTAATCAGATCATTATATTATTGCGCTCAAGTGAAGGTTGAGTTGTGGTAAATTATGTTGGATTGGACTGGTCAATCAAATGAAATTTTACCATTTTCCCCTATAGCATAAAGTTAGACGTTGAGCTTACGTTCCTGAATGCATGAAACAATTATTTGTATCAATAGGGATCAGTTTCTCGAACAAAAACTATCGCAAAATTAATGTGAAAAATTGTCAAGCGCCGTAAACTGCTATGATTGGTTGAATGATTTATCAACAGCCAATCGCGGTTTACGCGCGCTTGACAGCTTGTCACATTAATTTTGCGATAATTTTCGTTCGAGAATCGAACCCTAAATCTGGAACTTAATTTTTAGTGCGTCTTTATGACGAATTAATCTTTTATTTCGCTGCTCATAGTTTTTGGTTTGACCGACTGATCGACATTGTTCGTAAACATATTCTAAATAATATTATGATATTCTAAAAACAAATTCTAAATAATAATACGTATATCAACAGCATATCAAGGGTCTTGTATGAATGTATTTGACTTATATCCATTGATTGTTGGTAAAGGTTAGGCAAAATGTTGTATTGATAGTGACAAAATTATTATAAATTATGATTTACATAATTATTTCCCACCGATGTCTGCTTGTATTAAGGGGGATGCGCTAATGTAACCCGTGACATTATTTTTTTTTTACGTTTTTTTTGTGATTTTCAGTTCAGTGTCAGGTTGTATGTTGATTAAAATATGCTTCGGCACCGTAACAACTATGGCTTTTCAGAATTAGAATCAGCAATGGCCTCATATGTCATGATTTCATGAAATAGTCATTCAATAGGGTGATAAGTAATTAGACAGTTGTATTGACGATTTTTATGATTATCTATACACCGTGGTCCGGACGATATACATAAACTTCGACCAGATGTTCAGGCCATGGAAATATTTTTTTTTTTCATTATGGACACATTAATGAATTCATATTTTTAATTGTTTTTGTTAATTTTCATACAAACTAAATACCTTGACGTAAATCACCCGATATGCCTCTTTATCCAAATTGGCAACGACGTATTTTCATTCATAAGATTTGGCGGGCTGAAACTTGTCAAAACTAAGCTAAAATCCTTTCTTACTGCATAGCTCAATTTTTCATTAAATCAAATTACAAATATCTTTGTAACGAAGCCTTGTTAAGTACTACTTCCTTTGTTAGATTTAATTTGTAAAAGCTATAGAAGTGTTTGACAAGTCAGGTTAGTTACACCATTTAAAACTCGAGAACGGCGGGACCTATTTTTATAATCTTTTATTTGTTGGATTTCTCTTCGCCCCGAATAGCAGAATAATTATTAAAACCTGGGAAAAAAAAAACAAAAAAAAAATCCGAAGCGGTACGAAGTTCACCGCCGTAAAGCTAGCTAGTAATTCTATTAATAAATATTTGTTACAGCCGCAAATCTTTAGATCAACATACAACTGATCTGCAATTTGCAATAAACGTAAGAAAATTTTAATTTCGCGGACTACCCGAACGCTTTCGCTATAAAAACCCATAATAAAGGCTCGGCTACACGCAATGACATGCATCCCACTTTGTGCAAATATGTTACGTCCACACTGCAAGGTAATTTGCAAGGTATACAGTTTTGCCGTCTTAACGCTGCATGCTTGATGGTGAGATGGAGCGTGTAGCCGGGCCGTTAGACACGAGGAAACTTTCCTATATTATTGTAAATACAGACAGGCAAGTCCGTCCTCTCTACCCTAATACTTTTAAGGCTTTTTTTATAGTGCTGTTAGACACAGAACTGAAATAATCAGTCAATAGAAGCGGTACTGTCCAATGCAGACAAAATCGCAGACTTATACTTACAGTTATTTTCGAGACGTTTAATAATTGTGATTTTTTGTCGGGATAAACATAGCAGCTACTTATTTCATTATCTTATTGAGAAATACAAAACAATTTTTTCTTGTTGTTCACCCACATATTTCTACGGTAAAGTCCGTCTCACAAAAGAAGTCTCATAGACGCGGCGCCACTGTCGTGCGACTTAATCATAAATAATGATTTATTTATTCATCTTGACATTATATTCCAGCCACTGGTTAATAAAATGCACAATCTTAAATAGACAAAAGGTGTGTGGGTTGTTGTAGGAATGTTGCTAACTAGATAATCATAATTGGTTCCACCTATTGCCGCGGGACTTGTTAGTGAGACGGACTCTACCGCCACATGCCTACCCTTCTATTGACGATTTCTGTTCGGCACGTGTTTACTTTACGGTTTTGGTACAAACTTGGATTTTTTATGATCTGCACTCCTACTTTGTTGATGCACTGCATTCCCGCTCCGTTGAAAGAACTTGGCACTTCGCGGAACCGTGGTACACTGTGATAGCGCCTTTATTTCGTAGCAGTAAGGGTGGTTTTCGCATTTCAAGTGTTACTATTGATTTGCAGGTGCTTAGTTATTTTTGTCTGAGTATATAGTCATCCTCTTAATATGTTGTATTAGTTAAGAATTGTTAGTACTATTGTACTAAATTATTTTGATAATGAATAATCATGTATAAGGTGATATGAAAATAAGTAAAGGTATCATACGTAAGGCCAAATTATAATTTTACTCTTTGAAATTTTTTTGCAAATATTTACAATTTTGTAAAAGATGTTATACTTTTTAAAATATGTTTTTAGGGTTCCTTACCTCAAAAGGAAAAAACGGAACCCTTATAGGATCACTTTGTTGTCCGTTCGTCTGTCTGTCTGTCAAGACCCTTTATCTCGGAAGACACGTGGAGGTATAGAGTTGAAATGAATATAATATCGAGTCCCTTGAAGCTGTGAAAAAATTAAACTACTAAGTTAACGTAAAAAAAAGATACGATCGTTTATGGCGCAAAAATCATATATTTCGATACTCTTAAGGAAATCAAAATTTATAGGGTACTTCCCGTTGACCTAGAATCATGAAATTTGGCAAGAAGCGAGGTCATGTAGCACAAGTAAAGGAAAAAATCCAAAAACTAAAATTGTAGTTACATTAAAAAAAAAACGTGATGAACTATTTACATACCTACAAATTTGTACGGAACCCTCGGTGCGCGAGTCTTTTTAATAGTAATGTTTCTACGAATTTAGATGTGTCAATAGTTATCTCCATAACCTTTGATCCTTTAGATAGAATGATGAACCATGTATTGTAATCATTTACGCAGTAGAATTTTCAGATACCTGTAGGTATCAGTACTATGCAGTTCCAGTAGGGGACTGTGAACCTTAAGTTCAAATTAGTATAGAACGACTTCTCAACAGAAGCCTTCTCGTACATATACCTAATACGTACGTCTAATTAGTAGTCAACCCTACCACGTAGATGCATTAAAACCTTTTACCGTATTTTGTTGTTTATAAGAAGACATTTTGAAAATTTTTATGTAGGTATGTCATTTAGGAAGTACTTGATAAATAAAGGAAATATGTGTAACTTTGACTTTTTTCTGTTATACGTACCCTAATACCCAGCGTCGTCAAATCTGTGTCCAGCCAGCTTGAATTTACGTATAAAACTTTTGGCTGACACTTCCGAAACTCAATAACGGGAGCGTTTTCGAATATAGTTCCTTTACTAACATTTAGTGACGCAATGTGTGACAGTAATAACAACGTTTGATTTATGGCGTCACAAACCCTTACAGGTTTACGAGAGAAATCAATAAAAACTTAATGTCCAGCCACTGTTTTTATTGATTTCAGGCTGGCTGCCAGCCAGCCTGAGTTCAAGCTGCCTGGACACATGTATCTCCGCTGCCTGATGATCTACATACAGCCTTCGAAATGTCTTCAAAATTTTGTGACGGGGACGATAATGATAACCTGAATTTGTGACGGAGAAACTTTGAATAGTTTCAAAGATATTGATCATTTAAATTTTCCCATACAAACATTCGGCCATACAAACTTCGGCCATGACGTAGGTACGAGCATAGTTCGGTCGGTGAAAGATTAGTTGTACCCGAACCGTAAGGCCGTCGTTTGTGATATGTGAATAAATCTTGTATTATAGAAGCACGTAGGTTTAAAAAAGGTCCGTATAAGTCGTTTAGTAACTTTAGTTATAATATCTCATAGATGGCGTTATTCCCAAAGATAACTTCAGTCTTCGTGGTTCAAGCGTTAAAACCCAGATCGCGCTATGTTCAATAAATGCTGGGGAACTCTGCAGATGATACCAGATACACAAGGTGTCACCTGCGCCCCGCGGTTTCACCCGCGTAAATGTCGGTCCCGTGGGAATATCGGGATAAAAAGTAGGCTATATGATCCAGGGTGTCAGCTACCTCAATACAAAATTTTATCAAAATTGGTCCAGCCGTTTGAGCGTGAAGAAGTAACAAACATATAAACACACCCCCACCCCCCCACACTCACACACATACTCACAAACTTTCGGCCTTTATAATATTAGCACATGAGTAGACTACCGTTTGTCTACTCATGTGATATTAGTGTGATAACCTCATTTAAGCATTTACGCCGTACGGCATTTCATACAAACTTTCAAGCCCTTATTTTTCGAAATGAATGAACCGATTTTAATGAAACTTCATACGCAAAAGCAGGATACAGAGGTCAAAAAAGTTAGTAGAGAACATTTTCGAAAATTAATGTTACAGCCAAATTAGACCGATTTTAAATTTTCCATAGAAACAGAGATTTCCAGTTATCTTTTTTAGGGTTCCGTACCAAAATGGTAAAAACGGAACCCTTATGGTGAGACTAAGTCTGTCTGTCTGTTTGTCTGGCACAGCTGGATATCTCAAGAACTACTAATGCTATCAACTTGAAATTTGGAACAGTTTTAGATGACGTTTGCCCAAGTATTTTGCAAATAAGAAAGAAATAAAAATATATGTATATTTTTTTGCAACAGGGACTGAAAGGGGGTCTGAAAAATTCAAAGTGGGGCTACTAGGGCATGTGGGGTATCATATAAAAGAGCGCAGTTTGCACATGACCAAATTTTTTTTCTTTTTGTTTTAGGCCGCATAGTTTTGGACTTTTGATAAAAAAATACCTTTCCCCCCCTTATCTCCGAAGTTTGCAAAGAGAAAAATCTGAAATTATTATATCTGATAGAAGTTTATTTAAAGATTACAGGAAAAACAAAACAAAGTCTCTAAATAGCACACTTTTTCAGAAATCATCAACAAAAGTTACGTTAATTCCACTATCGGTTAAGAGATGGCGCTGACGTAAACCTGCAATATTCTACAACGCAATGCACAGTGTTAAAATTCTCTGATGAATATAGGCCTAGCCGATGAAAATTTAAAGACAATGATGGTACGGAATCATCGGTGCGCGAGTCCGACTCGCTCTTGCCCGGTTTTTTAAATAAGACATTTCGAAAATGTTCTCTACTAACTTTTAGCCCTTTGTATCCTGCATAAGCGGAAGTTTCATTAAAATCGGTTCATTCATTTCGAAAAATAAGGGCTTGACAGTTTGTATGAAATGCCGTACGGCGTAAACGCTCTTAAGGGGTCATTGTACTTATCATTATGAACAACTATTACTATGGGACCGAACCTGAAATAGCCAAAAAAGAATCAGCTGTTTCCTACATTTTGACGAGAGTTGTGCGAACATAACTGATTTTTTTTCGCGATTTCATGTTTGGTCCCGTAATAAAAGTTGTTCATAATGATAAGAACAATGATGACCCCCTTAAGGGGTTATTCATTGATTACGGGAGTCCCTGTAGGTACCTATACTGCCATCGTGTGAATAGCAGCTCTTAAATTATTAAAAAAAAAACCGTCAAGTGTGTTTCAGACCACGCACAGTAACGGTTTCCGTAGTTGGGATCCATGCATAAACACAAAAATAAGTTTATATTTCATAATATTTCTCGAAAAGCTATGAACAACAAAGTTATTACTGCGGTTGTAACCGAAAATAATCCCCTATCTAAAAAACAATTGACTTACAATTAAAAAGTCACCTAAGTATAAACATTATAATCTTTTAATTATGGCTTCCATCGATACCTCACACGCTTACGTGAATTGTTTTGTCCATTTAGGTATGCGGAGAGCCACCTATAATTGCTTCTTCGTAATTTCGCTTCACCGGAATTTAGGGGTGCACAGAATACACCTCCTTTCCATTTTTCATCAAAATAGTGCAAAAATAGTCTCGGCTGTGTACCTAATATCCTGATGGACGGACAGACAAACGGACAGACGTACAGAAGGACATGACGAAATTATAAGGATTCCGTTTTTACAATTTGGCTACGGAGCCCTAAAAAGCATATCATCATTTCAGCCAAAAGACGTCCACTGCTGGACATAGGCCTCCCCCAAGCACTTCCACTTCGACCGGTTCTGTGCTTCTCGCATCCAACGGGTTCCTGCGGCCTTCACAAGGTCGTCGGAAAAAGCATATACTTCATTTGATTTCCTTTTCAGATCGTGTGTAAAGTTAGCTTCTTATTTTCCGACCTGCCAGGCGCACAGAAATTTAATGAGGGTAGGGCACGATACTATGTAAATAAAACACAATTAATTTTCATGTGTCTTCCGACACACTTTTTTATTAACATTTAAAATTACATAAAAAGAAGGCATTTTGCCTTAAAAGTCTTTTTTTATGTTCCTACATGAATAAGTTACTGATTTACAAAATATGGTAGGTACGTCGAGTGAAAACATGCTGTCTGAAACCTTGCTAGAAAAAAGTGCCTTTTCGATGTATTCCCAACTTGTGCATACCTCGTAATTCCAACGTTTAGGAATACCTAGTTGTTCCATGATTACTTCATCATTACCTAAAACATTGAATGAATATATACCTAAATTAAAACAAGATAAACTAAGGTAGAATTCTGTGTAACAAAATATATCCAGAACTATATTACTTATATAAAATGCAAAATGAAGGAACAGATAGCATGTTCAGCACTTGAACAATCGAAATACTTAAATTAAACAGATATGTTTGAAGTAACGATATATCCAATGTTCTTGGGCAGCAGTCAGAGTGCTCTCAAATTAAGTACCTAGTATTAGTAAGTATATCCACGAAGGGTACAACAGTAGACATTTATTAGGTTAATACGCGTTTATGACACATTTTTAATAAAGTATACATAATAGTTAAGTACCAAAATTGGTTAAATACTGTCGTTAAAATTAAAGGCAACTTATTAGGTACAAATTACTTAAGTTTCTAAACACATTGAACATAATCTAGATCGAAATAGTTAAATCATAGTGACAATAATATTGTCCAAACACGAACTTACAATTTACACGGACATTTAAGTACTTAGTTAAAGTAGATGCCATCAATCCTCATGACTGGCTAGTTGGCTACGCCGATCAGACGAACATTGCCAATGTAGGCAGAGATCTAATCCGTGTTACATTGGTCCCAACGCTTTGCAAAGGGGTCTTTAATCATAGATTTTTTTAGAACAATTTACCATTTTGATTACGGATGCGAAGCGCTTGCTGTTTACTATCAGAGACGACATTTTAGCACTGAACGTCTGTGACGCCGAACTTTCTGATCTGCACCCACAGTGCGCATCTTTTCACAATAATTTTGATCGTCGAATAATATTTTAAAATATTTTAGTGCCCAAAAGGACCCCTTTATCTATTCATTACTGTAAAACATGAAAATACTTAGTAATGACGAAAACGTTGACCGTGTTTAAGAATGTATGATGATATGACGCGATGATAATGATACATTAGATACATAATTAGGTAAGTATATTAACCTGATTTGAGTGAATCTACATAAATCTGGCATACCTACAGGAAACAGATTTCATAGACACACGAGAAATATCTGTTTTCGAAGACGAAAGGATAGACAATCGTGAATGGTTATATCAAATCGAAACGTTGACCCTAATACATCAAATATACCTAAAAGATTATGAAGCTAGTGTTGTTTGAAAAACCTTAAATGTAGACACATATTAGATGTACGACACTTAAAATAACTCGGATAAAACGCGTGATAACTGGACATAATTATTATTTGTTACATTAATTAATATTGTAAGAATACAATGAAAGTTCACAAAATATTACGAATACTATTTCACGTCGAATTATTTTTAAAATTAACATCGAACATTTAGTCATTACAACACTGAAATTGCTAGGTATCTAAAAAAACTGGATCACAGTCGTGTTCCAGTTGTGGCCAATCTGAAGGGAATATGGCGCGAGATTCAGGACTCTCCCAATAATGGTGGCAGCAGCCTCGTACATAAGAGGATTTGCCTGAGATGGTAAGTCCATGTCTTCGTTGATTCTGGGAGGACATTGTACACAGCAGCTATTGCAAGTAAGAACCCACAAGTGGCCCAAAAGCGCTGGCCTAATTTCATTAGATTCCCGCAGAATTCAGATCAGTTTGACCAGCCAATCAGATAGGGATACCTGTTACATTGGTATTCATTAACCTAAATAATTATTGATACCTACTAGTAATGTTGTATACTAATACGTCTTTGTAGTGTTTTGCCTAGTAAATAATATTTACTATGAGATCCAATTTCTAAACACGAACGCATTGCCGTTTTCTTGATGCTAATAAATTAATGTAACTTTCGTTGTAATAAACCCACAGAAAGGACATCAACCTAAAGTTTGACGTGTTAATCATTACTGGTTTAATCATTATTACTATTTTACTCTATAAAATGCAAATCAGTTCCGTAGGAACTTACACTAATTTTATAATTATAGGTTTTCCTTAGCTACCTGTTTTCTTTAAAATGTTTTAGGTATGGTTATGTTTAAGTGATATACATTGGGACAGACAGAGCTAGTGACGGATAGAGAGGTGCATTGGATCCATCATTTCTTTCGTCCACCACATAAATTATTATATTATGTGGTTGCGATTCTCTCCTGAGCTTAGACATAA
Source organism: Oligia latruncula (assembly GCA_948474745.1). NCBI lineage: Eukaryota > Metazoa > Arthropoda > Insecta > Lepidoptera > Noctuidae > Oligia > Oligia latruncula. Next base: position 13,084,604 of record OX419683.1, read on the forward strand.
ACGCTTATAAATAAACACCATAGCGTCGTTCCGAACGCCAATTAGGTACTAGGTATTAATAATAACTTAAATCATTTAAACTAAGTACAATTAACAGATGAACATGAAACACGAATAACATTACAATTTTACATGCACCTAACCAATAGAACAAACGCACTGAAACTAATATACTCGTATTAATGAACTCGAATAAGTGCAGTAACTGTTGATATTATGGTTTTGTAAATGAACAAGATCGGTTATTATCCGTCTTCTGCATCGGTACTACTTTAGGTATCTATGGATAACCTGGTTCTTAAACTAGTTTTTAAGCCTAAATTGGGCACTGGAGCCAGGATTTATGTTTTTATTGAGGCAGTGTGATCAGCTGTTGATGGCGTTGGCCTTAACAGTCAGGTTCCGCAGGCTCCGGTGCTGCTAGAGCTAACTTAATGCTAACTTACCTAAACTTAACTTATTGTTTTTTGAATCTATGTGAGAATAACAAGAGACCTAAATCTACTTACAACATATTTTTGTATTTTTTCATTTTTTTTCTTAACCTAATTATTATTGGATGACATAGAAGCGGGCGACTGGTGGTAGGTGGTCACCGCCACCTACAGACATCTGCTGTCTATTTTGTAAATATCTCACAGGGAAAACATATGTGTAGTGAGCTGTCATTATGTTAGGGATTGACCCTATTGACAGCTCACTCCACCTAAGTTGTCACGGTAAGATTTTTACAAAATAGATCGTCCATAATGCTTCGGGTATTCATGAGCTTACATTGTCTATAGGCGCAGCCATCATAGAGACAAGGTTGTATGGCTCATGTGCCTGTAACTATACCGGCAACCACACCCCTCATACCGGAACACGCTGCTTTCCGGCTGATAAAGGTATGGTGTCTATCCCCGGACGAGCTCTGCCTCTACGAATTCTACTACTTCTCCATGTGCTCTTATCTCTGGGTGTGGAGGTTGTGCATGAGCTATTCTCTGCTTGGCCATGAAGTAACGGCATTAATTGTCTTCTGTTTAGTTTAAAGGAGCCACATTCGAAACGAAAGATCTTGTGGTTGAAAGCCTACCTATTCCTGCGACCAACTCGGACTCATCGGCTTGAAGTAAAGTTGACGTTAAGGTCTAAGTCATGGCTCTTAGGCGGTTGGAGCCTGGAAGCAGGTCTTTGTGAGGGATGTTCAAAGTAATTGTGGCAACCTTTCTATGTAACAGATGACCATGGATGAGACTAGTATAATGCTGTTGGTGTTAATTTCAAGTATCCACAGCCAGATTCATGCTCTTGCGTGTTTATATTTCTCTGCTTATAATTAATATATTCTTTGTTTAGAGCGATTGACCTGCATAACAAAAACAAGAAATATGACTTTCCATATACACTCGGGGAATAAAAAGGTTAAGCACAGTATAATTTTTCGACTACTTATGTAGGTACTCTAAAGAGATCAGTCATGTGTAATTTTTTTTAGAATACGGGTCTGCCAACATTTTGGATCAAAAGAAGTTCGAAATGCAGGAAAGGAATGTCTTTAAAATTGCTTAACCTTTTCGTTCCGCGAGCAGCATTGTGCTTACTATCCTCCTTATGGAGGCGTGAACGAGTTATTCTCGAAGAAGCGACACTGGCAGCCTTCTGTTTATGCTTGTCACCCCGTGTGCAGATGGAAGGGCACGATTACGAAGGAAACTCGTCTATATGTTTTGGATGCGTGTATGTTCAGAGATCGAACACTGTTTAAGCGGCTCGGTGGGCTGGTGCCCGCGTGATGGTCACATCACATTCAGTCACACTTATGAAGGTGACAACAGTATTGGATCTCAACACCCAAAATATAGATATTAAGCTTCCTTCTAATAGTCGGTTTATTGCAAATGGTTGGTTTGCCTTAGATGACTGAGAGGAAAAATCTGATGGTAATGATTCCAAGCCTACAGTGTCAGCTTCAATCTCTGGTGTTTTCAAACATAACTCCTTATGGTGAACGCACCTAAATGAACTAATAATAAATGTATATTTTTCTGTCTAGCGAAACCTAACAATAAATTTATCTTCTATCTATTCTTCATAAACCTATTATTCTTCTTATACTAAATATACTAAAGTCTGGGAATAAAATGAATAAGCATAGTTTTTTATTTTTTTATTGTTTTTTTGAATTTTTTGTATTTTTTTTGTTTATTTTGAGAATGCCTTATTCTTCTTGTTCCGCGAGCTCAACTCTGCTTATGACTAACCTGACTGTTTTTACTCATTAGGTATTACTGAACTCGGGGCTCCTTATGTTCTAATGGAAACTGTCTATGATAAACCATTATTTCCTTGGCCATGCATCCATGGATCATTTGCCCTCTGGTTCTGCTCGTCATCCCGTGGATGGGTACTGGGGACGAGCAGGGAGGGGCAGCAATGTTCAGTTAGAGGAGCCATGTTCTTGTGAGTAAAAGCCCATCGATTTTTGCAAAACCAGTTCGGACCCACTTAACAACTCAATGTAAAGTTGACGTTTGGGTCCAAGTCGAGGCTCAAAGACGGTTAGACCCTGTAAGCAGGTTGTGTTTGTGAGGGATGCTCAATGTAACTGTGGCAACACGTCTCTTTATATTGGATGCGCATGTCAAGAGATCGCACACAGTTAATCGTTACAATTAGTATTGATGTGATGACCACATTGCGATCTTAAGTGCACACCCTTTTAAATTTATTTTTGGCTCCCTCTTGGCCTGATTAAGGCGCAGAATAATGTGTTAGATGTTAATGCCTGAGAAAACCTTGCATGGCAGTTTGACCCTGATGTTATTGGTCTAAGTTCCCCACAGTCAGGTGTTAGCTCCGATGGTGTTGGAGTTACCGCTTATGGTGTAACGCACCTAAAACTTATAACTATATCTAGCAAACCTACTACAAATACAACGAAAAATACAGTAATAAGATTTTTTGCGGGGCGTTTGTCGTCTACCGCAAATATAGTATGTACAAGTGGTCAAATCATCATTTTGGTAAATTGCTGTCATCTTAAAGACACAAAACCTAATATATTTTTCCCACCACCTGCTCGGTAAAGTCAAATTATCATGCAACTTTTTACTGATTTTATTATGACCCATGGTACATAATGTGATTTAGATTTGGAACCTCAACTAAGAAATTCGTCTGAAATGTATATAAAAAAAAAGAAACTCGACCAAAGTTTTCTCACCTCATAGGTTTTCAGGTATAGAGATATTATTGTGGAATAATATGTAGGTAACAAATAATGTATATTGATTAAATATGTTAAACATAAATAATTACAACAATAGAAACAATTGTTTTTTTTTTATAATTATGGTCTAATCCAAAATGATTGAATAATGTGCATAGCAGACTTGCCCAACCGATGTCTCTACATTATCTATGGTGATAATGGCGGCAACTCATCCCAACATCTGATCGGTTGCTGTGGGGCGTAGAATGTTGGATTTGGGACTCATATTTACGATAGTTTTTATTACCTCGCAGAAGGTGCGAAAAGTATAGCAGGTACAGTTCGCGTCAAATAACTTTGCCGCTCTGAAGCTAGGCTCTTTCCTAGCCGCGCCAATCCGCGCCATGCGCACTGCTGTTGTATTCATAGGATTAACTACTGCGCAGTGACTTGTTGCCTACTTCAGAGCGGCAAAGTTATTTGACGCGAATTGTATTCTCCTCGGGGCCAAAGGTGTCTTCGTCTTGGGCGAACTTGAATCTGAGCTCCTTCACTGCACCTGGGAGCCCTAGAATCCTTCGTTACGCCCAAGACCTAAGACAGTGCTTTATCCCCTTAGTGAATAATCTACCATATTGATATAAGTACTGATTACATCACGAGAAAAACAACGGAACTATATTTACCTATGTAAACATGACTTGCAAAGTTAGAATTCTATTATTATTAGGCAATTAAAAAAAATCCAATTAATTACAGAATTTACTTTGTAAGTGCTTACTGTTTTTGCTAAATTAAAAATAATTATAATAATAGTACCTAATATTTTTTATGATGTTTATGTACAGACGCCAGCACATCAAGTTACTACAATCTGTCAGATTTCTTTAATAGATTTTCGACTTTATTGCTAAAGCATAAGGTTCAAGGTTGATTGGGAAAATCTGACAGTTTCGGGTAGGTTGACCTGCTGGCGTCTGTACCTACCTAATATTAAAAAAAATGTTTGGTGGTTATAATCAGTACATCCCTAAATCTACTTACTAATTATAATTCTAACCAGTACATTTCTAAGTGAGAGAGTATATTTCAACTTCAATCCCATTAAAAAAAAACAGCTAAAAATCCCTACAACTACTCAACTACGTAAGTGACTGCAATGTACCAAAATGTTATCACTGTATTAATCCTCATATTTATAACAACTTATAAAATCTCTATTATTAGATAATATTAAAATCTTCTTATATATAATCACATAGATTCATATATTGCTGATTCTGAATGCACGCGTTTGTATTAATTAAATCATATTCTTTTAAATTTAACAACAAAATTTTAACAATAAGCATATGATTCACGGATTCATAATCAACAAAATATGGTGTAGTTGCTTTACTTTATTACAATAGGGCGATTTAAAATAGGGGATCAGTATCGAAATAGGTATGCGTATTAGTAAACATGTTTGGGATACAGGGACGATACAAATCTATTAAAATGTACAGAATAGTCAGGCATCAGCACTTAGAGGTCTTAGGAGTCCTGAAAGTAACTTAAAATCTATGTTTCTGAAAGGCTTATCAACCCAAAAAACCTACCTTCTTCTTTCAACATATTCATGTCAAATGATTTGATTGGCTGTTGTCGTTACAGTTAGCCAATCACAGCAGTTAACATGAGTTTGATAATTAGTTAGCTGCTTTTTGTGTTAATGAGTGGTCATACATACGAGCGGCACGCGTCAACGAGATGTAACGGCAGCCGCCGGCGCCGGCGCCGAGTGGCGACGAAGGCTGCAGTTGCCGCTTCCGTTGAAGCGTGCCTCTCGTGTGTATGAGAATGTCGTTTCGACACCGGTTGTCAGTTTTTCATACAGAAATACAACAAAGCTGGAAATAGAGTTAAAATAAGTGTCATCATAGTCTGAAGACCCCAAGTAACATGGGATAAGAGTAGGAAGAAGAAGATTTTTTAAGATCCCTGTACCTACAGCAACTTATTTATTAATACGCATCAAGATGTCATTAATTTTAGATTAGAGAGGGAAAGCGAAATAATAATTTTGCAAATTGCATCAAAATTAAAATACTTGACTCTAATGTCGAAATCTATAAAACTCACTTAGCACGTGCTGCTTATCCTGTACTCATAGTTTGATATAAGTGCGACAGTGACAACAGTTACTCTTAGTCAAAGTACGTGCTAAGTAAAGTGGCTAGATCTCGCGCTAACTACTTACATACTAGTCTATACTACGAAATCATAATTTCATACCAAAAAACTAAAGACCGGGTAAACTTAAAGGTAAGGAAATAATAAGAGATACGCTTAAATGTACTAGTTACATTAAGCGCAGTTTCCTAACTAAACTAGTCTAGCTATAATTAATTAAGCCTGTCTAAAACTACCTATGATCTACCTTAAATTAAGCGATACTGTTCAACACTGATCCCAGAAAAACTATACTTTATACACCTCTCTGTCTTGACGCTAGCTCAAGGAAACAACATTAACAACACATTTAATATATTATGCCTTTTAACAGGTAATTGAAGGAAACAGCAAGCACCCCCATTCATCGAAGTATGTAAACACATTAGGTTTATGTGAACTATCTCTCTCATTACCCTAGATGTTTGTATGTTTACTGGATGTCAGCAAAATCAGGCACCTTTGAGGTGGCACCCCGGAGAGACGGTGTTAGGTGTGTTGTGCAGTCAGATTGATATGTTCAAATTCTAGAGATCCTTCCTACAAAAGTTAACGCTAACAACAATCATATAGGTGTAGTATACACTCATTCTTATACAGACGAGCTTGATTGCTCTATGAGACTATAACGTGTACCTAGGTACCACGCGGATGATCCACGACGGACGGCGGGTGGACGTCCCGTTATTCGATATTCTCTTCAATAATGGTGTGTACAGTCACCAGCATAAGTATGTATACACTTGGCTTTATTCAAAGGCGATTTTCTCCTTTATTTTTGAATGAAATTTTATATTATTAGGAACATAGTATTTCCGAACCCATAAGTTTATGTAAAGTGTCGTATTTCAACGTTGCATTCGTTATTTCGTGAAAAAATCGCAATTTAAAGTTGCCAAATGTTGAAATATTAGTGCTCGTGACTGTACACAGAGTGGTTCAGTCCATAAGGAACTCGCTGACTCAAATCCAGTTGATAAACATTGTAATAATAGACCATAGCTTGTGGTATGGGTTTTGGGACCACTCATTCTCCTCCTTATGCGTTTATGCAAACATGTCAGGTCCATGGCCATCCGGGTTGCGTATCCTGCGGGCTGAGTGTTCCGTCAACGGCGGGAACATATCGGTGGTATACCTACATATGAACTTGTTCACACATATCTGAGGACCGAGGCGTCCCGGAACCCGGAAGGCCCTGATCCGAAACTATATGACTGTATATGTCGCAGGACTGAATTGAGACTAAGATTTTGATCAAAAGCTGGATAATGACTAAATGGTGATTCCTTTTTTATTAATATAAGCTGCAATGACTATAATTATTTTATGTTTCTTTTGTTATTTTTTTTATTGTTGATTGAGCCTGCTCTTGACTTCGATCGCGCCTGATCAAAGCGATGGATGAGGCATATTATTATGATGGAACGAGCGTGCCCAGAAGATGCCCGTTCAGTCTTGCTTTTTAGAAATGAGTTTGTTAAAACAATTTGCTATATTTTAATCTAAATAATGTCAGCCCAAAACGTATGTAGGAGCACAAAAAATGGTGTTACAGTGTAACGTGCAGGTATTGCACATTTAAGGAACTTGTGGACGCTACATGATTACTATTGCCCACCGTTTTCGGGAAAGCATCGCAGTTGCAGCGCTCCAGGATATTTTCCGGTCGTTCGACGAGAATCGTCCGCGTGGCATGACGTGACCTCCAGCGTTACCCATTTCTAGAAAGTGTCTTTGTACATGCAATTCTGATACCTTGACTTGACTAATGTAGGTTTTTTGTGTGGCATAAACCATTTAAACCTAACGAGATACGATACTTTGTTAGTGTGCTTAGGGCAGTAGGTAATACGTTGTATTGATATTAAGTGAGGTGCTGTTTTCGATTAATTTTAGGAGAAACGAGGGAATGACTAGTTCTTACAAATATACCTACCATATAATAATGTGTGTAGTACATGGTGACATTGAAACATTGACTGTATAATATGTGTATTCTTAATATCTATTACATATGTATAATGGGGCCACAGGGCAAGATCAGATACTAGAGTTAGTTACACGAGTAATTCGGCTTTTGTAAACCATGTGACCTAAGATCACACGCCGCTTCCGAAAATATTGAGTGCAAAGCAAATAGAAAAATCACCTTTCAATTTTATTGGCCCTTCACTCCGGTCGAAAGAAGACCGTATTCACGATACTAAAATACATAACTCTCTCTCTCATAAAATTCGCTTTGTTACATCGATATTTACGGAGGCAGGGTGACCTCGACATATTATCATGTGCATTACGAAGAAAACAAGAAGCACAGGGGGCCAATATCGCCCTGGAGGTCCTACCCACCTCCCGAAGTATACAACCTTAACATTTAAAACAGGTTAAAAAAATAGGAGTTAGACTTTGGATATATGCACTATAAAGCAGAGGCCGCCCACGTGCTGTGCCCACACAACACGTATTGTCGAAATTATATTGTGTCTGGGGGATTATATGGACCAGACACAAATTATATACGTAATTGTTAATCATGTAGAAGGATAAACTCAGCGCACAGTCAGCCTCTGCTCTAGAAGACTACTGCTTCAGTATGCGAGACAGCAACGACCCACACATTCCAACGTTTAAACTGACAAGTGCTGGTAATAAAATACATCACAGTGCTTTGATTAAAATACAAGTTTCTGTCGCATATTGAAGTAGTGGTCTGAAGGGGTTTGCCATACAGGCGGTGATAGTGGAAGATCATGGGAGCGCTAGGCGAAGGGCGCTGGGGATAGCGTGAAGAGTTACGCAGCCGCGACGCCTCTACCAACATTATCATGCTGATATACAAACAATGATTAAATGACTAGAATGGTTGCAAACAATAATATTGGGAGAAACTTCGGTACCTTGACAAAATAAATTTCTGTTTCGCGATCGCATTCCTTAAATTTTGACTATTTTCCTAAATGCAAATTATATACATATGCATTCGTTCCTATCTACCGTTAGCGCGAATCAGAAATCTATTTCTAGATGTAAAACTTCGATATTCGATATAAAACATCGGTCCTACCGTTGTTTTTGAGATCATTAAAATAAAGTCCCTTATTGGGCGTGGCTAGTCCAAGAACTGGTGACTAGGTCTCTACAATGACCGACGTCAGGAAGTATGCGAAAGGTTGCGAAGCGGTACATCGCCTAGGTCCTAGACTCTAGGACGTATGTACAATCTTAGAGTCTAATAAAATGCCTTATTGTAATACTGAGTTTTAATACTGCTCGATTCCTATCGTATCCTCTACGCAGTCGGTTCTGTACACACAGGTACGTCGGATGAAAGCAAGGATATGTGGTTCTTAATTCTATAACATGTATACATAATAGAATGTTAGAAGCTCGTTTCGACGTTTTTGCGGATGAGAAAGAAGGACTAACCCGGCCGACGTTGTGATGATGTTTACTGATGGTGAGGTCGTCGTAATTCATGGTATATCAGCCGTTGTTAGGCGGCTTGTATCCGTGGGTCATGCGCTCGAGGAAGCGGTGCAGGTCGTGGAAGCGTGGGCGCTGCATGGGCTCGCGGCGCCAGCACTCGTGCATGAGGTCGTACAGTTCACGGCGGCAGCGCGGCGGCGGCGCGGCGGGCACACGCGCCCCCCTCCCACCGCTGCGCCATTCACTGGCGTTGGCCACTACCTGGTTAAACAATGATCCTCCTTGAAACATCTGTCTTTACCTTGCGTTTCGCCTTTTCCGCCGTTAATGTGAGAAAAACCGACATCTACGAAAAGCCTACTAACCCAAGTCCTAGGTTCCAAAAAAACCCCAGTTCTTCATATCATGATCTAAATTTAATATGAATATCCCAAAACCAATAAAATTTTTAGCCTTCTTATGTTTATCTGCACTATAATATGCCTGGCTGTATAGCTGCTAGTTAATAATGCTTACCTGATCATCATTCATTTCTTCGAAGGGCTTTGCCAAGCAGTAGGTCAGGACTTCCCAAACGGTGACTCCGAAAGACCAGACATCGCTTGCGGGTGAACACATGCCCTGTTAACAAAAATGTCGCTGTTGAAATTGAAATTGTTTATTGAAATAATTGATTTACATAAATATTTACAAATTAGGGCCTTAAACTAGTTGTTGGTAAGAAATAATTGTATTCTACCTGAACTAGGAATAAACTTGTATCTCAGGTATCTCCCTCAAGTGCTTAAACATAAGCATTATCTATAATTCCTACATATAGTAAATAATTCATCTACTTTAATTATGGTTATATATTCAAATTGAGGAAAATAGTATGAGACTTTTTGCATCATCGTAAGACATTTATACAACCTTATTTATTTATTTATTTAGGTATATATACTTTATTGTACACCAGAAAATACATAACAAAAAAAATCATCGCTTTCTGCGATCTCTTCCAGGCAACCTTGGAATGGACAGTGATCGTGTGGATATAAAAAATGGGGTTGTCAGTGGTGCAAAATAATATACTGTAATAGATATATATAAAATGCTGTATAATAGATACATAAATAAATACATACTAAAAAAATACATATAAACATTGTAAATAAATGATGACTATAGATTATTGCAGCTACGAAAACATGATCACAACAACAAGTAATATTACTTTACGAATCCCTTAAACACAGCTAACGATTGCGCGCGTTTTATTTGAACTGGCAATGCATTCCGTAAACGAGCGGCCTGAACAGAAAAAGATTTGTCGAAAAATGTTGTAGAATGCATTGGCATTTTAAGCTTTAAATTAACCGATGATCTCAAAAACTTCGTGTGGGAGTCACAATGATACTGAAAATGTTTTTTTAAGATAGAGAGGGGTGGAAGGGGAAGAGCACATTATACAATAGGGAAAGAATATGAGCATTCCGGCGAAGGCGAATTGGTAACCACTTGAGCTTCTCACGAAATTCGGAAACATATTTGCGCAAACCGAATATGAACCTTATACAGACATTTTGAAGCCACTCAAGTTTATCGAGTTGGTCTTGGGTAAGGTCAAGATAGCTGGCATCAGCATAATCAAGAATGGGTAGAAGAAGTGATTGTGCAAGCGCAATCTTGGTGGCAGTTGGTAGAAAATTACGCAGTCTCTTCAAAGATGCAGCGGATGCAAATAGCTTGCGGCTAACTTGCTGTAGTTGGGCAGTCCAAGAGAAGTTCTTGTCAATGAATATCCCCAAGTTTTTAACTTTTTCGCTGAAGGGAATAATAGAGTTCTTAAAAGAAACTTGGGGAAGAGTCGTCCAAGTCAATCCTTGAGACCGTCCTAGAACTGCCAACCACAACAACCTGCGTCTTTATGGGGTTGACCATAAGACCATACCTCTTGCTTCAGTCGCATATACGGGCCAGATCGCGATTAATCACAAAGATAGCCTCGGAGAGATTTCCAAGAGGAGCTCGCGCGTAGATTTATAAATCATCTGCATAAAGGTGGTAGGAAGAAATTCGTTCACCGGAGATTGAGTTAATAAAAATTGCGAAAAGTAAAGGGGAAAGAACGCCACCCTGTGGTACACCGGCAGAAGTATTACTCCAGGAAGACAATATCGCTCCGATGCAAATACGTTGCCGGCGACCGAACAGGTAACCACGAAACCACTAAATTACCGATGGAGATATATTAAGAGAGCATAGAATGACAAGCAAAACATCGAAATCAACAGTATTAAAAGCATTACTGAAATCTAGTAAAGCTAAGACCCCATTTTGGACTGAAGTATGAATGTGATGACGATTAGCATTCCTACACACCTTATTGCAATGAGTACGGATTGAGACGTATCTTTCCTTGTTAGCGTCATTAGGCCTACGCTTAAACTTAGACTTTGCTGTCCCTTTTTTGTGCATTATTGCTTTAATGTCATCTGTGAGCCACGGCGCCGGCAAATTTCTAACCTTATCAGCTCGAACAGGTGCGTGATGATCATAAACCTCTATAAGTTTAGCCGCAAAAATGTTAACTTGCTAATCGACAGACGTAGACCTAACCGTAGATGTAACTTTAATCTATTAAGATTTTTGCAATGTTGCATTTTTAATAAGGTCGCGTTTGTCATACAGAAAAATTTGCCGTGTCAACAAAAATGTTAAGATTGCATGTATATATACTTATAATATAAATTGTACAAACTAAAATTAATTTTACGTATTATAACTAGTAAAAGACAAAATAAGAATATAAATGATACACAATAAAGTAAAAGTAAATAGGCTTATAGATAAACATTGGTGGTCTTACGCGACGTCATTATCATCTATAGAATGGATGCATGTTACCTAAAATAAGTGAAGAGTTCATTATGTATTCAAGGAAATTTGTGATGTATGATAATCTGTGGCAACCGCGTATCGGCAGGTGCTGTGTGAATTGGCCGTAATAAGGAGGACAGTCAAAGGTTTCAGAAATTCCGCGGATGAAGGTACGACAATGCTTGGGGGAGGTCTATCTCAAGCAGTGGATGTCTATCGGCTGGTATGGCGATGATCTTGAAACTTACCATGAGCAGGCTTTCCCAGGCCATCCAGCGTAGAGGAAGTCGGGAGCCGTCAGCCATAACGTGGTAATCGCTGACGAACTCCTCACAGAACATAGCGTAGTCAGATACTTTAACATGGAGGTCTTCAGTCACTGTTACGTTCCTGTAACAATATCACTCATTAGCCTGTTGCTATCAAATTCAAACTAGGGGTGCTATGGGCTCAATCCCAGAACTGAGCTGCTGAGAAATTTGTGATAGAAAAATCCTAGACTCAAGGATCACTCAAGGATTCTAGACCCCGCGATGAGGGTTGTCTAGGGAAAGAGCTAGGTATGCTCAAGCACGATTTATTAATTTATGAAACAAGTATTATGTATTAGTAAATAATCTGCGATTTAGTGCCCGTAGTCAAAATAATTGAAAAAAATATAGGTATTCCGAAAAGAAAATTGATCAACGCTACTTAAACGGGTTTTGTTGTCAGTCTGTCACTTAGAACTACAGTCCGGCCGTCGAGAGAATGCGTTCTTGACACCTTCCAGTTTCATATAAACGTTTACGTGTTTTGCGAATTTGTTCTTTATTAGTTACTAGAATTGTCGCAATGACAGGTGTCAGAACAGAACGCAATCTCGACGGCCGGACTGTAAGCGTCGTAAAATTTCGGAGTCAGTGCAGGAGTTCCAGATTATTATGTTACAGCGGACCCTATACTATATAATATAAAATGTATTCTATCCATAAGGATTGAATACATTTTATATTATATAGGGTGTCCCAACAAGAGCGCCGGATTTAATTTTAAAGAAAAACACATTTATTTTTTAATTATGCAAACATTTTTATTTCATCATAAAGAAAAATAGTTCCGATTAAACGTGAAATACAACATCAGTCAAATGGCCACCACGAAACCTCCGGCACAGGGTTATTCTTTTGTTGAAATTTCGAATAACGTTTTCGCATAAATGTGGCTGTATTTCACCGATAACGCGCCGTATTTCCTCTTTAAGATGTTCAACTGTTTGTGTCGATTCATTTGGCGCATTATTGCGACCGAAAACTTGACGTAATTGGCGAACTGTTTTAGCAAAACTTTCACCATTTCTGCAATGTGTTTTTTTACAATAATTAAACGTTGTTGGTTTGAATACTTCTCCATATTCATAAATCGTGTGGCGTGTACGTGACAACTGTCAAAAAAAAATCACCGAACAACTCGTATTAACAAAATGGCGGCAAATTTAAATCCGGCGCTCTTGTTGGGACACCCTTTATATATTAATACATATTTCTTCTTCCAAACCCCGGTTTAATGCCACGATCCGCAATGCGGCTGGGCCATCCTCATTTTTTTACATGAGGCATGTGTAAAGTGACTTCAGTTATTAGCTTATTACATATTTTCCTTAGTGATTCTCATTATGTATTTCATCTATTTTCAACGTAACGGTGAAAAAAATTGCTGAAGGCTTCGCTATTAATTAAGAAAAAAAAAAAGGAATACAAAATAATGCAAATAAAATAACATAGCTACAAAAATCTTTAACCTGTGGGATGAAAAGTATTCTGTCCGATAATTTTATGAATTATATATGCAACTTTATATCGGCTCCCCAATACTGTCTGTGGGCAGCTAAGAACGTTATTCAAGTAAAACGGGCGTAAAAAGATGCTTAACGTAGCCGAGAGTCACTTAATTTTAATTTAAAAATATAAACTGTGTACCTATTGAAACTTGTGTGAAAATATAAAAATCCGTCGTAGCGATCTTTTTTTGGATTCCGTACCCAAAGGGTAAAAACGGGACCCTATTAGTAAGACTTCGCTGTCTGTCCGTCCGTCCGTCCGTCTGTCTGTCACCAGGCTGTATCTCAAGAACCGCGATAGCTAGACAGTTGAAATTTTCACAAATTATGTATTTCTGTTGCCGTTATAACAAAAAATACTAAAAACAAAATAAAATAAATATTTTAGGGGGGCTTCCATACAACAAACACGATTTTTTTGCCCTTTTTTGCTCGATATCAATAATGGCAACAGGTAGGCACTTGAAATATTCACAAAATACTCAGTTGTATTTTTACTTTTAATAATAAAATTAAAATAAAATAAATATTTAAGGGGGACTCCCATACAACAAACGTGTTTTTTTTTCGGGGTTTTTGCCTTGTGGTACGGAACCCTTCGTGTGCGAGTCCGACTCACACTTGGCCAGTTTTTTAAACTTGATTTTAAATACTCGCACAAGCCCTATACCATTGCATGCACCCATAAGCACAATGTTTGCGTGCGTAAGATTGCGCGCAAGCGTAAACATCGGGAATGCCTACCGAGATGACGACTAATACAGAAGTATAGATGAAAAAGTCATGTTGCGTCGACCCCAAATAAATAAGGTTAAGGGCAGGAGAATGACGGTGTATAACTATAAAGCTAATTAAAGTATTGCTTAAATAAATATAAGTTACCTGGCTGCAAGGTCGCGGTGTACTAATTCGAATGATTCCAGATATTTCATGCCGGCTGCTATCTGACAGCATATGTGAATCAAACTCGAATAGCTGCAACAAAACATGTTTATTTACTACTGACCCTGGCTCCACACGGTTAATGAGAATTTGTTTATCCTTTCATGACTGATCAATATAATTAAAGTACACAAAAACTTGTCCCAAATGGCGAAGATCGCATCAAAAGCTAACAAGAAGTTTAGAAAAAATAAACCAATCCACAGGCTTTGGACTTTGCTTAAAACTGTTTATACTTTGACCAATATGAACGTAAAACGATCTATGATATATTTATTTGAAACAGTGATAGTCCTCAGAGTTAACAAGTAAACTATCAATTCCTGAAAACAAAGACTTACTTCAATTTTCTCGGTATTCGTAGCATCGTAGGGAGAGGGGCGGCATCCCCGCGATCTAGGGCTGCGCACGGGGGTTCGAGCAGGCTCAAACCGAGCACCCTGGCTAGTTGTGGGTGCTTCAAACCGGCGCCCCAGGTAGCTTCGCGGGCAAATGCCGCTCTACAACAAAAGTACCTTTTATGTAAAGTTATATTTATGTTATGTAATTATTATTCCCTGGATAAAAGTTATATTTATGTTATGTAATTATTATTCCCTGGATAAAAGTTATATCTAGCCTCATAATCAGCCTCACAATCATAATGTTCTCATTGCTGGGACTCAGTGAGAGGGAGTGGGCCGAAATCCACCACGCGGGCCCAGTGCGAGTTGGTGGATGTCACATGTCTTCGAATTTTTGGTTCTAGGACATGCCGGTTTCCTCACGATGTTTTCCTTCACCGTTTTGAGAGCTGTGGTGATGAAATAATTTACACAAAATAAAGCGCCTGTCTGGGTTCGAACCTACGACATACAAACTCGTAAGTCGTGTCCGTGACCACAGGGCCACCACTGCTCTCATATCTAGGTTATGTAATTTTTATTCCCTGGATAAAAGTTATATTTATGTTATGTAATTTTTATACCCTGGATAAAAGTTTTATTTATGTTGTGTAATTTTTAGTCCCTGGATAAAAGTTATATTTATGTTATGTAATTTTTATTCCCTGGATAAAAGTTATAATTAGATTGAAAATCGATCCTTGAAAGTATAAATTGCAACATTTGACGCGCGTGAAATTTTTAGTGTATTATCAACTTCGTCTCAACATCTTCAAGAAGTTTGAAGCAGAGGAAGTTTCACGAATAAAATATTGTTAATTAAAGTTTTATTTCGTAAAAATCAAATTAAATTATATTCAAAGCTTTCCCAAAGGTAATTTTTTGTGAAGGTTGTTCAAAGATCAAAAGCTTTTGTACAGATACTTTTTATTCGTGGAATTTAATTGACGTCTGACAGTTTTTGGTGGAAGAACTATTAAATTTTTTAAATTATTCCTCCGATAAAATTATCTGGCGTTTGAAAAATAAGCCTTGTATAGAAAAATAACCATGTTCTCTAGAACAGAAGTTTGTTTAGTACAATTTCTTGCGACGTATTAGTATATACCTAGATCTTAAGAAGTTTCTACATACTTGAAACTTCTTAAATCTTAAAACTATATAAATATTCCATTAATTAATTTTATAAAATTCGAATATAAATTAAATTTTTCTTCAATCAAATCTAAAATTGTAATTAAGTACACTTCAATTGGTGGGATGCTATTGATTGCTTTTAAAGTTTTTTAAACCTGCTAGAACTGAAAGTTCACAACTTTTTATGACGTTCAATGATCATACTAAGTACAGTCACGAGCACCAATATGTCAACACTTGGCCTCTTTAAATTGCGATTTTTTCGCGAAATAACGAATGCAACGTTAAAATACGACACTTTACATGTACCTATGGGTTCGAAAATACTATGTTCCTACTAATATAAAATTTCATTCAAAAATAAAGGAGAAAATCGACTTTGAATAAAGCTAAGTGTATACATACTTTTGCTCGTGACTGTACCTAGGTATAACTGTAACTTGCTTAAAAAAAAAAAATTAAATCTTTTGTGGATAATAATTCGAGCACTGGTTTAGTGGAACATCATTATTTTGAACATCGACATCATCATCATCATGTAGACATGTACTAACATGTGCTAGCCTTACTCGGCATGACTCTTTGAGTAAAGTGTTGATGATGGGAGTATACTCACTTCACTTCGTTATGGCAGCCGCGCCACAAAGTCTTGACAACAACGAGGCGGTGGCGTCCTCCAGTCGGTGACTCTTCGTCGCTCAGCTCTTCGATTCCGTCGGTCTCGCATATCTGGAGCTGCAGACAATATCGTGACGTTAGCTCTCGTGCACATACCTACTCAAGGAAACTTACCTACCTACAATTACAACGCGGTCAAATTTTCATTTTTATTCCACGGCGGGTAGTAAATGCCAAGGAAATAGTTCTTAAGCAGGTAATATAGTGAGGGAACGAAGAGAATTTCCTGTATATTTCGCAAAAGCCTACTTTGGCCCAGTTTCTAAGTTTACCGAGCGTGGAAAATGGCTTGGCGCCTTGCGGATTTACAGGCCTAGAGAAAAACCCTACCTTCCGTTGTTTAGAGCGAAGTCGAGGTGCGCTTGTTTGATTTGAAATATTTTACCACCAGCCTTTCCTTTAACAAATATTTTTGAAGTGTAGTTCATGTTTGTGAAAAGAGGAACGGAATGAAAATTTTACATTCCAAGACGGTGGATGTTACTTTTCCTCACTGAGTAACTCGTCGGAGATAAAAGTAAAGTATTATTATGATTCAGCTCACACACGTGTTCCAAAGTCGGCTAGCATTTCAATGACTATTTTAAAGCATTCTCTGGGAAGAGAATGAGTGCGGACTTTGCAACGACTCATTGCTATTTGATATAATACTCTGTAGCTCTCAAAATAATTGAAAATGGAAGTCCATTAAGAGTGCCGCAGGCGAAATTCAATATGTTTCAATTAAAGCTACGTGGTCAATAACAAAAGCCTTGCAGTGAAAGAGTTGCTCTCCTTTTGGAGGCAACAAATCTCTGTAAATTGAGAAACTAATGGAATTAAAGTATTGTTTGTTCAGGTGGCTCGTCGGACGGCGCCGGTAAATAGCCCACTCTTACAGCCTCGTGTCGCTGCGGGAGGGCTGTTAGCCTTCCATCAAAACTGAAATAACTCACGCTCTTAACCAAATTATACATTTATTTTATCTCCCAAAATATTTGTTATTATCTTTAAAGAGAACCTACGCGCAAATGTAATTTGAAAAATGATTAAAACAGCCAAATTATTTGCTTTGAAATTTCATTTGAGTGCTTTGAATGTGAACTTGAAAGAATAATAAAAGAGAGTATCTCTCGTCGAGAGCCACTATTGCGATGGGGAATTAGCCGATGAAGCATTCTCCCCCTAAATGCGGTGAATTATGTTTACATTAGGTCAAGTATTATTGTCCTTGAGAATAGAGGGTAGGAGCGGAAAAAATGCCTAATCTGCTCCCTCGCTCGGAGGGGCCTATCATAAAATTTTGTAACTGACATCATTTTGCACTGAGTTGGCTAATGTACAAAATTGATAATTTAATAAGCTAAAAGGATCATGAATATTCAATAGATACTGTTCATAAAAT
This sequence comes from Oligia latruncula, assembly GCA_948474745.1. Taxonomy (NCBI): domain Eukaryota; kingdom Metazoa; phylum Arthropoda; class Insecta; order Lepidoptera; family Noctuidae; genus Oligia; species Oligia latruncula. The sequence goes on from OX419683.1 coordinate 13,102,648, forward strand.
ATGTAATTAATTCATTGAACACCAACTAATTGATATGTTTACTGGATACGTGCAGAATAAATAATTAAATTACTCTGTTATAAGTAATAGGACTCATCCATCATTTAAAAGTCCCACATTTTATAATTACATGCAAATGGAGCTCCATTTGAATAAATTAAAGCTCGTTATGCACACAATAATTATTTTTTAATATCGCTCCATTAACAAAGGGACTGAGTGCTCTGTCTACCCTTTTATTTTTTTAGTCGTTCCATTAGCGACGACGTCCGTATCGATTTGCATTTAAACTTACAATTTTGTAGCACCGACCCGAGTCAGTGATAAAAATGTGATTTTGTTACGGAGCGTGTATTCAGAAATTAATTTGGCATTGAGCTAGTTTTGCCCTTTAGCAGTGAGTCGGCTAGGCGATTTAAAATTTAATTTAAGTAGCAGCACCGTGCCCACATTGACTAGGTACGTCGTTAATATAATAAAAATATGAAAAATAAACGCCCCAAGCTATTAAACCGTGTTGTTGGCGGGTGGTGAGACCGCCGCCCGCGCCGCCCGTCGGGGGGGACTGAGCCTGATTGCATTTTCTTGCTACGGTCAGTAATCAATTTTTATGGGCATTTTTGTAGACCAACGTTCTCTACGAGCCTCTGGGTGTACTGCTCAAGAGTGTCGCCCCCTGCCCGAGTACCTGCGTCATGCGTCACCTATCTAAACTCAATCCTTATCAGCGACACTATATCGAATGATGTAATACAGTGAGTGTTTTTTTTTATAAAAATCAACGGGTTCGATTCCTGGCTAGAAATTTAGATTTTTCAAAAATCCAATGAGGCAGTTTTAGTTTTCATCAAATCGAGCCCGCGACTCCTTTGAGTACTTTTCGTTATTCCTCATGGTTTTGGATTTGGCCATCCACGCCCACTTGGAAAATTCACCCTGTATAGTTTTAGTGGTTTGGCAACCAATTTTGATATGTATAACGATTAGTGGATCACTTTAAACTAGATTGGAAATTAATATTTTCTCGGCTACGCTCAGATGGCTGTCATTAAAAAAGTTTGTTTATCTGATCTTATACACAAAACAATTACCAAATCTTTAATATTAAAACCCGCTTAAAAGCGCTTTTTAAGACTCATAATCAGCCTATAATGTTCCCACAGCTGGGACGCCGGCCCCTAGATGAGAGGGAGTGGGCCGTAATCCACCACGCGGGTCCAGTGCGGGTTGGGAGATGACTCAAATTTTGAATTTTTGGTTCTAGGTCATGCCGGTTTCCTTACGATGTTTTTATTCACCTTTTCAGACACTAAACATTCTATATTTATGTAGATTTTTCAATCAGTTAATTACACATACTTCTGCTATTGGAGCTTTCGGCTACGGTTTTCTAAAAGAGCGGTTTCGTCATATTGTAATTTATTTTTAAATATTATATCTGCGCGTCATGAATATCTGTAATTTTCACCAGCATATAATATGCCATTAAGGTGACAATAAGCCAGTACAGTGCCGTTCTACGTTCTCTAAGGACACCAAAACTTTAGTTGAAACAGTGGAACATTTTATTAGGCCACAAACTGGTGGTTAACATTCTAGCTGTAGCGTCGTGTGAACCTGTATTAGGCTTTGCACCCATCATCGGACATATCCTATCTAAGTGAATAGCACCGACGCCTTATCACTGAAGATAACCGACCATATGGCCGCATACACCATATGGGAACATACCTCCTTTAGTGCAATTTCCATATCATCGGCGTATAACGTATCTTACTTTATGAATATGGCATAAGTACTTGCTTCGAGTGCTCGATATGAAGATTTAGTGAGATTAGATCTGTCTCAAGGAATATGCAGAGAGCTCTATCCTTCGAATCGAATCGTTTACCTAGGTACCTACTTTGAAAGGAACCTATTGCTACGATTAATTATGTACGTTAAAATTGGAATGCATCAATTCTGTAAGTACATATTTAATTATTAGGTAAATACGAATAGTAGTTACAAAGTTTTCATTAGTATGGACACATAATCGTATTTTTCGATTTAGTGAGTGTTGTAACCGTTAATAAACGCGGCTAAAGCTTCCCGGAAAAAATAATGAGATATCAGGAAAATATATATAAGGCACAATATCAAAAATCCATGTCCATCTGGCACAAATATACGAAGTAAATAATCTCAATAATATATAGACTGTTCCCGCATAGTAAATATTAATCGAGATTCTCTCGCTCAACCACGAGGAGAAAATGAGTGAGCATGTGACATAAAACATTCAACAAGGAACGACACAGCTATGGAAGAATTAACAAAGGCTAATTAAGAGTAACAAAACATTTGGGAGCAGTTAAAACACACTCGTTATGCAAAGAGGCATATCTGAGGGTACCTATGCGGCAAACTCCGCAGCTCCGGGTGAATGTGTACAGGTGGCCGCGGTTCACTAATTCACTGTGTTTGTTCGTTCTTAATGAAAATACAACAGGGGCACGCTCTATTGTTTACTCTACATTCCAGCCAGTGGCGTCGGCGTAAGTGGCTTTGCTGGTGTGCGCCGGCCCGCTCCGACAGCGCAGAGTAGTCCAGCGTAGCGCAACGTAGCGCAACCCGGGTAAGATTCTAATTAGATCGGTCACACCTCTAGTATCCCGCGAACAGCGATCAAGCACCGCACGGAAAGCGTTCCGTTTTATCAAGCTCAGCTGCTTAGCCTAAGACTACATTGAAATGTGTGTGTGTTAGGTACTTCCCCGTATTAGCAGCTCTATTATTCATGGGCAAACTAGCAGACTTCCTAATTTGTTTTTGCTACTATTACCGCTAACCAGAATATTTCAGTTTCGCTGTCGAGTTTGCATGCAAGTCCAGAGTTAGGATTCAATATTGCCCTGCCCTATGCGAGTCATGGAATCGGCTTTTCGAATACACTACACACACCACACTATACTTCACACGCACTCTTAAGCAAACTTATAATACTGATAAGAAATATTTGTTATACGTACCTACCTCATTTTAACTATAGGTATATATATATATTTACTGAATACGTAGGCAGAGAATTGATTAAAGAAGATAGTTGTAACAACAAGAATAGACGAATAGTTCAGTAGTGATTTCAATAAAGTGGTTGAGAATCATTGTCATTTCGTGGTAAAACTCCGATTGTGTAAAATCAATAAGAGGTTTCAGTTTCTAGTAGCACTAGAGTTCTAGAAAATCCAATTAGTGTAAGAAACCCTTGAAAACTAGGTTGTGAAAGAATTCTGTGACAGTCCTTATACCTAAGTGCCTGCTCTTGAGCAGAAAGGCAGACAATCTTGAAGCACCGCAGCCGTGTCCTTCAGATGAATAATATTTTGTGAGAATGAAAGCTAACTGTAGGTTTTATTATTTCCATTTATAAGCGAAGTATTTCTAAAATAATAAAAACTAAAGCGAAAGAATTTCAAAGAAAAGTTTCAGAGTCTGGACGGTTAAAATGAGATAAGTAGGTACGTATAACAAATATTTCTTATCAGTATTATAAGTTTGCTTAAGTGTGTGTGTGTGTGTATTATAGTGTGGTGTGTATAGTGTATGTGTAATGTGTAGTGTGGTGTGAGTAGTGTGTGTGTATTAATCAAATCCAATAACTCGTACTTTATAACCCGAATAATTCAAAGCCGTATTTCCCTTCTGATTGCAGCGGATGGTTAGCGTCAGTTTTCATGTATCGATTCCCGCCACGAAATTAAGTTCCCACCAAAAACGAGGTAGGCGATTAGGCCCGAGCTGACCGAGTTGTAGGTAGACCAAGTTTTCCTTTTCGCGTAGGATTGTTTTGTGCCTTATAATTAATAACTTTTAAAGAAAATCATGTACTGAAAACTAAGCTATGGTTACATTTTTTTGTTGGCTCATTAAGTAACAAATAATTATTTTTATTACCAGCTGCCTTAAAAAAAAATTCTACTAGCTGTTGCCCGCTTGGTCTGCGTGTAAAATACACGTATTTCATGATCTTTTAATACGAAGAAGAAACTGACAGATAGACAGAGTTAATTTCGCATTTATAATATTAGTATGGATTCACGAGTCATCATAATCAGCCTATAATGTTCCAACTGCTCTCAAACTATAGCGCCGGCGTGGGTTCGATCCCACGACACGACTCGTAAGATCGTTGCCACGGGGCCCAGGGCCACCATTGCTCCCTGGGCCACCGCTGCTCTCTGAGTATGGATTACATGAGTACAGTTCAATATAAAAATATCCCGTCGGGAAAAATAGGCCTGCAGGCCTATTTGTTCCGTGAAAATCAATGTGTAAAAACTGTATTGACACTAAAGCTCCTACCTATTTTGCATAACAATTCAACAAGCAAGCACTGTAACATAGACCATTGCCCGTAGCGAGCCATTTATTTCAAGTAGCGGGTATTACAAACTGTTCGCGCCTGCTCATTTTGTTTGGGCAAATCATCACCCGCGTGTTTTGCGTCTACATGCAATTATTTTATTTTTTTTATTTTTATTGTTGTGTCGGTAGACGGGAAGAAAAGTTTTTTGCACTGATTCATTGTTCGGCTCCGCTATAAATGTTCAAAATTATGTAAATTATAGAAGTTTCAATTTCTTCATGAGTTTTACTAAAGGAATTCCAATCTTGTGCTTAAACAAAGATTTTGGCGACCGTGACAGGACCGTTCAATGGAAAATTGAGTAATATAGTAGGACTCAAGTTGCGTCATACTCGGCGATACTGAAGAGCCAAAGGACAACGAAATTGGAAGCTACTACAGTACAAGCATCCAGTCTGGGTCTTCCGTGCCAACGAGTCAGCTAAAGATCGTAGCGGGATTCCATGGATTCATCAATATCAGCGAGTTAAGTGCCTCCTTGTGTTCCGTTCTACCTCACAAAAATACAACCAATTTCCAAATTCCATACATAATCCTTTCTAAAATACTTCTATTCCAATAACTAGCCTTTATTTGTGCTATATTCCTTAATCTTATAGGTTTATCGTGGCAAATAAGTATATAGGTAAACCACCTACATATACCTACCGTCCACTATAAAATCATATTGAGTTTTTCCAAATTCAAGTCCTTGCTCAATAGATTATTCAATTGCAAAATAGCGTACCTATACATAGGTAAATAAATCCTAATCTGAATTGTCATACTCCTAGCTCGATATATTCGGTTTTTTTTCCCTATATTTAAGCCGATTTGCCGAAATTTTCAGGCATTATCCTGAGATTCAAGTTGCTCGACTGAGTTTGCAGCCATCATTGCCCGCTTGCTGAGTGGCACTGCAGCCATCCGAGGTCAAGTCCCAGGGGATTCCACCGAGAGGAGGAGCGTGAGAATATCATTATTTTATTCCTTTTTTTTAATCAGTTTAGACGTTGTCGATATTCAATTTCCATTGGTTTTAAGTATAATACTAAAATTATAGGTAGCTACGTTTAATTCACTTTATCTTAATTTCTATTACTATTTATATTTAAAAATGCTGCAAGAAGGTGGCGATAAATCCTCTGCCAAGGGGTCTTTAAAGGAATTACTAGTAAAACGTAGTTCAATTAAAGGACAAATTACAAAATTTAAAAACTATTTAGTCAAAATTAGTGAATTACCCGAGTTATCAAACATAGACATTGCGGAATTGAGTTTAAGATTAAATAAATTTCAAGGATTATCGACAAGGCTTGATGATTTGCAAACAGAGATTGAAGTTTTAAATGCACCAAATATTCAAGTAGAACTTGATGAGCGAGAACGCATTGAACAAGATATAGTTCAAAATATAGCTATAGCCAAGACGGAACTACAACAATATAGTAGTGATGATGATGTTAAGCGTCGTCAATCCATCTTTGTAAATGCGGATTCAGATCATCAAAACGTGGGTTTTAGATTGCCTCAAATACAGATTTCTAAGTTCGATGGATCACACTTCCGCTGGCTCGAATTTCGGGACACATTTCTTAGTTTGATTCATAAAAATGAGCGCATTCAAGATATACATAAGTTTCATTATTTAGTTTCTTATCTGGATGGTGACGCTGCGCGTGTTATATCAAATCTCGAGGTATCGTCGGCTAATTACCAAGAGGCTTGGAAACAGGTTTGCGAGCGTTACGACAACAAAAGGATTCTTATGAATCATCACCTAGATTCTTTAATAAATATTCAAACGATAACGCGTGAGTCAGATAAGTCTCTTCGAAGTTTAGTTGATAACGTCACTAAAAATCTAAGAGCCTTAAAGAGTTTAGGTCTACCTACAGAGCATTGGGACATGTTGCTAATATTTATTTTATTGCTTAAATTGGATAGTCGTACCATACTAAAATGGGAAGAGTATCGCAACACAATAGATTGCGTGAATGATTTGCCCACTTTAGAGCAATTTAATAAATTCTTAATTGACCGCGCCAATGTACTAGAATCATTTAATCAGAATAAATCTATAAGCAACAATAATAATAATTCTAAATCACAACAAAACCCACGTCCCTCGTCTAATCAAGCTCAATCAAATAACAATAAACCTTTTTCTAATAAATCAAGCCGTAACCAAAATACCAATGTCTTTGCATCCACTTCTCAATCTCGTAATAATTCTTCAACTGTTTATCTGTGTGTAGTATGCAATGGAAATCATAGGATTTATGATTGTCCAACCTTTAAGTCAAAATCCATTCAAGAGAAAATGTCATGCATAGCCCAATATAAATTGTGTATGAATTGCTTGCGCCAAGGTCATCCTGCGTCTGAGTGCGGCATGGGTACGTGTCGACATTGCAACCAAAGGCATAATACTCTTCTGCACGATCCTAGCGTATCAGCTAACTGTAATACAATAAACGCAAATGACGATAGTAAAAGGGAGACCGTAGTGACTTTCTCTCAACAAAATAATGGCCATGTATTTCTGTCTACAGCTATTATAGATGTATACAATCCTCAAAATAACAAAACCGAAAGGGTTCGCGCGTTGTTAGACAGTGGCAGCCAGTCAACTTTCATTACAAAATCCCTGCAACAAAGATTAGGTTTAATGTGTAATCCGTTAAATGCATTAAATGTTATAGGAATAGGAAACAATAAATGTGACACAATATTAGAAAGTTGTGTTACTCACCTAAAATCAATCCATGGTACTTACCAAGTTAAGTTGTCCAGCTATGTTCTCAACCAACTTACCGGAGACATTCCAAAGGTTTTCGTCGATATAAATCATCTGAAAATACCAACGGGTATTATATTAGCTGATCCTAAATTCAATGAACCTGCTGCCATTGAGATACTCATTGGTGCAGACATCTTCTGGGATTTACTAGTTAGTGGTCAACGATCCCTAGGTCCAAATAATCCTAAATTACAAAATTCTAAATTAGGCTGGATTATAGCCGGCCCTATCCATGCACAAAAATGCAATCAAAATATTCAATGCAATCATGCAATTGTTCCAAACAACAATGTGGATGAAATGCTCACAAAATTCTGGGAACTCGAGAGTCTCCCTCAAAGAAAGATTCTCAGTCCCAACGAAATAGCATGTGAAAAACAATTTCACAAAACCACAACTCGTTTGAGTAATGGCAGATTTAGAGTGAAGTTACCACTAAAGGACTCACCTGACTGCCTCGGTGATTCTTATAACCAAGCTAAAAAACGTTTCAAAAATCTCGAAAAAAGATTTAGAAAAAATCCGACACTAAAGTCACAGTACGTAGAATTTATACGTGAATATTCAAATCTAGGACATCTTTCAGTGTCACCTGTTGCAATACCAAATCCTTCTTACTTTCTATGTCATCATGCTGTATTCAAAGAGGACAGTGAGTCCACCAAGATTCGAGTAGTGTTTGATGGCTCCACTCCTACTACCTCTGGCTACTCTCTAAATGACATTTTAATGGTTGGGCCTAATCTGCAAAATTCTCTATTCTCCATTCTAATTAGAGCACGTCAATATAAGTACATTCTAACGGGAGACATAGCTAAAATGTATAGACAAATTGCTATGGATCCGCATGATTGTGATCTTCAATTAATATTATGGAGAGAAGATGAGTCGCATCCTATTCAAACTTTGCGTTTAGATACTGTCACTTACGGTACTGCAAGTGCCAGCTATCTTAGCACTAAATGTCTGTGGCAAGTAGGAGAAGAGTGTGATGACGAATTAATTAAAACTATAATACAAAATGACTTCTTCGTCGACGACGTCATTACAGGCTCAGACAATGAAGATCAACTTTTATACATACAAAAGGCACTTTCTACTGCTTTAAACACTGCTTGTTTTCCCCTACGAAAATACAAAACAAATTTACCTAAATTATTCCATGATATAGAAATTAATACAAAAGAAAAACTTACCTTGAGTGAATCCTCCAGTACTCTTGGTCTTGGGTGGGATCCAAGTGATGACACGTTCAACTTTCCTGTAAAAAATAAAGACATAAACAATACAATAATTACCAAAAGATTTATAATGTCGCAGTCACTTCGCATTTTTGATCCACTTGGGTTAATAAGCCCATGTATAATTCAATCTAAAATATTGATTCAAAGGTTGTGGGTCAAGGGAATTGACTGGGATCAACCTGTACCTGACGAAATACAGGAAAGTTGGAATGAAATTTCAAAAAACTTACCTTTACTTGCAGACTTTCATATTCCACGTAGAGTGATTGGTGACTCACCAAAGTCCATAGAACTGCATTCGTTCAGCGACGCCTCACAAGTCGCGTACGGTGCTTGTATCTACATGAGAACGCTGAACGAAAACGATGAGGTGACAGTAAGTTTATTATGTTCGAAATCCAAGGTTGCTCCCATAAAGCCCATCACCATACCTCGCCTCGAACTTTGCGCGGCGTTGTTATCAGCTAATCTATGTCGAGCTGTTACCGAGTCCTTAAGACTTTTACCTACAAAAATAACACATTGGTGCGATTCTAATATCGTACTATGCTGGATAAAAAATGACCCAAGTAAACTAAAAACATTTGTTGCAAATAGAATAGCTGAAATTTTAGATCTAACTAATCGCATGGATTGGCGTCATGTTCCCACTGACGTTAACCCTGCTGACCTAATTTCTCGAGGTGTGAACGCTCATCACCTTCGTGACAATTTGATGTGGTGGCGAGGCCCGTCGTTTTTATACAATGATGAATCCAAATGGCCAAAACTACATCAAAACCAAAACATTGAATTACCTGAAATAAAAAGTCATTATATTAATTTACCTGAATCTACATTTGATTTTAAAATATTTTCAACCTTTTCTAAATTGCAAAGAACGTTTGCCTATATTTTACGCTTTTTACACAATTCAAAACGATCAAATAGGCTTAGTCGCTTATCTGGCCCTTTAACAGTGGCTGAATTAAATAATTCTTTTATTTTCATTTGTCGAGTTGCACAAAAACAATCTTTTCCTCTTGAATATAAAAGGATTCAAACAAAATCATTATTGCCTAAATCTAAATTATTATGTTTATCACCTTTCTTTGAGCCCACAACTAATCTAATAAGAGTTGGGGGGAGATTACATAATTCTAATTATTCTTTTGATAAAAAACATCCATTACTCTTGGATTCTTCTCATTATGTAACAAAACTTTATTTTGTACACGAACACTTACGAAATTTACATGCTGGTCCACAGCTATTGCTAGCAACGGTCAGAGAATCTGTGTGGCCTATGAACGGCAGAAGGTTAGCTAGAAGCGTTGTAAAGCAATGTGTTACTTGCGTGCGTGTTCGTGGGCAAACCATATCCCCAAAAATGGGCAACTTACCAACAAATCGTGTTTCAGTTGATTTTCCTTTCAAATCTGTTGGAATTGACTACGCCGGTCCCTTTCTTATATTAAATCGCAAAGGACGGGGTGCTAGATTAGTAAAATGCTACTTATGTCTATTTATTTGTTTACGTTTTAAATGCGTTCATTTAGAACCCGTTAGCGATTTGACTAAGGAAGCCTTTATTATGACATTTCGTCGATTTGTTGCCCGCCGTGGCAAGCCAGCGGAGGTTTGCTCTGACAACGGACGAAATTTCGTTGCTGCCGCTAAGGAAATCAGTAATTTTCTAAAACAAACTAGCGAATCTCTTTCTCAGTTTGCAGCAGGAGAAGGAATAAAATTTTCATTTATACCTGCTTACAGTCCTCACTTCGGTGGAATCTGGGAAGCTGGGATTAAGGCTGCTAAATATCATGTCAAAAGAGTCATGGGAAATTCCCATCTTTCATTCGAAGAAATAGGTACCTTATTCGCACAAGTAGAGGCAGTTTTAAATAGTCGCCCCTTGTGCCCTATGTCTTCATCCCCTGACGATTTCCTATCCTTATCCCCAGGGCACTTCCTGATTGGCAGATCACTCAATGCGCTGCCAACCCCAGTTCAAGACGATTGCAATACAACTCATCGTAACCGGTACGCTCGCCTTGAGCAAATAAGGCAAGCATTTTGGAAGCGCTGGCAAAAGGAATATATCTCCGAACTTCATCAACGCACCAAATGGAAGACTGATGCTAAGAAGCTGAATATCGGAGATCTTGTAATTCTACAAGAAGACAATACACCACCACTCAATTGGCGCCTCGGACGTGTTGCCAGACTTTTCCCTGGACCAGATGGCATATCTCGAGTCGCAGATATCAATACGGCAAGAGGCTGCGTGCGTCGATCTCTAGTTCGCCTGTGTCCCCTGCCTACATGTGAAGAGTTTCCTGGTTGAAGCTCTGCGTCCTTCAACGGGGGGAATTATGTTCGCGCCTGCTCATTTTGTTTGGGCAAATCATCACCCGCGTGTTTTGCGTCTACATGCAATTATTTTATTTTTTTTATTTTTATTGTTGTGTCGGTAGACGGGAAGAAAAGTTTTTTGCACTGATTCATTGTTCGGCTCCGCTATAAATGTTCAAAATTATGTAAATTATAGAAGTTTCAATTTCTTCATGAGTTTTACTAAAGGAATTCCAATCTTGTGCTTAAACACAAACAATTTTTGGTGGTGTCCCAATATAGCGAGGGCGACATGGTGACAATACGGCCGCCCCGTAACGGCGTGTGTAATTGCGGCCCCCTCCCGCACACCCCGCGCACTCGCTAAGCTTTATAATAACATAAATACATTCTAATGTATTAACGGATGAATAGAGATTCTAAGTATTTTCCTTTTGATAAGACGTTATGATTCCACTTTTTGCAAAAGTATATTTGAGATCAATTATTGTGACTGATAGAAAAGACAAATTGATTTTGCGAAAGGTAAGATTGGCTCTGAGAAAAATAAGAGGCAATTATGAGGAATGGAAGAAAAAATGGTAGTATCTAAGCCAATGGACATTGCTACATAATTCCCTATTTGTTTCAAGGGCAGCTTTCAAAGTTGCCAGGCTCAATAATAAAAAGTGTAAGGAGGCTGAGCTTTATTGAACTGCTCTTCTGGTACCAAAACGGGGAATACCTATAGATTACTTATAAGCCATAAATGTCTGAACCGGTAATTAATTTATTAGTACATGTAGATTTGAATCGTGCAATAGATAGTGTATTGGTAATTTATTTGCATTGGCTCATTGCTGGAGCCCTCCACCTGGTCTCCAGATTACGGTTTAACTATTCGGCTGTTGGGATTTGCCATCCTCGGGGCAAGGAGGGGCAGGGTACGCCATGATTTATTTCCACCACGAGCTTTTAGAATTACATTTACATATACATTTTTATTATAATAATATCCTTTAATTTTCACAAACCTTTCAATACCTACAGGAGAAGATAGATTACAATGGTTTATTTTAGGAATGTATATTTTTCTATATTATATATTTCCCACAAACACATACTTCGATTTCCATTTTGGGAACAAACTCTTATATGAAGGATCTGTCTTTGTAAGAAACATCTTTTGGGGCAGGCTGCCCGATACACAAGATGTTTAAGTACCTACCTAAAAATTCTCCGCGCATCGTAAATAAATATCAGTGTCGAGAGTATTGTAGTTTAGAGGTATGAGGAACAGGGTGTAAAGCTCACTCATTACCACTCACTACATAGAAAAGGGAGGATCCTCCATTCAGATTGGTGTTGTGTATGGTGGGCAACACAGAGTACTTTTTGATAGACTGAAAGTGGGCAACTGCCCCACGATTGATGTTGGGACGTTGTTTAAATTGTGCTTGTTGCGCGGTAAAACGTTATTATGATAATAGATGGCGCCACGAGTCTTTCGAATCAAAGACAGGACGTCTGTCGGGTCAGGTAGTTCCTTATAAATTCAGGTTGCTATGTGTTGAGAAACACCACTTCGCTTTTCTTCTTTTGACCAAGTCCTACAACTAAACTTTACTTTTCGAAATATTCTTCTAACTTACGTTAGAAACTCTTTGAGTTAATAAGATGCCATGGATTTAACTACGGAATCCATAAAGAAGTAAAATCGGAAGGCTGTCAAAAATGAATATGCTGTCATAATGAATTTCCAAAAGCAAAATCCAAATTTTTTTAATTCTACAAAAATGGACGAATTTTTCAAAAGAATTTCTAAAAACTCGCCTGTTCTTAAAAATTATGAAATTGAAATAACACCAACCAGCGTGGGTAAGTTAGCGGATGTAATATGTTACACATTATAAATGCGAAAGTGGGTTTTTTTGCAACGGAACGAGAGATGTGATTTTTGATTTTTGCACAAGGCTGAGATAAATGATTTAGCTACGCTAGTAATATATAAGTTAATGGCATAATATATATATATAAATATTTATGGGCTACAGCTCAGGGCTGCAGAGTGACATGGGCTAATTTTTATCCCGTCAAATGGGCAGTACCTGTGGGTTAGACAGTGGAAGCCGCGGGTATAATCTAGTGACACATAACATGTAACCGAAATCAATGGGACAAACACGATATTATGTTGCAGCCGCAGATGATGCTTTTTCTAGTTCTTTAATCAGGAGTATACCTAACAATACTATAATCTAACAAATAAAAATTTCGAATACAACAATGTCCTATGAATATAACTATGTCCTGTTGAATATAACAATGACCTGTTGAATATAACTATGTCCTGTTGAATATCACACAATATATACATTGTCATTATTCAATTTTGTAATACGTGTTTTTATTTCGGTGAGTAAATTATTTATTTATTTTATTAATTGCAGCACCGGCGCCCTCGTCCACACCAGATATTAAGGCCCCGACTGAGAAGTTTCCAGACACAGAAGAATCTCAAATAGTTAAAGATGACACAATCAAACATAAGATAGAAGTGGCGCCTAGAGAAATTGATGATTATGGCTTTGGTTTCTACACGGCAAAGCCAGAAGAACCAGTAGTGCAAAAAGAACCAGCAACTAATGATCTCGTAAAGATGTTAGAACAAGGTGGCGAAACGACGGACTTCCTTAGTTAGCCGTGGTTGCCAGCCTAACAGAGAATAACACACGCGACATGATAAACTTTTGAACATAATGACAAAACTGACCCCTTATTTCACATTGAGACACATTATGTTAAAGTGAACACTTTCATAGGTACTCGTAATAATAGTTTCAAATATTTCATGTTTGTATTAATCGGATAAACTGACAAAAAATTGCACGTGCAATCTCGATCTAAATACATTTTGAGTCCATTTACACATTGTGCTGCTTTTATTTTACCCCTATGCTTGCGAAAAAAGTCCATTTGGTCGATCCTATATTTTAATTGGCCTTTAGAACGATATTCACGTAGGCGTCACCTCTTGTCATGATAACCTTAGTGCGTCGTTGGAGATTATTTAATGAAACTTTTGGCTGAAAGTACGGAAGCGGCAGTGTGGTTAGGGTCCCCGCAGGACCGGTCCCTGTGGCGATGTTTTGGGGAGGCCTAATGGCCTATGTCTGTCAGCGGAATTACGAAGATTATTATAAAGAGAAATTGGTACTCACATTGCCATGAGGGCCCTCGCCAAGGAAGGTGACTGGTCGCATGCGCCCCCGCGGGAAATCCAGCAGGGGCGCCACTCCGTTTGGGGGCTCGGCTTCTGGGAGTTTGATGGAGGTGAAGAGTCCTGGGGCTGGCTTCTCACGGCGACAAGCGCGTTCTTCCGGATACGTCTGTGAATAAGCTCATCGCGTAAGTATTCGTGCTCATAAGCTTTACCACCTGATGTATTTGGTTTCATAGATCTATGAGTTGGACCTGTGCACTGTGGTCCCACAGAGCTCGGGATCGCCGCATTGGCGGCGCCGGCGTCTAAAGACGGCAATACTAATAAAATTAGTGAGCGCGCGTGAGACACCGTATTCAGGATGCAAAAGCGTTGCATTAGGTCTATGTGCGGTCTACAAAAGACAGTTTGTATGCCTTACTTCAAACCATTAAAACTCTTAACATTTCCGGTACTATACATATTAGAAACTGCACTTTTTGTAAAAAGAAACCCGCATTTATTTATTAAATTATCAGCAGTCAAGAAAACTGAATTGCGTGCTCAGTACAAAAATCAATTATGTAAGACTGCTTTGATGTACAAAAGCTTTTTCGGAATTGCTCCTAGAATATATAATAACATTCCTAATTCCATGAAGATAATGCCATTGTCAAAATTTAAAAATCTTACTGCAGAAAATTCTTCTTGACAAATGCTACTATACAATAGACGAGTTTTTGAACGATAGAGTTTTAATAAAATTAATTATTAATGCTGTATTTAAAATTATTACATCTGTATTTTTTTTTGTGAATAATAGAATCTTTCTTTTTATTATTGACATCTTTTTAGCATATTTAAATTGCATGTTACCATATTTGTATGTATTAAGACAAAAGATAGCGTACTATTTCATATGTATGGCCTATTGTATAACTATGTTTCACAAATAAACTTTATGATTATGATTATGACCTGGCATAATCCGTCGGTGCTCTCAACTTACTGAGAATTTTACTGAAAAGTGATTTTACTAAATTATCAAATAAATGGACAAAGGAAAATGTAATGAGAGACGAATTTATAATGTATTCACAGACGATGTTAACTAATGGAGAATTCAATATTGGTCATTTTTTAGAACGTTTAAGATAAAATTGTAAGATAACTATTAAAATGCAAAACAGTTTTTACTTTTATTGTACTTTTTTCTGTTGTTTTTTCTATCTGTCAAATAAATCTGACCAACGGGAAAAAAAATCCCGTTGGAAAGACTATAGTCTGTCCATCAATCTGTCCACTGGGAAAAACTCCTTAAAGTTAAGGCATGATTAGCGTCTGCTTAAACACATAATTTTTTGAGGTACCTACAAACATCTCAATGTTTACAAACATTTTTTTCCTTTTTTTAGTATGTACATAGTGGGTTTGAGTTCTAAGTAAAATCTCATTAGAGTGCCGAGTTATTAACGGAAGTATTGATCAATAGGCAGTGTTCCTACATCACATAATGTTCAACAGTACACATTTTATAATGTACCCGTAAATAACCTTGTTCCTGCTTAATTGCTATTCCCCTCCCAAGATTGCGTTGCCATAATTTATACGGTACCATGAATTATTATAGACGTAGGTGTATTATATGTGTGGACTGCAGTTATTATGTGGCCATTCATAATAAATTAAATTACAAATGAAGTTTCATGTTCTTTGCGTGACGGGTTTTCTTTTCCTGAATCCATTTCGATTCGTTACAAATAAATCCGTTTGTAAACCAAGTTCGCTGTATAAAGTGATAAGCTGTGTTTCCTGCAACAAAGTTTTATATGTTCAGCGGTCACTTAAATCTCAAAGAATTAGCTCGACCGCACGCGATGGAACAAACTCGCGTCGAACTTAGCTCACACAAAACAAACGTTATTCGCAATAGAAAGTCTGTAGCTAAAGCCGGCGACTTAGTAGCAAAGCCGTACAAAGCCATAGTAAAACATTAACAAAACACGATCGAGCCCAACGAATCGCTGGCTCATAATACCTCGTGTACTCATTTATCATTTCGTAAACGACCGCGTAATACCCGTAATGAGTAAAATCCAAGCATACCTTGGGCAATACCATTAATATTACCAAAACCCGGTCTCTCCCCTTCAATGGATGTGCCCCCGTACTATAGTTTGAAGACCTTTGTGGTGTACAAATTTGGTGTAGGTAGTAGGTACACTATGTAAGTAATCGTTTGTGAAGAGAGGTGTGTGAGAGCGTGAAGTTCCGTAGTTTGGCAGGTTGGTGCTATTTATATCAGAGTGGTGGTAGCAGGTGGGAAGTTAACTGAAGTAGTGGTTAACTTTATTTTTAATAAAATATTCAAGTGTCTTTCGTGTGTCCAATATCTTAAGATATCAACCTCTGATTTAATAAAGGTTTAATCTCGCAGGGAGTAACGAATTTTGAACATAATCAGACTGTAATGTTCCCACTGTTGGGACAAAGGCCTCCTCTCGGTGAGATATAGTGGGCTGTAATCCACCACTCGAACCCAATGCGGATTGGTTAGATGTCACATGTCTTCCAATTTTTGTTTTAGGACATGCCGGTTTCCTCACGATATTTTCCTTAACCATTTTGAGAGCAGTGGTGATGAAATAATTAACACAAAGTAAAGCGCCTGTCTGGGTTCCAACCTACGACCTACACAACCCGTAAGTTGCGACCGTTATCACAACTCAAAATTTTAAAAGTTTGGTAAGAATTTTTGAAATACTTCTGATACTGCTAAGTTTATTCTGGCTGTACTCTTGGCTAGACTATTAATTCAACAAGCTTGTATCAAGTACCTACCTAGCTATGCTCCTCGCATGCAGAGTAAGAGTCAACACAGAGAGAGCAGGATGTTTTGATACAGTAGCTACCTGGGCTATGTCTGCTTACTCCGACGATCCGAAAGCCTAACTAGTTAATGTTGCGAAGTCGAATCATCGCATCAAGGATGACACTCAAACTGACATATCATTTGTTAAATGGCTAAACTGTTTTCAAAAACAAAATATTTCCACAAGTACCTAATTATCCCACCTTCAATTACTGATGTTTTAATTAAATCCATTGTTTTATTTTCCTCTTCGTGAAATGAAAAAGTTAAGAGGCTGTTAAAGAACAAAGTAGGAAATTCCGCAAATGAGTTAGAAAAAAAAATAACCTGCATTCGAAAGATAAATAAAAGAGTTGGCTTTATAAGGGTCTCAATGTAGCTTTTCTTTTGCTCACTGGCCGTTAAATTGATAAAAAATATTTATAACATTATTGAGATTTACATCATACTGCACCGAAATAACGGAACATATTCAGTTTTCATCATTTCTTCTCGGTACATAAATTTTATTTATGAGTAAATAGAATAAGCCGACGGCTATGCAAAGCAATCCATTATTTAATTCAGCTCCAGTGTGACACCCCTGGCCGTGGGGGGAAGAGGGTGTTGGAGGGGGGGTTCCGGGACATGTGACATATTCTCGTGCCACACGGGGGTACTTACAGTAGCTAGTGTTGTGGCTACATGTTCCCGGGTGTTGCCCGTAATGGAGTGCCCGCAGAAAATGGGGAGGCAAAAATGTTGCACTAGAATTATGCACGGAGTATGGAAGATTTAGATGAGGTGACGGGCCTGTGAGTCAGTGGTATCAGCTGTTTCTTAAAGAGTGACATCTTTGATGTGGTGTTTAAAAGTTTGATCAGCCGTGTCACTACACTATACTGGGGTCATCTCTGACTATGGAGTCATCTACGTCAAAATGTAACATACAAGTATTTTGTATGGTTGTTTGTAGTCATTATTAATTGTAATATTTGTGAAAATTAATTTCCACTTACACTAGCTATTTCTTTTTCCTGACGAAAAACACAAAAATTACCCTCAAAGCCCTTATGATATCAACCCCAAATCCCCCTAAATGGAACCCTAACCCCCGCCCCTCAAATGACCCATCACAGGTATTTTTAATTAACTTTGAAATTAAAGCTTTACTGAAGATCGTTTTTCATAGCTGTCATATTTCCATGCAATAATTTTAGCTAATTCACTGAACAGTAAAGTGCTGTCATAACGTTATTTATGTACTTAGGTATTTAATTATAAACAAAGATTAGACTAAATTATTTAGAAGACGATTGTTGTAGTCGGAAAAAGAGATAAGTAAAGAAGACTTTTAACAACTTTTCCCTAAATTACCGACTTTTTCCTAAATTTATAGTCATCGTCTGCCTAGCTTTTTCCCAACCATGTTGGGGTCGGCTTCCAGTCTAACCAGATGCAGCTGAATACCAGTATTTTACATGGAGTGACTGCCTATCTGACCTCCACAACCCTGCTACTGGGTAATACTATACCCCTTGGTAAGACTTGTTGTCAGACTTTCTGGCTTCAGACGACCCGTAACGACTGTCAAATATCCAAGAATGACGCCAGGACCAACGGCTTGACGTGCTTTCCGAGGCACGGAGGGGTTTTGGTAGGTAAAAATGGTCACCCATCCACGGACCAGCCGCGGTAAGCGTTGCGTAACCTCATCGATCGACCCGTGCGGTGTGATGATGTTTATGATCTTTAGCATTATTTAATAAGTAAGTATTCGGGCCAATTTTTAAGTTTATAGATCAGAGGGATCAGATTTTTCAAATAGACTGTATCCCTCGCTTTTCACCCCACTTAAATTATAAATATAATAAAAAAATTACAATAAACATGCTACTAAGAATTTACATGTTTTTTTAAACAATTAAAAATTACATTTTTATCATATCTATTCGAAAAGAGCTAGTGTATTCTTCTAAACAGGGACTAAAATAGCTCTTTAATCCCTAGGGACTAAAAGTGTTTTGAATTTGGAATGTGGATATTGTTAGTAAAAGTTCGAATTACCAAAGAGATCAATCACGAACATTGTATGAACAAGCAACAGCCTGTATGACAAAGTAAACGCGCGAGCCAAATTAAAAAAAAAAAACTGTGAAAAAATGAAAAACGCGCGAAAAGTATTCTGCCTTCGTTCGTAATAGTTTATTCAAATTAGGATTTTACTTAGTTTTATAAAAAAAGAGTATGAAGACATACTGAAGTAATTGTATATAAATAAATATCTAAACGTACTATTGTTATTCATAAGTTGCACTTACTTATTTTTTCATAGAGGGTGATAAAAAGTAGTGTCCACCTCGGGAGCAACACTATTTTAAGCTCGAGTGACGTACTTGGATTCAAAGAAACTCTCGCCTTCAAAATAATTGTTTGCTTCTTTGGCAAACAATCTACTATAATATACAATAAAACAAAGCATGTCTTTTTAATTGGCGTTAATAAGCATACCTACTTAGTTTAAAATAAATTAAAATTAGAGGGGCCCATGGCTAAATAATAACAGCCGCACAGGTCGATCGATCAGGTTAAGCTACGCTTGCCGCGGTTGGTCTGTGGATGGGTGACCATCTTTACATACCAAGAGCCCTCTGTGCCTCGGGAAGCACGTCTCGGCTGTCATTCGTGGATCTTTGACAGTCGTTACGGGTAGTCAGAAGCCCGAAAGTCTGACAACAAGTCTTACTTACCAAGTGGTATCGTATTATCTAGTAACTGGGTTGTGGAGGTCAGATAGGGAGTCGCTCCATGTAAAATACTGATATTCAGCTGCATCCGGTTAGACTGGAAGCGGACCCCAAAATAGTTAGGAAAAGGCTAGGCAGATGATGATGATGCCTTAGTTTAAAATTAATTTATTACCTAGTTAAATTAATTTAAAAATGATAATTTTTACTTGCACCTTATTAGTTATCTGACTATGTCATTGTCAACATTTTGAATGCAAAAAGCAGTTATAAAAGGTGAGATGTGCCCACTATGTGGGAAAGGAATTTGTTTGAAAATTGCCTAACAATATTTCTCCTTGACCCGAACCTATAGGTAGCCGAGTTTATCATCTCGAAAATAAGTCGTAGCGCTAGCGACTGATCTACTAAGCGAGCGAAAGTGATGCAATTACTTTTGAAATGCAAAAGAAGAGAGATGGCTATAATGTGCGTGCGCTCGGAATAAAACGACGTATGTGACAAAACGAATTTACTCCTTTTTTAACAAAATAAATGAATATAATTTAAAACTACTTTGATATAATAATTATCTGTGTTTTTAAAGTAAATTCCATTGAGCGTTAGGTACGCTGTGATGTCGAAAAAAGTAAAAAAACAGATTTAATTTTGAAATATTTTTGTATCGAGAAAAATTCATTGAATCGTGTATTCTTTTTACATGACACTAGACCAAAGAGTCAAAAAACATATACCAAAATGTTCGTGTTCGTAATAGAAAAACCACATTTTTTTCAATATATCACCTTAAATTGTAGTGTGCCCGAGATAAACATTGAACATTGTCTGCGTAATGTAAATATACATATTTATTTCAGGACTGAATAACTCTTTAACGTCATGAATTTCTGTTGATTTCGTTTGTCCAAACGTGATAAAGGCTGTTTACAAAGTAATGAATGGAAGCTGAAACACATTATTATGTTTAAATTTGAATGTATTTCGTGCGATAAAAATTCCAAAGTTTCATGAATATATAAATAGAATTGACTGAATGATTTTATTCGTTGGCATTTTAAACTGAAATTGATATTGCATAATAAACTCACACTTTCTTCCCATGGGGGTATACATACAGAACGCCATCTGCGACAATCCTTACATACTCATTTTATATTAATTAAGTTATTTATCATGCAAAAGTAAACAACTTAATTAGCAACATTTTCCCAAAAAAATATAGTTTCTGAAGCAATGCATGCGCATCGTAACTATTCGAAACCTATTAAAAGTCTTCGCAAGTTGTGTTAAAGTTGCGCCAACTTTGGTGTACTTGTGCAGAAAGCGAGAAAACTTCGAGATCGCTGTGTGTATAAAAATACCGAATGAAAGAAAATACTGGTTCCATTTTAGTAATGAGTGGTTTATTTGGTTCTGGTTTTTCAAAGCAAGCTCTTTGAGTAGCAGTTGCCTTTAGCCAGCAAAGGTTTTTAGCGGTTTTGGCTCTCTTAGACACAAACTTTATATCTAAAAACGATACAGATTGAACCGCTCCGTTTATTAAAACGTAGTGCAAACGTTCACCATAGTCAATAAATAGTTTTCCTCATTAAAACTGCAAGAGATAATTTTTCTGGGTAACTCTAGTATAAAACTTTTTCCATAACGTTGGTATGGGGTATAAACCGGGCATGGGTCACCATAACGAGTGGAACTGGGGAAAGTTCTCGAATAGTTCCACGTAAGTAATGTACGCGCAATAAATCCGCCTGTGGAGGTACGTACCTTTCACTGAATATTTAACGCGTTACGGAGTGAAACACTAACTTATTACCATCTGGCAGGACATTCATATTACAAGAGATATCATAGAAACAACGTTTTCGAATGTAAATAATATAATGGGCGATAAGAATAATATTTTTGTGGACTTTTGATATGAGAGTACTCGTCCGTTAAATGGCACGTCAAGTTCTAGAAAAATGCTTTCGTGTAGTGTGGCCTCCGTGACACATCAGTGTCCCGAATTCTACTGGTTTTAATTCTCGTTATGTCATTTTGTAATTTTTATTCTATTAGATGTGATTTTTCCATTCGGAAGATTTTACTTGAAGAATAAATATGACAGTTTGACATGTTTTCTTTACAAAAGCTGTCATATTCGCAATATTTACTCCTCAGTTATAAGTTATCTCACTAATAACAAATCAGCCTTAAATCTGTAAGGGCGCATTCCACCAAACTTTTATACATAGACTAAGTCTTAAACTGGGAATAAATTTTTAGTTTTTGACTGTTGAAAGATCAGCCCTTAAGAGGAAATGCGGTCGGAGAGGCTTTTTGAAAAAGCCTAAGTAAAAAGTCATAATTCTAGGTTTGGCTTTCGCCTATTTTCGTTTCCAATATTGGACCAATTTAAAACATATTTCGTAAACAGAATAAGAAGGATATACACTGTGTCCCTATGTTTTTCTTTTTTCATTAATACTTGTCAAATTTGTACACTAGGCCTCTGTTGACAGCGGCAGTTTTGAGCATTATTCGAGGGTTCTAGTACCGAGGGCTTATAAAAATAATATATCATCAAAAAGGAAAACACAGGGACACAGTATATATCCTTCATAATCTGTTCATGAAATATCTTTTAAATGGGGAATTATAAAACGATCGAATAAAAAAAAGCTTAGCGACTGATGATGAGATACTGTTTTAATAACTTGAGCGGTATGAATTTGAGTAAGCGAAAAATTAACTAAACTAACGACGAATATTAATTAATATTAAAATCCAGAACGAGCTTACAAAAAGTGGGTTGTAATTAATCCATTTCAGATATTAAAATTCTAGCCGTGCGACTAAATTACTAAGTGAGCGACTAGAAATACAGGGGTGTGTCACGTTTGATATAGAAACATACACATAGGATACAAAACACACACACACACACGACATAGGATGCAAGAGCGAGCCAAGGGCACCCCGAGGTTCGGTTGTGTTAGGTTACTTTAAACCTCTTCATTTTGTATTTTAAGTAACTCAAATTAATGTTTGTAAGTTGTTGTTCTGTTGATTTCTCGTCACTCGCAGTCAGTCGCCCACTTAGTAATATTATATCGTAAATTAATTATGTTTGTCACTTAAAACTTTAATTTACAGTCACTCGTTTAAATACTACCCCTTTTAAATTGGTCCAATATTGGAGGAGAAAATAGGCTCAGCCAAACCTCGAATTATGACTTTTTACTTAGGCTTTTTCAAAAAGTCTCTCCGACCGCATTTCCTCTTAATGAAATAAAGAGAAATTAATTATTATAATCACAGATGGACTTAAGTCTTAAAACCGTCAGTTCTCATAAACATTACGACAATTAGCACAATTCAAGAAGATAAAGGGAAGGTAAGCATTTGTCCATAGCTATTAAAAGCGTGGCTTCCCGCCCCGTGAGCGCTTGCTGAGGTAGCAGCCGTTGGAACAAAGATACAGCGGCTGTTCCAAGACAAAGCACTGCACTTGCTAAGAAGTGAGACGAGGCAAGTCTGATAAAGCTATGCTGCTATACGTAACTACCTAAATTTGGGTTTGGAAACCTTTTTGTAAGTTTGTTAAAAATGAAAGTTAAAAATGAAAAAATTAGATGTCGGTAGGAATAATTTTAAAGTCACTGTTGGGCAAAGGCCTCCCTACTTTCTTTCCACGTCTCTCTATCATTATATGAATTTTCCTTTTTTTTATCCATTTTCATTATAAGAATTGAATATTGTTGAGTTTTAGGAGAGTCCCATTGCAGAATGTATGACAAAAAAAATGCGTTTATTAATACTAATTTATTGTTCAAAAAGTTCAATTAATATTATGAGTGTTTCTGTTGCAATCTTCTTCAGAAAACCGCAACTGTATAAAGTATTAAGTTATAGTTTAATATCAAGTTTATCCAACATTTAACCCAGTTGTTTTTAGTTTGAATACCATTCTTAGTATCAGAACGTTGTTTGTTGTTAGTATTAAACTTAATTAACAACTAGTGAACTATAATAAAGCTCCGCACACACTTTGAGACAACGCCATCGACGCCGCGCTCAAGACTGACAACGGAGCGACACCGCTTTAGCGCAATGTAATTAAAAATTACCTGAGACGGCGCTCAGGTGTTCTCGAACAAAATGCATTAATTAACTTCGTTGGAAAAACCTCAAATAAGGTATGTAGCAACGCTAATTATCTTAGTTGTCTCGTATTCTATCGCAGTTTTCCACCTCGATCGTACCTACTATGCTACTAAGCCTCTGTATTTCTTTCTGTAAGCTTTTTGTGGTTTCTACTGTAACGAGTACCCGTATACGTAATGCTTTGTTTTTAGGTTGCGGCTCGAGCTTTTTAAATAAGGATGCAAGCTTCAGAGGAACCGAGAACGAATTTTTTTTTGCTCGGTCTGCTCTCTGGAAATAATGATTTAAAGAAGATTTTTATCTACATTGCAACTGAGTTTTTAACTTCGGAAGTTAAAGTGATTGAGGCACCTAAATGTAAAAGCTCTAAACAAATAATCTTATTTTAAAAGTAAAAGAAAATTCAAACACATTCACCACCAACGCACAAACCTATGTAACTCAAGTAATACCTAATATCATTGAATCACGTATAACAGCAGGAATAACATAAAAGGCTACTATTTTATCAAGCCACAAAAAGATTCGACCGACAAAAGGCACAGCCCTGAAGGTAATCCTTGAGTGGGCAGTGAGCATACGTCGTTTGGGCAAACTCCCAGTGTCATTATAAAATACGGGCCACAATGTGGATTCACTTTGAGAAATGGAGGGCGGGCTTCTGAACACCTGGGTCCCGCTCCAACTATGTACGAGTATGTACGGTGTTGTTGTTCCCCTTTTTGTAAGTTGCAAAGTCACTTGAGTTATATTTATCGACTCTCCTAAAGTGAATAGCATAATGTGTTGCTCTTGTTTGTTGAGGTTTTTCTTCCGTTTTTTGATATTATATTTTATGAAAATATATTTAAATAGTCCGTCAGTTTTGTTATACGTAGATATTATTCAGAAGGTTATATTGAATTCTATGCTCGTTTATGCACAAAAGGTATTAAACCAGAAAGTAAATAGGTGTGAAACTATGTAGGCTGTGTTGTCCGACGTAACTGACAAAGGACTGGAAATCGTGCAATGAGAGACAATTCAGTTATTCGGCTCGTCACAGGGTATTGTTCACGTGTACCGTCTGCCAATTAGCAGGGACAACCCTGATATTTGCCCTTTTGTGATAAATTACATTGTTTAAGTGTCGAACATATAACCAAAAATTAAAGTGCCGATGCGGGCCAGAAATAAAAATGACTATTTTCTTATGGGAAATAAAAACAACTGTTTTAGGCATAACATTATTAAAGAAATACCAACGTTTAATTGAATTTAACATTCTGCACATATGATTTATGGGATTTTCAATCTTAAATAGCAGCCGAGGAGTTAATGGTGGACTTTCGTTGTAATAGTAAAAAATGCTCAAGAGGTCATTTCTCATAAGACAGCAGTGCTTTTTTTTTTTCTGGCACTTTAATTTTTGGGTATGAAATGAATGTTGTCCTGAGCGAGATTAGTTCGTTGTAGTTGCGCAGAATACTAAGTTAACGTATTTATTTATTGGGTACCTTAAAATTATTGAAATGAAATACTTACTGACTAAATAAGCTTTTGATTTTCATGATAAAACCTGAACAGTTTGAGCTTTAATTACTTTTTAATACTTACTCAAAGTTTTAACAGTTCTTCAAAACAAGCCTGCGATTTACAAATCATATTGTTTGCTGACAAGTCAAACAAATCTATCCATTCAACGAAGCGTCGAAGCGATAGAGCTTTTTTGAAACTAGTTTTGTAGTAGTCCAATTGGCCGACGTCACCGCACTACATCTGGGTCTGTAAACACCGTCCTCTCTAATTTGTTTGCCACAACCGTGTGTCGCGTTTACTCTCGCCAAATGTACCGCCCGTACCGGTGCTCCGGCGCGTTTTATCATGAATTATCTTTAAACACTCTGCTAGACTGCATACTATTCGCTATTCACTACCAGCAAGTTGTTCGCAAGTGTTCGCTTAGTAATGTGCACGTATATTTTGCCAAAATTGTCCACCTTATTGTTTTTAGTTGAGAATAACTCAGGACCAGTTCAGCCGAGCGGTTTATTGAATTTCTCGAGTTCTCAGGTGAATTATTTCTTGAAAAGAAATTCGTTTGACGCTTACTCTGAACGGTAAAGTTTTTCAAATCTATTGAGGCTTGAAGCTGTCTATTATCTTGACTGTTTAATATCAATCGTCAATATTATTTATGAAATTCTGTCATATTTTAGAAGTCCTAGGAGTTCTTATTGCAAGTTTCGTTTGTATAACACACAGCTGTTCAAATTAACGGAACGAGAACGTACGCGGCGAAGTTTACTGATTGGAGAGACACTTGACGAGAAGTTTCTATTGCTCCCACATTAAAGGGAGTAGTGAAAGAATGGTATAGTTTGTAGAGAAGATTGATCGTCGGCACGGAACTGAGTTGTATTAGAATGCGATGCTCGTGTTCCGCCGCTTTGTCTCGGCAACTTTTAATAAGGTCACAGGTGTTGTACTGCGAATGAATATTTTGGTTCTACGAAAGTTGGGAAATAAAGGATGCCTAAATTCTTACAAAAGCTCGAGTATATTATCACTAGAGTGGCCCGTAAAAATAGAGAGCAACTATATTTTAGTGTAATAATGTTAGAATGGATTGGCTGAAGCTTTTGGCCGAGCCGTACGATGCTCGATAGAACTTAATGTATACTACTTTAATATCGTTTCTGCTACATTTTGTAGATTCATATTTCCTGCTTCAACATAATTATCTTTTATAGAAATTATTTTAGTTCCAAAAACTTGTCATAACTCTTATTACAATAGTAGGTAGCCGTAGGTACCAGCACGACTTTAGCTTGCCGTGGCCCACGGATCCGTCCGAATACTGAACGCTACGAACCGCTGCAGTTATAAATTGTACTAACGTCAGGGCAAACGGGCTGTTTTGGATAAACGATATAAAACACGGCACGCAAATAAAAATGCGAGGACATTTGTTCACTAATGACTGAAATCAAATAGCCGGCCGTTTTACGGACGATAGTTAATCTTAGATTATTTTAAACACGGTTTTCTGTTTTACGTTTTAATCTCGAAAAAGTCTATATGCAGAAAAACAGGCCTCTTCTGCGATCTTTGGTTTTAATCAAAATAAATATCTATGGTAAGGTTAGACGCCAACTTGTTTATAGTAAACTAGCAGCGCCCCGCGGCTTCACCCGCATAAGTGTCGATCCCGTAGGAATATCGGGATAGAAACTATCCTATGTCCTTTCCCGGGACTCAAACTATCTCTATGCCAAATTTCATCTAAATTGATTTCAGCGGTTTAAGCGTGAAGAGGTAACAGACAGACACACTTTCGCATTTATAATATTAGTATAGATACGATATATTGGGGATTGCATACATAATGTATAGATCAGCCTACCTAACATTCTGGTATCGTATCATGCATAAGCATATCTTAGGTTGGTTTTATCGTCACGCGTTTCGGCAGCGCCGTTGGAGCGCGCGCGTTCGAAGATGTATGGGGTAGTAGTTGCGTTTCAAAGTCACGCGCTTGAGCAGCGCCGTTGAGCAGTATGCGTTTTAGTGTACACAATACATCTTCGAACGCGCGCGCTCCAACGGCGCTGCCGAAACGCGTGACGATAAAACCAGCCTTAAACACGTAAGCAGGCATTTGTTCATCCTGTGATACAGTATGCAAAAAGCACGTTTTAAAACGCTTCACAAAGCATCAAACGTAATTCAAAGCGAGCTCGGCATTAAACAAAACAATTGAAAACGTCTGAAAACGTTCGTAATTTTTATTAAAACTTGATACTAACATAACCAACATTCAATTACATAATCGTAAACTACATCTCAAAAATAACAATTTAATATTGTGTCATGTCGATCATTATCATTGTTTCAAATAATAAAATAGATATCTTAATAGAAATTGAAGACAAAAGCCCAGAGACATTACAGAAAAAATTCAATTACATCTCATTTCTAAAATATTGTTTTCCATTCGTCCTCTGTATTACCCCATCCCTCCCTACTGCGGGCTAAGCGACACGTGTACGATTTTTTATATCTTTTTGACTCGTTGCAAAGAGAATATCGTAATATGTTTCGATTAGCGTTGCCTTGGGTTCGTTTCATCTGAAAAATGTGTCTATGTTACGAAGTTCCCAATCCAATCGTTGCTCTTTTCATGTCTTTTTACACCTTGCTTTGACGGTAGACTACGTAAATTTTGTATTTATACGGGGCAATTTTCTATCATTGTTATCGTGCTTTTGCAAATCGTTTACACGTAGTTTGGAATACGGGTTTATTTTAATGAATTATCTACGGCCACGAATGCGTAGATACATACATAATTTATTTTACAAAAGTAATGTACAGACGCCAGCACATCAAGCTACCCGAAACTGTCAAAATTTCCCAATCAACTTTGAACCTTATGCTTTAGCGATAAAGTTGAAAATCTATTAAAGAAATTTAACGGATTGTAGTAGGTTGATGTGCTGGCGTCTGTACAAAGTAGGTATGCGCAGCATTTACAGCGTTGGGCTTACAAGTGCACAGAGATTTCATCAATGACCCCTATGCTAGATGGAACCTGTATTACAGGGGTCATCCATCCGTCCATTATACAAGATTACAGGTGAGTAAGTAGTATTTATTTTTTAGGGGAACAATAATGTGCTGTATTGTACGTGTAAAATCACGTGAATAACTTGATTTGAAATTATAGCTCAGACAGAGAGTCAGACGTAGCGTTTCATAACATGAAATAAATATATTATCTATATACTAATATATTAATATTATAAAGCTGCAGAGTTTGTTTGTTTGTTTGAACGCGCTAATCTCTGGAACTACTGGTCCGATTTGAATGATTCTTTTAGTGTTGGGTAGTCCATTTATCGAGGAAGGCTATAGGCTATATAACATCACGCTACGACCCTTAGGAGCCGCGCAGCGTGTGACACCGCGGGGAACAGCTAGTGAAGATATATTTATTTCATGTTATGAAACGTAGACTTTAGATCTGTAGACCATTTTTTATTTTATCAAGTACCTGATACTTGTTGACAGGCCTACGCTATCCTCCCATACCTACTGTAATTTGAAAATATTGTAAAAGCCAATTATTTTTAAAAAGAGTAACCGTGGAGTTTCTTGCCGGTTCTTCTCCATAGGAAACGACCAATTGGAACCGTGCACCTAGCTTCTGACGTTTCATAAGTGCCCATGTAGGCTTATGTGAAATAAAATATTTTGATTTTGATATTTTAATACCATCGCCAATCTGTTTGCTACGTTATCCGTTACGTATTGTACAATTGCACGAAATCAGCTAAAACATAAACTCAGTCTGCTGGTTCAATTAACATTGTAATTAGTAAAGGGTGATTTTCAAACAATGCGCCATGGTCGGGCTCTACTGGACTGTCACTAACTTTGCTTTGAGCACAACCTCATCACGTTCAGCTAAAACATCGGAATCATTGGAACGAAGCATGAGTCATGATAAACAAAGGTACTCGTACATTATTGCCTTTTGACTGAAGCGAGGGAGTTCAAGAGGAATGTTTAAATTGAGATCGGAATTTAAATAATAAATCCATGTAACTTGTAACATTATTGAGTTCAAATACTTTCAAGTCAGTTAGTTATAAGTCAGTTGTACTTAATATTTAGGTAATAAGTATTAAAACGTATAATTTGAATAATCATTTCATGACCTTTTCTAAACATTTTGAACGACTATATTTGAAGCAACACTTCCAAAACAAAAGAGTACCGAACCCTACCCAATTTAAGTAACATTGTAAACTGCTAAAAACCCATCGCACAATCTAACCCGATACGCCTACCTAAACAACCCAACGGGGAGCACTAAGATTGGCTTTCAAGCTCAGCCTTTATCAGATTGCCAATGAATCACCTGTGCCTAAATACGTCTGCCGAAGTCTGATATGACAATATGTAGCCTTGTACCAAGGAGGCCGTATAAGTCAGGTCCATTCATGACAAGCGTTTAGGCAACCACAACTGTTCGTATCGCCCTAATAACTAATCTGTCAAATACAATTAATCCCATCGTGGCTGCAGTGGGTAGGCCATCAAGGGCCATGCTTGTCACTTCGATAATCTTGCATCACAAAGGCAGGGTGCAAATTGGCAAGATTCGTGTTACATAGCTGAAGAGACAATTTCCCTGCGATATACTTACATCCTATACGGTAGCTTCTTCGAAAGTATTTAATACTAGCTGTTGCCCGCGACTTCGTCTACGATCCAGGATGAAAAATAGCTAATGGCCTTTTCCACGTCATGGTCTACACATGTACCAAATTTCATCCAAATCCTTTCAGCCGTTTTAGCGTGAAAGCTTAACAAACAAACTTACTTTCGCATTTATAAAATTAAATAATAATAATAATGCACATTTATTAAAAAATGTTAGTTCCCATTTATGAGTAATGGAGTAACAATAATCTTGATAAAGCTTTTAATAATATTAGTAACGACGGATAATATAACGCTATTATGATTAATTAATAATTAATTAATAACACGTAATGAAGACAAACAAAAGGGGTATAGTGTTACTCAGTAACTGGATTGTGGGGGTCAGATAGGCAGTCGCTCCACTTAAAATACTGGTATATAGCTGCATCCGGTTGGACCGGATGCCAACCCCAAAAATAATTGGGAAAAGGCTATGGAGATGATCAATAAAGATAAACAAAAAGTTAAATAAAATATCTATAAAAGTCGTCGAGTGCGAATCTATGAAAGGTACGAGTATCATCATATGACATGAAAATAGATTAGAAAAAACCCATTTGGATTGACATTTGCAGATTAAACGTGTGTTTTAATAGAACTGTCAGCACTTGGTTCAAGTTTCCAATAGGGCCAGGCCATCGAATGCACGTTCACGTCTGTGTTTAGATTTATTGTTATGGTTGGTTTATGGTTTATTTTCGAATATCAACTGTCAAATGCTTCTTTTATTTAAAAGTCTATTTCAGAGGAATATACTGGCTGAATGTGAATTTATTGGGAATCTTTCCGGAGATAAAATTCCGTACCTACTACTAGGGGTGATTTTTTAATCGACAGATAATAATTTTTATTCGTGGAATAAAATTGTCGTCTGCAGATTTTGTATGGAAGAACTGTCAAAAATTCAAAATTATTCATTTGAAATTATCTGGCGTTAGATATGAAAAAATTTTGCTATGGAAATAACGATGAGGTAACTCGAAAAAGCATGTTTCTTTTGGGTAAGAAATGAATTTTATGATGTAGACGATATTTGATATATATTTTAGATTTTGTCCTTTTGTCCCATAGCAAAAGTTTTTAATCCATTTATATAAAACTCGATTGCTGTGCGTTAGTCTCGCTAAAACTAAAAAAAAATATTCAACCTATTGTGATGGAACTTTGGTAAGTTGTTGTGTGCCTGAGAAGGTTCCGAAAAAAAATAAGTCCGCATTGCAATGATACAGAGGGCATTAACTAGTACCTAATCACTGAAGATTGTCAGCAAATAAGTCAGCCGGTAGTTTTGGATGGTTAGTTGAGAAATTAAGCTTATGATAATGGAATGTATTAATGTAACTGACGATACTTGATTATATCAATTTGACGCGCCAATCAATTCCATTATTGTGGAGTGCTTCCATTCTATTCTATGTCAACGATAGTGATGGGCGTTTATGAATAATTTAACTAATTGCCTAATCGTTGAGTCATGTTATCTATACCAGAATAAATTAATACAATAGATAGTAATTTTGAAATTAATCATTGAGGACGATAGAAGATCAGGTTGCTGATGTTATAAATGTATTTATTGCTAATACATATGTTAAGTTTATTCATGACCAGCCTATAATGTTTGTACTGCTGGGTCACAGGCCTCCACTCTTCGAGAAGGAGTGACCTGTGGTGGCCTAGGGGAACGGCCCCGACTTACGAGTCGTGGGTTCGAACCCAGACAGGCAATTTAGTTTGTGTAATTTATTTCATCACCACTACTCTCAAAACGGTGAAGGAAAACATCGTGAGGAAACCAGCATGCCCTAGAACCAAAAATTCAAAGACATGTGACATCGAGGGACCAAAAGACCCGCGTGGTGGATTGCGGCCCACTTCCTCGGGCCCTGTGTCCCGGCAGTATATTATGTATGAGTCTTTTGTTTATTTTATTGTTACAACACACATTTAATACATTTAATTTGAATATATAGTTAATATTATAATTAGATTCGCGAATTACGCGTGCCGTAAGTTTACAATAGATACGTGGTTATCTTACGGCATTCAGTCTTATAGCAATTAATATTATTAATTAACACCTGCATTGTCCGGATTTAGCTTCCACGTGACTGCACCTCGATGACCCTTATGATGATGCTAACATGTGTGTACTTAAGTGGAGACATCAATAGTTATACATAATGTAATATTGTTATAGCTAAATTTCCTAACTAAAGACTTCCTAGCTTAGACTCCTGACCATGGGGCTTTTCAGAAACTTTTCAAATATATTTTCGCTGTTCTCTCATCATGCAGCACCTACTCAGCTATCAAGTTTTCGCTCTGCACATGCTTGCTCAAAAACCCTCTGGACTCCCCTACCATATGTATGTATGTGCTACAAATTCTGTTAACGAAACAAAAGGTTTATTTATAGGTTGTTGTTCGAAACACCGACACTTTAGTCTTGCCAGAGTTGAAGGATTTCAAATGGATTTAATAACTTCATTGATGACTGATAATGGTGCCGATTCTGTTGTTCATAAACTAAACTAAATTTAAGTTCAATGCATCTTTTTCTTTCTATTTCGTTACGAAAAGGACAGAAGATAAATTTTAGTTTAGTCCTGTCTTTTAATCAGTGCCCGCCGCTTTTGAGCATATGTACAATAAGGTAGCACAAATGTGTTACGCCTATTTTCTTGCGTGTCGAATGCCTTCTTCAACGCTTCGGACTGTGCGGTGAGTCGCGTATGTAACAGTGCATTTGAAATATGTACCTATGTTGTTTTAGTGCACGTGATTTGAATCCTTCCTTTGTTATAATGACTTTGAGAAACTATTATTAATATATTTATCTACATTATTGGTGATGCTCTTCAGAAATTTCAGGTGCGCAGTACTCGCAACCAGGGGGCCTAAAAAGGTCACTTTGGCAGAATCATAAAAGGATAACATAATGAACAGTTAACTGTTAAGTTAATCGCATCAAATCCCATTGGTGAAGCATTTTTCAGTTATTTTTTTTTGTCTGTGTTAAAATACTAATCAATCCAATCCAAATCCCAATCTCTTTGATTGTACCTACGTAGTGCAGCGAAAAAAGAAAAACACAGGATTGTCTTCGCCATATTATAATTCATAATTTTATCCTTTTATGATTCTCCAAAGTGGCCTTTTTAGGCCCCCAGATGTATGAACGAGGCAAAAGGAGTAGATATGTAAGGATTATAGCAGGTTTACATATTTTTTTAACCGACTGTTGTATTTTTATATCTTTTTTCATTACATTATACTTGTTAATACAGTCCGCTATCGTTCATTTTACTCCACCACGACCTATCGTCGCGATCATTGGTAGTGTAGTGTAGTTTCTGCTTACACCCATGGGAAGAAGGCGTGAGTGTATATATTATGTTTATCTACATAATTACTAAGTTCGATTAATTTTTTTCTTGTATCAGTATTTTTAAATTTCAAAGTAACACTTCAGTTTCAAGATAAAAAATAGTCTACAAAAGGCCCTACGTATAAAATGAGAATGCGCGTGAACATAATAATATCCTGAAGCATTAAAATTAGCCTTGTTTTTTAACGTAACCGGGAATGTGCGTAGCGTACCATACTCGTAGCGTTTCGTAGCAGCCGCGTAGCAGTTTCGTGGCACTCCCGTAACTTGCGATTTAGGTAATTGTAAATATTGCAAGTTACTTGAATATTAAAAAGGTACGAGTTACTAGTAAGTCTCAATGGAAACTTCTACTTGTATGTATTATGTTAAGGCGTTTCCTCATCGGGAGCATCCGCCTGTAATGTAACTTTTACCTGCGATTTAGCCTTGTTACTTCTACTTATTTAATTATAAGTATAAACCTATCCTGCTGATGTCGATTATCTCTCTACACTTCCTAGCAGTGTACGGCCCGCGCAGTCTACGTGCAAAGCCCTAGGGTTACAGTCAAATCGGCTACAGCTACACTGAAATCTTGGATTGTTACATTACAGGTGAATGCTCCTGGTGATGATCGAGAGCGCCTTAACATATTACGTGTAGGAGCAGGAGCACCATTACAAACTGCCTTCATAACATCAATCACCTATTCCGATTGGACAGTTTGAATGTAGGTCTCGTCGTGTTAGTTCGGATGTCATCGCATCGGTTAGGATGCGGCGTTTTGTTCCGTGTTCGGTCGGCGCCACGATAATGTGCGGTGGCCGAATTCACGTTAGTCGGTCGCTCTTTCAAATAACGATTTGGATTTTACAGCTTTGTTTTTAGGTATGTTCGCTTGCTATTTGTAAAACAGTGGATACTGGATAGATAGATAAACCTACAAGCTGAATAGCTTATGTATTACATGTTGTTTCAGGACAACTTCGAGGAAAAGCAAAGCCTTTTTCCTTTTCAGATGAAGTATCTAAAGGTCATATAAAGGTCATATAATACAGTTATACATACAATACAAGCTTTTCTTTCTCAGCTCGTTTTCGAGCACAGAAACACGGCGTAACTGAACGTTAACTAAATAATGTTCATTAAGTATTAATGTTCAATTGGTATGTTTTACGCAGGGCGCGCGCTGTGACCGCGCGTCCTCCCGGGGGAAATCAGTCTGCGATCCTCTGAGCCTACACTCTACCATACTTTACCTGTTTGAGTAAACCTTACGAGTATTTTTGCCATTCTACATTACACCTACAGTTCTACATGTTTCCAATCAAACATATAAGGTTTCTTCTCCAATCCGCTTATCGGTTCGTCGAAATTCCGGCAAGGAGAATTAGACCACTTTTAATTTGCCTTCAAATAAAATAAAATTATATTTGGCTTTAATCATTGGGGAAAAAATCAACCGAGGGGAAAGGCAAAATGTAGTCTATAAAAGCCTTAAATGAAATTGAAATGCCCTTTTAGATTGAAACCCTATATTAGGAAAGCCTGAAATTGGAATAATTATCCGTCTTTTTCGTGGACTTTTTTCTATAATCACGTTACCCTTTAAACGTCTGTTGTGGGACGTGACCTTTCAAGTTACAATTGGGTATCGTAATTAAAATGTCCGGAGCTTTCGAACAATTACGTGAGGTACCGATATGAGTGATGTGTATATTGCCTGGCTTCCGGCGCCATCCTAAACGCTAAGTGCATTGCGTTCGCCAACGTACGGTAAACAATGGTTCATAGGAAACATATTTCATTCGCCAATCTACTCTATATGGCGTCCATTTCCACAATGGCATGACCGTGAGTGGTTGTGTTCCATAGAGGTAGTTCGCCGTTAACAGAACCGTCAATGTAATGACTACATCATTGTTAGATACGACACTTAATCGACGTCTACAAGAATTGAAAGCGACTGGAGAATCACGACATGCATGAGTGTCGGTTGTGGGCCAAAGTGAGGAAGTTCGATCTATACACATAACATGTGCTGCATAGCTAGTCATATTAATGAACTAGCTGCGCCCCGCGGTTCCACCCACGTAAATGTCGATCCCGTGGGTATATCGGGATAAAAAGTGCCTATATGTTAATCCAGGGTGTCAGCTACCTCCATACAAAATTTTATCAAAATTGGTCCAGCCGTTTCAGCGTGAAGAAGTAACAAACATATAAACACACACACTCACACTCACAAACTTTCGCCTTTATAATATTAGTGTGAATATTCAGTCGTACCAAACTCGACTATGTAGAGGGTTCCTTATGAAAAGTTGGCGAATATTCGTCGTACTGACTTAGAAATAATATTTTTAAAAGGCGCTAAATGATTAAATTACCATTATTTTATGTAATTTTTGCAATCATAATATTGTATCCTCACTGAATTGTTATTTAATGGGTCCTTCAAATGTTGTGTTTGTTACATAGGTACCACCATGTTACCTAGAACGTTCTCATCCAGGATAATCTGTTTTTAAACAGTGGCACGTGTAATTTTTAGTAGTTTCGCTTTGTGGTATTACGGACAACATAAGTGATGATAGATACATAGCTGACTACGTAACATCTATGTAGTTGCACTTAGTCGTGGACATCACAAGTTGACCGACCTACATAGCTGAAGCTTCTGAGTACTAAATATTATTGTTATCCCTTTAGAGTGTGCTTGAGAATATTGTGAAAGCACATGTTTGGTGTGCAACAAAATTACAAAATTTTATAGACGTATGTATGTAGGTACAATTGTATTGTATTGTACAATTGTATGAATGTATGTATGTTTGTCCACGCATTTCTCCGCAACTATTAATCGGATCGTGACCATTTTTTGTATTGGCTTACATTTACTTCAACTTAGGGAACAGTGCAAGTTTTATCAAAATCGATTAAGTAATTTTCAAGATATGGACTAATACGTGTAAGTGTGACGGCCTGGCTTATTGATACGAGCTACGGGTGTAGTGTTAAAGGGAAAACACTCAAAACCTTGGTCAAATTCTAGTGCAATATTTACAACAAAACTATTACCTACTTATTACAAACAAATATTCCAGTTTTTACTTAAAACTAAAAATTAGGAAATAAAAAAGTAATTAAAAAATAAATTAAACCGACTTCAAAAAGAAATGAACTCAAAGTCGGTGGCAAAAAACTAAAACTAAATAAAATACAGATCCCAAGACGCCGACTTCCGAAATTAAAGTTATTTCATAATTTTGAGTTCATTTAATTTTGACGTAGGTTTAATTTTATTAAATAACTTTTTTTTATAATCCGACTGTTTGTTCCCGAGATTAGCGCACGACAACAAATAAACTCTTTAGCTTTATTATTAGTATAGATAGATTGTAGTTTAAAATAAAAGAAGTAGCCTATAGAACATTCTTAGTTCTTATTTATCTAGTAAATTACCTACATATTTGATACAATTAAATAATAATTACATCGTTTATGAAATTGTATATACAGAAAATGAAGAATTCATCCAATTATTATCGGCCTCGTGTATTTTAATGGGAACATAAGATTTTTCCTTAGGAAAATTTTCTTCCGATCGCTATCTGTTTCCGATTGATTGCTTCATTTTAATGATGTTAAGGTAGCAGAAAGCTGGGACTACATGACCTAAAGCGTGGTCACTGTCGGACTGCATAGAAAAGAAAGAGAAGCGCGATGACACAACCCTGGTAATTTATTGCAAAATATGAAGCAAATTATCTAATAAATTATCTATTTACAAAAAAAATATTGTTTGGACTAAAAAATTAGTGTGTTGCTTGTAGAATCCATATCCATAATCAGCCTATAATGTTCCCACTGCTGGGACACAGGCCTCCTCTCAATGAGAGGGAGTGGGCCGTAATCCACCACGCGGGCCCAGTGCGGGTTGGTGGATGTCACATATTTCGAATTTTTGGTTCTAGGACATGTCGGTTTCCTCACGATGTTTTCCTTCACCGTTTTGGGAGCAGTGATGATGAAATTATTTACACAATGTAAAGCGCCTGCCTGGGTTTGAACCCGCGACCTACAACTCGTAAGTCGAGACAGATCTGGGCCACCATTACCTACTCCAAAATGATGACGGTAGCGTAAATACGTTAATGACCAAACTACTACGGGTTAAACCATAACAATTTTGATTGCAATTGTGTAATGAAATAAGCAATTATCGATTGTAGCATTGATTATTAAGGTGTGAATTGTGTGACAATTTCGATTCCATTTCAGGAAGTCGATTACATAATCGGCGTTTCACATAAACGCCGAATGGAATAGATTCTCATTATGATTTAATGATTGATAGTAATTTGGATTATGTAAGTTTCCACTTATAGCTACCTAATGGTTTTGTGGTAGTTTGGGACGAACTAATCCCGATATGTATAAAGCTTATTATATATAAGCCATTAGTTGTTGTTAGTTGTTTTTGACCCATAAGTAGTATACGTCTAGAAAAATCTTCATTAAAGATTCCAAATACACCAGATACAGATGATCTTCAGAAGAATTGATTGAAATGCCTAGAAGTAATATAAATAAGTACTAGGTACTTACATGGTGTATAATGTCGGTGGCAGCGTAGAAACTTTCATGTGGATCGGGACGTTTCATCATGTAGGGGCGCGGGAACTCCGTGTCTTCGCAGATTTCTGCACAAAAAAAACATTAATCAGTTCCGAAGGTATATTTTACTTTTGGTACCTATATTTTGTCAGACGTAGGTATGCCACGAATATGTTATACGAAAAAAAGCTGCCCGTCATTCCTATCTCATCCTATTTTCGTATCATAATGGAGCGTTCACATCGCGCCACGGACGGACGCTCCCGCCTCAAACGTCAGTCAAAGTCACGGATAATTCGTATTTTTGACCAAAAACCCGTCACTATTTTATCCACCGTATTCTCCCAAAGATACACGAACCCGGGGCCTATTATCCTGTGCTCGGGGCGCATCATCTTTTCAATATGGCTTCGGAACAATGGTCGGCTTTCCGGCCGGATGTCCGGCCGCCCGTAACGAGCACGTATCTTGAGTTTTCTTTTAAAGGGTCCCAGTGTCAAAATGTTGGATTTTCGTGGTTGAAGTTTTTTCATTCATGTTTATGTTTAGGTTTTGCGCTTTTATAGATAGACTTTATTCCTTCAGAGTTCGCTTTACTTAGTTACTATCACAGGCCAAATGTTAAAGTGAAAATGAAATATCGCAAAAGATAGCTAACTTCCAAAAGTTGTGTGCAAAAAACTCGTTATCCAACATCAGATAGCGATTCGAAGCATTTTCCTCAACATTCATCAAAAAGTCGCATTTATTTTCAAAAAATATGTAGTTAAGAAAATCATTAGCTCGTTTCATTTTCAAGCTATTCGTGTAAGAGTCTCTGGTATAGGGAGAGCGAGGGAAAAGTAACAATCTAGGGGCAAGTGCACTCATAGCCTAACGAGTGCAGTCGAGTGGCGAGTCGAGTGTCGCAGGCGAGCTAACTAGCGCCAGTCGGAAAAAACACGGCTAGCGACCACAGACACGGTGTGTAGAGTCCCCTACACACCGTGTTTGTGGTCGCTGTCAAAAGCGTGTAGCGATTTTTTTGAACATTTAAGTGTTTTATTTTATTAATTAACTATCCATGACTTTAATTGCACTTTCATTCATTATTAGAGCTTCTGAATTAAACGTAGGATTTCATCTACAAGTATGTGCTATGTATGCATAAATATTATTCTGCATGAATTTTGTATTGGCATGCGTATGTCGGTTCAAAAATGGATAATGTCTTTGACGATATAACATCGAACTTATGTACAGACGGCAGCACATCAACCTACTCGAAACTGTTAAATTTTCCCAATCAACTTTGAGCCTTATCCTTTAGCGATAAAGTTGAAAATCTATTAAAGAAATTTGACAGACTGTAGTAGCTTGATGTGCTGGCGTCTGTACATGTTTAGATACATCCACATGGGGATCAACCCTTGTTTATTGGGCAAAAAATAGCCCGTAGTTTGTTCATTTGTAAGAGCAGATATTTACAATTAGGGTCAGCTCTCTGTGGATTTAATATCTCCGACTTTATTGTACTTTACAACTCCTGTGTCGTATATATTGTTTTATCTTTTTCTTTCCGTAGACTTTCTTCTCGCTGCGTCACGTACCGAATATATTGCTGTTTTAGTAGTATTGTTTAAACAACAATGTTGGTTTATAGCCATTAAACATACAGGGGTTCTTTTAGATATTTATACGACGTTAGTTTACAGAGCTGAACTAGTAGTTTTCTTCGAGTATTGGAGAAGAAAAAGACAAATATGTTTTCTATATCTCACAAATGTGGTCATACATTACGTGTTATGACACAACTTTGAGAAACTATTGGAGCAACTAATAAAAACACAGTCACATTTCTCCTTGGAGAACTAGGACTCAAACTTGGATGATTTGTAAGCTGTGGACGCGCGAACGCACGTCGAAGATAAGTAATTTATTTGGTAGAAATAACAATACTTATGAGACTCACCGTTATACTCGTGCTGGTCGTGGGTCTCTCGCTTGTCACGGCGGCCCAGGGTCTCCCTCCAAATATTATAGGGCTCCCTGTAATCCTCATCAACGACTGCCGGCCTGCACACAAATAATCAACTTTATAGCCTCGTACCAATGTTTAAAGTTCCCAAAGTCCGACTAATTGAATTACTTTTTGTTTTTTTAATTTGTGTAATGGTTTTTTGTCCCATTATTTCTGGTGCAGCGAATGATTCAACGTGGCTTTATTCGTTTGCAATCCAGCTGGGGCCGGTATGGAGCCTTTAGTGTATGTCTGTGGATTACATTCTCTTTTTTACAAAGGCTGGACTTAGGTAGGTGATTTATGATTTTATCTCAAAGTCGACTGGACGTTGGTGGCTGATTTATGGCAATTTTGTAAGTATTGGCTTGAAGTGAACGTTTCAGACATTATTGATGAACAGGAACCTGTAATGGCCCAATTTATTAGAAACTTACCTCAGCATGTGTATCGGCGGACAGTTAGCGAGCGCAAGTGCCAGTCTCGGAGCTCTTCGATTGTTTCTAGAGCTTGAACTGTGTCTCAGAGATGGGCAGAACGGTTTCTTCAGCATGTTCGGTATGCGGCGACGGGTCTTCTTGGTAAGTAGGACTACCGTGGCTGCGATGAACGCCCCACCTCCCACCAAGGCACCACA
This sequence comes from Oligia latruncula, assembly GCA_948474745.1. Taxonomy (NCBI): domain Eukaryota; kingdom Metazoa; phylum Arthropoda; class Insecta; order Lepidoptera; family Noctuidae; genus Oligia; species Oligia latruncula. The sequence continues at coordinate 13,143,222 of OX419683.1, forward strand.
AGCCAGTCCCACAGAAACCCTCAAAGACGAGTTTCTCTTCTTTCTTGAAGATGGCGGAGTATCAGTCCTGTAATACTCCTCAAGGAACTCCGCTGATGTATTCACCCAGGTTGGAACTGTTGACAAAAATTAAAATAAATGAAGACTGGAATTACTTGAATGAACGCAACTACCGAGCTCGCTTTCAGTTTCCACGTAAGACTAAGACAATGAAGGAAAATTAATAGATGTCGAGACCAAGACTAATTGTTGCTTTATAATGAGAGGGAACTTAGTAAGAGATGCTGCCAGCTCCGCTCCGACGGTTTTCAATCCCTAAGATAACGAGGCTGAGATTTGTCGACCGTTTTTGTGCATTCATATTTTTATGTCTGGGATTAAATTATTTTTATGGGTTTTGTTGATTAATTAAAATAGTATCTACCTAACTATCATAATATGCTCAGTGGTGGTTAGAGGTGCATTAATTTATTCATTGATACTTTATACAAATAAACTGAAGAAGACTGTTAAGAACAGAGCACTGCAATCGAATGGACTTTTCAAGTAAATAATACACAATAAAAGAGCATAGTTTTGAAAACAAAACCAAACAAATACCCACATTCAGACAAGAAATACACAGTTGTATGAACTTTGAGCACACAACTTGTATCCTGAAATGTTGTAAACCGGCTTTGAAGTTTTCACAAAATTCGCTATAGGTCGAATTGTATAGCGGCTCAAAACTGGGTCTAAACTAAAACTGAGGTAAAGGAAAATGGCGAAATGCCAGTGTGAGGTGCCAAGAGTCAGTTAATTCTGCGCTAATTTCTAATTGTACATTTAATGAAGTGTATCTCAGGGTTGCAGGTCTCGGAGTCCAATTTGAACTAGACTTGTGGGAACGGAGTCGGGATGCTCTAGATAAACATTACGGAATTTTGTTGTGTTAAACTTTAATAGAATCTTCGAGAAGTTTGAAAATGTATGTATGAAACTCGGAGAGGTGAGTTTGTGATGCATTCTGGTTTTGTTACCTATAATAAACAAAAAGAAAATAATTTTGTTATACTTTAATACTATTTTTACTAACACAATACTGTATAAAATAAAGAAATCAAACATTCGATTCGAATTTTAGTTTGGTACCTAACTATAATGTTTTTGACAGAAAACATTGCAGCAGATTCAGAATCAGACTCAAAAAAGTGTGAATTCTTTTTAATTTTCGTTTTATTTTTGTACAAACATTTGTGTCCGAGTGTATACCACATAACAAACACATACACGCTTATATCGAATTCACAAGGCCTCCATATATATCACCTAACGTATTTACTAATGGATTACGTGTCTTGAATATTTTTGTTCAATGTTCAAATATAAAAGCGTTTATGAAAACTTCGTTTGACGTACATACTCGTGCATGTAATTTGTACGTTTACACTGAAAAAAATTATTTCTTACTACAGCACATTAAAGCGATTTCATTGGGCTTACTGACTTTATACAGTAAGAAGAAATGTTTGTAAAACAGTAAAAGACAAAACAGTAACTTTTAATAATTGAACATACTATTTACAGAAAAAAACAACAAAAAAAAGGAACCACCATTACTGTAATGTAAGTAAATTTCAATGGTTTGAACGATATCACCAAATGAATAAAACAGTTAATTGTGTGTTTTCCACTTTATTGAAATGTAATCAAAGTTAATTTTTGAGATACCATTAAAATTTGTAACAAAAAGGTCCTAATACGTTTTTGGTTGCAATGGAATTTGAACTTTGTTCAGTATGACCTTCAGTTTTTTGTTCCATAACTTGACAATTATCTCAATACAAATATTGCACATAAGTGGACTTGTGTTTTAAATAGGTTATGTGTATACATTCCCTGATCTTTCAAATTATTAATAAATCAAGCACAGATAAGAAACAAAGAATCTACGAACATATTTTAATACTGGCGTTCTACTTTAAATTAAATCTCGAAGACTATGCAATTTTTTTTTAAAATGAAGCTCACCCAAATATGATGATAAAAGATATTAAGAAAATTTTACTTAGGGCAGCTAAATCTCACCCGTGTTGAGGGTTCAATGCCCTCTGGAGATCCTAGTTAGACCGAGCCAGCCAGCGAAATAAGATACCTAGGTATTCTTTTTAAAATGAAGGTGGAAATATAAGTCCCCTTCACGTCCTCCTCCTACCTAATAATAACAAGCTAAAAAGATACGGCTATCATGGACATAATACCTAGTGATATTATGTTTAACTTGTCTCCACCTACTACTATTTACTGTGTTTACTTTCTTATTATTTACTTACTTATTATGTGTTTTTTCCTTTTTGTACTAATATTTTTAATTTTGTACAAACATACTGTTCAAAGCATTGCATATTTTGATTGTGGGAGATGAAATAAATTGATCTATCCCTTTATCTGTTTAATTTGAATATCATAACTGTTCAGCTTCTATCAAAGCGAATTTAACAGTGTAAGATTCAATTCATTCGTTCATTCAATTTAGGGGATCATTTCGATTGTAAGGGAAACCAATACGTAACACCCACCTTCAAAGTGGCGTCGACAATTGAATGTTTAGCGGACAAAAGGTAGACGGTACATTATGTTCCATTTCGGTAATTAGACACGTATCACGATACTTGTAAGGATTCCTAATTGGGACAGATTAGGAATAATGATGATTCAGAAACCCCACCACACTGCCGCCGGCGCCGGCGTAATTATGTTGAAAACTTCGCTGTGGTACCCTAAGGTACGTAGCGTGGGTACCTCACGACGTTACCCCATGTTATATTACAACAAGAACATATTTCACAACAACTTTATATTAGAGTTCACTTTTGTTACTTGCGCTATAGTAAAATAACACGGATATCGATATAGTAACCTCTTTATAAAAATCTTTGCCTTCTCTTCACGTAAGTGATTGTGATCAAAATTTTAGAGAATTTTGCTTTTGTGTAGTTGAAAAACTTCTACACATTGTTTTCAAAAAGCCGTCAATATTACTCAAAATCCATTTTCCTTGGGATAATATCTCGGAGAGTGTGGGCGACGCGCAGCCTCCTCAAAACATAATAAGGGGAACGAAATAATCCAGATCAAAGATTTTCTTTAATTACAAGTTCTTCATTTTGCGGACGGCGATTTATCACTTAAGAGGCGATTTCCTCAAAAGAGCTGTGGATTAATTAGAGAAAGATAAAATTTGTGAAACAGCCGCAGGCTTGCGAGTGCTCCGAACTGATAAGGGCTCCGATGAGGAGTAATGGATCTATTAGCGAGCCTGCTGCCATGCCCTTTACGCCCACGGGACCACTTCTTTATGTTCGCGTCAAAAACCACCCAATCGTGTTTATAAATATCTCCGCCTGTTCACTTTTTATTCTCGAATAATTTCTTTGTACAAAGCATTTGATTCGATTAACTGTTTCGGTTTCCCGTTCGTGATTGCGCAAGATGTTTATCCCGTGAATTGAGCGCTGATTCGGACAGGGCAAAATCAGCTGCGAATACCAAACAAATTATCTGCTGTTTGCATTGATTTCTTTATATTTTAAGTAGACACATTCAATACACGGCGGGATTAAAAGCGTTTACGCACCCGTCGGCTTGTTTTGAATATTTTGGGCTTGTCATTATTAAAATGGAAAGGGTAAGATGAATAGGTGAGTTGTGTACTTACTGGATTTGAAGGTGATTTCGCTGATGAGGATCCATTCGTGTTGGAACTTCAGCTTCATCATGATATGCTTGGCGGTGCGGTTCTGCAGGTCGATGTGCACCACCCTAGCGTGCTCGGACACTCTGTCCTGCTTCGGCTCGTGGCAGACATAGTCTTCCTGCCACCGTTCCCCTTCTAGTGAGAAGTACACTTCTGCTTCTTTGAACAGCTGATAAAAGGAAAAGAACATTGCAATCGCTGAATTACCGCACACTGGGCTACATATACCCCTTCAAAGAAGATCCTAATAATAAAATAACGTAAACATTACTTGAGAAATTTGGGTTTATTAAAATAGTTTTAGACAAACGCAAATGTGGACATAGGGAACAACAAAGAAAAAAAAATTGCAAACGCTTTCGCAAAGGCATTAAACAGGCGTTACCTGGACGTCTTTTGTGAACATGTTGTTGGTGTGGACATCGATGTGGTAGAACAGACGCGTCTCACTGAAGTTGAATGTGAGGGTGACTTCCTCATCAGTTGTCATGGTTTTGTTCCAGCCAACCCAACGAGATCCTACGACAAAATATCATGGTGTGATGATATCTGATTGACTTTGCGTTTTGTGTACATAATAAATGATATTAGACACTTGTTTTTTTAAATCAAGAGAATTGTTGGTGTAGGATTTTGGTTTTACTGAGTATATTAATGTAGTATTTTGATTAATATTTACATTTTAAAAAGCATGTCTTAATCACTTAACGACTCAACTTAGTCTATTTCCATGTAAATACACTTTACTCTTGAATAAATCCCATCCCGACAAACCGGCCTGACCGATAGTTAAGTGAAGATTGAGGACCCAAAATTTACATACCTCTTGTGTCTAACTGGTCGGGCAGTTCAAAATCGTTGGGCCCTACCAAGGAGTCCGTCATCTGACCGAGTCCATTTATTAGGCGTCCGTCCCGGAGTGTTCCGTCGTAGCCGAGGTCTTCGAACCTCGCCCCGCCGGTCATCGCCTGCATGTCCCCGCCTTTGGGTGCGGAGTACGCAACTAGATCCTCTGCACAAAGAACAGACCGTAAATTTACCGCCCGGAGGCGGCTTCTCATCGCTCAGCTCGCAATCGCAAAAAACCGCAAATTTCACAAGCAGTGCAGAGCAATGTCGCTTTGCATTGTCCCGGGACGCACCAGCAATTATACACGTTATCCCTTTGATACCTACGTTTCCAACGACATCCATACAGTTCAACCCTCATACAAGCTGTCCGAGGGTGCGCTGCGAATGGAAAAACGCGTATTTTCGATGCCACGAATGGCGCCTCAAGAGTAGATTTCCTCGGCGTGTATGTGTTCACATTTCCAGATATAAGCTGCAATAAAGAAAACAAGTATTTGTACTTGTTTCATAAACGCACAGCGCACAAAAAAAAAACTACAAAAAAAAGTTGAGTCCGTTTATCGATTCATAAAACATTAGAATGATCACTGAGATAGACTACAAAGTTTTTTAAGTACACTTTACCGAAGCCATGTTTACAAAACAAAGAAAGGGGCATTCAGCCTTGACGGACGGATGAACACTTTGCACGGGGACAGAAAAGAGATCCATCTCTGTGAAAATATTTCGTACATATTTACGACATAGGCACTACAAAGAAAATGAAATCGTTTATCTTCTTTTGTCATTCCACGTGAAGCCGCATGTTTTGTTTTAACATTTTATTTTATGTACGGCCGTTTATCAAGGGAAATTGAAAAATGTAAACCACTAAAGCGGTTTGTTTACAGACTCACTGAGAGGGCTCGACATTTTTATTGTGGAGTAAGGATATGCGAAATTGCGATTGGTTCAGGTGAGTGAAACAGTTTGTCATACACTGTTTGAATATGCTGCCGTCGTTTTTGTGGGAAATAGTGATTTATAGTCCTCATGTGTTTTGAATTTATTTTATTAAAAAAACAAACTAAATTGATATTTGTTTTTTTTAATTTTAGAATCGTTCAACGACGTAAGAACACAAATGAGTATGAATATCGATGGCATTAAGGGTAGGAGAAGATCGAAGTGACGATGGATGGACTGTGTGAAAAATGATATGGTTAGAAAGGGGATGACTACCGAAATGACGACTACTGTAGAAGTATGTAAGAAAAGGACACGTTGCGCCGACCCAAAATAAATTAGGATAAGAACAGGAGAATGGTGATAATGATGAGAATCAATCAACGAATCCGTGATCAACGACATCAATATTACTATTATGAGGTAATTACTATGTCTGAATCTAAAAAACCACACATATCCTTCAAGTTGTCACATGTGTATGTAGGTACCTGCCTACTCGTAGCGTTTGGTTGAGCGTAACCTAAGCACCCGCTCGGGGACTAATTTCATGAAACGCGAGCCTTGTGTCTTCCGAACGAGCCCGAAACTTCCCTGAGATCCGAAGTATGTAAAGGAAAACTTCGAAGGTACTGATTTGTGCCTAATTGCTAAGTAAATTAAATGATTTATCTAACTTTTAACGTGTTTGTTAACTGTAGCATAAAACTTTTTCAAGTTTTAATTTGGCGTTGATGTGCCAGTATTTAAGGTTCTGACTACTTTAACAAGGGACAAATAAAACGGTCCCAAATTTAATCAACCGACTCTAAGTCCTAAATAAAGAACTAAATTTATTCTGCTATGAAATCTTTCGCATTTTCAAAGTTGTCTTAAAATTGTGTTTGGCAAGGAGCAAAAACAAAGGCTATTATTCCGCTGCCAGAATAAAGAAAAACTAAATAATAAGTGGTCACTTACCCTGCTACCGTTGAAATCTTTGTATTTGACCCAGCGGTTGAGTGCGGTGCGCCAGTATTCCACCGAGTAGCTCTCGACAAATTCCACTCCCACGGAGTTAGCGAACCTGCCCTGTGACTCGGAGCCTGTGATAAGATACTCGTCGTGGAGATCAATCTCCAGAAATTGGCGGCTTCGAGGTGATATCAATCCATTAGGGCACCACGCGCCGCCTTTGATCTCGGTCCGTATACTGCAAAGACGTGTCTCGGTTAACTTCTCCACAAAGCTTCTTTTTATTCATCACAATAAGCGAGCAACAAGTGGACATAAAGCACAGCCGAGCGTATATTTTTGTCAGTTTACCAACGATTTTGAGTTCATTTTAGTACTTAGCTAACCAGCAAATGTATAAATAGTCGTTTAGGGCACGCTGCCTGGCACATAAACAAATAAAATTAGCCTAATATTCTCAGCAAATATAGTGAAAAATTTATTTGTGTTTCGTTTGACAACAGAGCGGGACGTCTGGTGGCAGTTCCATTTGAATATCTTGCGTGATCTCATCAGTAGCTACAGCGGAACAAAGCGCGCTAAGCGCTGAATTAACGTGGCATTTGCTAAATCGCCTCTGACCCTATGTAAAGTGGCTCAGATGATAAGGCTTCGCAACAGCCGGCCCTACTTACATCTTGTTATCTTTGGGGAGTCAAGCTCCGAAAGGCTTTTGTAGGATCACGGTCGTTCCAAATTCATATGAAAATTTAATTTTCTGTTAGTGAATTTCTCAAACGGGAGTCGAGTTTTCGCGATATTGTCTCGCTTCGGGCTTATGCGGGCTTAAGGCCACGAATGTGGGTCCCACAGTTAATTGTTTGAGCTAAGTATGAGCGTTTTGCGGCTGGGGAATTCACAATTATTTTAACAACTTGGCCGTATCATAGCGCTTCATTGTTGTTTAACAATGGGCAGCTAAAGACATTATATCGATTAAAGGGCTATTTGTTTCGGATTTAGGGGAATGTGTGTCCATTCAGAGCTATGTCATTGAGTAATTATAGCGCGCCCACTATTGTTTTAACCATAGTTTTAACAAATGTTTGTTGCATAAACATTGTCAGCATTCTTGTAGTATTTGTGTCGTGGAAGGTTTTATAAATAAGAAAATTACCGTGAGCTGAGTGGCGAGACACTCTGGTCGTAGCTGGAGCTTGCCGAGAGCGATTCGTTAGCAATCAGACCATTTTCCATGCCAAGTGGCACAAGGCAGCTTCCTCCTTCGGCTGTAAGAAAAATATCATATTTAATAAATGTATTAACATTCAAGAACTGGTTTGATTCGGAGTTAAAGTAAATCTTTCTTGAATGTAAATGTCAAAAAATGGACTGAAAATCACTTCACTTAATTATTATAATGAGTTAAGTCAGAGTGCTTTGTTTTTCTTTAATTAGGGTGTGTGTCGTGCCCTGCGTGTCCGGTTGTCCGGGTGTCCGGCCCGGAGCGGGCGCTAAACTCTCCGGATCGTAACCATTCCTTCCGTAATGTGTGTTTTGGTGTTGCATTAGGAAGGGACGATCTTGGGGTTACTCTGTGTGTTCTTTTAATTTCGTACTCCTGTGCAAAGGTTATTTCTTGCCAAAGTAACAAAACTAAAACAACAACAACATCCGTTTCCATATTAATTTACAGTCGATAATTACAGCCGACAAACAAACAAAAAGTCATAAAAAAGTAGTCCACCAAACTTTGTCTAAGTGACCTAGGCTAGGTGGGTATTCTAGATACAGCGCAAGTCGTAATCCACTCATTTGTTTCAGAATAGCCACCATTTGCGATAAAGTACTGTGGAAACGAATGGGCCGGCACAAACTATCCGCCTTTATTTCTGTCAAGGGCATCGGAAAGTAGACTGCAGTATTACATGATGAATTCCGAAATAAATGAGTAACCGGAAACACAGTAATACAGACGAAGCAAGTTAATAAAAAGCTTGTAAAAAGGTTGGTTGTGTTTCTATGCAAAAATACTATAAATATAGGTGTAGAGTAAAATTTGAGCAGTGGTGACCGAATGGTATCTACCACCACTTATAAGTTGTAGGTCATGGGGTGGGACCCAGGCAGGCGCTTTACTTTGTGTAAATAATTTCATCACCACTGCTCTCAAAACGGTGAAGGAAAACATCGTGAGGAAACCAGCACGTCCTAGAACCAAAAATTCGAAGACATGTGATATCTACGCGTGGTGGATTACAGCCCACTCCCTCTCGAAGAGAGGAGGCCTGTGTCTGTGTCCCAGCAGTGGGAACGTTATAGGCTGATTGTGAAAAGCAAAATATTAATAATGTAAAAATATGTTTGTCTAAACCAAATTTTGATAAGTTACTTATTTTTTTATGATGTAATTTTTCGCTTATGGGGAATACATGACCTAAAGCGCGGTCACTGTCAGACTGCATAGAAAAGAAAGAGAAGCGCGATGACACAACGCTGCCACCCTGGTAATTTATTTCAAAATATGAAGCAATTATCTATTTACAAAAAATTGCTTTAGTATGTTGCTTGTAGAATAATCTGGAAAAAAAACCCGAATGATTGTATGTATAATTATGGTTTTTATTGTAAAAAGTAAGTTTTTGGAGGTAGGTATCTCCATGATTTTTTTCTATCGTATCAAATTAGTTGTATGTTTTCAACACGCTATCTACCTAGCATATATCCTGCAAAATATCATATATTTATCTGATTTTGTTTACTGTAGTCAATCAAATACTTTTATTGCTTCTAAAACTTGCGTTTTTTGCGTTTAGGTCCTGTAATCCCCTTAAGCCCTTTCACAAGAAGGCATTTATCATGAAAACTTAGGCTACATACATCTAATAATACCTACTTAATTATAATTACCAATATAATAACATTATTATATTGGTAATTAGGTAGGTATTATCCGAACAATGAAATATTATCCTTGCTAATGATCCTATTACAGTTACACGGAACAAAGAGATTTGATTCTGTAGGAACGGGATAAAAGCCTCTATCTTCACAACCCTAAGGGTAGATTTTCCTATGGGGTGCGTGAGCCCTTGTCACTGGATCGTGTGTAAGCACCCTAAGGGTTCTTAGACTCATCTTTGTAAAGAACGGTATGTTACTTAAACCTACCTTTTTAATACTTTTTCTTTTTGATATATATATTAATATTTTCGGGAAACAGCCGCAGGGTGTTTTCCCTAATCCGTTTAAATGCATTTCAATTCCTTGCCTTTATAATTTCCGGGATAAGAATTACCGTGAATCTGATATAAACGGCCCAAATACTTCAATACAACATAAACATACTTAACACATTCAAGGATTTTATCGTAACACTTATTTCTTCTGTGTATTATTTTTTTGGGCTTCAAAAAATAATACGTAGAAGAAATAAATGTTCTTTAATACAATGGTAACAATAGTATATTGGATTTCCTTCCCCAGAATAATGTATAAACACTGTGTTCCAAGAAAGGCGTTTATTTATACATAAAAGGTAATCTTTATTCATTCAAAATATTATCACAGTTATTGAGCACATTATGATTCTGGGCACATTTAGATTATTATTTATAACAAATGACAAGCACGAGTAAATTAATCTAAATTACCTGAAACAAAGGTATAAGAATGATGAGTGGCGTTATTTCAACTTTTTCCTGATTTAATATTATAATGTGACTTCAATATAGGAAATTACACAACCCCTCCTTACCTTACCTTATTAAAAGGCTGACCGGATTGGGATGAAACTTCCCACAAAGATAGACTATGTCATACATTAAAACATAGCATACTTTACATCCGGGCAAGTGTCCTTGTATGCGGATGAAATTGCGGGCAATAGCTAGATATCTTATGTTATTTATTTATACCTAAAGGTGTTTTCTGTCTGAGTGGGGATTATAGGTAAGGGTGAACCAATACCCCAAGTTTTGTTTATTTTCCTGATTTTAATAAAACGAAAATACAATACACGACGTCGGTGAGCACAAAGGGAAAAATTCAAATTCAGTTTTGCGGATGGCATTATTTTAACATATATTATACGTATATTTATTTTTGTAACTTCTCCCTCTTTTGTGGGACACGTATTTAGAAGATACTTGGGAAATTAAACGTTTTGTGTTCAGCTTAGTTTATGAGTCTGTCAATTTTATTTCGGAAAGTATTCTAATCATAGATATAGATACACCTAGATAACGCAAGAGCAGCTACTTCGCGTGCCAAAAATCGCACCAGCTTACGATAAAAAATCATAAGCCGCCACTTTCGCGCTCAGTCCTGTATACTGCTGGCTGGGTAAGCGTGAGCGAGAGCGCGAGCTTTTGACGTCATAGTAGGTAGTCAAAAAATGGCACGCTTGGTTTTCATACAGTTCGTGATACTTGCGTTATCTAGGTCTATCTATATCTGTGATTCTAATCAAGTTCTAGTGTTTGATAAAGTTACTTCGTTTTCCATAGATTGATTCAAGAACTAAAATTTTCTTAATCAGCATAATAATATAATGTTCCCACTGTTGAGGCACAGGCCTCCTCTCTGTAAGAGGGAGTGGGCCGTCATCCACCACGCGAGCTCAGTGCGGGCTGGTAGATGTCACTGATGTTTTCCTTCACTATTTTGAGAGCAGTGTTGATGAAATAATTTACACAAAGTAATGCGCCTGTCGGGGTTCGAACCTACGATCTAGAACTCGTAGTCGCGGCCGTTTCTACTGGGCCACCACTGCTCTAAACTAAAATCTTAAAGAAGGAAATCACATCACATTATTTGTTTTTTACATTTTATGCTATTGTTTAATAATAATTTAAGTTTCTGCGTTTATTCCAGTTCAGTAAACAATACGAAACATTCACTTTGCAAGTCTGTTCTAGTATTCCACATTGATATTCGTACGCTCGTCCACAATACTCTAAGAAAATGTGACATGTTCGGAAAATTCTAATGTCTGTTATGATAACATGTTTATTTCTACGCGCCGATTCAAATAAATGGGTTCCCCAGTACTGTTTACGTGTGGAAGGAATATGTGCATATATAAATAAGATTCGTCTTAAGGAAAATACACAAAAATAATCTAGACGATTGTAAGCTTTCGTAATAACAGCGCCTGTTGGTTGGAATTCAATAATTTTTGCTTTAAAGCAGATATACCTTTTGGACACCAATTACTCGAACTCAAAGCATTTATTTCAATTAAACCATTTACAGGCGGTCGATTCCGTTAGAATCTCACCGTGAGAAGTTAGGTGAAGTGAGCTGTCATTCCACCTGAAGCTAGGGATTGACACTTTAAGCTCACTTCACCCAAGTTATCACGGTGAGATTTTTACAGAATAGCACTACAGGAACGTGTAAATTGTCAAAGAGTCGGTCAGTTAGTCAGAAAGTTGAAGCTATTTGCCCATTCCAAAATGTAGATATATAAGGAAACGAACGAGAGCAGTGGTGGCCAAGTGGTAACGGCCGCGACTTACGAGTTTTAGGTCGTAGGTTCGAACCCAGACAGGCGCTTTACTTTGTGTAAATTATTTCATCACCACTGCTCTCAAAACGGTGAAGGAAAACATCGTGAGGAAACCGGCATGCTCTAGAACCAAAAATTCGAAGACATGTGACATCTGCCAATCCGCACTAGGCCCGCGTGGTGGATTACGGCCCACTCCCTCTCACCGAGAGGAGGCCTGTGTCCCAGCAGTGGGAACATTATAGGCTGATTATGGTATGGTTATGGTAAGGAAACGAACGGGCAAGAAACTCCAAGGACACTTTTAAATCAAGATTTTACAAAACCCTGGGTACATTATTCTTGTTGCTTCTATATTATGTGAAAAAATTAAAAAAAATAACATGAAGGAACAATTCAAAATACGGGATTAAAAATAAGGCAATTAAGCTAGCCCTGGTAGTTAAGTTACAGCTAGGAGCTTGCAGATGTTTTGCTAAAATCCCTGTTGTTACCATCCTGTTCTGTCCACCTTTCTAGTCAGAGCGAAGCAATGTAAGCTTGGCGGCAGAAATTCAGATGACAGTCGGAACGTCAATCAAGTAGTTTTACTGAAATGACTGTATTGTCATTGAATACCACGTTTGTGTCGAGAACTTAAAGGCCCAAACAGTAACATAATTTATAAGGAGAACGACGTCTGCGTTCGCCTTAATCTGACAAACAGGCATGTGAGGGATGTGCACCTAATCCAGAGAATCGCGGGGACACGTGATAAATTACTCGAGAACAAATTACGTGAAACTGCTGCGAGTAAAACAAACAATTTATTAAAAAGACAAATGAGCCGGCCCCGTCGCAAGGTGGTTTAATTATTACATGATAATACTTGTCAAAACTGTTGGCATATTTGTATGGAATGTTTGCTTGCGTGATTGATGAGCTGAAGATAATAAGGTGTTGTAAAAGTCCGCAAAGTTATCCTAGAGTTGTTGTTCCTAGAGTGTGATGTAAACGATACAAGAGACCGGCAGAATCCAACAAAATATTAACGATAATTCTATAATTACTAAGACATTGCTCAACAAAGAACAGAATTGAACATTAGGTAATAATAAAGTTTATGAATAGCAAGTATCAGCAAATCCAGTTCAGAATGAACTCCAGTTCGCAGCCCCTTCCCGAGGGAAGGCTAAACTTACTACCTCATTACGTTAATTGCCCGTCGCAAAGGAGAATAACTATTAAAAATTCATTGTTTTCAGCCTTCTACCAAATTCACTTGAATAGCATTATTAATATTTAATTCTACAATGACGCGGAGCCTAATGCTCTTAATTTAAAATTCCTAACAAACTTAATATTTGAGTATAGCGGCCCCCGAAGGATCCTATGCCTATTAAAAGTATATCAGGATTTTTGTTTATTCGCAGTCATTTCGGTTACAAAGCGGCGTGTGTACGAGACTCGGCGCGAGTCCCCGCTGTGCGGGCCGCAGTAGAGAGCGCGTTTTGCTGAAATTCCGCGCGGGCAATGTTTCACATGGGGTTTCTCGGTAAGGAGACTAGACTTGCACGCTCAGTGGTACATAAATTTTCCGTTGGTACCGCATCGGAACCGCAGTAGGTAGTGGAACGACGTCCGTGCCTCGTACGTGTTGCGCTGCCAAATAAAAATGTGGGTGGGACCTTATTTTGAACATTAGCTAGCGACTCATATGGGGCAGCCGTACGAATAGGAAAGTAGGAAATATGTGTGTGGTAGGTACGCGCGTGTACCATACATAAACTTGTCTATTTATTATGATAACTACATTCTTTATGTACGCCTGCATTATCTGGCTGATGTTATGAGATAATGTTGGCCACGCTTCGGTTTTTACTGTTACTGTTTTAAAATATGTATATTGTGACGTAGAACGTTAGCACAGTGTTTATTTGAGAGAAGAGCTAAGCTAGGACATTGCCGAAACAGTACCAATCTTGTTAATTTTGTTTGTGAAAAATAATAACTTCTCCCTTAATTTTATTTATAAGGTCTACTTGTAAGTAAGTTAAATAAACCGTGCTTTTTTGGTTGAAATTGCCAGGGAAATGTGCCAAACAAAGTGTGGTTATTAATATTCGCGCCTCGCTGCGAAACGTATAATCGCCGGACCCACCTACATAAATAATTCATGTTGGAATTAAAGAAACTAAAGTTTCTCTCATTTTAACGAGCCACTTTAATGAAAGTGTTTGCTAAAGGAATTTATCAAATTATGCGGCAGAAGTTCTTGGTGTTTGTTTCTTATTATAATACAATAAAGCGGCCTCATTTATCTATTGGTTAGGCGTTATGGCTCGACTTAAGGGGCTTACATGACCTAATGCACGGTCACTGTCGGACTGCATAGAAAAGAAAGAGAAGCGCGATGACACAACTCTGGTAATTTATTGCAAAATATGAAGCAATTATTTAATTACAAACCAACAAATCTATTGTTTGGTCGAAAAAATTCAAACACTAGTATTTTAGTAGATATGTTGCTTGTAGAATGATCTGACAAAAAATTAGAATGATTGTATGTATATTAGTATGGTTTTTATTGTAAAAAGAAAGATTTTAGAGGTATCTTCATGATTTTTTTCAACACACTATCTACCTAGCATATATCCTGAAGAATATCATATATTTTTCTGATTTTGTTTACTGTAGTCGATCATATACTTTGATTGTTTCTAAAACTTGCGTTTTTTTTATGTTTAGGTCCTGTAAGCCCCTTAAGGCTTCCCCAGACAGGCGCGACGCGACGGTGCGACGTGATTCTCGTAGAACAATTTCCATGAAGTTTTCATAAAAATTGTTCTGCTAGAGTCGCGTCGCGCCTGTTTGCGGGTGTCTTTAAGGCTTGGGTTTTTTCTGAATTCACCTATTGTAAGAGATCCTTCTTACATTTTTCTTTACCCGTAACATTGTCAGCTTTACAATCCCAGATTGTCAGTATAAGTACCTTACTTTTTTGCCGTCTAATGGAACTTACGTGTGAGTGACTTACTGGTATTGGATAATAGCATGTTACATAGCCTTTGAACTGACGACCTAAATTGAGGTTCCCGTGGGTGTAAGTATTGTGGCATGGAAGCTAGAATAAGTACAGGTTACACAAGCCAGTGTTTCCGATGAACGGATAAATAGGTAATATATCCGCGAGCTGCAAAAGGTTGATGGTGACGTCACCATGAAGAATTCCTAATTAAGAATTGCATTAAAGTAAAAAAAAAAAATTTCTATTAACATCGGTTTAAATGGAAAGCCTTCCATGCTAAATCATAGGTGGGTAACTAATAAGCTTTCAAAATAATTCACTAAAAGCACTTATTTAGGAATGTGAAACATTGAATGTAGGATTTAAATTTATCAAATAACAAACAAAAAAAACATATTGGTTATTTCAGGAATTTGTGAAGGCATTTGTACTGAATGCAGAGCTATGTAGGTGACTAGGAGTCTTTGGTCAACTGGACCCACTCGAACTGGACCCGCGGGTCCAGTTGACCACATTGATACAGTCGAGATAGTTGGAATAGTTGGAATTTATATTTTTATTTGATTACTTTTTTTGTTTATTTGACAAAGTAGTTAATGTTTAATATCTAGCTATTAAAGAGCTACCTACAGAAGATCGCTTTTAGCGATAAGACCGCCCATTGTGTCACCTTATCAAAAATTTCCACATTTATATCTGTAATTTTCATGGCGTACATAATAAAAAGTGGCATTATCATTAATAATGTTGCTCATAATGTTCCCGTTGCTAGGACTCAGGCCTCCTCTCTATGAGAGGTAGGGTATGAGAAGTAGGCCGTAATCCACCACGCGGGCCCAGTGCGGATTGGTAGATGTCACAAGTCTTCTAATTTTTGGTTTGCAGACATTCCGGTTTCCTCAAGATGTTTAACCTCACCGTTATGAGAGCAGCGGTGGTGAAAATAATTACACAAAGTAAAGTGCCTGGCTGGTTCGAACCTATGATAGAGATATATCTAACTCATACCGCCACTGCTCACACATAGTGAAGAGTATTGTATTATATTCTACTCTATTGCAAATCCTGCATACAGTTTGATTTCTCACCGAATTACAGTTCGGTGAGAAATCAAACTGTATGCAGTCTTAATTGTATGGTTCAAACATTCCCAAAAATACCACGTTCAAACATTCCCAACCTTCGTTAACTAATGATTTACATTGTCAAAGACATGAGAACAAGCTTATGTTAATCTTAACAGTATTGTAGGTATAGTGTAGCTTATAGATAATTAGAAGACAGTGTTTGGGAGCCCGAAAGAGCCTCGAAACGTGGTTAGTTGTTTAACGTGTGAAACAAACGGCGGAGCCTGTAGCTTTGTTACCGAGGACCAAGGGAAAATGGAAACGATACCGTGGGTTTGTTTTCAGTAAACTTACGACGTCTTATTTTTGATAATGGAACTAGTATGTTCAAAGTTATGGGAAAGGTCTGCTGTTGCTTTGAAGTTTTAGTACTTGGTATCCCAAGTACTAAAACTTTAATTTTAGTTTAATTAAAAATTAGTGAACCCCCTTACTAATAAATGTATTATATCAGATGAATAGTTTCACATCTCTTTTTTTCTCTCTTTCAGTCGTCAGTAATTTGACTTTCGAAAGAAGAAGACAAAGCGTTGTGTAACTATAGGTACAGACGCTGTACAACGTTTATTAGTAAGGGGTTAATGTCTAATCGTTCCAGTAATTTTTTTTATTTTATAAACGTTCCTTTTTTCAGGTCAGATAACGACAACCTTTTGTTTTATTGGGCACACATTTTCGATTAGCTACTTATAGAGCCAACGGCAATGGATAACAATGAACAGAACATGGCAAGTAAAACTAGTAGACATTAAGTCAACTTTTTATTACCATACCTCAGTAGGTAGTTCTTTTCGAAAGAACCGACCGGACCAAGACCTGCACCCTAATTGCGTAACACACTATCATTCGGAATTTGTATCATTTTGAAGCAAATTGCTAATCCATTGCTTCATAAGTTCGATAAATTTGTCTGCTCAACAAGTAAATAACGCAATGAATGTTGTTGAACTGTCAAAATGAAACCGATTCCGATTGATAATGTGTTACGCAATTGCCCCGCTGACTTATAAGTTACACTCACGAAACACATCTAGGAACGTAACATTCATGTATGTGAACACAAAATGTGGTACGTTACGTCGCCTCGGCGTTTCAGACATTAGGTAGAAATTAATGATGTGGCACCGAGTGCTGCGACTCTGACAGACTTGTAGAGGGAGGTTCATTAACCCGTCTTGGCAAACACCAGTGTGTCGTGTGCCTGTCTGTACAAAGAGGAGGAGAGGGCACTAAATACTACACCTGGTAAAGTTTTTGGGAGACGAAAACATGTGTAGCTACCTCCTTTGAAACACAATAAAGGATTGTGTAGAATTATAGTCGTTTATGAGACAATTATGCCAGTTTTTATAAACAAAAACTATCATTCTGTGCACTGTGTTCACGATTGCGTCAAATATCTAGTTTAGAAATGTCGGACAAATGCCTGGCGCTGAGAAGAACTGGATTTTAATTTGGTTGATTTACGTTTGATTGCTATGGTTTTTTTTTAAACCTGATTTTTAGGGTTCCGTACCAAAATGATAAAAACAGAACCCTTATGGTGAGACTAAGTCTGTCTGTCTGTCACAGCTGGATATCTCAAGAACTACTGATGCACTGAACTTGAAATTTGGAACAGTTTTAGATCACGTCTGCCCAAATATTTTTCAAATGAGAAAGAAATAAAAATATATGTATATTTTTTGCAACAGGGACAAAAAGGGGGTCTGAAAAATTCGAAGTGGGGCTACTAGGGCATGTGGGGGGTATCATATGAAAGAGTGCAGTTTGCTCATTCTCAAAATTTTTTTTTTTTTAGGCCTCATAGTTTTCGACTTTTGATGAAAAATGTAAAAAAAAATACCGTTCCCCCCCTTATCTCCGAAGTTTGCAAAGAGAAAAATCTGAAATTATTCTATGTGATAGAAGTTTATGTAAAGATTACAGGAAAAATAAAACGAAGTCTCTAAATAGCACACTTTTTCAGAAATCATCAACAAAAGTTACATTAGTTCCACTATCGGTCAAGAGATGGCGCTGACATAAATCTGCAATATTTTTCACAGTGTTAAAATTCTCTGATGAATATAGGCCTCGCCGATGAAAATTTAAAAACATATGATGGTACGGAACCCCCGGCGCGCGAGTCCGACTCGCTCTTGCCCGGTTTTCACTATTGTAAGACTAGAGTAATCGATATATCTACGTGATAGATATTTTGCCGTTTGGATTGACTGATTGTTAAGCAAATGGCTGGATAGACTTCAGTTTGATTACCAAATATTTGTCTGGCTAACAGATGCTTGTTCCGTGTTTGAATTTTAAGTCAATAAGTGACTCTGGAATGCCTCACGATACAGGTGACTTTCTAGGATATATTAACCATTCGTATCGATCGTGGATCCACGTGAGACACAATGGCTTTTTGGCTTTTTAATTGTTTCTGTAATTCATAATTTGCCTAGCCTTTTCCCAACTATGTTGGGGTCGGCTTCCAGTCTAACCGGATGCAGCTGGATACCAGTATTGTACATGCAGCGACTGCCTATCTGACCTCCACAACCTAGTTACTGGGTAATACGATACCCCTTGGTAAGACTGGTTGTCAGACTTTCGGGCTTCTGACTACCCGTAACGACTGTCAAAGATCCACGAATGACAGCCGGGACCAACGGCCAACCAATTGTTTCTGTAATTACGGAATTTATTTTATTAGGAATCTTTTTCGGAAACGTAAATTCTCAGAACATTGAACAAATTAATTAATGAGTTCATTTCGACAGAGTAAGTCGATTTAGCGACTTGTCTTCGAGTTGCGTCATTCGGTAGCTGTCTAGTTATCTTGTGACAGCATGTTGTGCAACGAATTAGAGCTCATAATGTATGCAACTTTGATGTACGGATAATACAAACATGCATAAACTCACACCTTCTTCCCATGAGTGTAGGCAGAAACTACAGAACGCCACCTGCTACGATCCTGACATACTCCTTTTTCCTCATTTACGTTCATACATCTGAAGGCCAATTACCATAATTCAAAAAGTTCAAAATCTAGTCGCAATCTCATCTCAGCGACAATCAATGTCAAAAACTTGTCAAAATGTAGGGAAATTAGAGGTGTTTTTGACAGATTGAAGCTGAGATCTGAGGGGCGATTCTCGTAACTTTCAGGGTTCCGTTGGTACGGCACCCTAAAAAGTAATTAATTTGAATAGGACTGGACGTCTCTTTAAAAGACTGGATACGGTATAATTTAACTTATTGCATGCTAAACAATTAACCGCAGTGCGAATCAACAAAGTAACATGTTGAATGAAACCTTTTAGCCCTTAAAGAAATACTTTCTGCAAAAATATGTAGGAAATACCAAAATTAATTAATTACACCCCCGGTACTTAAAGCGTCCATTACTGAAATAGCCCCCTAAAACATACAAAGTTCGGTGTAATTCATCGTCAAAGAGTCAAGGTTGATTTCCACCAAACGGCTCGTATCGCATCGGATCGGAAAGGATACGAACGGATGCGGCGACAGCCAATAGCGTCCGGCAGGATGTCGACGCATACGATCGGCTCCGTACGCTCGCTTGCGCTCGCTTGCGAACGTATCCCTTTCTGCGCCTAGTCAATAAGTTTCATTCCTACCGTGTTGACGTGTTCTAATTTTTGAAAATGGTTGAAGTTGACGTAGTATTGTTGGCTATTGTATTAGAAGAAGAAGAAAATAATCATAAAACACAGAAGAGGTAAAGAAAAATTTGGACGATAGCCGAAAGGATTCGATCGGAAACGACGACATGCGTACGGAGCCGATCGCGTGTCGCAGTATACTTTCGGCTATGATCGCGTGTCGCGGAAGACGCCTGCGGCATAGAAAAAACAAATAAGAAAGCCAACTCGAGCCCCGAGCGAGCGATAATAGCCTAAACACGTAGGCCTGTCACTTATAGTTTATTCAATCGTCAAAAATGCATGCAATCTCAAAACAATTTTCCCCTATAAGGTAAGCATCAGGGATCTCTAAACAAAGTTTTTTTTATTAATTATTTTTTCTACAAAGACCAGGAGCTGACTACATTTTTTTTCATTACCTACGTCATGTTATCTGTTTAGTTATTTGAAAAATTACGATTGAAATATGATTAACTAAAACGCGGTTTTACTGAATCATGAATTTATTCAAATAAATTGATTATGAAATTGTTAAGGGAGGTAGGTAGGCACACGTACAAATTATTATGAGCAGCAGGGCAGCGGCGGAGCCACTAGCCACGACCAGTCACGACTGGTGCACCTTTAGCAGCGATAAATTTTGTCAGTGTGTGCGTGCGACGAACGCGCTCACGGTCAAACCGTGTTCGGTGCGTATGTATGAAGATATCCTACTCATTTGTATTTACTTTGCCCGCGGTCAAGCTGCTGTGCGCGGCTTGGTAATATAGACTTTAAATACTGTGTACACGGTTTAATATCGTTTAAAGATTGTAAAATCCGTTCCGATCCGATGCGATGCGAGCCGTTTGGTGGAAATCATCCTTAAGGCCAGGAGACAGGAACTTTGAAAGAGAATCGTAGCTACCCCCCACTAGGTCTGTAATTGTTTTGTTTACGCCGTCCCGTCTGCATTGTCGAGTTGACGGTGTGAAATTAAACTTAATTGTAACTGTTAATGTTGAGTTACGTAGGTAATATCCTTTAAAAACGTGTGAAAGAGAGAATTTTCCGAAAATATAAATAAAGCGAGACGTTTTTTTGTTAGCCGTATTAATTACCGGGATTACACGATGAGATTTTTGTTAATGTTTGGAGAATGTATTAGTAGGTGTTTGTGGTTTGTTGGTTTAGTAGTACGAAGAGCAAAAGTGTGAGTTCGACTCTCAAATATTTTTGTATTGTAGGTATATTAAGAAATGAGTGCTATTTTTGCTCGTGATTTAAATAGCAAAATCTCTTTCATACATTAACAAAAATATCTCGCCCACATTCTTTAAAAAGTCATTCAGAAAACGGGGGCGCCCCGTACAAGGTTTCTCCGCGAGCACCCTTAATGTAGCACGATGCAATAGAAAAGGAATTGTGTCTCATTAGCGGAGCTTGAGAGGTATAGAAAATAAGATTTTTGCTAGTACTTATTGGGAATATAAGAATCTCAATGCGCTGAGTGTTTTCTTATAGAAACTCGTACACAACATCACACCTAACAAATAAATCATATAATAAGTCTGACAGTTTTTTGTATGAAAGAACTGCCAAAAATTTTAAATTATTCCTCCGATAAAGTTATCTGGCGTTGGAAAAATCAGCCCTAAGTCTGTTAGCTTATATATTTTAATATTTCTGCTTCTTCGTCGTCCATCGACCTTCATCATTATCATCATCATCTTCCTGCCCTTATCCCATGTTACTTGGGGTCGGCGCAACACGTTTTCTTCTTCCATTCTTCATTTATAGCGTGTCGCGCCTGTTTGAAGGAGCCGAAACTAATTAATACATGTAGGCATAACTATTTCTTTGTGATAAATAAATGAGGAATATCCAATTTCCTAATCAGGGCTTTTAAGTTTAATACCTGACACGGACTAATGAAGCACATAATAAAAAATTAAAAAAACTGGCTTCTGCCCGCAACTTCGTCTGCGTGAAATTTGTTGTTTCCCGACCCCTCCGTCGCATCGCATCGCCTGCCAGCGCTAGTACTTCGTTTTCGGTTAGCGTTTTGCTCGGCTCCTTAGGTTCCTAGAGTGATGTTATGTAGCCTTCCTCAAGAATTGGCCACTAATTGAATTTTTCAAATGCGACTGGTAGTTTCGGAGATGACCGCCTTCATACAAATTACCTCTCTAAAATATTATTATTAGTACCTATATATGTTCCAAAGTTTATAACTCAAAAAGCTACGTAGAAATGTTAATATTCCTAGGTATATAAGTCCAGCTTCTGTTTCATGAGAAAAGAAGCCGCCTGTAATATGTGTCAGCGGAAATGTAGACCACAAGAAAAGTAGAAAAGTAAAGTAAGTACGACAGAACCTATGGTTTAAATGTGGGAACTTTTGAGGTAGGTAACTCGACAAGATAATGTTGAGGAGTTGGTGAACTTATTATTAAGGTTAATTATATACTATATAAAAATCTCGTGTCACGAGTTTGTTATCGAACTCCTCCGAAACGGCTTGACCGATTTTTATGAAATTTTTTGTATATATTTGGTAGGTCTGAGAATAGGTCGCAGGCTATTTTTTGTACCCCTAGGTGATAAGGGTGGCCCACTCCAGAAACTTTTTGGAATCGAAACTTATGCGGGTGAAACCGCGGGGCGCAGCGCTAGTAATTTTATATTAGGTTACGGTTGTGTCATTCTTGTAACCCATAGCCTAGCAGCGTAAATCTGCGCAGCTTTTTCCTAACCATTGTTGCAGCTGAATACTAGTAATAATATCTTCTATACAAATAAATAAAATTGAAGTGTCTGTAATGTCAAAATAACAGTTTTTTACTTAATGCCTAAGAAGGTATGTACGGTATTTAAAACAATTTTTAACATTTTTATGTCTGTCTGTCTGTTTGTTCCGGCTAATCTCCGAAACGATTGGACCGATTTTGATTTTGACGGGACTTTGACTGGCAGATAGTTGATGTTATAAGGAGTAACATAGGCTATTCTGTCTCGGTAACACGTTCCCATGGGATAGTTACCGACAGCCACGTGGGCGAAGCTGCGGGCAGACGCTACTAGTAAAATATGACTCATCATCTGCATAGCTTTTTTCCAACAATTTTTGGGAGTTATTCCGTTTATCCCAAAAAATCTGCCCTAAAAAATACGCGGAAATTCATGCCCGAGAATCCACCCCAAGCTTATAAATTCCGTTTATCCAAATAGGCCTAGTGTGGATTCTTGGACATACGTTTTCGCGTATCCACCTTAGGGTGGATTTTTTGGGGTGGATAAACGGAATAACCGATTTTTAGGGCTGGTTTCCAGTCTAAGCGGATGCAGGTGAATTCATGGAGTCGATCTCAATAACCCAGTTCAAGAGTAACACGATAGCCCTTAGTAAAATATGACTAATTGTAGGAAGTTATGACAAGAGGATAAGGACACGTCTTTCTATTACTCAACTCAAGTACATAATAACAGAACAATGAATAAAAAAAAACTTGATTACCTAATGAAAGAGTATTAAGTTATTCGGATGCTAATGGGTTGATAGGAATATTTTAAATTATGTGATGTATGTGTGACGCACATAACAAAACATCACGTCTGTTTTCCGCAAAGGGTCAGGTAGAGGCCACCTGTATTATTGTATCACTACTAATCACAATTTATTAAACTCGCTAAATTTTGTTTCCAAAATTCCATCGACTCTATCAAAAGATAATACAGAACATACTCATGTTATATAAGTTTGTTTCATTTCGCCAAATACGAAAATATTGTTTGGTAAATCTCGCCTCCAGCGTTCAGGGTCAAATCCAAAGAAAATGAACTTGTTCGAATTCTCTTTTCGCCCAAGAGTCTTTTCAAAGTTAGAAAAACGGGGCGACATTCTAACTTGTCTGGAATTTTCCATTGATTTTATATTCTTAATGTAGGTATCTTTTGTTTTAGATTTTTATTCGACTTTCATTGAACGAGCAAGTTTTTCGTTTAATTCTACGTCATGTACGAGCAGCAAAATTTCGGTAGAACTGAAATAACTTCGGGTTTTTAAAGAGTACGAATTAAACTGCAAATAGTTTTACTAAAGAGAAGATTTTTCGAGTTATTTTCTCAATTCAATTTACGCTTTTTTTTTTTTAAATTGCGGACAATTTTCCACAAGTTCCAGTATTTGGAAAATGAATGTAAATTATAAAATTATTTTGTATCTTAGACATAGGTTGAGGAAGAAAAACTGTTGAATTTATTATGTAGGATGTCGAATCGACCTGAACCCAGGAGGAGTCTAATCTTAGGAAAATTGGTTGCCAATTTGTGGAGCACTAGATCGCGAAAGTGGTATGTTAAATATTAATTTTACGTTTCAAACCGCTAACAACTTAATTGATTCGAAGTCTATTAATTTGTGATCCTAATATCACCACGATGCTCATATGGTGGGAACGCTGGTTTGGCTCGCGTTACGCTTCTCTGGTTACATATAGCTAATGTGTTACTAAACCGATTGCTATGATTACAGACGAGACGGCTTAAAGTGGCGTGCCTCATTTACAACATTACTTGAAATTGTATAGCTCCATAATAGCCGTAATATTCTAATTGTGGCAACGCCATATGAACAGAGGGGCCATATGAAATTCTCGTAATTTTAAGAACGTTCACAGTCTGATCTCAGTCTCAATCTGTCAAAAATACCTCTAATTTCCCTAAATTTTTGACAAGTTTTTGATATTTGTTTGTCGCCGAGATGAGACTGCGACTAGATTTTGAAAGTATTTAATTACGAGAATTAGCCTTCAGGTTAAAAACACGTCCCTTCCACGAGTTACTTAGATAGTTACCTAACATTATTCAAGTTAGATAGGTTACTAACTAAGTAATCGAATAACACTTTGCCTGACCAGAGCCCAGGATACCAGGCTAAGCAGTCCTGCATACACCCACTTCGCCAACAAGTTCACTTTTTTCTCTAGTTATTTAGCATACAAATACAAAGGAATATTCTTTGGCTTCGTAAAGTATGACTACAAGGAGACGTTTCAGCAAAAAGTCTATTTTATGTTGAGTGTTTAATGTCAAAAGATGCTTAAGGAAAATAAACACAGTGGGAACATAACAAAGCCTCTTACACGTCTCTGAAATATGCGACAAAATAATAGGAAATTCTCATGTGTGTGAGGTGAGACGTACACTGTACACATGTTCATAGAGATAGGAACAGAGGGATACTTCTCGTAATTTTAAGAACGTTCACAGTCTGATCTCAGTCTCAATCTGTTAAAATACCTCTTTAAAAATAAATATCAAAATTTTTGTCAAGTTGATTGTCGCAGAGATAAGATTGCGACTGGATTTTAACGTTTTTAATTACGGGAATTGGCCACTTGAAGGCTGGCTCGATACGAAAACCGGCCAAGTGCACGTTGGACTCGCTTTCATTTTGATTTGAGCAATGATGTTAACAAGATGATCTTAGAGAAATTGTAATGGGTGTACTCACTCTTTGTGTCATTTTGGGATTAGAAAAAATCAAGAGTCAACTGAATACATTATTGAAATCCTATCATGTGAAGATACCTATTGAATTGTAATAAGACTTCGTGTATACTTTACATTTGATTTTTAAAAGTTTGTGTGATGCAATTAAACTTAGCGACAAGGATTCTTTTAAATCCATTTCATGTATTTATTTTGAGTTGTCTAGGTAAGTACATTTATTAAATAAACTAACGATAAGTTTCAAGACCTAAACCACCACTACAGTAGTCCATGTCACCATCCCACTTTGAAAGTATACATTGATTTTGAAACACAATTTTCCTGTCTGCCCGTCATTCTCCCCATGGTTTAGTTGCAAAAATATACCGACCAGCAAAAATATAGCTTTAAAAATTTACCATAACAAGTACGTGCACAAATAAACAAAAAACCGCCAATGCACGTCCCGTCATTGCTTGCAGCTCCTGACAACTGTCAGGAGCTGCAACGTTTTAAACTAACCATACACGCAATGACATACATGACTGACTGCTAAACCTGTTTTTATAGGTTGAACAGGCAATTCTCAGCGTGTTCCGACAGACGTGAAAATGCAGATATGCGTACACAAGGAAAGGGTGAAATACGCAGATGAATGGCGAATGCGTCACGTAGACGTACGTAATACTGTGAAGTAGTCATATTCAGGAGAGCCTAATTATATTCAACATATTCTGTCATAATGAGAATCTTTTTCAACAATATTTATACATTGTATATTGTTTCACAAGACCTCCTGGAAATTTAAATTGAATAATAATCATTAGTTTATTTTAATAGTTTGTTAGTTTATTTAGTATTAGAAGTTCATCCAGTAGGTGTTTATATATTGATACCTTTATATAATATTCATAAATGTAAGTAGGTAGGTATTTAATATTAACAAAACACCAATTTTAATATTAACAAAACACCAATTTGTAATAAAAATAATGAATTATTATTCAATTTAGGCATCCATACGGACTTCTGTACACTGTTAACACGAAGTAAAAGTGGCCTTTTCTTCTATTTTATGTGTATAACATTTATAGTTTCGTCCATCATCATCATAATCAGCCTATATTGTCCCCGCTGCTGGAACATAGGCCTCCTCTCTTCGAGAGGGAGTGGGCTATAATCTACCACGCGGGCCCATTGTGGATTGGTAGATGTCACATGTCTTCGAATTTTTAGGACATGCCGGTTTCCTCACGATGTTATCCTTCACAGTTTCAGAGCAGTGGTGATGAAATAATTTACACAAAGTAAAGCGCCTGTCTGGGTTCGAACCTACGACCTACAACTCGTAAGTCACGGCCGTTACCACTGGGCCACCACTGCTCACTCTCTCTACTTGCGTCCACTTAGACAAAATTGATTTTAATGTTTTAAGACCTTGTTTTTCGTTAAAGATTGGGCACAAAATACTTAATCACTTGAAGATGTTTCCATCTTACATTTTCCTCGCTTTAGTTGGCAAAAGACTCGTTCATTTTATTTGAAGAAAATCGGTTTGATCTGGAAATAACTAGATAGCTGGGTTTTGGCAAAGCTTTCAAGATTTGTTGAGAGGGAGTTGAACTCAAGAAATATGACGAAAACAGTGGTAACAAGAATATTGTTCACAGAATGACGTATGAAAATATAGTGGGTTATTTGTACAATGTTACTTTAGTTAATTTATTTTGCTGTTTTACCGTCGAATTCGCTGCAAAAACACCTTTTTGTTTGTGTAATTATTGCCTTTGTAATGTTCCTGTACATGTTTATTGCGCGCCGTTAAAATTGTGTGTACTTTGCAAAATTGCAGTTTAAAATCGGCTGCTAAGGCCGCGTTTATGTACAATGTATATTACCAAAAAAGGCCACAATTATTCCGGTACATTCATGTTACAGCACCGCATGTTCATACAGAGTGAGAGAGATGAGAAATGTGCGGATAAGTGAGTGTAAGCGGGAGGGCAACAACGTCCTCTTGCGGGAACAATTTGTCACTGTCTCCGCCAATTTCCTCTTGTAACTAGTTTTTTCTTTGCGCCACGTAAATTTAATTTCAGCTCTTTGTTGAACCGGTTTGAAGCGGTTGTAGCCGACTAGTACTGCAAACTTTTTTCTTTAGTGTTTTCTCTCGAGTTTGATTTCTACATGTCGTGTTTGTGGTTCATATTATGTAAAGCTTTGTTTGTTTTAAGCTATCTTGATTAGCCGTAATGGTTTATTGATAAACTTTATTATTATGTGTATTGTAAAGTAACAGTTGGAATAATTACCTAATTATTCAATCACTTTATGGGTACGCGTAGTTCCGAACCATAACAAAAAAATAATAAGCTATACAATGACCTTCATATAATCTACATGAACACCCATGTTCAACCGTGCACCATAGTTTGACATACTACATCGTGTAAGAAACTGAGACCAAATGCGTGAAAAAGGCTGGTCCCTTATTTCACGCCAGTTGCCCAACACGCTACCGCTGTTATCCTAAAAAAAACATAAAAATCATGTCAGAAACAAGGACCCTTCACTCTATGTGAAGATATAACGTCTCGGAGAGGAAAATATTTTAGGCGAAGCTTTGCTGTAGGTATGTCAGCACTTGCATTTATTAAAATTATGAAATGTGGGCAAAGTGGTTTTAAAGCTGAAATTGCAATTAGATTAAACAGCTTTTAGGCGAGGCCAGATATAAAGGTGTATGGAATGCGATAGAAAGCTAGAAAAGAACTTAGCAAGATTCAAATTGGCACCGTAGCAATATTTTGTAGCCGTTTGCTACGAGATTTCGTAGCGCGTAGCACGGGTTACAGGTTGTAGTTGTGGCCAATATTGGTTCCATTTTGTGTTTTATTACGATACAAAGTTTATAGCACTACAAATGGAAGAAATCGAATGTATAATGTTACCGTTGCTTGTAGCAATGTTGGGCGATTTCCTTATAGGTTGGGTAATTGTTTCCAACATTGGGCTACAACAGGGAGCTATTATGATGGTCGGTTTCTTAACGGGTTTGGTTAAATGTTTCCTTATTGGCATAATTTCGGGGAAGGGACAAAATTCCTATAAAATATATGTTTATTTTTTATTCGTATCATTTACAAAGAAACTATCGTCTACATAACGGTGGTTGTTGAAGGAGCTCGTGTTTCCTCCAGGTTCCGTGGCACCCTGCCAAGTGTTCCACAACATATAATATGATGGGGAAGAGTAACTCTAATATTCCTTTTCTAAATTTGTAGTTGGCATAAATCCACAATGGAATTGTGCACGCAAAACAAATTACTTGAAAATCAGTTTAATGTGAAATTGAAATGACCCGTGTATTTTGATGGAATGGTTCGACGAATATTAATTTACTGGCTTTTGATGTTAGAGACAATAGCATAATTTGGGAAAGTTATTTAATTTTGTTTAAATACCAGCATTTCGATAGTAGTGGTAGTAATAGTGCCATAAAGAATTTACTGTCATACACAAAAAGTATGCCATAAAACTAGACGCGTAATTAAAAATACAGTGCCTTTTTACTATTTATAGAAGTAAATTACTCGATAGGAACAGTCCCAGGCGAAACAATCAAATTATTCAAATGAATACGAACAGCTCAATGAAATCTAATTTACTAAAACCGTTTTATTTGGAAACCGACTTAAGAGCCGATAATAATGAATGGCAAAAAATGAAAAATCGCTTTTCACGATGGCCCATCTATCTAATAAACCTAATATTGGTTTGATGCGCGCTCAAGAGGCGTGAAATGACTCCCTCTCGCCTCCTCGCCCCCCACGGGGTGACAGGACTCACCAACCTATCCTGACCTGTACTGTTTTTACGTTCATCCCCGACGTCGAAAGAAAATCTTCTCTTGTGACTACTCTCCCGGCTTTCCACGACTGGTTCGCGTTGCACCTCGCTCCTCGCCTTTCAATTTATATTTGAAAATGTGGAAAGTTTATTTATGCTCAGTTTATAGGAATCACCTTAAGTTTATAAACATTCAGGGAAGACATTTATTTTGAAGTAGCGCTCGAGCTTGCTTGAAATAATCGCTTGATATAATATAGGCTTTGGCAAGAGCAAGTATGGCCGCACGCCAATAAGTGATATTTTAGTGACCACCACAAGATGAATCGGTTAAAACTCTTAGGTACAGATATTTCACGCTCTATAAAATATTGAGTGCTCCACTTTTTTATTGGTTTTATTACATAAGTGTTAGTAACGGAAGCTAATCTTTTTACCACAACATGAGCTCATATTCTCGATTTTTTCATGGCGAATAGAAAGAAGTAGAATTACCTACCTAAGTTGCAAGGTCCCAATATATTTTATTGATTGTGTCACAAAATTTTCATGAAAAAATTATCAAAGAAAAAATTAATCAAATAATAATCATAAAATAAAAAAAACAAAATCAAAAAATAAATCCAACAATCCGAAAATCAATCATATGATAATCTGGAAAAGAAATACATTAAACCGTGCTACAAACTCCGCAACGCGCACACCCCAAAATAACTACACGGACAAAACTTTTTGAAAATGAAACTGCTGCGAGGGTTGACATACCACGTTAACTGAGCACATTCCTCCGATGGCCGGGTCCTCAAGTGTCGGCGTAACGGAGTAACTCACAAATTACGTCCGTCCGTTGTTTAGAGACAAGCAATTTGGATGTCCCCACGTCTCCGATGGCAGCATTCCTCAGCCCTTGGACCCGGCCCTCGTTAAACTATGCGACTTAAAGCGAACAGAGCACACACAGCAGAGAACTTTTCAAGATCAGTTAAACTTGATGGTGGTATGCGATATTTACAGCGTTAGATGTAATGAACACTCTTGGGCATGCGGTTTTATTTACAGGATCGTAGACGATTTCCTTTATAACTATAGGACATTCGCGTGAAACATGTTAGCAGAGTAGGTAAGTATTTTAGTCTTGTGATTAAGAATTTAGTAAGTAGATGCCCAAAACATGTTTCTAATGTGCGCCTTACACTGTGTTGGCAAAAGACTGGTAATCATCAGGAAACTTAAGTTCCGCCCTTTCTCAATACTACAAATAAGCAAGGCCAAATATTGTTCAATATCCCACATCCTAACAGAACACCACGAAAGACGACCTCTCGAATAGCAAAAAATAACTCATAATATTTGCCATGACGTGTCCTGTGGCTAATCAGTTAATGAACCGTCACGTTCGGCCTAACGAGCGCCTAATTATTCTATGATTTATCTCCCGCAGTCCTGACCTACATGGGGCAGGTACACGGATTTTTTCGGCTAATTACTGCTAAATGGATGTTGTTTTTGGATTTAGTGATAGACTATTTGTTGTGCCATACTGTTTGGCGTTTGTTGAGTGTTCGGAAATCCGATATCCTGAAGTTTTTTTTGTGTTTACGTAGACCCTAAGCGAAGACACTTAATACGAATAAAGGACAACTTTCGTTTAAGTTTGTGCAAAACATTATTAAGATGTACTTAACTTATATACGTGATATAAAGCAACACACACACA
The DNA here is from genome assembly GCA_948474745.1 of Oligia latruncula. Taxonomy (NCBI): domain Eukaryota; kingdom Metazoa; phylum Arthropoda; class Insecta; order Lepidoptera; family Noctuidae; genus Oligia; species Oligia latruncula. The sequence goes on from OX419683.1 coordinate 13,174,028, forward strand.
CGCACACGCACACAAAAGGTAATTCAGTATACTCGTATACCTACCTAAAGATAACAAGAACACCACAGATGTGTCTTAGTTACGGTAAAAACGTTTTGTCGTATGTTAGGTGACAGTTAACAATGACGGCAGCTGATGAGATGTGATGGAGTGTTACAGACGGACAGTCTGAAACTAACTACGTCTGTGACTACCACTGGCTACTAATAGTAGCTAAATTTTGAATTTTGCTTACTCTTGTAAGAAAGGGCCGGATCCGTCATGGTAGTAGTCAAAGGCGTGGCTTCTAGAGCCGCGTGTTTTGTCTTTTGCAGCCGCACTTAAGCACTTACTGTGGTCAAAGCTTCGGGGGTCTACGGTAGTGGTCGCCAGAGTAGTGGTCGGCTCCATGTCATCGTCATCTGGCTCTGTGGTTGTGGTGGTTGTGGTAGTGGTGCGGCGACGGCGCCTCTTGTGTTGCTTCCCCGGCCAGCGGCGCTGCGGCCCGAACGGCACCGGCGCAGTGGCACGCTGGCGCTTCATGCCTAAAATAAGAGTACTTACTGACCACAAAACCTTTTACTAAAAAGGTAAGGTGTTAGTTAATATGTAGGCCTCGGCTTTCATTGTATTCCACACTATTTATACGCCATTATTAGCCTTATAAGCTAATAGCGTAACCATAAGGTTGCCTGCGACTTTGTTAGTTCTCCATAGGTTTAAAATTGGTACTCACTGCGGTTGTAGATATGTTGGATAGAGTTAGTAGTTGTACTTATCATTGGTTATCGGCGGGTGTACTGCGTGAAAGTCGTTGAGGTGTTTCAGTAGAAGCATGTGTGGCATAGCCAGCGCGAGTGAAGCGAATGGTAGCAAGCGGGCCCGAAGCGGCACACCAGAAGCTTCTGCCCTAGAACGTGGTACTCACTGTTGTGCGACGCACCGATGACTGAGACAGTTGGCCAGTTACAGCTATATCGTAACATGCATTCCTAAATTCCTATGTATTGTTTAGCTCCTAGACAATAAACAAGTACTTACTGTGGTCGAAAGCCCGGGGATCAACAGTGGTTGTAGTGACAGGTGTGGTCGCATCGGCGACGTCATCGTCGTCGGGGTCGACCGTCGTGGTTGTGGTAGTGGTGCGCTTGCGGTTGCGCTCGCGCTTCCCGGCGCGGCGTGGAGGGGGTGGGGCGGTCGCGGGCGCCGGGATAACGGTGTCCCGGTCCACCCTGGCCACTGTTTGGTCGCTGCCATTGCCCGGCCCCGGCTCGGCAAGGACGAACGCCACTAGTGATGCGGTCAACAGCCGTATCACCAGTGGCGCTAATCGACCCATTCTGTCTGTTGACAAAGAAATGTGATTGTGAGTACTGGAACATTAGATTAAATAGGTATAGATACCTAAAAGGAAGGCCTGAGGAGCAGTGGTGCCCCAGGGACTTACACATTGTAGATCCTAGGTTCGAAACCAGGCAGGCGCGTTACTTTGTGTAAATAATTTCATCACTATTGCACTCAAAACGGTTAAGGAAAACATCGTGAGAAAACCGATGTTTATGTCCTAGAAGCAAAAATTCGAAGACGTGAGTTCTACCAATCCGCACTGGGCCCGTGTGGTAGACTGCAGCCCACTCCCTCTCACAAAGAGGTGGCCTGTGTCCCAGCAGTGGGAGCATTATAGTCTGATTATGCTTATGCTACCCAAAAGTAAGTATAGGTACGGGTAAGATGCTCTTTTTTAGTATAACTAACTAACAAAGTATCTAATGAAACCGTGTCTTAATTAGTAAGTTACGAGGTATCCAAAACTCATCTCAAAAGCACAGTAAGAACTTTTTTAAGTTAAACCTATGTAAGTATAAAGTCCCTAGTTACTTTGTACATTCATCACGTTGGAGACTATCAAACTATCTTACCTTACGGCTACCTTTTAAAATGTTAAACTTTAATAAGATGATGGAGATTTTTCGGGATATACCGTGTCTCTCTAATTAAGAAAATTTTCATTAGCGCACTCCGTAGGTACACCATTTACTTAAAGAAAGAATTTTCAATATTACAAAGTTTGGCGTCTGCTTTAAAAATATTATGAAGCCCAGATTTTAAGGTAGCGCTGCTTGCAATTTAAAATATTATTTTGACATGAAATATGAAATTTCTAATATTATTTTATGGAATGTAATAATAGGTACGAGGCATTTTTTAAGAAACATAACTTACATATTTATTTAAAATTAAATAGTAAATGAAAAAAGGACACTTACAGTTACAAATCAAGTCATGAAGTCTCATAGAATCGTATATTACATAGCACGAAGTTCATAACTGTCTGCTACACTCGGGCACCGTAACTTCTGCACCATATCGACAATTTTATACCACCTTACGGTGGTCAAGCGAATAACAAGCAAGAGTTTGTTCGACTTGAGAGCACTTCTAGATACCACTGAGGGTAAAACACGACAAATAAACTCTACAGGGACACTTACACGCAGCCATAAAAACAGTGTCTTCAGAAAGGACCACGCAAATAAACCATGATTGTGACACTTCCAGCCCCCAGTTATTTTATAGCTCCAAGTAAGATGGAGCTCGAATATTACTTTTTTAACGTGAAACATTTTTTATTGAATTAATTCTGCAGTCTCATTTTAATAGTGTCGTTTTTACGAGGACTCTTCTAAATTAGCTGAAGGAAATCTAGAACTATTTTATTTATAATCCTTCTTCTTTATCCCCGCGTTCTCCAGTGTCCGCTTTTCTTTAAGTAATTGGCGCTCATTTGGAGCAGACGGGTTCTTTAGTCTATATTATGGTGAGTTTTCTAGAGAAACTATTGTATATCGCATCTGTTTGGACAGAGAACAGTAGTTGTTTGCAGTGCTCGCGTAAATGTTGGCGTCTTTCTATCAGGTAAGTATCATTCTTTAATGTAGTATTTTTCTTAACTTGTTTGTAACCGAGGTTTTTTGTATATAATGTGGAGACGACAATATGAAAATAATCTAACATAACGCTGTCTGCATTTAAATTCATCCAAATATATCCAATAGTTTAGAATAGAATAATTATTTAGTCACTATATTTAGTCAAAGATTGGCAAAACCCATAGTCGGCCCATCACTGCTATTTGTTTGAAAAAAAAATCGCTTTTTTAATTTTTATGTTAGGATTTATTTGATAGATCCGAAATACTTACTGACTAATATAATATGAATACTGACTGATCATACAAGATAGAGGTCAGTGGAAATACTCTTTTGCCAAGCCATTCTTATGCTTGCTTGCCAGTGTTTCCATTTATTGTTGTATTGTCATCACCACATTGTAAATACCTAGAACCTGAGACATCTGAGTCATTCGAACCTCTTCGTAACTTCGAAACTTCTTACTTCGTAACTACTATCATAGGTAATTCTAACACACCCTTTTACTCCGTCATATGTATTACATCCAAATTATATCCCGAAGTGCTAGCCAAGGGTTAAAAGTTCTTTCATCTATGGTTAAAAGTATCATTTGATTGCGGAAACATCGCGCTACCCCCAAGGGGTATAAATGCAAGTGGTTCTGCCGATCCCTTCGAAATATGTCGGTGCCAACATCTGTCAAGGTGCTAATGCCATCGTTCCTCGGCCGTTAATGCTTGGGGTCAAAGGGCTACTGTAAATTCTTTATAGCATTCAATCCAACTAGTCAGCTAAATGGAATTTTGGTGTAAGTAGGCGTCAAACCTAAAACTGAGGTTCGCACCATTTATTTAACGTTCCCCTGTCAAAGAACACCTATAAAAATAAATAATATTTGGGGATATGTACGATTATTGGGATTTATATCACGGGCCTCACGTACCTAGGTACCTACTGGAAAATTCTTGTCCATACTCCCAGTACTTCAAAATCCTTTTTTTTTTGTTTTGTTTAATCATTTTTTTCTGTTAAAATGGACAAGTTAATCAAATTTTTTTTTTTTTTTTACTAAGAGGAACAGCAAACAGTTACTTTATGAAAACTTAAAACTAGTATAACAATATTTGTATTTTGGTAATAATGTAACCCACAACACTGTCCACGGGTTATCATAATAATGTAAAAAAACAGTAATCGCCAGGGATGAACAAAAAAAAAGTTAAAAATAATAAAATAAAAGAAAGATGAAAAATAAAAACAAACACAAAACGAATAACAAATTCTGATGAAGGAATTTATTAATATTTTAATTCAATTAGTGACTTAAAAATGCGAGCGCTCGGTGTGTATTTCACAAATGCGCTTACACAGAATAAGCCGTAAATAATAAATGTGTTTGTGTAATCCGGACCTTTTATTACGATGAATTACGAAATAAAATTTGGACTCTTTCATGTTACCTGCTACGGAAGCTTAATTTTAATACAATATTTTATTAAAACCTTGAATAAGTAAATAGAAAAGTAATAAATCAACAAATAAAAGTTTAACATACCTACTTAATGTCACACAAACATTATTCAGTAGTAAAAAGTGCAAATACACCTTCTGTATTAAGAAACAAGAAAAATGGCTGTTTAATCGCGAGGGTTGGGATACCTAGCCAGCCAGTGACAGTTCCAACCACACTAGATGGAATACATTCGGCGGAATCCTCTGGGACGAAAGCTGAAAGCCACCCCGGCACCGATCTACTTCGATAATGTTCCCAAACCCCTCTTCGTTTTATTTTTCGCCATTCTCAAGACTTACAAACAGATGGGTGGAATGTTCGGACGCAAACGAGTGACGGTATTGCGATATTTTGTTATGACGAAGCTAAGAGAGCTTAAATGTATATAGAAAATATTGGATTGGTACCTGCCTTCCTAAGTTTTTGTTTCAATCGAAGTGTAGGGAACAGCGTATAAAGCTGCGAAAAACCCATTGAGTTTTTATTGACTATACCGTAGTATTTTTTTATACATATGAAAAATAATACGCAATTTCTAAGTGCCAAGGATCGAATTGCAAATGACAGGACTGTATTAATTGGCTTCCCAAAAATAGTAAAATGACTCCAAAAAACTGGAAACGTAACAGTTAACGTAACTCACCGCCATGTCCGATAAACAGTCGTTTACTTTTACTCAAATACTCATTAAACCAAAGTACTGAACTTCAAGCACCGCTTTGTTAAATTAAAAGTACTTTGACGGTTCAATGTGCTCTCTTAGTTCTGAATCGTTAATTAAAGCCTTTAATGTACAATCAAGCACTCGAGATGATAATTTCAGAGTTGTATGATCACTGGAGGAAATAAACATGTTACCAATTTAATCACGTCTTTGTGAATTTAATTAAAGACATGCGAACGACTCCGTCATCAATTTATTTTATAATGAGAAGGAAGAAATAAATTATTTGTATCGAAATCACATAAATATTTTCGTACTGACTTTGTATAAATTAATAAAAGGGGCAATACATTTTTACAATAAGACTAAAACAAAGGAACTGAATAATAACAATGAAATTATTAATAAAGATTTCAAAGACCTTCGAGTTAAAACGCAGCGTCGTCGCGTCGTAAATAAGAAACGTACAACTTGGAAATAATATTCGTACTTAAATTAATGTTGCTTCTCCGATCGAATTTCGGCTGAAACATCAATGTCTACTAACTTTAATTAAATTCATTTTGTCATTGAATAAATTGAAACTGTCGGAACATACCGTCTACGAAACGTTTGCAAACTGAAACACAAACGGGTAATAATAACTTTGACAGTTATAACGTGAGCGTTTGCTTAGTTCGCCGACACCAGACCGCGGCTAACGCAACTTTGACACTTGAAGTCCACACACGATACATAGCTTGTCACTGAGTTATTCCGACTCGTCCACAACTATCCAGATGAACTAAACACTCAGCTTTTAACTTAAATTACGGAAATTTAACTCGGTTATTTATGTGAACGAAACTTCTGACAGTGTAAAGCAAATATGTGGCAGTCATCATAATACCTCTCTCTAGATTTAAATCATGCTTGTTATGCGAGTAGAAATAGAAAAGGAAACGAGATTGGAATAAAATTGCATTAGTTCTATTGAAAAATATTACAGCGCGGGGATATTGGCGCGATCTCATTATATCAGTGCCTAGGTAAACGTAGCTAACGGGAAATTTATTAGCACTTTGTGTAACAAGCAATAGGACTGTTTCACCGTTGTTTTATAAAATATTTATGTACTGACTAAAGTAAATAAGCAATAAATTCAGCTGATATTATTACAGTCGAGTTCGATAAAATGATTGCATTGTGTTGGAGACTTCATGAATAAGTCAATGATTGACGGACGTCTAAACATCTTCAATAATAAATACTATGTTTTTTTATGACAAAGAGAGCATCTGGTGTACCTCGGCTTGATTCATAGACTTTTCTATACGCTGCGCGCTGGTAGGTAATCTCTGACAACAACGATTTAAAAGCGCCTTTCTTAAGATTAGACGGTGAGCCCATTGTATTGGTCTCCGCTTGATCGAGCACCGGAGCGCAGGTGGTCGATAAATGAATTTTCTCAACAGTAGGAAATTGATTTTCATTCAGTGGTAGAAAATCGGTAGCTTTTCCTTCCATTATGTTGGTATACCGAGTTTGGATGAAAACCGTCATGTTGACTGGCTCGTTGATTAATAAGTCGCCCACGTACCGCGCGGGTGAGTTATATTTTAATGAAGAAGACTTCTTCGTATCATTGTGGACCTAATTGCAAGCTAACCACGTTTCCGTGCTGTATATTAAAAGAGAACAAGCGTCTCAGTCATAGATATAATTTCTATGGTCGCAGTAAATATAACAAACCGGGCAAGAGCGAGTCGGACTTGCGCACCGAGGGGTTCGTACCATTGGGCACGCCACAATTGCGGCGATAAGTCCCCTCTTTGAGGAGTGGCTAGAGAGACGCCACGGCGTCCTCAACTTCCGCCTAACGCAGGTCCTCACCGGACACGGCTGCTTCGGGAGGTTCCTGTTCCGAATAGGGCGGGAGGAAACGCCCGGGTGTCACCATTGTGTGGATCGCCCGGAGGACACGGTGGAGCATACGGTGGAGATCTGCCCAGCTTGGGCAGAGCACCGCCGTGTCCTCACGGCGGCGGTCGGCGGCGGCGATCTCTCGCGTCCGGCCCTAGTCCGGGCCATGGTACGGAGCGAGAGTGCATGGGAGGCTATCGCCTCCTTCTGCGAAGCAGTGATGCTCGCGAAGGAGGAGGCGGAGCGCGTGAGGGAGAGGCAATCCTAGCGCCCTCACGCCCCCAGCCGCCGCAGGAGACGCCCCGGGCGTCGGGAGTCGATAGCCGATTCCCGGCCACCGTAGGCGCGGGCTTGCGGGCGGCGAGCAATGGGCAGCTCGCCGTCCGGTAAGGACCAGGCCCGGGTCGACGGCGCGTTGTGTTCCACGCGCGCCTCAAGGAGATGTCAGCACCAACTGACGGGGTCCGCTAGGGCCGATGCCCGCCAGGGTCGCGGGTTGTTCGAAAGAGATACCGTTGCCCCTGGCACAGGCAAGTGAAGGAACACGGGTGGGTTTTAGTCAGTAAGAGTCTGACACTCCCTTCCGCTCCGCCCAGAGCGGGAGGGGTCATTTGATGATTTCCCACCCAAAAAAAAAAAAAGGGGTTCGTACCATCATATTATTATGTTTTTAAATTTTCATCGGCGAGGCCTATATTCATCAGAGAATTTTAAAACTGTGCACTGCGGTGTAGAATATTGCAGATTTGTGTCAGCGCCATCTCTTGACCGATAGTGGAACTAATGTAACTTTTGTTGATGATTTCTGAAAAAGTATGCTATTTAGAGACTTCGTTTTATTTTTCCTGTAATCTTTACATAGACTTCTATCACATAGAATAATTTCAGATTTTTCTCTTTGCAAACTTCGGAGATAAGGGCGGCGGGAACGGTTTTTTTTTACATTTTTCATAAAAAGTCGAAAACTATGCCGCCTAAAAAAAAAAAAGAAAAAATGTTTGAGAATGTGCAAACTGCGCTCTTTCATATGATACCCCACCCACATGCCCTAGTAGCCCCACTTCGAATTTTTCAGACCCCATTCAGTCCCTGTTCCAAAAAATATACATTTCTTTTTATTTCTTTCTTATTTGCAAAATAGTTGGGCAGACGTCATCTAAAACTATTCAAAATTTCAAGTTGATAGCATTAGTAGTTCTTGAGATATCCAGTTGTGACAGACTTAGTCTCACCATAAGGGTTCCTTTTTTACCATTTTGGTACGGAACCCTAATAATTCATAAATGTACTGTAAAAGTTAATAGTTAGGTATTTCAGCTTCATTGTGTAAGATGATCTTAGTATCTCTCTGACTATTCTATTGTATTAACATTAATAAATGAGTAGGTACTAATTGCAGATCAGTGGGTTAGTTCTCTGGTCAATTAATCCTAATTAAATCAGAGATTAGATGTAATGATATGTACATGTAGATACATAATATCTGGCCAAGATCATGTCTGAAGAAGACTGTGCCCACTGAGTTTGTTTCGACCTTTTCTCAGAGTAGTCGGATAGGAAATGCCTACCTCATCTTGTTTTTAAAATATGATTGACGTGTAAAAGTGCTTGTGCAAAAATACTACTTACAGAAATAAAATGGAGACCGCTGGCCTTTTTTAATTTTGATTATTACGTGTGCGTTCTGGTTTTCTATCATATTTTTGTTAAACCGCTTGCACAAAAAAAGAAGGTTTTACTCAGATTATAATGTAACAGTGTTAAAGTAACATAATATTAAAGCAATATTCATCTACTATGGCCTTAAAAATTGTAATTTTAACATAACATTTTCGACGGTGGTGTTGAATTAAGTACCGAAATAAACTTTCTGTGGTAGTCGGGGTTTAATTAAAAAAGTTTTAGTCGATTGCTTTATTACTTGGTAGGTATTCTTCGTTACTTGTCTATCATGCTGCGGAGTTTCATTTGTGAAACGTCAAAATATCAATCATGGATACCCGTTAGAAGTTCAAAGGACTTTATACAATCAACAATAAATACAGTTGCTTTGCTTTCCATGCCAAAAGAGCAATCGTTCCCGAATTAGTGTCACGGGGAAAGACGTCTCCGTTTTTCGCTTGATTTATTATTAACCTTTGTCACGACATGATAGCCGTTCATTTTTATGTCGTTCCGCTAAATGTCTGGCAAAAACTTGGGTAAATTTTCTCGCATTAATAAGAACGTTGCTGTCGTGTAGCCAATTCCTAAATGGGCACATCAAAAGCGGAATGACAAACGTGTCGTGTGTCCGTCGAGGTATGATCGCTATTCGCAAACTTTTTCTGTGCCTGCCGTGCCAGCGCACCCCTTTGCCCAATTTATGACGCCGTCGTGCATTTGAATAAGTTTACCATAAAAATAGGCATTCTGTGGCCAGAAACTTTGGCAATAAAATGCAAATGGTGACATTGGTGATGCTTCTAGATTACGAGGCCTGTGAGGGCTTGAGGTCTAGCCTATAGCAGCGACTACAACTATTGTGAGATGTTGAAATTCAAAGTTTTGTAAGCTCTTACATTTTCATCTCTAAAGAAGCTTTCTTAGGTATTAGCTTTAGCTCTTACATTTATGGGGCTTACATGACCTAAAGTGCGGTCACTGTCGGACTGCATAGAAAAGAAAGAGTAGCGCGATGACACAACCCTGGTAATTTATTGCAAAATATGAAGCAATTATTTAATTAGAAAAAAACTATTGTTTGGACTAAAAAATTAAAACACTAGTATTTTAGTATGTTGCTTGTAGAATAATCTGACGAAAAATCAGAATGATTGTAATTATATTAGTATGGTTTTTATTGTAAAAAGAAAGTTTTTAGAGGTCTTCATGATTTTTTTCTATAGTATCAAATTCATTGGATTATGTGTTCAACACACTATCTACCTAGCATATATCCTGAAGAATATCATATATTATTCTGATTTTGTTTACTGTAGTCGATCATAATATACTTATATTGTTTCTAAAACTTGCGTTTTTTAAGTTTAGGCCCTGTAAGCCCTGAGCTTTTTAGAGTTGTTGAAAAACGCGTATTTTTTAAGAACTAGGGTTTTAATATAGTTTTTTTGTTTGCCTATTCTGTGTCCCACTGCTGAGCAATGGCCTCCCCGATTACCTTCCAAACCCCCCTGTCTTGTGTGATCTGTGATCTGTGGCCATGTTGGCCCTGCAAACCTTTTCAAATATCGTAAGTCGCAATAATTAGCCTCTTTTGACTTTTAGAACTAATACAGTTAGCTATGGAAGTTCACTAATAATTTCATTAAACCCAACAAAAACCTCAATGTCCACAGTTAGATTGTTAGGGACACATAACGAGGTAAATGCCCCTCATAGCAGATAGGCAGCCACTGCCATGAAGATATAGGCACTAAAACAAACGCCTATTACTGCTCTAACGATACGTCGTAATGTCTCAAATGTTCATGAAACGCTACCCTTTTATCTCTGTCTCTTTCATCAGCTCACTAATGCCATATGCCCGTCTCTCTCTATTGTATAACAGAATATGAATGAGATGGATAGTGCACGATATTTTTTTATAGTCTATTGTTGATAGTGCAGGTCGGAGAATAATATTCATGTGAGGCATTATGTAATTAAGGGAGAGTAATATTGACGTGGTAGTTTTCTTATCATAATTTTTATCAGCACGTATACATTTACTGAGTCAATTAAGTAACGTGGACGTCCTAATGACAGCTTAAAACTGAACTGTAATAGAAGGTTCGGATTTTGGTTTTGTGAAGATTATTATCACCATATTAGGGATTGGTTATAATACAGCTTATCAGCCTCTTGACATACTCGAAAAGCTTGAATTGATGAGAGTATTAGGTTAAAAGGTAATTATTTTTGCACAAAACTATAAATGGTTTGCTAGATGTCACATGTCTTTAAATTTTTGGTTCTAGGACTTGCCGTTTTCCTTACGATGTTTTTCTTCACCGTTTTGAGAGCAGTGGCGATGAAATAACTTACACGAAGTAAAGCGCCTGTCTGAGTTCGAACCCACGACCTACAACTCGGCCACCACTGCTGAAATATAGAACAGACACCTCAGTCAAAGTTAACGGGATTTAGTTCTGGTAACTCTAGACCCACCTGTGTTACTTGCTAACTAAATAATTACCGTATTATTGAGCAATGAGTATTTCAAAGTTCCAACTAGTTGGTGGAGGTATACAATTTAGATATTAAGTGGCCGCCATCGACAAGTTTTGTATCTCAAATTAACTTGTTTCATAATTACCGAAACACGATACATAGTTTAAACGTTGTACTGCCCGAACCTCGCTCCCTACCGGGTCCAATTGTGATTCTAAACCATCCAGGGACACACTCAAACACATACAAAAAAATCATCTAAATCGGTCCAGCCGTTAAGGAGGAGTGCATTGACTTACGTACAGAAGAATTATATACGAGTATATTAGAGATAATATAATACCAGCCTATGTTTGTACAGCCACTGCAGGGCAAAGGCCCCTTCTCATGCAGAGAAGGCCAAGGCATTGATCACCACGCTTGCTCAAGACGGGTTGGCGGTAACGTTAGCCGGGGTTAAAAATCAGCTGTTCCCTACATTTTGACGAGTTATATGAACATAAATGTAGGGAACAGCTAATTTTTTTTTCGCGATTTCAGGTTTGGTCCCAAAGTAAAAGTTGTTCATAATGATGAGTACAATGACCTTTTAAGAGGTTGTTAATGTTTTACCAATAACCCTGTATAAAATTTAATTCATATTCATTAAAATTAATTCATCAACCATTAATTCATTGACTGGAAGCCGACCCCAACATAGTTGGGAAAAGGCTAGGCAGATGATGATAATGATTAAAATTAATTCATAAATTATTTATCTACACTAGGTATCTAATAATGAATGCGGATGAATTTTCCGACGCCATATTTTAGTCTGTGAATAGTTTTAGTTAAGTTAGGATATAATTTTGTTATTGTAATCAATTAATTAGTATCACACGCATTTTTGGGTTGAAACGCGGTACGGGCGCGCGGCCGCAGAGCTAGCTAAGCATGGGTCGAGCGCCGCGCATGCGCGTTGCCCACGCGCCGCCTGCTGCTGCGTCCCATCCCGCGCTCCTAGTGTCCGAGTCAGTCGCGCGTCCGCTTCGACGAGCGCACGTAACGTTTTCGAACCGACCACGGCTATCGTTCGCTGCCGCCAAAAACTTGTTACCTATACTTGTTGTAAAAAGTACACCATACTCTTGTTGTGTATCGTAGAATAAATTAAACTGTTTTGTGGTATATAATAATCATCGTTTTCTTCCACCGGCATCAACACCCGCACACCTTTTACATTAGGTATAAGTTGTTATTTTACGTACAATACGTACATATTAATTTAATTCTGAATTTTACACGATACCAACTAATTAAATGACTAACTATACAAATAAATACAAAAGCGAAAGGAGATGTATACATATTATATTTTTTATTATGTAGATAGAAAACGTTAAGATGACCTGAATTGTATTTCTATTCCAATTTTTTTTAATAAAATTGCACATTACTAATTAAATTTAATGACTAACAATGCAAATAAATACAAAAGCAAAAGGAGACTTTTATCTACACATTTACCTACATTATATTAATTTTTAAAGAGAATATTATGTAGGTAGTTTAACAGGAACTCCTAATCAAAAATATTTTCAGATGTTTAGGTTATCTGTAAACTAAAACTAACGTTGTATACTTATTCAATGTTCCGTCGTGGTTCCGTCGCAGCTTTTGTAAGCTAGCGTCGTATATCCAAGTCATTCAACTCTGCCAAATATTTCAATTGAAAAACCACGTGAAAAATCTATCAATATGACGTGCAGGAAAGCTCTAGATATCCGTGTTCATATTCGAGGCTATGTCAGTTGACAGACAGTCTTACCTTCCAATAGCTAGATAATCTCGGTCTGCTAGCACATAAAGAAGTTCCAACTCCAACAGATGAAACTAGACTGAAATGTCTATAGAAGTCGAGAATAAAACGCACCTGGAAATAGTGTTGTCTCTGGGAAATTTCGTAACTAGAATTCTGTAGACCTGTCATTTTGTAAGATGGAAGGCATTTTCTCGAAAAAAAATTTTTGTTCGATTAATTTCTGAGGATCTTTTTCGTTATTTTGTTCTGAAAACGGTTGGATATGTTCAGCAGGAAAATTCACTCAAATTTTTCGTGCATTATAACATTGAGGAAAACTAAAGTAGTCTCAAATTTTATTGACCGTAGTGATTCCCTGTATGTTTTGAAAACAAATGATTTTGTTTTTATCTAATGTCCCAGTTCAGTGGGGTAGTTGCGTAACACACTATCAGTAGCACTGACTTTCATTTTGACAGTTATATTAAAGGATATAATAATAAATTTATTAAGGTACATAAAGGTTTTGTAGTACATGAGGGACCTAGAAAGTATGCATTATTAATTACATGGTGTAGGTACAACGAATTGTTGGTTGAATAGCTACTCTCCTAGCTAGATTACTGAGTAATCTGTATTTAGGAGACACAGTTCAACAGCGTTCATTGCGGTATTTACGTTGTTGAGCAGACAAATTTTTCGAACATATGAAGCAATACATTAACAATTTCCTTCAAAATGATTCAGATTGAGATTGATAGTGTGTTACGCAATTAGGGTGCTGGTCTACCTATATGTCAAATATAATCAAAATTTGTTCAGTAGAAGGGTAACATAGAGGCAGATAGAGGTACTTTCGCATTTATAATATTATTATTGTAGCCGAAGTTAGGTACGCAAAATTCTGCATCTTGCAAGCAGAGTTCACCGCGCAACGAGCATAATATATACAACGGCCATGAATTATTGGGCAGTTGCCCGCCAGACACATCACCCGTCTGGTCGGAGGATCCTCCCTTGCAGAGGCAGAGTAAACTTTACACCCTGTTCTTCATACCTCTATAGTATGGATAACGATTATGGCGTCTCTAACGTGACGTGACGTCACGTCACACTGAACGAGGTTATCGCGTTTAAGCGGTGTTTGCACTGCACCGTGTGGGTTTACCTTGCAGCAGGTTCGTTACCCTGGCTACTGTCAACACACGATCATCGACGCCGACGTCTGGCCTGATTTCGAGGGCAATATTGAAATAAGGATGGTTGTAATGCAAGAAGAACATATCGTAAAATATGACCATTTTCTAAAGCCAAGTCAGCACCGTGTTTTCTACAATCTGATTGTATTTCATATCTAAAAAAAAGGGAATCCTGAAATAATTACTTTGATGTCTATTTGTGTATTCTTCCAAAAAACCATCTTTACATTGTTATAGTTTGCAAAATCTTTGGAAACAAAGGTGAACCCAAAACTTGTTTACCTTAAAAGTAGAGCGAAGAAGAGATCAATCACTTAGCACGATATACATGCGGAAAAAATGTTTCTTCCACAAAAGATACTTTAGGAGGAAAGCAGGAAAACAATCTGTTAGTTACCAGATTTGAACAGAGTCCGTATTTTGGGCAAAAATGATTGATAGTGATCCCTCAATTCCCGATTGCTAATCAAAACGGACATCCGACGGTGAATACCTCCCTTAAAACAGTGATAAAAAAAAGTCCGTTTATTTTTACCATTATATTTTCTAAGGGGAAAAATTGCATGGAAAATAATTGACTTGAAAGCTCTTAAGAAAATTATTTTTGTTCAGGAACATTAATAAAGTGGAAAATATACAAATGAGCTGTTTATTAGTCATACTTATTCTTGGTCTGTAGATTACAATGTACCATCCAGTAATGAAGCTTAATTACGTAGGAAAGCTTAGGAAAATTTCTGAATGTTTTGGGCAGAACGCATAAAAGCGTTTCTTTTTAATTTTCAGGACCAGCAGGTACTGAAAATTTAAAAAGAGTAAAGCAAGAAATAAATAGCTTAGCAAATTGACTACCAGGTGAAAATATCTGTGTATTCGAATCACAACTATCATTCTTTGACAGTTGTATGGAATGGCTATAACACGGCAATTTGACATAAACTTTCCTATACCATTAATTTTCCTGACAGTCTTTTGTACTTACTCCTTTATACTTCACAGCCTGTGTAGTACCTATAGAATAGTAATCAATTGAAGGAATGGTGTAGTTAATAAATCTACATAATATATCTATCTATATTATATACTAATAATAAAGTTGAAGAGTTGGTTTATTTGTTTGAATGCGCTAATCTAAAAACCACCAGTCGGATAAAATTTTTTTTTTTGTATTTGATAGTCCAATTCTTGAGGAAGGCTGTAGGCTATTTAACATCACGCTACGTCCCTTAGGAGCCGAGCAAAAAGAAAAAAAAATCAGAAACAACGCTACGACGGGTTGGGTCGGGAAAACAAGAAATTTCACGCGGACGGACGATAGCGGGCAAAAGCTAGCAAATCAATAAACGGTTACATTGTAACCTACGATGCAGTTTCAAGCGGTGCGGAAAATTTTGGTCCCTAATTACAGGTACCTACCTGCCTACTGCAAATAACCACAAACAAAGAGGTTGTATGCTCACATTGCTTACAAAAATGTACCTAAACCTTTGTGTAACTACAATGGATTATCTCTAAATATTTAAACGTTTTTCGCGTGCTTAGCTCATCAATGATGCGCAAGATTAACGTCTTATTAGTAACTAGCTTCTGCCCGCGACTTCGTCCGCGTCAAATTTCATCCTCTCAGGGGTGGAATTTCGAAAAACCCTTTCTTAGTGGATACCTACTCTTCACAAAGAACACACCCTCCAAATTTCATGTCTCTAGGAGCAGTGGTTTAGACTGTGCGTTGATATATCAACAATCAGTCAGTCAGTTTACCATTTTATATATATAGATTCATTCTGTTTTGTTATCGTTATCCGATGTAAATGAACGGGGAGTGTTTGGAAACTTGGGTTACTTGGAAAATGCAACACCAAAAGAATCAACATTTATTGTCATCAATAGTCCTAAAAGCACACGATGACGGAATTAATACGACTTGTAGTTTTCAAGAAAATCGTCTGTTTAAAGGTAATTGTATATAATTCTGTTTCCTTTTCTCGGTACACCTAAAAATTATGCATGACTTACCTCCAGAATATCCATAATCTGACATTAACCTTCCCCCTAATCCATTACATGTAATAAGCGCACAGGAGATCATTAGAATGCACATAACGCCGCCATATTTGAAACAGAATAAGATATTGAGTTGCTCCGAAGCGTGTATCTGCATATACTATAGAACCAAATAGATCGCCCTCTAGAGGTTACTATGAATTTTGATACAGCTACCTACGTACGTAAGTATACAGGGACCAGCCATTCAATATTGACTGGCTTGAATAATAAATGCGTATTGAAACTCTATGCTTTTGCGAACATAATTTGGGAACGGTGGAATGTAAAATGCAGTCTTTTATATTTAAAACCCATTTTGTAAAGGCTATGTAATGGACAGCTTGTGAATTTTGTTATTTTAACTACTTTAATTACTTTTGAGATTATCTGGGAGTTGTGCAGTAAATTAAAGTTAATTATTGAAACAATTCTGGAATTTAATAATTTTATTAAATAAATTTGAGTGTATAATATTCTCACTTTCTGAATTGATCTTTGACATTTTCTGATAATACATGTGTGATATCGCCAACCGGTCTTGAACAAGCGTGGTGACCAGTTTTAGTGTCTTCTCTGTATGAGAAGATGCCTTTACCTGCAGTGAGACAATAATAGGCTGACATTACCTACTTTAATATATTACTAGCTGCGCCCCGCGGTTTCACCCGCATAAGTTTCGATCCCGTGGGAATATCGGGATAAAAGTAGCTTATATGTTAATCCAGGGTGTCAGCTACCTCCATACAAAATTTTATCGTCCAGCCGTTTGAGCGTGAAGAAGTAACAAACATATAAACACACACCCACTCACAAACTTTCGCCTTTATAATCTCAAAATATATATTTTGTACATCTTGAATATATTTGCTACAAATATAATAACTTAATTTCATAGTATTCATTACAGAACATCAATATTAGCTACAAATAATAGTTATAAATATGAACTGCGTAGTCTAGAATTTCGAATTTTGTGCAAATACACGCGTCATCAGTCGTGGTATTTTGACCTCAAACCGCTACAAGTTTGTAGATGCTCCAAATCGAGCTATTAGTTTCAATATGGCGGCTCTTCGTCGTTTTATCTCTCTAACCTTTCAACTCTCAAGTTTGTTTCTCGAGCTTTAACCCGAGATCGTTTATTCTCCATGATTTTCTCCATCTATGTTTCATCATAGTTGGTGGTGATGTGACATGACTATTTCGAACGAACACGAAGCAATATAATACTAAAAAAAACTGGCCAAATGCGAGTCGGACTCGCACACGAAGGGTTCCGTACCACAAGGCAAAAACGCCGAAAAAAACACGTTTGTTGTATGGGAGCCCCCCTTAAATATTTATAATATTTATTTTATTTTGTTTTTAGTATTTGTTGTTAAAGTGGCAACAGAAATACATAATTTGTGAAAATTTCAACTGTCTAGCTACCGCGGTTCTTCAGATACAGCCTGGTGACAGACAGACGGACGGACGGACGGACGGACAGACAGCGAAGTCTTAGTAATAGGGTTCCGTTTTTACCCTTTGGGTACGGAACCCTAAAACGTGTGGGGGTTGGTGGACCCCCGGCAGGAACCGAATGAAAATCCAAGATGGCGGCTGTGAAAGTTTAAATATGACTAAAAAATAAAAATAAATCGCAGTCGCCATCTTGGATTTTCCATTTTGACCTGACTATCGTCAGGTCAAAATGGCTTCAGCACCCTCGAACACCATCTCTCTCTCTTTCTCTCTAGACGTAAGGAGAGGGCATAATCCATTTTTGTTACGTGACGATTTCTACCAATTTACTCCCACCGCAAGCTCCGTTAAAGAATTTCGTCCCAATAACTACTGTCCCCACCATCATTGGACTGAAAGTCGTCTACTGATGGACATAGGACTCCCCCTAAAATATCGCCACAATAACCGGTCCAGTGCATCATCTGCTCTATATACCTGTACCACTCACCGCATACCGCTCACCATTATCTACAATCGATCAGTAGGCAACCTTTCTATCCAAAAATAACCAAAAAAGTAAGCAAAACAATAAATTGACCAGTCAACGTATCTAACAACACGTCATTTATTAGCCGAGGTAGCTGCGTTCCTGTGATTTCCCGCCCTACCTATTTAGAATGATCAATAAACCCCCCGTGGGGCAAAAAACGTTACAGTTTATCCACGTTCTATCTCCGCAGGGTAGGTAATTAATCGAAAGGGAACTTCAAAAACCTTTTCCCCAGGCAATAAGAGGAATATGAAGAGTAAACAGCTACCTAAAGTTGATCAAAATGTTTTTGTCTGGTTTTTAATGAGTATTCTTTCGTAGGTAATGCTTTGTTAATGAAATTCTGTGGCGAACGTTACTACCTTTTGTTGCATAGTATATTTTGGCTTAAAATGAAGCGTTTGTTAAATAAGTCTACAGAAAATTTCTGATATTCGATCCCGTCTGGATAGTCTGAAAGTTCACAAACAAAAAACTGCGTAAAAATCGTTTGCTTTCCGACGTCCGTTTTCTAAGCTATCTTGGCGTGAAGATATTGAAGAAATTATTAAAACTACCGAAGTGAAATGGGAACAACGGGCAGAAAAGTTTTATTGACGTCTTACAAATGAGCAAAAGTTTGCGGGACAAGTAGGACAAGCGGGATAAAGTCGGATGTTCTGTGGGCCAGTCGGCGGACATTCCACCTCAGACGACAACTCAGAAATTCTAGCCCCAAGTTCATTGAAGCAATCTGTAGTATTATAATGATATATAAGTTTTGACACGTTTCTAATGTTCGGATGAGAAGTTTGTTTCTTCTGTTTGCAGGCGCATTTCCGATTTTCTGATCAACATCACTTTTTTACCGACTTCAAAAAAAAAGGAGGTTATCAATTCGATACGTATGTATGTAATATTATTGGAATTGCATTATATTCACATATGACAATCTATTAGGGCTTCCAAACAAATATACAAAATTTTATAGACGTATGTATGTATGTATGTATGTTTGTCCACGCATATCTCCGTAATTATTAATCGGATCGTGACCATTCTTTTTTTATTGGCTTACATTTACTTCAACTTAGGGAACAGTGTAAGTTTCATCAAAATCGATTCAGTAATTTTCAAGATATGGACTAAGACGTGAAAGTGTGACGGCCTGGCTTATTGATACGAGCTACGGGTGTAGTGTCAAAGCGAAAACATCTCAAAACCTTGGTCAAATTCTAGTGCAACAACTAAAAATTACCAAATAAAAAGTAATTTAAAAAAATAAACCTACTTCAAAAAGAAATGAACTCAAACTTATGAAATAACTTTAATTTCGGAAGTCGGTGGCAAAAACTAAAACTAAAATACAGATCCCAAGACACCGACTTCCGAAATTAAAGTTATTTCATAATTTTGAGTTCATTTCTTTTTGAAGTCGGTTTAATTTTTTTAAATTACTTTTTTTGATAGTGCAATGTGTTTTGGCCAACGATTGGTAGAATAGATAATAACAGCTCATTTTCCAACCATAAACCGCGTCCTAAAACCAACAATTCCATTTTGAAACAGGGCAAACAATAACGGATGTATTACTTTACGTTTTAAGTTGCTGATTTTAATCTATGATAAATGTAGTTGAATTTTCGATATAAATGAAAACTAACCGTTGTGAACATCACAATTTATGGCGTGACTGTCATAATGTTAATAAAGTACTGAATGAACATTAGTATACGCGTAATATGCAACGTAACAAAACAGTAGAATGTTTAATATTGTTGTTGTACTGCGTATAGGTATGTCACGCATGAGCAGCGCAATCTGCATATCCAACTGAGCGAAGCTATGCTACTTGTTATTTTTGTATATGCGTTCTTTGTCTGCGTCATGTTTACTGAAAATTAAACGTGTTTTCTTTCTTTTTCTTTTCTTTCTGAAAAGACGTTATGCCTAGAAGTTATTTTTAAATTTTGGGAAAAATACCTATAGGCCGACCGCTTCACTGAGACTTTGCTTGAGGTAGCAGCGCGGTGCGGGAGGGGTGTGGCGAGAGCTCAGTGATTCGTTAACTTTTGACGACTATTATACCTCCCGCACCGCGCAGCTACCTCAGGCAACGTCTCAGTTAAGCGCTCAGCCCATAAATTTGTTCTTAATATTAGGCATGGTTGATTTCCGTAACGAAGTTTACTGAATAATGCCTACTTCCAGCTTGAGGATTTTTTTTCATAAAACTACCTACTTAGGTACTAATAACCTTCTATTGAAACTTAATGTAGAAATTAATATTTCGGCTTATCTACTAAAATAAAACAATACCTCATAGACACACCATCCCAAAATTATTTTAAACCTTCTATTATTTCGAGCACGCAGGCACATAATAAGTAGTATCCAAGCTATGCAGTAGATATGCATATCATTCAGAGACTGCACCGGCATTCGTTTTGGGCCCCCATGGGCCCTACTGGACCCTCACAAGGCCCACGCTCGCAACAAAAATATATAGCAGTCGTCCCGCCTCCCTTGAATGCATGGAATGTACGCTTCATATCAAATTGCTAACTGTAATTCGACAGTTCCCGGATTTTATCCATACCTTTGCCGCAGTTCAAAAGGGCTCCCGTAACAAGCAACTCTGCTAAGCATCGGTCTGCTTTTAAAATTACCTTGTTGTGCAGGTTTGAAATGTGAAGCCAGGCTTTTTCAGATTTATCCGTATGTAACTTTTGAACGATGAATCGTAACATCTATGCTTCGTGGTTCCAATTCAAAACCGTTCCAAAACTTGTTACGTTCCGGAAAAATGCATCAGGTTAGTCTAGTGTTGGGAATATAAAAGATGCAATGGGGTGACGCCAGGCAGTTGAAATGGTACGCCAAAGTACAATTGGATGGCGGAAGAACAAAAGATTTCTGTATCACGTTCTTCGGTGGCACATTGAACTCGGCGTGACACGCACGCACGCGGGGCGGCTGCGGGGCGACTGCGGGGCGGCTGCGGGGCTGCTGCGGGGCTATCACGTATGTTATCGTTAATAGGTTTTCAATTGCATGCCCAGTACTTGGTTTTGTTGGTTGGCCGTAATTGATCGGATTTCTGGGTAATGATTACGGCAAGAAATTGACGGAAAGTGCACTATTTGATTATGCGCAACGTAAGTCGTTAGTTTTAATTTGCCCTTGACTAATTAAAACTAATATGGAAGCGCATGCTACAGTGTGCTACCCAAACCTTGTTTTATTTACTTCAGGTCGCTTATTCCATATAAATAAAAACCTAAAACACGAAAAATTACGTTTGTATTGGGCGAGTTTCCGTACTTTTGTTCAGTTAGCATCCGCAAACTTTGTGACGGGCTTTGCCCCGAAAAAGAGGTGACCCTCTGTGTGTAATTAAGGTCCCGATGCGTCAACTTTACCTTGATGTGGGTTCTAAAGCAAAGCAAACCAAGCATACCTAAGTACACTTTAACTTATCGTGGTTCTACAAAATCATTGATCTAAAGTTTTCGAGTTCGGACGACTTTACTTTGCACCGATGCCCTGTAGAACTCTTGAGGCTCCCAAACATTTTGATCAAAGCAAGTGCCATCTTATATTCAGAAAATCAAATTGATTTGGAGCAAGCCAAGACGGCAAACTTCATGATTTCCGTTGCCCTCCACTTGGACCGAGTCTTGGTAAATTCATAGAGTCTATAAATGCTTCGGACTTACGGTGTTGTACGCTAAATTTGATCTGGGATATTTGGTGTTTGAATATAAAACGTTTGTACCCTGAACCTTGTTTGACTCTTGTCGACAAACATCTTGGAAGGATCGACTAGGTATAACTTAATTTAATAGATTCTGTCTTGAAGCAACTTCATTATAAAACAATTATGAAGTCGAAGAAAGTTTAACAGTGTCCCAGAGCATATTTTAATTCAAAGTAACTTTCACTATCTCAGCTGTTTTAAAAACGGTAGGTACTGAAGTAAGATTTGATTCTTTTGAAACTAACTAACTGTCGGGAACTATGTATAAAAGTTGACTCACTCGCGTGACTTTCGTAGGTATCTTAAATCGCAGGACGTCGATTCTACGTCGAATTTTCAAGAATTATCCTTGAAATCGGAACGAGGTTTCGGAATTTTTGAACGGACTGAACCGGTGCGGGGGAATGGTAACGTAATTTTCTGGTTCTCTGGCGCGTCGCGACGCCCAACGTGCCGCGCCGTGCCACCCGTAGCGACCGCGCCGAGCCCGCGCCGCGCCACCTTATTAGATTCGATCAAATAGAAAATTTGGTGTTACGATAACCAACAATCTGGGCGCAGCGATCATTCAATATACGTTCGATACGTGCCCCGTAATACCAATAATATTATTGTATCAACACATTCAAATAAACATTTTGTTCTGAAGTTGAGCTATTGGTTGTCATATTGTGTGGGCTGTCTACTATTTTCGGTCTTTGTGTATCAATTTTTACGCATCAAATACTCAGACAGCATATTATCTGCGATTGACTGAACAGGAAAGATTGACATTGCATTCCAAAAAAAAGTCCCCCTACCGCACTGAGAGCGTTGTAACGTGAATGTTCACGCGCCGAAGGCTTCCGGAACTGGTTTTAAGCTTGAAATTGTAAACTCGGAAGGTGTGATCGAGATAGCTCGCTCACTGGGCATGCAGCGCATGCATTCGAGTTACACAAAAGCGGAAGGTTTTCCTTATTTTCCCGAGTCCCCCATTCCCCGGCCAAACGTCCGCGCGGATGCGAGTGCTACATGATTTTTAACTTAGCAGTGTACAGGTGAGACGGCATGCTAATGCAGTGTTCGAGTTTTCGTGATCGTATTAGATACCTATACTTACAGGCTGCTCTTAAATTCATTAATCTAAAAGGCTTACTTTCTTTTCAGCACCTTTCTTCATGACTTTAGAACTTCTCAGGTATTTTATGCGCAGTCCAAATAATGTTCACAATATATCCATATACTATGAAAAGTATTTATTAAAATTAATTTTGGTAGCTGGTTTTTAATTGCGTAGATAAAAATTGTTCCAATGCATATATACAATACATGAAATGCAACAAAAAGGTTTTAAATTGTTTGATGCCCTTTGATTATTTCCCCTTGTTTTTATATACTTGTAACCAATGATATTATAAGTGTGTGCTTGTAACTTACTACATATTATTTTTAAGACAGTTAGTTTTTTATATTATGTAAATACTTTAAATAAATATACAAAAAAGTTGGTTTTAGACATTTGATTAATTTTTAAATATAAACTGGCAAGGCGAAGGTGGTGTGACGATCATAAATTTTATCATTTGCAGAGCCAGCATGGCCAGAGATCACCACCTGACAGGGAAGTTTGGAAGAAAAAAGCCTTTGCCCAGCAGTAGGACACAATATAGGGTAACAAGAAAAAAAAAACCTGGCAAGTCACTGTTTGTGTGGGCCCGTCTCGATTTTGATGAATACACAAATTTTAAGGAAAACTTTGAGATTTTTCAATATTCTCCCGGTTTTTAATCTACATCACGTAGGTATAAAACCACATAAATGTTTTAATTTAGCCCAACCATAAAAGTTTTTTTTAGTCGGTTTTTCTAGAAAGGTTTCCGTCACTCGGAGATAGACTAATTTATATACCAACACCATCAGCTTTGGCCCTAAGTGCAACTTAGTTTACACTGCAATCCATTTTAAGTGACCACTATAAAACGCTTGCAGAGCGTACCGCAATTTGATTAAATTATTTTAAAGTACTTACGGAAATGGAGTTCGATGCTTGTAGATAATTTGTTTAACTATTAAATAAATAAGATTAACAGATTTGTTGCCCGTATTTTTGTGCTACCTAAGTAGGTATCTATTTATTTTATTCTCACCTATTTTTGTGACGTCTAGGAGGATTCTAATGATTAACAAATCTGGGCGCTAGACCGTTAATCGTTAACTAACGAAGTTAACATTTCGATTTACGAATTAACTTCTATGTCAATTTTAACCGCTCCGCGAAAAACATGTTCTGACAAGTATTATTACAAACTGTAATGAAACATCCCTCTTTTATAAATTTTTCATGTCCTGCCTATACTTCCATAGCCCAATTTTTATAAATAAGTAAATCAGTTACGCATGAAAATGCAATTTCTATCACGAATTAACAATTAACATTAACTTCCGTTAAATCTTCCAAAATGTAACACTTTAACTTTTAACGAAGTTAACATTTTTAGTAAAGGATTAGCGATTAACGAAATTAACTATTGGATTAACGGTACCCAGCTATTATAAGCTTACGTTAAAGTTTACTTTACTAGTTAGTAGTTCTATTTGCATACTTAAAACTTTATACTTGTTATTATATATATTAAAAGCACGAAGTTTTACTTGCCATTACAAACTCCATTTCAAAAATATTTTCCTTCAATATTTTTTAATGATTTGCAAATATTTGCGGCGAGTATTTCTCCAACGCTCCGGCACTACGTTGAGCAAAAAGTGTATCAACATTTCCCGGCTGGCGACAACCAACACGCGGTCCCTTGATTGCGGGCGACGCGCGCTGCCGACGCGACGCAACTAGCGAGTAGCGACCCTAATAAGTGTTGTGTTCACACAGAGTGATACTGCATTTATTGCCCCAGGCTAAACAGCGTTTTGTCACTTTAAACTTTCCGCTGGGATGTATAATCCTTTATTTTGTGCATTTATCAACTCCCTTTCTCTCATTTATAACTGTACCGTTTTAAGCGTTGCTCTGCTCAGGTAGGCTTATTAATCACGTTACAACTACATCGTTCATGGTACTTCCCTTTTGTGCGAAATGTTTCATAAAACTTAATTAAAGAACTTTCTAAGAGATTAAAATGTACGCGAGGTTACTATAAAAAATTGATCGAATAAAGTTAGTTGTTTAGACTTTAGAGGCAAGATGTTTTCAATTAAAGTTCAGTCTCTTGTGTATTTCTAAAAAGTCTTGGGTAGTTAAATTTCCTGATACTTTATTATAGAAAGCAGTGGCGGTCCAGTTGTAACGGCCGTGACTTACGGGTTGTAGGTTCAAACGGCGCTTTAATTTATGTGTGTAATTATTTCATCACTGCTCTCAAAACGAAAACATCGTGAGACATGTCCTAGAACCAAAAATTCGAAGACATGTGACATCTACCAACTGGGCCCGTGCGGGGGGATTGCGGCACTTCCTCTCACCGAGAGAAGGTCTGTGTCCCAACAGTGGGAACATTATGGCTGATTATGTTACTTTATTGATAAAATAGAATTTATGACTGTACTCATCAACTAATGTAGATGAGTGTTCTTAAAGTCGATAAACTATTGGTCCTTTCGGGCGTATACAAAAGTGTTGATATAAATGATGGTGCTAATAAAATAGAAAGCAACCTGTCATTCGGAGTAAGTCTAGTAATGCGATAGGGTGGTGCTGCCATCAATATTATGAGGCTCATAAGCGGGGCCAGCCAAAAACCCTTCCTTCAAATTCATTAATTCTGTTAATGCAAAAATAAACGCATAATGAAGCTTTGTTCTAGCTTCTTAGCTGCAGTTAACCATTGTGTAGCGATAGAGGAAGGCGCTTCAATAATCTAAGCTGTTGGTCTTTACTCGGTTTTATAAAGTCGCTCAAAATACATGTGAACCTTTCACAAGTCCCTGTCCCACAAGTGTGCACTGTTGTTTCAAAGATTTAACTAATACCAAGTAATTAACTGATCACTTTAATCTTTGAAGTTCATATGTCGGCGGTTTAATAAGGCTTAGTGCTTGTTTCTCTCTACGACACAAGAAATTCTGGCAATTGTGGTCGTTAGCGAGAAAATACAATTAGAAACATTTATAACAAAGCTGCACCGCTTTAAGCCAAGTCTATGATTCCTCTTGGCGTTTGGATCGCTTCTTATTGAATTATTGGTCGGAGAGACGTGACTTAGCGCACCCTGTGATCGGGCCATTGAGTTCTCGATGTTTGCCCGATTCTCGTACGTGTGTGGCGGACTTTAATCGATTCGTGAATGATTCTTGTCGCGTGTCGTGCGCCGTGCCGTGCTACCGCTCGTGCGTGTTAACGTTTTGAATTTATCGTTTGTTTTATTAGATATCCACCGTGCGAATCAAAGAACGAAGGATAAACCACAATATTGCTAAAAGCCTTAGTAATAAAATTTTACAACTTCACCGTGTAACCTCAAACATCTGCAGCGGGATACTGAATAAACACTCGACGGGAATAAAGAAAAAATATGAATAATCTGAAGAAATTTAATTTTACGATGGCCCTCCACCAATTCAGAAATGAGACACAATAAGTGAAAGGGTTTCTTTTCAGGCACCTCGGCTCTAAAAAAATGAGGTAATGGAACGTGAATAACAATTCGGCCCTCGGGGGGCAGGAATCGGATGGTGGGTGCGGGGGGGAGGATAGATTGATGGCACCCGTTTGTAGCATCTGTCGTTTAAGTGAGCATCGATTATAGTACACACCTCGGTGTTTCTTTGTTTGGCAAGCGACGTTTGACTCGACTCATCAGTCATGCCGGCTAGAGGGATTAATTCCACAATATAAACAAATGACATGCTGATATTTCCCTCCCGAGGGCCCTCCGCGTTTCGCTCAATGAAAAAAGACACCGTTCCGGTTATCGGGAGTTCCGTCGCAAGCTTTTATCATTTTGTAAGAGGTTTTTGTGAATATTTGATAAATGGTCGATATGACTTTAACGATTGATGTTGAAAGGTAGCTAGCACCTGTACTTAATCATTTGAAATGGATTAGGGTATGAACCTGTTATTGAGATTGTGTCAGTCTGATCGTGGGTTTGAATTCAGTGTGATTTATTGTTAACGATTTTTTCCAGGATCCTTTCAGAATTTAACTGTGGAAAATGATCACTGATTAAACGAATGATTGATTAAGTTAAGGCTTAATCCTTTTCTACTTTACTAAGATCTAATTAATCGAACTGTAACCATAGATACCCAGATCCGGTAAATTCTATCATTCTTCAACAAGACTTGGTCTTGTCTAAGTACGAACACCTGATGCAAAGTTTGCCAGAGAACAATGTCCAATCATCTAACTGCCACCTTCAACTCGAAACAAGACTTACCTACAGCTCCCTAGGAAATTAGTCAAGCATTAAAATCTACGAAACTTACAAAAAATATATTTTCAACATTATTTCAGCTCGACGAAAATTTAGGTCTATGGGGATTAAAAGTCTTTACCAAACTAAATGATATTCGTTTATACATAAATAAATGATGGAATATTTCATTTTAATATTGATGTTTCCTTCGTAAAGCGACAGCTTCCTAGAAGAGCGGTGGCCCATGCGACCGTAATATCCAAATGCAGATTTTTGACTACTGGTGTAAATTACAGAATTTTGGCTACTGGTGAAAATGACAGATTTTTGGCTACTGGTGAAAATGACAGATTTTTGGCTTCTGGTGAAAATGACAGATTTTTGAGTAGGTACTGGTGAAAATGACAGATTTTTGACTACTGGTGAAAAACAGATTTTTGACTACTGGTGAAAATGACAGATTTTTTACTACTGGTGAGAATGACAGATTTTCATGACGTTCGTTATAAATATGACGGAAATGCTCTTCTAGAAAACTGTAGCTTTGGTGTCGAAAAATTAAAAGATTTTAGTCTGCATGAACTACCTACGTAAAAAAGACAATATATTTTGTGACAATTATCACGAAATATCGCTACAAATTACCTATATCTTACGGTATGTAATATCATACTTATTAAAATAGGTTCAAAAACCTCAAATATTAAGTCGGCGTTACACCCCTACTCCTGATTTAAAGGATTTATGGTTTATATATCCCCTTTGCGTATCCAAACCGCGACAATATACCTACGATGTCGGAAGTATTACGCTATAAACAGGTATTGCGTAGGCGAGGAGCTAGCGTTGATAAAATACATGCTTTCATTATTATTTCATTGTTTCTAAAACGTTTTAGAGTCGACTTTTTACTGTTGATAATGAAAAACAAGGGCATTTTAATAGTTTTCTCCGTATACCGACAGCATAAGTAATGTGAGTAACAGAGAAGAGGGCTATTACTGCGGACGTAAGTGATGGCCGCTACGTGGTTCCCAGCATTTCCATCGCACACTGTTACGGCAACGATCACCCGTCAGGGAAATGCATATTCACTTCTAAATGGACAGGAGCAGCTATCGTGATACATTTTTTATTTCTTTTTACCGACTTCAAAAAAGGAGGTTATCAATTCGACACGTATGTTAGTAATATTATTGGAACTGCAATACATTCACATATGACAATCTATTAGGGCTTCCAAACAAACATACAAAATTTTATAGATGTATGTATGTATATGTGTATGTATCTATATTATGTTTGTCCACGCATTTCTCCGCAACTATTAATCGGATCGTGACATTTTTTTTTATTGACTTACATTTACTTCAACTTAGGTAACAGTGCAAGTTTCATCAAAATCGATTCAGTAATTTTCAAGATATGGACTAATACGTGTATTGTGATGGCCTAGCTTATTGAAATGAGCTACGGGTGTGGGTGTCAAAGGGAAACATCTCAAAACCTTGGTCAAATTCTAGTGCAATATTTACACCATAACTATTAACTACAATATTGCAAACAAATATTCCAGTTTTTTTAAATTACGAAATAAAAAGAATTTCAAAAAATTAAATCTAAGACTTCAAATGGAAATTCACTCAAAATTATGAAATAATTTTAAATCGGGAAGTCGGTGGTAGAAAACTAAAATACAGATCCTAAGACACCGACTTTCGGAATTAAAGTTGTTTCATAATTTTGAGTGAATTTCCTTTTGAAGTTGATTTAATTTTTTTAAATTACTTTTATACTAGTGTAACTAGCTCTAAAGTTTGGAAACAATTCAATGTTTTTTCATATTTAGTTACCTATATAAACATATACCAATCTAAAATATCCTGACGTTTACTTTTCCTGCTTCTTGATTAATGGAAATACGGAAGTACCTCTAATTAATTTTCATAATAACTACCTATAGCATTTTAATTATTTTAGATATTTAATATTTCTTGATATTAAAGGGTGCGCTTAGTTCCGAACTCAATTACGTAACTTGGCAACACGTTGAAATAATGCCAGTCAGAGGGGCGAGGTTTTGAAGTGTAACGATGACATTTACAAAACAGGATGTACCATTTGTTTTTTTATTGAAAACTTTAATTAAATATACTTTATTTTTCATTTTCTTGGTTCGTTTCTTAACAAAATAAACGAAGAGTGCCAAATCTACGGTTTACCGTAAATTACAAATGCAAAAAGATTATCTAATCGTACCTCCAAGATAAGTCTTATGACGAAACTGAAAGATGATGAACATCGACAACACACACACATCCCATCCCACACACACACAGCACATAATTATTAATGTAAAATTGTTTTATTTTAACGATAACAAAAGTATCTTAAAGTTTTAATTGTCTAACACAATTCTTCGAAATTGTAACAGTAACATCAGAAGCACTATGTAACTTTTACGTCATTGTATCTTAGGGGACCGGACTGCTTCTCCTTAACACAGGTTTCCATAACCTAGCTAGGAGAGCAGTGCTCACCCACACGCTTGTAGAAATAATGCTTATTTTGTAAAACTGTATTTTTAACGTGTTTTACAATCCTTTGTATAAATAAATAAATAAAAATTTATTTCATGGACTAGTACCTACAGCATGTTTTGTCCAGAAAAACCATACTAATCGTATTTATATCGTTTCTCATATTTCTTCATACGTTTGCATATTTTTATTTATCAATAAATAGCATTACATCTGTAAAAGTGTCACTATCTCCCGGCCTTACTGTACTATATTATTTTTGTGGAAAATCCGAAAGAAAACAGTACCTATTCAACGCGTCGGCGGCGGTGCGGCGGCGTGTGGCGAGTGCGTTCGGATAAACCCCGCGGCCCTTCGAGCCTTTCTAGTAAATAAGGATCATGGGATTATCGAGAACGTCGTATTCACTCTGCAAAGAACCAGGATTTACAGCGTTACCCGGAAAATGTTTAATACTGTGCACCTTGTTTACTTTGCTGTCCTGGCTTTACTGTTAATTTTTGCTTCGGGAACGGAAAAACACCGGGAATACATTCTACTCTGTCTGTTTTTTTCAGTTCTCCACAGTACTGGGAGATGATGTGTAAATATTTAAAGGTGATTTTAATTAGCGTTGCTCGTACTGAGGCAACGAACGGGAAGAGAAATAACTACCGCTCCTTTTTTCATTTATAAATGAAAGTAATTTCAGCGAATATGTCGCTTCTCTTACAGCGTTCCATTTTCCAGTAATGGGACACGATGTATAAATATTTAAAGTTGATTTTAATTAATGTTGTGCGGAGTCAAAGAAACGTCTCTTTTTTCGCTTTACTTTTTCAAATTGAAGTTATTTAACGAAAAGGTATTATTATGCTGGTTCTGTTTTTGCAATCCGCAATGGAAAATTATAAAGAACATGGCTTTAATTCATGTTGTGCCGAGTCAAAGAACCGGAAAGCAAATAAAAATAACTCTCTCTTTTTTTTTATTCGTTTTTCTATTAGAAATTGGAGTTATAAGTAACTAAATATAAAGAATATTAATTTCTGTTAGAGCTTCCTTTTTCTTTGATGGTCCTAAGAGTCGCGGTAATAGGTCATAATTCGAATTCTGAAGAAGTCTGCGGTATGAAGTCGCTAGAATACTAAGTCCGGAAAAGTATGGCGTGGTCATACCGTTCTTGATAACTTTTAATTAAATAGCTCTTGATATTTCTTTATTGTTTTCGTTGCGCATTTTGTTTTGTACTACACTTTAAAGTAGGTTCTTGCGGTTATTCTTTTAGTAACTTTTTCAGTTACTGTGTCAACTTGGAAAGCTCTTTGACAGGCTGTTCAGCTGAAGTACTTACCTAATTATGATACTCTGCTTTCACGAGTAAAATTTATTACAGGCACACGGTACCAGACACCTGCGTCCTAACTTGTACATAATATGAAGTCGTGTTTAGTAAATCCACTTACACATCTCCAGAACGTCGTAAGAAGATTACCCCGCGGTGTTGTGTGAGGGGGGCGTAACATTACATAGCACAGTCAACCACGCAAGTTGTTGTTGGATCACAACGTTATATGTACTGAATGTAAAACAGGCTTTTGGGGAGCAGGGTACCTGAGTATTGTAATATTTCTGCGTAAGGTGAACAGCGACGGCGGAAAATTGCGGACGATAACAATATGTAGTGAAGACGTATAGGAGCTATATATTCGTATAGAGTTTTACTTAGCTGGTGGGGATATGGCTTTTTTATTTTCTTGTAGGATAAAGTTTGGCAAATGGAGTACAATATATCGATTATTTGATTTAAGTACCCGACTACTATGGCAATTGAAAACCAAGCTTGTGTCCAGTGTCCGATAGTGCGATATTACAAGCTAACAGACTTAGTAACACCTTTTTTATAAACGACGAAAAACATCTTATAATACTACAGGTGGCAAGGTAAGGTGTAAACAAACGATAAAACTAAGTTACATTTTTCCACAACAACAAACATTTTGGCAATTTATGTAACAGACTATTTTGTCTGCCAGCCTACCTGCGGTTGCATGCAACTCGTCAAACAATATGCTACCAACCCGTGGGATGGCAAAGTAAGCTTTATGAGATTAGACGGGACATGCCGGGCCCTACGGAACATACCTATACGGGATTACACGGTAAATGTAGCTGCCTCATCCCTGGTACGCAACACAAACGAAGGACGGACGTCCTGTCACGTGGTATTTTATAAGAAAAAAATACCGAAAAATGGTTTAAGCTCGCCTAACATGTTTTTTTTATTTTCTATTATTTAGTATAAACAGTTTTTTTTTTATTATTAAATCTGTGCTTCCACTTATGTTGTTGATACAATATTAAAATAATATTGTATTCTGACAACAGGTTCATTAATTCTTCGATACACCCACCCCACACACATTAATTTTAATGTATAAGGGAGCAGTGGCGGATTTACACATTTGCCGCCAGTAGGCTATTCAAATTTTGCCGCCCCTACCGACCTCTACAACAATGTCAGATCCTAGATTATTTTTACAATCCAACAATTTAGTTGAAATAGCACAAGAAATAGTTTTTGGGTACCTATATTTCTGAGCTAATCAAAGCTCATTCATGTACTAATAACAAGGCGGCAAAACAAAATGAGGCCGCTTTCCGGTCTTCTGAGTTTATACAGGTTGACTTGTCATTTGACGTATTCCTTTTAGGACGTGATAGTGCAGGCACGGTCGCACCCTAGGCCCAAGCCTACTCAGCCTGCTGGTAAATCCGCCACTGTAAGGGCCTATGTTGAACTCTTTAACACTGACATTACAATGTAAAAAGTGGAACGAGTGGAGTGGAAAATTGGAGTCGTCTAACTACGACTGAATGATAGCATAATTATACGAAACGATTAAATAATTCAATTTCATAATCCAACAAAAAGATCTTTGATAGAATTGGGCTATGTGCCCTTGTACACCCATTTGGGATTCAATCTAATCTGATCGGCGGTAGGCAACGGTGCGAATGCCTAAATCTGTGTACTTTAATTATCTACTGGCACCGCTGATCTTAAGTCTATTATGTTGATCGATAAAGATGTAAGTACTTGTGTGTTGTGGTAGGTAGATTTAGGTATTGTTTCGTGTGTGGGAGTGGAATAGGGATTTTAAGCATGTGACAAGTTTATTGACGTTGAAACTTTGATAAAATGTTGACAAAGACTGTGTTGTTACTTACCATAAACGTTATAGGTGCAAATGATTATAGTCTTTCTAATAGTGAACATTCTATGTGAATTTTTAGCCGTAAAACAAGAAACTTTATAAATATTCATACTAATATTATAAATTCGAAAGTAACTCTGTCTGTGTTACCTTTTCACGCCTAAACCCCTGAACGGATTTAGATAAAATTTGGCAGAGAGATAGTTTGCATCCCGGGGACGGACATAGGATACATTTTATCGACATACCTCACGGGCGAAGCCACAGGCAGAAGCTAGTAGAATATATTTTAAACCTTTAGAACACAACATTGATTTCCGTTATCTGACTATCTGTTTCGAAGTGTGGATTTTCTTCGATACGAGGGTATTTTGAATTCAAATCAGGATGAAGTCGAAACGGCATGTTTACAATTTTTCTTCAAAGGAAATTGTCTCTATCCGGAATAAATAGTGTTTTTCAATATCACCGCTTGCGATTCAATATCGATATCAGATGGTCTGCTCTGTATAAACTTGTGTCCTGAATTTCTAACACTTTACTAAAATGGGGGCAAGACTAAAATTGCAACTAATAGGTATGTTGTCGTATTGAGAGAAAAACGAGTGAAAGAGTTCTTAAGGGGCTTAGAGGACCTAAACACAAAAAACGGAAGTTTTAGAAACAATATATGCTAGGTAGATCCCGCTCCACCCAGAGCGGGAGGGGTCATTTGATGATTTCGCATAAGAAAAAAAAAAAAGAAAAGTAGGACGCCCTTAGGCTAGGTGGAAGGACGATCTTCGCAGAGTGGCTAGTAGCAGCTGGGTGACAGTTGCCGAGAATTGAGCTGAATGGCGTACAATTGGGGAGGCCTATGTCCTGCAGTGGATTGCTGTAAGCTGATGATGATATAATAATATATAAACAAAGTAAACCCTAACTATCCAAAAATACTACTATAATAATAATAATAATGAGGCTAGGCGGTTGGATCAAGGGCCTGATTCAGAAGGCAGTACTCCTCGATACGGCTCGCATTGTGAGGAGGTTCCTGTCTCTGGAGCCCTAACCACCGGTAGCTTGGACTCTGCTCCCGACACCGGCGGATAACTATTTTTTATATTTTTAAATGTTTTTTTATACTTATTTTTTTAAGAAATATTTAAAAATGTAATAGAATAAGGCATGTAAATTAATAAAGGAGATAATAATAATAATAATATTCCACAACTATCACACAAGTCAGTATCCCACATGTCGACAACCTCGCGAGCCAAGTCAAGATACTTGATCTGTTTATCTTTCTCGGCTTAAAGGAAATAATAATAATAATAATATTCCACAACTATCACACAAGTCAGTATCACTATGAAAGTCAGTGGTTATTGTTAAGAATCGTATCGTGTACAAGACGTTTTGTCTCGCCTTACCTAATGCACTTTAATCCCCATTTAGCTAAGATACTGGAATAAGGACGGGTATTAAACACAGCCTTTATTCCAGTTTGGTTACGCATCATTTTCAATAAACTGGGTCGTGACACATGCTCGAGGTATTATCCGGCTGCAAGTAACCTTTAACCCGGGTAGCTGCTACGTTTAAGTTGCAGTAATGTGCATACCAGATATGGGGGGTGTTGGTGTTGTCCCAGGCAACAACTCTATGCGGACCGACGAAGTTAAAACGTTAGGGGTTGGAATGTGTTTTGTTTTATTTACCGATTCATTCACTTGCTCGTTCGTCTTTTGTTTTAGAAGGTAAATATATGGTTTCTTTGAAGAGCGTTTCCGTCAAGTTTTTAAAGGACGTCATGAAAATCTGTCATTTTCACCAGTTTTGGCATAAAGGTGTCAAAAAACGCTCTGTATTTGGACATTACAGTCGCATGTGGCGTTCACCGCTCTTCTAGGAAACCGAGGCCTTATAGGGTAATAAGGTTATTGAAAAAGACCGTTAGATGAATGCAGTGGACAGAGAGGCAATGATGAGTACAGCCAACAAAAGAGGTTTCTTACTAAACTTCAACTATATCCGACGATCCTGCATACTTATCCCTTTTGTTGACTGTACATAAAGCTTTGGTTTCCTAAGAAAACGATGAACGGTCACACAATAACGGCTGTTTAAATACAGAGCGTTTCTTGACACCTTAATGTCAAATACTGGTGAAAATTATAGATTTTCATGAATGGCCGTTATACTTGTAATATGACGAAACCACTTTCCTAGTAAACCAAAGTGTAAGTCAGTTAGTTGGTTACGGCCTAAAAAAACTAGTATAATAATAATCAATAATTGTGTGTCGTCTATTCTTCAATAATCGAATAAAAATATATAAAAGTTATCCCTAGACTTTCTCGTAATAAAGGAAAAATATACGTAGAATGTTAATTATTTCTATCGTGCTCATGAAGTGTTGAACAAAAGATAAGGTTTCACCTCAACACCTGGAAGGTTTAGTCTTTTTATAGCCGACGTTTAATAGTGTGAAAAACCGAGCATAATATTTCAAGACCTGATGGCTGTATATATTATGCTTCTAAAGTATTATAAGACATTTTGCTTTGCTTAGTAGGCAATGTTGTATTTTTGTGAATTGAATAAAATCGTTTGAATCAGAATTGTGTAATTATGAATTATGTTATTTAGGGGTTTGAATCGTTTAAACCGTGATCAGAATAGAAACAGGCGTTAAATTTTTAGTAGGTAAGTTGTTCCAAATATAAGTCATTTAATCACAAGATAGATGGACAGAAAACTCTTATTATGTGCACCTTAAATTACAAATATACATGTTGAAAATTTACAAGGGGGTGACACAATGGGCAAGATAGGGACAAATGGCTTATTATTTAACTAATCAGTAAATAAAACAAAACTCTTAACAAACCAGACTACTGAACTAATTTATTTGATAAATTATGTTTCTATCCACAAACGATGAATGATGAATGACGATGAATTCTCACTCAGTGGACAGAAAATGAGGTAAACAAACAATCAAAATCGAACGTCCGAATAGTCCACCAGTTTCAAATTAATTAAAGTTGGGCGCGTCCCTGCCCTCGCATCCAAAGTTAGGCATTACTTTAAGTTACTTAGGGATTGAGTAAAGTACTTTGAGACCAAACCTATTGTTCAACAGGCGACTTAAGGTGTTCGTAATTTCGTGCGACAGGAGTTTCACTTTGATTGAATTTAAATAGTTAAATACTGCGGTAAATCCAAGACCGAAATTTTGGGGAAACAATTTACCTGACCTGTTAGAAGAAGAGGTATAATGTTAAATACTTGACGTTACCTGTCTTTGTTTAATCTTTGTTTGAGTTGACGGAATTCAATGTTTTGAATGATTTTCAAGATTTTTTTTTCAGGTACCTTTATACCTCCTAGAAACTGATATGGGTGTACTTTAAGTATACTATGTAGCCTATTAAAGATAAAACATAGAATTCGCCATGGTGCCATAAAGATAAGCACCACTTGGCAAAAAAAGTTTTGCCCAAAAAGAAAGATTAAAATTCACTCTGCTACCAAAACAGTGTTTGTAACAACTGTAACCATTTAACCAATCGAAGAAAATAACACAGGCATATCTCGATCTTAATCAACTGTACTCTTGAGAAACCAATATTCTTTGTACTGTATTTTCCAATATTTTCCAGGACAATTTGTAGTGTACCCAAGTGGATGAGTGAGCGCGATCCGTCGGAGCACGAACTAAATAAATTAAAGTCCGCCGTTCTCACTCAAGGGATGCTCCAATTAAAAGTCAAATCAAACTGCATTATACCCCTGTTGTAAAATAACGAAACCCATATCTGTTAGGGTCGCCTCGGAGAAAATAATGAGGACCCTTTTACGGAAAACTAGCATCTTACTCACTTCAACTTTCATAATAATATATGAAAAATAAAATGGGAAGTAAAACTGTCGTCACTGTTTGCGTGTTTACCGTGTCATCTATTTCAATAATACTTTCTGTTTAGTAAGTAAGTTTTATAAAAAGAAGGCATTCTTCGATGAAAAAGGACCTACAATATTTTAACGAAGCGATCAACACTTGAAATACTCTAATAAATTATTTGTTGTTAATTACTGTACAATGTTTTCTGCGCAAAAGTATTATCTTCAATTAAGGTATTTTTCCATGATTAATTTTAAATCCTTTCACATTAACTAAGAAACTGTGTTCTACGAAGGGTTGGTTGATCGTTCAAGTAGTAGGTATACTTTTTTTTGAGAGAAATATTTAATGCATAAAAAATAATTTTAAATTGTAGTCTAAAACCAGTGAGATGTAAGAATTCAAGCTGTAAATTACTCGCTAAGTCTTCAGACACTAACCAAGTTGATTCGCTCAAGGCTAGATACGAATTAGGATGATTCAGAAATGGCTAAGCTCTCGCTAAACTTCGAAATTATCGCTAAACTTTTTCGGCATCCCTAGCCCTGGTCGAGTTTATTGCCAATTTCGAATTGATACCTATATACCTAGTAGTATATTGCTGGTACGTTAGTCGTCACATAATTCATGCTTTTAATTTAAGTTTATTGCTTTAAAGTCTCGGTTTTTTGAACTGGAGTTATTGCAGCTGCAATTTTATGACGCCATTGTTAGAATATTTAACTACGACCAAGATTATGTCTGCTCCAGAAAATTCGGAATTGTATTGGAACCTTAATATGAATAAGACAGGATTTCCAATAATCCTACTATAATATTATAAATGTGAAAGTTTGTGAAGATGTTTGTTACTGTCAATCACGCGTAAATCTGTTGAACAGATTTGGATGAAAATTGGTACATAGATAGACCATTTCCTAGATTAATACGTAGAATACTTTTTATCCCGATATTCCCACGGGATCGAAACTTAACCGGGTGAAACCGCGGGGCGCTGCTAGTTTATTATAAGTCAAGATCGGACGAGTATTTCGACGCCTAAGTATACTTTGTGTTTATATTTATTTGTATAGTAAGTTAGTTAGTCATTTAATTTAGTATCTAGTGTAAATAGTTAGGCAAGATTCATGTGTAATGAGGACAGTAGGCGATACCTATTCCCTTTTTTCCCTTTTTTTTCATTTTTTTTTCGCTGGACCTCGATCACGCCTGATGGAAAGCGATGGATGAAGTCTATGATGGAACGAGCGTGCCCAGAAGATGCCTAAGGGCTATATTTCACCGAGACACCATGGCGGCGCAACCAGACACCAGGTGAATAGAGCTGTATACATTTTGTTGGTAGCGGCGACTGGTTGCGCCGCCATGGTGTCCCGGTGAAATATAGCCCTTAGGCCCTGGAAAACCCCCCGCATCAACGAAACACAGCAGACTGCTTGACCGGACTCCGGTGGGAGGGTGGTCACAAACCAGGCGGGCGTTAGCCCTACCATCGCAAGGGAAGAATTTGCCAGTCAAATAAGCTGTTGGTTGTGACTGTCCAGGATGCGCCGAGCACTCGGTTCAGTTGAGTAACTGGCGGAACAAACTGCGCTACACGAGGGGGCTTCTTGATACATCCCAAAAATTCTTAATCCTATTTCCGTCCGTCCTAAAATTATATCTTACTTTGAATGTTACTTGTGCGATCAGGGAGAC
Source organism: Oligia latruncula (assembly GCA_948474745.1). Lineage (NCBI taxonomy): Eukaryota > Metazoa > Arthropoda > Insecta > Lepidoptera > Noctuidae > Oligia > Oligia latruncula. The sequence continues at coordinate 13,212,585 of OX419683.1, forward strand.
TTTTGAAAAATCCTAAGTAAAAAGTCATAATTCGAGGTTTGGCTCTCGCCTATTTCCTCCTCCAATATTAGACTAATTTAAAAGATATTTCATAAACTGAATAAGAAGGATATATACTGTGTCCTTATGTTTTCTTTTTTCATAAAAATAATGTATCATCAAAAAGGAAAACATAGGGACATACAAGTAGTTAATATTTATTATCCTGTAAAAACTCATTGCTTTATTAACCAGAAAGAAAACAGGCGGGAGCGTTTCTATGGAGAAACGACCACCCGCATTTCTTCTTAAGGCTCCCACAGACTGGCTCGACGCGACAGCACCACGCGACTTAAGAAGAACAATAATAGATATCTATGAAAACTTCATGGATATTGTGCTACCAGAATCGCGTCCAACCGTCGTCGCATCGCGTCCGTTTTCAGGAGCCTTTACAAATATATATGTTACGGCTAATGACCGAAGTGCGACTACACCTAGTTTTAACCAAACTTAACCTCGGGGTGCCCTTCGCTCGCTCTTGCATCCTACGTCGACGGAGCCCCGCCTGGCGGGGCTCCTATTTCTGTGTAAGGGGTTTAAAGGAACCTAACCAAACCGAACCTCGGGGTGCCCTTCGCTCGCTCTTGCATCCTATGTCGCCTCCCGAAATACACACGAACCGCATGTGGCCGGCTAAAACTAGGTGTAGTTCGGCTATTAGCTGTGACATATATATTAAGACATTAAGACTAATTTTACAAGATAAAAAGTTCTGTCTTAATTCAGCGTCAGTATTTCTAGACTGTAATTTTTCATGATTTGGGTAGCCTGTTTCCCTAGCCATGCCAAGTCAATTTGATTTTAAAATAATGAAACCTAAAAATGTGTTTTACTTAAAATAAAGTTAACCTTTGTCTATGAAATTCAAAGGCAATTAATTCATACTTTCTAAGTACCTATATCAATAGTAAAAAACCGGTTAAGGGCGAGTCGGACTCGCGCACCGAGGTCTCCGTACTTTGTAGGTATGCAAACGCAATAGTCTTAATTTTTTTTTGTATTGTAACTACAAATTGACGATTTTCGGAGTTTTTCTTTACTTGTGCTACATGACATTGCTTCTAGAAGTTTAATTTTTTTCAATGCTTCAAGGGATTGCAGCCCTAAGTATTTGATATTAATTTCAACTTGGTAACTCCACCCCCAAATTGTCCATGTCCATGAATTTGGACAAGACAAAAGTCATGTACAATTCCCACGTCTTGCCGAGTCCAATCCACATCGAAGGGTCGCTTCTCGAAGTTGTGAAGGATTATGTCTACCTAGGCCAAGTCATCCAGCTCGGTAGACACAACTTTGAGAAAGAGGCCGACAGGAGGATCCAGTTGGGTTGGGCAGCATTTGGAAAACTTCGTCAAGTCTTCTCGTCGCCTATCCCGCAGTGTTTGAAGACTAAGGTCTTCAACCAGTGCGTCCTGCCCGTCATGACATACGGTGCTGAAACGTGGACACTGACGGTCGGGCTGATCCACAAATTTAAGGTCGCTCAGCGCGCTATGGAGCGAGCTATGCTCGGAGTCTCTTTGAAGGATAAAATCAGGAATGAAATTATCCGGAAAAGAACCGGAGTTACCGACATAGCTTGCAGAGTAAGCAAACTGAAGTGGCAGTGGGCTGGCCATGTCTGTCGAAGGACCGATGGCCGGTGGAGCAGACGAGTCCTGGAGTGGAGACCGCGTATCGGCAAGCGTAGTGTGGGACGCCCCCCAGCTAGATGGACGGACGACCTAAAGAAGGTGGCTGGGGTAGACTGGATGCGGAAGGCGGAGGACAGGGTGCTGTGGCGCAGTCTGGGAGAGGCCTATGTCCAGCAGTGGACTGCGATAGGCTGAGTTGATTGATTGATTGATGAACTCCACGCGTTCCTGAGAAAAAGGGCCTTGACTGACGGACAAACAGACGGACTACGAAATGATCTTAAAAAGGCTCCATTTTTCCTCTTGAGGTACGGAACCCTAAAAAGGTCAAAATACGGCAATATTTTTTCGACTCTTTAACCTAGTTTATCTAATAACGTTCGTACAGTCGAATTTACTTTTGATATAATTTACAAAAAACCTTGGCCTCTGTTAAAATATTTTTGAAAAAGTAAAATGAAAAATCAAATCAGAAAATAAACACGTCTTTCTTGGAAGAGGTAAAGGATGCTGGACGGAATTCTATTAAGAAAAGGATAGGATTTTGCCTTTCATTTATTAGATACCATTAATTATGACCGCATGTTAAGTCCTTTGTTGAATACCTGAAACAAACAGAAAACGTAGAGTTAGTTAATTTATTTTAGTATATCTTATTGCTCGATGGAAAGTTTCCTGTTGAATAAGTAGCTTTTGAAGATCTATGACGAAATTCCTATGTATTATTTATTTTTTTCCCTAAGTAATTTAATTTTTTTATACCATGTAATTCAGATACAATATAATGTTCATGAATGTTGACTATGAGTATGATCTTATTGCCATAAACCGGGATAAATAAAGACTCCGGATTTCTACGGAAAAACCCAAAAACACTTTGCCCGAACTGGGAATCAAACGTAGGACATCATGTTCAGCAGTAGTGCGTGCGACCGGCATCATATCTAAGACAAAACATACTAATATATAGGGTGTTTGGAAGCTGGATGCAACTAGGGCACGTGGGGTATCATATGAAAGAGCGCAGTTTGCACATTCATAATCTTTTTTCCTTTTTTTTAGGTTGCATAGTTTTCGACTTTTGATGAAAAATGTAAAAAAAAATACCGTTCCCCCTTATCTCCGAAGTTTGCAAAGAGAAAAATCTGAAATTATTGTATGTGATAGAAGTTTATGTAAAGATTACAGGAAAAATTAAACGAAATATCGAGACTGCAATATTCTACACCGCAGTGCACAGTGTTAAAATTCTCTGATGAATATAGGCCTCGCCGATGAAAATTTAGAAACATACATAGGTATATTATGATGGTACGGAACCCTCGGTGCGCGGGTCCGACTCGCTCTTGCCCGGTTTTTTTGTTTTTAGGGCTTATTGTATTTAGTAAAATGTTTAGCAAGCGGGCCTCAGTTGTTAAAAATATAAAATTATACTTCAAAGAAAAGTATTATTCATATCAGTAGGCTTAGAAGGTCACGATAGAGATTTAAGCATGCAAAAACTAATTACAAAGGCTGTTCTAATTAAAATTTCTATGAATAGTTGGAAATCAACATGACTGAAGTAAAATGGGGCTAATGAAGAATTGAAGTACTATAATTAGAACAAACAACGCGTTTTACGAGTAGTTATTTATAAGAGCATTCCTTCGCCGAATAGGCTTGATATGCAGACCGTATAAATATGCTTACTTAGTTAGTGACGTCATTTACAAACGGTCATTTTAAAAACTAAGTTTAAGTAGTAGTAAGTTTGTGAATATAACTAACTAAATCATACATCGTCCTTATGTCGACAGTTATTTATTTAGTGGCTTTTGCCCGCGTGAAATTTCTTCCGACCCAACCTGTCGCATCGCATCGCCTGTCCGTGTTATTATTTCCTCCTTCTGTCCTCACTGACATTATTTCTTCTTGCTCGGCTCTTTAAAGCCCTAGAGTAAATATCCTTTAGCCTTCCTCAAGAATTAGGCTATCAAATATAAAAATAATTTTTCAAATCCAACTAGTAATTCCAGAGCATAAGCGAGTTCAAAACAAACAAACAAACTCTTCAGCTTTATTATTATACTAGCTGCGCCCCGCGGTTTTACCCGCGTAAATGTCGATCCCGTGGGAATATCGGGATAAAAAGTAGCCTATATGTTAATCCAGGATGTCAGCTACCTCCATACAATTTTTTAATCAAAATTGGACCAGTCGTTTGAGCGTGAAGAAGTAACAAACATATAAACACACACACACACACTCACAAACTTTCGCCTTTATAATATTAGTGTGATAACATATCAGATAACTGAGATAAGATAATTTCAGCCAGTTCGGTGGCGGGCAAGCAACTCCGATAATCTGCAGCGTTGCACAAATGCTATTTTATTAAGTTAACTAGCTAAACTGGCTTGATGAAAACATTTTCTACTTAGTCCGGATTAACGTGTGATAATCTAGGACAAAGCTTGCGACGGACCAAGACGAAGTTTAAAAAAAATCTACAGCTCAGACTGGAAACTTTTCCGAAACCTTTTCATACAAATAATGAGTTGAAAACTACTTCAAAAGTCGTTGATTCTGATTTATCAGCCTGTTCAAGCAAATGGGATAATAGTGTCTTTGCCTGACAAAGCGAATAACTAAAGTTACTTGGCTGCAGTTTACAAGTTACTTTTCTTCGTATCGTGAACTGAACACAGTTGTACGGAGTGGGTATTCAAACGAACACGAATGTTGCTGGGACAACGGATGAATTAACTATCTTGTCTCTCGTTTACTCTTACAAAACTATGTAAGATACTTGTTTTCTATCTTTTTCTAACACACTTTAAAAGAAATACACAATCTTTCGTAAAGATTTTTTTTTTTGCATCAATTCAAGAAAAAACTGAGTGCATGTTGTACAACAAGTACTTTTACTGAGCATTGGAATGGTTTACGTAATATTTTTCACAATAAATACGCTCTGTCTGCTGCTCTATGAATTTCATATTTTTATTGAGTTTGAAATGAAGTAGGGATTTATGTTTAGTTCGACGAAATAGAGGAACTCGTGTGGAAACGTATGAGGCTTAGTGTAGAAGTGGTAGCAACTTAGTCGTTTCTGATATATCTATTGATATTTTTAGGAATTTAGTCATACCTGCACTTCAAAGTAGGGATTGATACTGTGGAAACATGTGCATATATTAACTATGTTTGACTAGCAAAGACGTACCAAACCACCGTATGTAGGTATCACAGATTATTCGATTCATTTTCCTTCACCTTTTCAAGAAAAGAGTTTTATTTCACCATCTATGAAGAAAGGTAGAATGTCAAAATTTCCATCAAGACAAGGGGAAAATTCCAATGAACTCATTTTACGTCTTTTAACAAGGACCGGTTTCTAAACGCGTGCGGAAAGCTAATATTTTCACTAGGAAGCTTTAAAAACACTCATTACATTTAATTTAGGGGAACATGCGGATTCCGCGAGTGTAGCTCCAATTACACAAACATAATTGTGCTGATTGATGTTCGTAATTGTTAATATCGTGTCCCTTTATCTGAATAATTAATTAAACAAGGATAAAACGCGAATTTGACTATGGGCTGATTTTTCCAACGCCAGCGGTGCAATTCTGTAAAATTCTCACCGTGAAAACTTAGGTGAAGTGAGCGTGGAGTGAGCTGTCAATAGTGTCAATTTCTAGCAAAAACAAACTCACTGTAACTATGTTTTCACGGTGAGATTTTTACAGAATCGACCGGCTGTTATCTTTAACGGAGGAATAATTTTGAATTTTTGACAGTTCTTCCATACAAAATCTGTCAGACGTCAATTTTATTACACGAATAAAAATTATCGGTCGATTGAAAAATCAGTCCTAACTAGGATTCTGCAAAAGTTGGGGCTTAATATACCTATCTAGTATTCTACTTTATGTGTGTACTAGCAGCGCCCCGCGGTTTCACCCGCATAAGTGTCGATCCCGTGGGAATATCAGAATAAAAACTATCCTGTCCTTCCCCGGGATGCAATCTATCTCTCTGCCAAATTTTATCGAAATCCGTTCAGTGGTTTAGGCGTGAAAAGGTAACAGACAGACAGACAGAGGTACTTTCGAATTTATAATATTAGTATGGATTTTCCCCCTCAATGGTAGCTGCTTACTCACATAACTAGGTATACAGCATTTGAGTAACATGCATGTGCTTTTAACCCACGTGTGTTTACTCTGATAATCCTCACGAATCTGATGAATCTGATTAGGACCATCCGACGACGGCCACGTCTACCTAAAGGGATTTGTCAGGAGTCCTGCATGCAAAGTGCATTATTAGGATTGGACGCTAAAGGGACCAGACCGAGCTAGTACAATCATTCAGATGGTCGTCGTCCGCAATTAGTGTTTAGTCCGATGGATTTTAACCAAATGTTGTTTGTTTACAGCTGTGCTGTGCTGTGATTTTTGAGGGAGTGCAAATATCGATTTTTAGTCTAAGAGGAGACTTTAGTAATATATTCAGACTGAAAAGTGGTGTGGAAATAGGTTACCATGGTATGAACATGTGATGCGGAAGAAGGAGGGAAATGTCGTGGGGAAAGTTTTGAGTATGAATGTCGATGGCTATAAGAGTAGGGGAAGACCAAAGAAACGATGGGTAAACTGTGTGATAGGTAATATGGCTAGAAAGAGGGTGACTACCGAGATGGCGACTAATATAGAAGTATAAATACATGATTGCGCCTATCCTAAATAAATTACTTGACTGATGTTAAAGTGAGGCAGTGGGCAAACATCATGCAGCAATAGTCATCACTTTTGGCAAAACAGATTAATTGTAACGAGTGTTAGATGACAAGATTCTAAAAAGTAAAATTATATTACAGGAACAAGTGAATTTAATACAATATAAATGGAACAATTTATCAGTAGTTGATGGCGTTGCTTCTAATTAGACTACAGACTGAAAGTTCTTTCGATCACCCTGAGGCGTACAACGGCGTTTTGTGTTCTTACACAAAACCTCCTAGGCGTACAACGGCGTTTTGTATTCTTACACAAAACCTCCATCTAGGCGTACAACGGCGTTGTGTTCTTACACATAACCTCCACCTAAGCCATAGCGTGATCTAAGCTTAATAAGAATATCTCTCCGAAAGTGAGCAACGAGCTTTATTTCTAAGAAAACTTAGTAACTAGGTACTAATTTTCTGAGTTTTGTTTTATTGGTGAAAGTTTTCACTCAACATGGTCGATAATATCCTATATTTTCTTGATTAATTGCTACGATTTAATAAAAACATTTGCCCAATTATTATTTTGCTTTCAAACATTGCACGTATTCAAAGCTTTTATTAAACTTCAGACCCATTTTTTAAAGTTCCAATTAAACCGTACTACTATGTACCTAGAGGAATGTCAAATAAAAAATGCAAAAATATTCTCCGCATAAGGGAGTGAAGTGAAAAAGTGAGCGAGAGATTTTTAGCTGAGCTAATTATCGCCTAAACTGGGTCAGGCAATGCCATAAAATTTTAATTTGGACTAATATAGCCGGCTCCATTATTCAGTTAGCGCTTTGTTTAGTGCTTTTCATCTGTACGTAGATTTAGGGAGGTTTAAACACAATTTTGTATCATCTTTGTTTATAATAATTATGTATTAATAATAATAATTCTCAATACCTCGACTTAGCACACGAGGTTGTTGACATGTGGAATGTGAGCTCGGCTATCATTGTGCCGATTGTCGTATCGGCCAATGGACTGATGGCCAAAAGCCTCGATCAACATTTATCGAGGCTCTCGTTAGGCGGTTGGATCAAGGGCCTGATTCAGAAGACAGTACTCCTCGATACGGGTCGCATTGTGAGGAGGTTCCTGTCTCTGGAGCCCTAACCACCGGTAGCTTGGACCCAGCTCCTGACGCCGGCGGATCACTATTTTTTTATGTTTTTAAATGTTTTTTATACTTATTTTATATTTTAAGAAATATTTAAAAATGTAATTAGGTAAATAAAAAGATAAATAAACGAAAATAATTCTCAATGATACTAATGGTGTTATCAAGATTATTGATCGAAATTTTGAACATTGAAATTTTGAATAATTGTGTATAACAAAACTCGAAACACTTCAATTCCTGATTAATGATGATGTTAGTAGGTAGCCTTTTAGAAGTCTAAATGGCTACTAAAATACGTGAGAAATAACATCTACACAAGATCTAGATTTAATTGAAGAATACAGTAAACCCCTGTAGATATACTAGCGGTCTGTTGCATACACCGCTACGAACCATAAGCCTTGTATTGTAATCCTAATACCTACATTGTTATAACTAGTACTATCTTCGTTCAAAGTTTGCTTTGTGGTAACCTAGGTTAAGTTTAGTTAGAGACGACGTTTAGCTATTATAATTAACTGGGTATGTATCGTGATTTACGTGCTCGAGTGAGTAATGTGATTATGGACAAAGGCCCATAATCACATTAATAATAATTGAAGGGTGCTTCATGGTTTCCACTTATTGCAATCTTGGAACCTCAAGGTCCTTTCCAATTTTTAAGGAGAGATCGATGTAGTCCTGTAATCTCTCTTTTGGTGAGGAGATAAAGCAGCATAGCTTAGGATAGCTTAGCATAGCTTAGCTTAGCTAGGATAAGCTTATTATGTTCCCACTGCTGGGACACAGACCTCCTCTCTGTGAGAGTAGGAGTGGGCAGTTGGTGGATGTCACATGTCTTCAAGTTTTTGGATTTTTGACATGTTTTCCTTCACCGTTTTGAAAGCAGTGGTGATGAAATAATTTAAACTAAGAAAAGTGTCTGCCTGGTTTCAAACCTACGACCTACAAATCGTAAGTCGCCGACGTTACCACTGGGCCACCACATCAGACTTTCTACTGCAGATAACTATAAAAGGTGGAAATTGTCATACTTACTCATCATGCGATGGTAGTCGGATCTGTGGCGCAGTTTTTTTTACGATTCAGGCCGTCATAAAAGGCGAGCAGAACAAAAAGTATATAATTATGGAAACCCCAAGAGAAAATGAATAAATTGGTAAATCATAATCTCAATTTCCATACCTAATTGGTAAAGTGCTAAAACCTTAACAATTTGGCTTACTAGTTTATGACCCAATGACCAAAATTAATTGATTTTGTGGCAATAATTGAATTTTCATAGCTCGCGTGGTCAACGCGGGGATAATGTTTAAACCCCTGATGGAATAATTATTTTTCGGGGTATAGGTTCATCAATCACCCAATTTATCGGAAAATTTTATTTGCTACGGAGAAACTTTGTAGTGGTGTAACGTCAACGTTATTGCCTATAAACAAAATTATGCACAAAACTAATGCGAAAATTAACGCTTAGATGAGTAACTAAATAATTCATAGGAGGTATTTCTGTTTACTGCAATCTATACCTACTAATATAATAATATGAGAAACAATAAAAACTTTTTATATTTTTTTATCACACTAATACTTTTTCTTAAAGTTTCTGAGTGTGTAAGTGTGTGTGTGTGGGGGTGGGGGTGTGTGTTTATATGTTTGTTACTTCTTCATGCTCAAATGGCTGGACCAATTTTGATAAAATTTTGTATGGAGGTAGCTGAGACCCTGGATTAACATAATTATAGGCTACTTTTTATCCCGATATTCCCACGGGATCGAAGTTTATGCAGGTGAATAATAATAATAAAGCTGAAGAGTTTGTTTGTTTGAATGCGCTAATCTTTGGAACTACGAGTCTGATTTAAGAAAATCTTTTTGTATTTGATTGCCCAATTCTTATTCTATTTAACATCATGCAAGAACGGAGTCTCAGGCAGAAGCTAGTGGAATTATGTAGGAAGGTACTGTTACAATACAAATTCAGGCATTCTATCGCAAAGATTGGTTAGAAATAGGTAATGATAAGGTAAATGGTAGGTTTGCCTGCTGAAATTATGAAATTGTGACTTGTATATGACTCAAGTTATAATATCTGTCAGAGCATCAGAGAGACTTTGTACAGATAGATAGCACATCAAGCTACTACAATCTGTCAAATATCCTTAATAGATTTTCAACTTTATCGCTAAAGCATATGGTTCGAAGTTGATTGTGAAATTTTGACAGTTTCGGGTAGCTTGATGTGCTGGCTTCTGTACATACCTACTCGTACTTACTGATCTACTGATGATCACATGACGTTCAAGTTGAATTCCTTATACACTTAACTATGCAGATATTAACTATATTCATAACTATGTTTGCATTCCTACGTCGTAATAGTCCACAGTGGGCACAGCTAGCTTGTTCACAAACACACATTGAAATAATTTATGTACAGCTGTATTTGGTCGTAACTGTCGTGAATTTAGTCAGCCAACCAAGAACAACCAAGAGGTGTTGACAAATCACCTCTAATGACAATAATACCATGCTATTATGGTCCCACTGCAGGGCAAAGGCATCTTCTCATGCAGGGAAGGCGTGAGCATTGATCACCACGCTTGCTCAAGACGGGTTGGTGATTGCCGACTTATTGAGAACTAGCTGCGCCGCGGTTTCACCCGCGAAGGGTCGATCCCGTGGGAATATCGGGATAGCCAATGTGTTAATCCTGATTATAAACTATATGTGTGCCAAATTTCATTCAAATCCATTCAGCCGTTTGCGCGTGAAGAAGTAACAAACATATAAACACACACACTCACAAACTTTCGCCTTTATAATCTTAGTGTGATGAGGGGGGCTCAATTATTTTCCCGTCAATGTTGTCTCTCTTATTATATGAATCAGTTTTTTTGTGACAGCCATTTCAGGATTGATATTGTTTTTTTAGAAAACGTCTTGAAACTCTTTGAGCTTTGAGCTAATCCAATGATTTTTATACAACCCGCTCAGAACCCAATGACCCTTACTCTAAGAAGAAGTTGTTCTGTCCTTTTGAAGTCTTCTTTATTTTTATCTAATTAAATTATTAATTTATTTTATTACGTCATATTATATCGTTAATTTTAATTAACATTTTATTGCCAGTTTTAAGGGCTCGAACAATTTAGAAAATTTGATACTTTTAACGGTTTCAGAAATTAATTTTGAGCGCCGCCGCGCCGGTCTCGTTTCTGTGGAAGCTACGTCAGGCGTTTCGAAGTAATGTAATGGCTTTATGAGTTCCCCTCCACTTTTTTCGAACAATTCCTTCGTATAACGAGCGAAATTAAATTATTGTGTCTGCCGCGTATCCGACGCAGGTGAGAGGGAATTGGAATAGCTGCGTTACTTTACTGAACGAACGGATTTTATTAACCGCAAGTAAGAGCAATCTCGGCTCGTGACAGCAAAAAATAATATTATGAAGAGAATGGAAAGTTGAGGCAGAATTAAACGTCGTGAGCAGATCCACAGTCAGGCATTGTGACGGATAATGTGTACATATACAATGTATGCTATTCAGTTTTTTGTTAAGCTGTTTTTCGGCAAACACTTGACGTTTTTTTCCGCACCAAATCCTATAAACACACTTAAAAAGCCACAAAGGTACGCAATAACGTAATGTTACCTTACGGTAAACCGAAAACAATTCATTTCTGCGAGCGCCCCCCCTGCCCCTTCCCCTGCGTCACGTACCTGCGCCCCCTCTACCGTCGAGGAACCGCGGAATGTTAGTCGATCCGTAAAAAGCAATTCTTCCCGCGCCGTTTGCCTTTTTCACCGTACATTTAATGTGAACCAATGTAATAGTTTATTCTGGTTTTTTTTAAGAGGCTCCTGCAATTGAAACTTTAATATTTGGTGGTTGGATCTTGATTTTTTTATTAATGGGTTCAAATTTAATCACTCTTGTCAGTTTATTTTTACCTTTACAATAATTTATACCTGTCTAAATCTAACCGAATAAGTAAAAACCTAAATCTATTTGTACAATGCACTATTCTCGTATTTCAGACTTCATAAGATTACCATAATAATTATGTAATGCGATGAGGTTACATGTAATGCGACGAGGTTACATGTAATGCGACGAGTGTAGGTATATGTAATGCGACGAGGTTATATGTAATGCGATGTGAAGTATCATTACATCGCCACCATTCTTTTGCCACTATTTACGGAGGACATGATGTAAGGAGTCGTACCCGAATATATAAGGAAACATCGTGTAAATAAAACAACATTGTAGTATATGTACGATACATCCCCCTTTACTTTTTATGCTTAAAAGGGTGAAAGAAGAAAAACTCGTTTTATATCCCTAAGTCTGTCTCAAATAAATAGTGAGTTTCACGATGAATATCATTTTCGTTTAGCAGTCTTATAACGAAAATATGCCAATGTAAAAACCGGAGGGTATCCGCTCCATTGATTCAGAAGGAACTGGAACAACTGTGTCGTTTTTCCGATGTAACTGTTTGCAGTACAGGCAATAGCATATCAGTGGTAACAGTTTCACAGTAGCGGCTTAATGTCGTAGCGTTAAAAGTGGTTTTCGTATTGCCAGTGTCACCTATTGTCTGTATATGCCACAATACTGTGCGTAGGGGAGGAAAAGAAATAATAAATATAAATTTAATCTCATCTGCCTAGCCTTCTTCAACTATGTTGGGGTCGGCTTCCAGTCTAACCGGATGCAGCTGAATACCAGTATTTTACATAGAGCGACAGCCTATCTGACCGATACGATACCCCTTGGTAAGACTGGTTGTCAGACTTTCGGGTTTCTGACTACCCGTAACGACTGTCGGAGATCCATGAATGACAGCCGGGACCAACCACCTAACGTGCTTTCCGAGCCATGGAAGGGTCACGGTATGTAAAGATGGTCACCCATCCACAGACCAACCACGGCAAGCGTAGCTTAACCTGATCGATCGACCTGTGCGGCTGTTATTATTTAGCCGCGGGCTCCTCACAATAAATATATCTCGATGTTAGAATATGTAAGCAGCGACTATGTGATAAAGCAAATAAAACATTCCTAACCAGTAAATTATTTCACCCAGATCTCAAGTCTTCCTAATTTCATACGACTTCGTAAACTAGACCTTTTGTCGTACTCCATATTTGTATGTATCGCGCAAGTCGTTCGTGAAGTCACCAATAAAATTTTACTACGTCGTTTAGCAAAAAATGTGTACAATACGATACACAAAGAGACATCACTACTTCGAAATGTTACGTATTTTGTTAAAACCAGTATCGGCAAACTCTCAAATACTCAAGTAAAGATTCGTTATTATGATTAATGATAATTAAGAGACATCTTTTACAAAAACCTGTAAATAATTCAGGTTCTTGAATAATAAACTTTGAAATGTTAGGTTTGTTTGCAAAGCACTTATACTTAGTGGGCTAAATAGGGCAATATTGGCCACGTAAGTTGAAAAACATCTGCGTCCTTCCATTAACACAACTCGGAGTGGTGGGCCGGGCCGTGTTGGGCACACTGCGGCCAATGTGAACACTGCCCATATTCCGCATGTTCTCCGGAACCACGCATTCTGATAAACTGATTTTAAACGCTTGTAACAATCGCAAGCAAATATGTGAACTTTTATTATTGCTTTAATCGGATTCCATTACTGCATGTGGAATTGAGTCTGCATATCCATTGTTTCGTTGCTATGGAAAATTTCATTATACGATGTTTTGTTTCATGAAAACACTGTGTTGTTTCACATTGTTTTCCCACACCCTTATATTTTTTTTTCTTACTGAATGTTTACGTTATACCCATACAATTTTAATATTATATCCATTTACGATGCTAGAGAAATGCAAGGTCACGATCCATAGTACGCGGGGGTAATGACCGTGCCTGAGAAAATCTAGCGACTGCAGACTGAAGGTATAGCTATGTTGTTGTTGTTACTCGCGTTTTGTTCATGAAACTTTTGTTATTTTGTAATGAAAATCCCGTGAACCTTTACGATGAAAAATATTTTATTTTGTAACTATGAAAATGTAATATATTTTGTCAGTTTCATTATCGTTTCGGCTCAGTGTTTTTTCAGTGATTTTCAGCTGAATCTTAAAAATCTTACTGAAAACAAATCATGAGGTAAAAATAAATACCTATAAATAAATCTATTATACTACCAGTTTCGTGCACCCTGTAAAGCAAAATGACGGTAAATACACACGGAGCGAAAGAAATAAAACGTCGGCCGAGGCAATACCAGTTGCGGTGTCGTGTCTTCAAATGATACCCCTCCACGCTAACTCGAAATCTTTTGACGGGGTACAATTGTCAAAGAAAGAATAACGCCGAGAGACGTTCCGAATGAAGCCTCTTCGTGTCTCACGATAATAAATTCAAATCATTAGACACGGATGTCACAAACAGCGAGTCAAGCACATACTGGTACTAAGGACGTCTACCTACTCAGTTAAACTATCGTGGCACTAAATATTAATAGTTCGCTTTTTTTCGACACAAAATATTCACCAAAATATCAGGTAGAAACCCGAACACGCTCTATTTACTATCTACGTTACATAAGATTATGCTGGGTAGGTTGTTTCTCCTCCGCTACACACCGGTACCCGCCCGCAGCCTGTCTTCCTTTTATCAACTAATTTTACCAACAAAATTATGAAAAAAGCCCTAAGCAGTACCTTAAAATTGTATGCGGGGTGTAATAAAGAAAGTAAAAAAATAAAATTTCATTTAGGCGGCCCACATAAAAATATATAAACATATTTTTTTCTAAAAACGAAACAAAACACGGAATTTAGAGTGACTCGCTCGTAAAGCAGGAAAAAGTCGTCTCATTTATTTCCCTCTTAGCGATAAGGACGGTGGAGCATTGTGAGCTGGTTGACGTCAACTGTCAGGTTTCACAACGTTCCACCTCTTTCAGTGGCGTCGTTATGGACACGTATACCTTGATTTAATTTCTTAGCAACGTTAAGAACGGTAAAGGAGTGGAGCTGTTAGGAAACCGACCCGGCGCACAAACACACGAGCGGAATAATTTATGTGGTCGGACCGAGCAGCTTGTAAACCATATTTTCGAGAGCCCGATTGGGTGGTATGAGACTGTCACTAGTATTTGTTTATCGAAGCTGATATTTCCCCGCTAGCGTAGGCGATACTGAGAAACAAATTCGAGCGTTGATTGCAGGGAGTCGCATTAGTTTACTCAAGGGTCGAGAACATCCCAACGGAAGAGGTTACTTGGCCAGTTGTCTCGAGTTGAAAGCCGGTATATTGATCGGTCGTAAACATGGTACAGTCCCGTTGAAATTAGGACGAATGGTCACGTCAGGGTATCGCGTGACGACCGCGTGTCTGCCGGAAACAGAGATATAAAATATTTTTATTGCCGCCTCTAGTGGTTAATAGTAACCATTAGGCGTTCATTGCTTTGTTTATCTTTCAACGCGCGTGTTGGGACGGAATTGCGTTATCCGCTATTATGTGTAGTGTTATTCGGGAACATAAAAGAAAGAATTCAATTTAATTAAAGAGGTTTTGCAATCTGATTCAGACGTTTTATGCAGAGGTGTAACAGTAAAATTCTTGATCGCTTGGAACTAATAAAGCATGTTATGGGTCTACAGGCAGCTGCATGCTGCTCCACGTCTCCGACTCTAAGTATTTGTTTTATTTCGTCACTCACTACAGGGCGGAGGATTTGTTTGCGGCACGTAGCAAATATTACTAACTCAACAAACTTGCAAAGAATTGCGTTCAATTCTCAGGTCACATACTTGTTTCCCTGAATTTGAAATGTATTACAGTAGCATGCATGCTTCACAGCAATAAAAGTGAGTGGGTTATAAATTTATTTCCTTCCTAGTACTAGTAGTAGTACTTTTCTTGGAGTCAATGGGATCTGGTATGCGTATTGAAAACGTCGGTGTGCACTCGTTCTATCAAATATTTATTGCGTTATGTCGGTGAATCTTATTGAGATGGAGATGCAATATGGGTTGCTCATAGCTATGTTGAAATTTTTCAAAGGCATGTTACCCATAATATTTCATTTTATATTTTCTTCCACGTATTCCCGTAATATTTATTGCATACTGGCCGTTTAATCTAAGGTAGGACGAAATAAAATCTTTAATTGATATGTTGCAGATAAGCTAATAGAAGTACTGTTTATGGCATTAGGCTAACCCTCGAAAGGTGGTTGTACATTTTGCCTCAAAAGCGTCATGTCATATGTTTACTATTTTAAAAAGTACCTCCAAAATATAATTTAAAACGACACAAATAACATTAATTTTGCAAGCATTAAAGCATTTTTGGGGCAGAAATATCAAGTAGAGGAGATTACATGTATATTTACGGTTTGGAGGCTGGCATAAATCCCTCATCACTGAACGGAAACACCGGGACGTTGATTTCTTCTAATAAAGAATCTATGAGGTTTTGTGTTTGGTTGCTTTTAATTTTGGATTCTGGGTTGCCATTAAACTGATTAGCAAATGTTTGGACTAGTTGCGGGTTTAGGTACGTGTTTTAGATAACTAGAAGTTGTGTTTTGTTTTCTAACTTCATTCTATAGGTTTTCAATTAAGATACGATTAGAATAGCGATCACCGTAATGTCCAAATACAGAGCGTTTCTGTAGTATGGTTTATTACGGTGTTCTTAATGTCAAAATGGTAAAAATTACAGATTTTCATGACATCCGTTAGAAAAATGATGGAATTTTCCTCCTAGGAAGCCTAAGCTTTAGGTAGTGAAACGTAAAATACTAGTAATTCTAATAAATAATCTAATTTCAACTATTTATTAGTGGTTGAAATGGCAATCATATCTGGGTTTTAATAGGTTTTATATTTTTTTTAATATATCCATTTGATAGATTCTTTTATACTTTGTAAATGTGACGACTTTGTAGGCCTTGACTTTAGATCTGTAGACCTTTTTTATTTTACAAAGTAACTGATACTTGTTGACAGGCTACTGTATTTTGAAAACATTGTAAAAGCCAAATATTTTTAAAAGAGTTACTGTGGAGTTTCTTGCCGGCTCCTCTGCATAGGAAATTGGAACCGTGCACCTAGCTTCTGACGTTTCATAAGTGCCCATGTAGGTTTATGTAAAATAAAATATTTTGAATTAGGAGTAATAAAATTTTTAAGTTTTTGTATTCAAATGAGTGAACGTTTTGCAACCATTCAAACTATTAGTATTAAACATACAGACACTTTTGTCATGCAGAAATTAGTTCTCTAATCAGCCGAGCAAGAAGTCCTAAGTTTCTTAAACAGACCAAACAGACAAAGGCAGGTTTTTAAATAAAACAATATTAAATATTTTAAATTTTTTCGTACCTCCAAGTAACTATACGTTAACATACACAATACACAAAGCACGTTGCTACTAAGCTCAGTAATTATCGTATCAACGATACCAATAACTATTATTACTAAACGCAAGACGGCGACGACACTAAATTATTATTGCCACTGTTCTGGTTCCAGCCATTTCAGGTTTATGACACGTGAAATAATAGCTAGACCAGCCTCATCATCTGCCTAGCCTTTTCCTAACTATGTTGGGGTCGGCTCCCAGTCTAACCGGAAGCAGCTGAATACCAGTATTTTACATAGAGCGACTGCCTATCTGACCGATACGATACCCCTTGGTAAGACTGGTTGTCAGACTTTCGGGTTTCTGACTACATGTAACGACTGTCAAAGATCCATGAATGACAGCCGGGACCAACCACTTAACGTGCTTTCCGAGGCACGAAGGGGTCTCGGTATGTAAAGATCACCCATCCACAGACTAACCGCGGCAAGTGTAGCTTAACCTGTTCGATTGACCTGTGGGGCTGTTATTATTTAGCCACGAGCCTCTCAATAGCTAGACCAGCCATATATTATGTTAATTACAGTGTGAGATTGCAACTGGTAATAGGAAATTGCATGACAGGTAATACGGAAACTGTCCTCCTAATAGACCTGCCATCTATTACTGAATATTCTCTTTCAATAGTTCTATATTTGAGCTGTGTATTCAATTCTGCTCTCATTACTGTATACACAAACATGTACAATTGTACATACGGTCTATACAAACCGACTACATTATAATTAACATCCGGAAAAATAAATACCCACAAAAGGTTCCGGATAGTCGTCCAAACGAAATCAGAAGATTTTTTTTGCGGCGAGACAAGCTTGGTCAACAATATTTTTACTCTCCCGGAAATCGAATAAGGATTTCCGGTTTGACATTCCTCATGGCCTGGGTCAGTTTGTGATGCTACTATAAGTGGCGGTGGTGTGTTGGCGCTTTCAAAATACCCACAAAAATATGTATATAAATATTTAAATACATTTTATTGTAGTCGTGAAGACTACGTGGTTGTAGCACTTGCTACGCCGTAGCATAGCGCGTAGCGAAATATGCGCGTCGTAGCAGAGCGTTCGGAAGCTTGGAAAAGTTTACTAATTACAGGACCTAAACGTAAAAAGCGCAAGTTTTGGAAGCAATAAAAGTATATCATCGACTGCAGTAAACAAAATCAGAAAAATACATGATATTCTTCAGGATATTTGCTAGGTAGATAGTGTGTTGAAAACATAATACAACTAATTTGAAATGATAGAAAAAAATCATGAAGATACCTCTAAAAACTTTCGTTTTACAATAAAAACCATACCAATATACATACAATCATTCTGATTTTTTGTCAGATTATTCTACAAGCAACATATTAAAATACTACTGTTTTATTTTTTTTGTCCAACCAATAGATTTTTGTAATTAAATAATTGCATATTTTGCAAAAAATTGCGCGCTTCTCTTTCTTTTCTAAGCAGTCCGACAGTGACCGCGCTTTAGGTCATGTAAACACACTGGTTTCTGCTACCTTAACATCATTAAAATGAAGCAATCAATCGGAAACAAATAGCGATCGGAGGAAAATTTTCTTATGGAAATATCTTATGTTCCCATTAAAATACACGAGGCCGATAATAATTGGATGAATTCTTTATTTTCTGTATTTACAATTTCATAAACTTTCTCCAGCTCCAGCGGCAGCTTAAGGTTGGATTGAATATTATTATAACACTTAAACGCGCAGTAAACAAACTGCAGATTACTTACAAAAGTTGCTCTTCGAACTTGTGAATTTATTTATTATCATGGCAACCTCACCATCATGGGGATGCTGCACCGGTGTGAACAGTAAAGATAACGACCAGTTTATTAAGTGCATGAGATGTAACTTGAATTATCACTTTGATTGTATGTCTGTACCGAATATTCCTGCCGCCTCCGATGAACACTATAGATGTACTTGCTCGAGTTGCACCAATCTGATCCCTAAACCTTCAAATAAAGATTGCACGCCTGCTCGCAATGTATCTGTCGCAGTCGGATTGTATAATCCGCCATCTTACATTACGGCTAGCCGTTATCAAAAACAGGGCCGTTTTGAAATGCGGCGGTTCAACGATTAGCCGGATTGTCATTGCGATACGTTCTTCAATAAAGCGGGCTACGGCTCCCCTACAGTCTCGCAAAGGCGACTCCTGACTTCCATAGGGCGAATTATTATCCTATTCCTAATTTCTTAAAAGAATTAGACTGGAATTCATTATTCAGTGGACAAAGTGGTGTTAATGGGATACTAGAAGTCTTATTACTACGATATTCTTGGTACCGCGATACAACAATTTTTGCCATCAAACCGAAAAACCGAAAATTCCCGTAATGTTTTAGTCGTACATTGATAAAAATGCTAAACGAAAAGAATAAGATTATAAAGCGCTTCAAGAAATATAAGAACCCATTAGATGCAATCGAGTTAAAACTAATTAGTAAACGGTGTAAAAATCTCGCTTCTACTTATTATAAGGATTACACAAAACATCTAGAAGACGAATTAGCGTCGAACCCCAAGTTACTTTGGACTTATCTAAAGGCAAAACGAGGACGTATAAATGCTTAACCTTTGACTATGACCGACGGAACTACCACTACTTCTGACGGAACAAAAGTGTGCGACTTATTTTCAGACTATTTTTCGGTGTTAAATACAATTCAGAATTCTTGCAATTTCTGGAAAATAATAGTTTGTGTCTAACTACTCCAGTTATTTCTTGCGAATCCCTCCACCAGAAATTAAAAAGCGTTGATTAATTCGGTAAAATCGGTTCATTCATTTCGAAAAACAAGGGCTTGAAAGTTTGTATGAAATGCCGTACGGCGTACAAGCACGCCTAAGCTCTATAAACAATAAAAAAATAAAACGTAGGTTCTGTGTTTGACGCACAAAAAGCCAATGTGTTATAAAACAACAGAGCCAGTCCAGACAAAACTTTGAATCCATTTCAATTTAACTGAAAGTAGTGACTGACGTCACGAATAACAGTCGCTGAATGGCGACCCGTCATTTAATCTGCTTTAATGACAAACAAGTAACGAACAACCAAGCCACGAGTATGAGTCAACAGGTTGCGTAAAATGCCATCGAAGGCTTTATCCGTGACGGGAAATCGGCATTAATCGCCAGCACGAATGTTATATTTGCATATTCATGGCACGAAAACCCCCTTGATTTAACGACAACCGCGGAATGATCGTTAAACCCGGCAAAAAGTGTCACGTCACTTTTTTTATTTTCTCCTAACACGGAATATATTTTAGGGGCCCTCATCGCGTATCGAAAAACGACGTTCAAGCACCTACTTTACTTATTAAGTTTGGGGTAGTAACACTTAATTATAGGCACGTACTTGAGTTTATTGCGATAATATACTATGAACAATCACGAATTTGGGGTTTTCCGTTTTGTTGCCTATTTGAGGTATAATTGAAAATGATTCATGCATCGTACAGGCATTCTTTTGAGTGCATGTGGTAGTATCAGATTTGAATGAAAGCAATTATGTAAACTAAATGGAGAATTAAAAATTGGAAATTGCTCAATTTATGCGACATTGCTGTCAGCTATACAATAAAATTGATGTATACAAGTTTCATTCAAAGAATCTTATGTATTTCGTTTTTTTTTTACTTACTGCAGAAAGATACCAATATCTTCTTGTCTTGTAAAAAAAAATTTATGCTAAATAACAGTCCTCTATCCTATTTTTCTTCCCTAAAGTAAATACACGAATAATTTAAAACATTAAATAGAGAGTCCCGCAGTACATTTAACATCATATAAAAACATTAGCGTGTATACTTTGACAGAAGGTACAAGTTGCGTCGGGTTCTGTACATGAGATAACGTTGCTTGAGAATGATTAATGCGCACCCTTGTCCTGGAATATCACGTCATCCCAGGGCTGGGTTTTTAATATAATTAGCGTTGGCAACTTTTGTTTACGAATGTACAAGACGGGTTCAAACTTTGAGACCGGATTGCTATACGTTTTTTTGCGTGCTGTACCTTGTACAGCACGCAAAAGAACGTACCGCTATCGCAGAATGGTTCTGAAAATATTCCCTTGCAAAATGCGGACGCGACATTTTCAGAACCATTCTGTTATTATCTAACAAAGGGGTTTATTTAGAAGAGATGTTCTTGCTAATGGTACTATTTTTATTTAATGCTTATCTGAAAAGCTTTCTAAAGAAATCTGGGAATATCCTTAATGATCGAGAAAAACAACAACATATATTGAGGGCGGCCATACATAAATCAATGCATGTTTTTCTCAGTATTACTGAAAGAAACTCCGTAGTCCGTAATTACCAACTAGTAACATTATATCATAGATAAAACCAACGAATCGCAACTTTCAATTAACGTTAGTTAATCACTAGTCGTACAGTCACGAGCACTAATATGTCAACACTAGGCAACTTTTAATTGCGATTTTTTCACGAAATAACGAATGCAAAATTGAAATACGACACTTTACATAAACCTATGGGTTCCAAAATACTGTGTTCGTAATAACATACAATTGCATTAAAAAATAAAGGAGAAAATCGCCTTTGAATAAAGCCAAGTGTATACATACTTATGCTCGTGACTGTACACGTAGTAACTATACAATATAAGGCTTTGCCAACATTGGCGATTAATCGCATTATGTATAGACTTTTAACACAGACATCATTAGCGTAATCTGTTTCCCAATTGACGAATTTAATTGACTAGTAATTTATCTTTAAATACTGTGTTTACAGTTTGTGGGCTGTATTTTAGTAATTGTGGTAGTAATTTACTGGTTTGATTAATGTCGTGCGGAAAAGTTAGCCAGTCAGCTTTTTTTTTCGTAAAACGAGTACATGACTACTTAACACTTAACTGCTATTAGGTCTTCATAATAGCAGTAGTATCTTCTTAGATTTGGGTACTGTCATTATAGTAAAGTGCATTAGCAGAGAGATAAGTTTATTTAAATACTATAATATAGGTATACCTTGCAATGCACCGATTCTAATCAGCCATTAGATACGAATCAGTCGACTTGTCTCAGACAATTAGTGCTGAAAGCCGAGATTCACACGTCGGCGTCGCATTGTGCGGTCACAGCCTAATCGATTTATATGCACAATCGCTTCATAAACACAGATGCACACAGAGATTTTCAGATCTTCAGATTTTGAGATTTTCAGTGCCACACGATCGCACAAAGACAGTGCTCGAGTGAAGTGAGTTTTACTAACATAGTTTTAAGTTTATACTAACACACATTGTACTATTATAATATATATGTTAGTCTGTAAGGTATTTATCTATGGGCCATAGTAGCCTGAAAATAAAGGTTTTATTATTATTATTTCCTTTATTCATTTACATATCTTATTTTATTGTATTTTTCTTAAATATAAAGTATAAAAACATTTAAAAATATAATAAAAAAAAGCGATCCGATTATTATTATTATAAACATAGTAGTCCTATAAATAAGTTAGACAAACAAACATAGCTTTGGCAAACGCCTGAAGAAGATCTGTCGCAGCCAATCAACGTGTTGACAGATCCAGACAATGTAGATAAATCGGTGACTGTGTGCTTTGTACTCCTCATTAGAGGAAAGGTAAACATTATATTCTATTGGTTATAAATGGCGTCGAATAAGAAAGGAAATTATATAATTGCTTCAATTTGTAAATATTCAAGAAAGATCTTACGTCTTTTTATTATTACCTTTTTATGCCTTTTATATCTCAAAGTATGTGGTTATTTTTATTAAACATAAGGATGTTCTCCAAAATTCACTTCCAATATCATTCATCTGCCTAGCCTTTTCCCAACTATGTTCGGGTCGGCTTCCAGTCTAACCGGATGCAGCTGAGTGCCAGTATTTTACATGGAGCGACTGCCTATCTGACCAACACAACCCAGTTACTGGGTAATACGAAACCCTTTGGTAAGACTGGTTGTCAGACTTTCGGGCATCTGACGGCCCGTAACGACAAAGATCCACGAATGGCAGCCCCGGGACCAACAGCTTAACGTGCTTTCCGGTCTTGGTATGTAAAGATGGTCACCCATCCACGGACGAACGCGGCAAGCGTAGCTTAACCTGATTGATCGACCCGTGCGGCTGTTATTACTTAGCCGCAGGTCCCTCAAAATTCACTTCCAATATGTAGGTACCTACTATTAATTATATAATTACTGTACCAAAATTGAGTTCAAATATTACCTACAGCACTAAAAACATTTCCACGAACCAAATAGATCACATAAATATACTACTAGAATTCGATCACCTGTGTGGGAAATATTTTCACATATCTAGGCTATAACAATTTTACGAACCAACCAATGGGAAAATAAAATAACAAATGCTCATTGATGAATAACCAACATTTAGGTTAGTGCACAAACATAAAAATAAACCTTTCATGTTTGAAACATTCGTAAATAAAGCTATGTAAATAGAAATATAAAATAAGGATAAAAAATGACGGAGTTTTTAACTCTCCATTTGATTGAAAACATTTCTTACTGTGTAACGCGAAAAATATCAAATAATATTTGGAACCAGTTTGGATGCGTTCGTGTGTGAATTCAGGCAGATGCTGATAAAAGAAGATTCATTTGAATGTATTTTTATATATACCTTCAATCAAAGCCTTTTTGGTAGAAATATAACCGCAGAATGTTTAGTTAGCTTATTATTTGTATATTTGAAAATCTTTCTTGTTTAGTGATGATAGAATTGATATAATAGATATACATCAGTCCTTTCAGTTATTTTACCTTTGACAACAGCAACCAAACAGCAATCTTATTATAAAGAGATTAAAGATCATTCTGATTTTGACAGACTTGTCAGTAGCAGCAACCTTATTACAAGGAGTATAGAGGCCATTATGATTTTGACAGTGATGCAAAATCAAAAGTAAAATAACTATTAAATGGACTGTAGATAAAATTAATGTAACTATAATTTTACGTCACTGATGCTATAATGACAATACCGAATAAAATATAACTATAATTTTACGTCACTGATGCTATAATGACAATACCGAAAATGGCCAAATATCAAATGAACTGCATTAAAAAAAATCCATATTTAATTATAAGCCTGCCAAAACATACCCCAACAATGTTATGTTATTCAAAGCTTTAAATAAATAATGAAGCATCAACAATTTGAAATCAAACTCCTCTAAAATAATTTATTTGTTAATTAATTATAAATGACGAGGCATTAACTAGGTAACAGATTGCGTTATTTTAATACCACGGCAGTCAAAATGTGACTGTTAAACTAATAATTGATCACAATTTACTAGTAGTGGTAATTAGCGAACTGAGAGAAGTTGTGTGCTTTTAATGTTTTCATGGTGTAAGTGTACGTATTTATTAGATACTAGCTCCTGCCCGCGTGAAATTTCTTGTACTGCAATATTTGTATAATGTGCTTTCCTTCATGAGATATTAAGTAAAAAACTTGGCAGTAAAATTACGATTAGGATTTTCGCATCGCAGTACGGTATAAACATATTGATTATTTTAAAGAAATAAATGCCATGAATAATTTCGAAAACTGCTTCGAATGAACCAATTCCCACTAATAAAATAATATACCTACACTTAAATAATTACAGTCATGAAAATTAATTGCTAAGCAAATTGACTATAAATTCATATCACATCTGTCATTATTTGACAGTTGAGTGAAATAGTTAATAAACGGCCAATTGGCGTAAGGTTCAAATAATTGTCTTTACATAAACTTAGAAAATATATTGTCTGTCTTGAAGCTATTTTTGTGTTTATGGCTTTTAAGCCGTGAAACAAGTGCACTCGCTAGTTGCTGGATTTTAGACCTAAGTCATTTAAAGTGCTGCATTTCAATAACTAATATTAGTACAATGCCACGGCACGGTTGGCGCAGTGATTAAGCGATTGACTGCTGCGCTGCGTGTCGCGGATTCGACTCTCGCACGGAACAAATATTTGAATGACCTACCAGTAGTTGTTCTGGATCTGGCTGTTTGTGAATGTGAGTTTAAATGTTTGTAAACGCATCCACAATACCGGAGATATTCCTGGTGTGGGGCAAAGTTTTTTATAAAACAAAAAAATGTTTTTTTAAATTGACAAGGAACGTTTTTATAATTGCGTCCTTGGCCATTAGGGACAAGCAGTTTAGGAGTATTCATGAATGACGAGATGTAAGTATAGTTTTATATTTTTGCCTGCAATCAATGTTATAACATCATCTCCCCTATTTTCCCTGAAGAGTTCGACAGAGGAGTACCTGTAGTAAACCGTATTTCACCAGTTATATTTATGTCCCATGTAATAAGGGCGAGCCCACTGTCATCAACCGGGCACAAATCAGAAATCCAAGCTGCTACTGAGAAATTTCTGATGAAATAACTCAATAATTACTTTGCCTGACCTGAGGGGCCCGTGGCTAAATAAAAACAGCCGCACAGGTCGATCGATCAGGTTAAGCTACGCTTGCCGCGGTTGATCTGTGAATGGGTCTCGGAAAGCACGTTAAGCCGTTGGTCCCGGATGTCATTCAAGGATCTTTGACAGTCGTTACGGGTAGGCAGCAGCCCGAAAATCTGACAACCAGTCTTACCAAGGAGTATCATATTACCCAGTGCCTGGGTTGTAGGGATAGGCAGTCGCTCCATGTAAATTACTGGTATTCAGCTGCATCCGGTTAGACTGGAAGCCGACCCTAACCTATTTGGGAAAAAAGGCTAGGCAGATGATGATGATGACAGGAACTAATGCGCAGAAACAGCGCTTGCAACCACTAGACCAACGAGTTTGTATGTTATGCGCTTGTTCAGCACCATAAGGTAAATTTTTACCTTATTATTTTCCGACTATCATTGTCAACATTTTGAATGAAAAAAAATCAGTTAAAAGAAGATGAGACGTGGCCACTATGTGGGAAAGGAGTTTGTTTGAAAATCGCATCTCTCCTTGACCCGAACATATAAGCTGTCGAGTTATTCGTTGTAATAAGTACAAAAATCAAACATGAAAACAATAAAAAATAAAAATAAACACCCAAATCCTAACTAATATTATAAATGCGAAAGTAAGTTAGTTTGTTTGTTACCTTTTCACGCCTAAACCACTGAACCGATTTTCCTGAAATTTTGATATACGTTGTGAGGTGTACAGAGACGGACATAGAGTACCTTTCATCCCGAAAAAAAGTGCTGTTCCCGAGGAAAACCACAAAAAAACAACGTTATTATGATAATAGATGGCGCCACGTGTCTTTGAAATAAAAAACCGAACAACTTCTGTCGGGTCAGCTAGTTAATACATATATCGCATTTAGAACCACAATATTGTTCAGCTAAAGTGCATATTTCAACCTTTCCCCAATATTAATTTAATACTTATTATAATAATTTTTCCCTGGCAACAATTTCCCTTCGCAATTGAGCTTCTACGCCTCCCGATGGTCGTCTGTGACACAAATTGCGTTATCGAGATGAAACTGTGGAATCAGTTGTAAACTAACTTTAGTGTTATTGTCTTGTAAGGAAATTCTGCACATAACTGCCATTATATGATGCAACTATGTACAGATTGTTGTGTAGATAGACTAATTACTCAGAAAGACTACTTAGTGGTAGGTATTCTTACTGATTTCAAATTTGATTACTGGGATTTTCTGAAATTTTTAATAACAGTGTAGGCTTGTCTGTCAGTAGCATGGATGGTATTATAGACTTAGAAAAAGGGTTTACAAAGTGAAACAAAGCCGTTTGAAATACTTCAAGCCAAAGCATGCTATCCTACTAATATTATAAATGTGAAAGTTTGTGAAGATGTTTGGATGTTTGTTACTCAATCACGCCACCTTTAAACAGATTTGGATGAAAATTGGTACATAGATAGACCATTTCCTGGATTAACATACTTTTTTAGATACTTTTCATCCCGATATTCACACGAGATCGAAACTTACGCTTGTGAAACCGCGCTGCTAGTTTATCATAATCAGCCTGTAATGTTCCCACTGCTGGGACAAAGGCCTCCTCTCAGTGAGAGAGAGTGGGCCGTAATCCACCACGCGGTCCCAGTGCGGGTTGGTAGATGTTGCCTGTGATATTTCTCAAAAAGTTGGACCGAGCTCCTTAAGGGTTTGTAAGTAAACTGACTATCATAAAAAAGTAGAAAACAAAAGTATCTTTTATTTACATTCTTTACTTTAATTTAGTAGAGATTTTAATTCAAACCATTTGTGCTTTAGGGAGGGGACACGACCATTTAATTTACATTTGCGGTAAAAGCTAAGCTTTAATGATAAATGCGGTGCTTTCTGTTGCAAAAAAAGCGGCTAAGTGCCAGTGGAACTCGCACAAGAAGGGTTCTCTACAACTGTTCAATATTTAACATTAGATTATTTCTTAACCCCTTTATTTATTAACTTTATTTTTAATTTTTATAGTAGCCATAGGCCGGCCGCTGTGAAAATGTGTCTATTTATTACGAACGTTTAAAAGATACAGCCCTGTGACAGGTGGACGGGCGGACAGCGGAGCCTTTTTTTTTTGGTTGGAAAATTATCAAATAACTTTTCCCGCTCTGGGCGGAGCGGGAGGGCGTGTCAGACTTTTACTGACTAAAATCCACCCGTGTTCAGGGGCCACGGTATCTCTTTCGAACAACCCGCGACCCTGGCAGGCATCGGCGGCCTGGTCCTTACCGGACTGCGAGCTGCTCTTTGTTCGCCGTCCGCAAGTCCGCGACTACGGTGGCCGAGAATCGGCTGTCAGTTCCCGACGCCCAGGGCGTCTCCTGCGGCGACTAGGGGCGTGAGGGCGCAAAGATTGCCTCTCCCTCACGCGCTCCGCCTCCTCCTTCGCGAGCGTTACCCATGCACTCTCGCTCCGTACCATGACCTGGATTAGGGCCGGACGCGAGAGATCGCCGCCGCCAATCGCCGCCGTGAGGACGCGGCCCAAGCTGGGTAGACCACACGCTCCACTTTATGCTCCACCGTGTCCTCCAGGCGATCCACACAATGGCAACACCCGGGCGTTTCCTCCCGCCTTATCCGGGACAGGAACCTCCCGAAGCAGCTGTGTTCGGTGAGGACTTGCGTTAAGTGGAAGATGAGGACGCTGTGGCGCCTCTCCAGCCACTCCTCAACTTATCGCCGCAATTGTGGCGTGCCCAGACAGCGGAGCCTTAAGATGATATATTGAAAAAATGTGGTTTTTCTATTTCGTGTAACTTGTTGTGTATGTGGAATAAGGATTTAACATTTTGGTATATTTTTTTTTATATTATGTTTATGTTGACTCTTTGATCTAGTATAATGTAAAAGGAATATACGATTCAATGATTTGTTCTCGATACAAAAAAATTGCAAATATATATCTATTTTTTTTTTCCTTTTTTCGACATCACATGAGTTATTCAATAGAATTTACTTTAAAATATAGAGAATTATCATATCAAAGTTTACTCAAAGTAGTTTTAAATTTAATTAATTTATTTTGTTAAAAAAGGAGTAAATTCGTTTTGGCACATACGTCGTTTTATTCCGAGCGCACGCACATTATAGCGTCTCAAAAGTAATTGCATCATTTTCGCTCGCTTAGTAGATCATTCATCATTATCATTTCAGCTGAAAGACGTCCACTGCTGGACATAGGCCTCCCCCAAGCACCTCCACTTCGACCGGTTCTGCGCTTCTCATATAGATCATTCGCTACAATTTCGAGGTAGCGCCTTAATAGGGTCATGTTAGCACGCTTTGGGTACGGAACCCTAAAAAGGCGATTGCGTGCCTGCGTTGCAACGAAAAGAACTGTAATTTATACGATGAATGAGGCATTCTGCATTATAGTGCACGCATTTATTAACAATGTTATGTAGTTGGACGGCAATAAAACGGTGCTTGACTCATAAGAACGGTTTATAATTGTAACTGTGTCACGTACTCACGTATGACGCACTCCGTTTTATTGTGTTCTTTATAGGCGTGTGTATAGCCGTACAAGAATAGGTGCGTGCCTTCTGTTTTAAGCCCTTCGTACACGGCACGGTTTCTTCACGGTACGTCGTATAAACCGCGCCTTAGAAAAAACGTGTCCGTTAACAATCTTCCGTAGTGAAACATACAACACGGACTACCGTGCTTACACCCGGTGAATAAACCATAGTTTTTCACGGCATGAAAAACGTGTGTGTATAAAGAGCCTTATGGGGTACTTATGAGGAAATGCGGGTAGTCGTACATTATTTTTTTAAGCATTAGGACCCTCCAAAATGCCGATTTAAACCGCTGTCAACAGAGACATAATGTACAAATTTGACAACTATTAACCCTTAGTATCGTTAATCCCGGAACGTAGATCCACGCGAGACACAATGGCTTTTTAATTGTTTCTGTAATTCCGGCATTCAACCGGTTAATGAAAAAAAAAAAACATAGGGACATAGTATAAATATATTCAGTTAATGAAATATCTTAAAAATTGGTCCAATATTGGAGGAGGAAATAGGCGAGAGCCAAACCTCGAATTATGACTTTTTACTTAGGCTTTTTCAAAAGTCTCTCCGACCGCATTTCTTCCTAAGGAGTTTGCAATAATATTACAAAATTAAAAAAAAAAATTGTACTTTTCATGAGTTCATACCTATTATTTTGTTCTTTAGAAACTACTTATCTCGATTGCCTGAAGCTAGGGTAATATTATTACCTACGTTTCAGCAGTCGTCTTTGTTCGAAAGATCAACAATTTTGTACGATACCTAACTCTTAAAAGCATACCTTAAACTGTAAGCCAGATTTAAAACAATAATCGTTGGAAATACTCAAGTGGTAACAAAGCGAATCGCTTGCAAATTGTTGTGTTGAGCACATATGCCTACGTTGTCGTCAGGCGGCTCAGCGAACATTAATCCCTTACGTTCCCCACTCTTGTTTATTTTTCATTTTATTTGCTACAACAATAAACGCCACAGTGGTATGTGTACGAGATTAGCAGCTGTTCTCACAAGATACAAGTGTAGCGTATTCAAACTGGTTAATTATTTATGCTTAGGCCTCAAGTAAGCAACAACCCTGCAAGCGTTCGTTTAAGGCTCACTGAACGTATTGATCCGAATATGCAAATAAGATCTGTTTTTGGTTACTTTTGTCGTTTTTTTTGTGGAAGCTCTACAAAAGGTTAAAAAAAATATAATGAGAGATATTTTGTTGAATTTAAAGATAATAAATTTTATGAATTAATAATGGTCACTAATTTTCCAACTCCATTAAGGTAACGAAAATCACATTATTTAATTATTAAACGCACGAAATATAAAACAACAAAGGTAAAAGAAAATAACCCACGTACTCCTTCGGAGAACGAAAGATCGCTACCATTAAAGGCCCTTTGCACCCGAGGGCCAGGCCCCCGGGCCGTGTCTAATAATTAAAATATACAGAGAACAATGATACGTTTCGCTCCGTTCAATGTTTATTGACGGCACGGCGTACGGCGCGCGGCGTGAACCCTTTGCGATTTCAATTTGCAAGGGGTCCGGGCGTCTCTGTCCGGACCGGAGAGAGCGAGATAGCCTAACACTAACTACAAACAATCAAGTTTAAGCAACATTTAGTTTAAACGTGACCGATATTCCGTTGCATTAAGTTGATATAGATTCCCAACTTAGATACGCCACATTGCGCGTATAATGTCGCGTATCGTGACAACATCAAACTGCTGCTGTGGAATGACTTAGCGCTTAATGTAATGGGTATTATAACGCAACATTTGACACCTTATGTTTCGACTTTCCCTTCTTAGTTCGAGTTGGGAAGCTGTTAATGTCACGATGTTCATGTTGGAAAAAAGAAAGAAGAGCGTTTAATAGCTGTGAGCTTATTCACGTAGTTTTTTCTCGTTTTTTCTGAAGCGTTGTGAGTCTGTTCGTGTTGAATGTGCACATAGGGTTATCTGCAACACTTGGTTGATTTCGTACACTTTCCACGGTCGGGCCCGTCCAGAGGTGGACAATGCAGGTATGCCTGTGGATTGCCCGTGTCTGGTCATGCGTGTACGGACCGGGGAATGGGGAAGACTACGCATTGTTGTGCAGCATGATCGTGCCTCGATGTACGTGCGATTTGAATTTGGCTATTTGAGTTTAACGATTACTTGAAGCGTGACGACGGACGAGTCAAATTGAAATCAAAATCATAAGTTTATGCCACTTTAAAAAGCACTTATCTTAATGAAATATCTTGCGGATACATTATATATTACATAAATGTAATACTTGTAAGCGCTCGACCATCAAGTTGTCAATATTAGTGCAATATATCATCCATGAAACCTAACCGCTGTTGTAGATTCAAGTAATATCAGGAACGTTCATGTTTATATTACTTAAGCTAGTTGACAAGTAAGAAGAAGTATGAGTACCATATCGGTTGAGTGCCATCTTCATTACGTCGTACTAATCGTGGCTATCATCAATCATAATAGCCCATAAATGCTTGAGCGTGGGCCTTCCCTACCCGAATACGAGAGAACGTATAGGAGGGGATTTTGTCATAAGAACGAAGGATAATACTACTTATCTACCTGAGATTTTTCCCTGAGTCACAACACCCATGGGAAGAAATAGAAAGTTTATTCAAAGATCTGTCAGGGCTCACACAAAGTGCGCTACGGAAACTATAAAGATATTTTCATAATAAAGTAACCCCCCACGTTTTGTTTGTAAGATAGTTTCATTATAACACCTTTTGTGGGGCATTTTATTGAACTATTCCCAGTGGGGGATTGAATTTTATTGAATAAGGTTGCCTTTGTGTTGAAACATAGAGAGACGGGTATGTAAGTAGCCCGGGGTGTGCTCACGAGTTCCAGTGTATAATGTGAGTTCGTGAGCGCCTTCGCGTGTGTTTGGGCCTACCATTATACATAGTTCCTTATTCAAACAAGACGTGAGTACCAATTTATATGTACGTCAATGTTTCTAAACGATAAATAACGCGCAAACAAAGAGTACAACGAACTATGTAAAACATAAATCTATATATATAAAATGGTAAACTGACTGACTGACTGATTGTTGATATATCAACGCACAGCCCAAACCGCTGATCCTAGAGACATGAAACTTGGAGGGTGTGTTCTTTGTGAAGAGTAAGTATCCACTAAGAAAGGATTTTCGGGAATTCTACCCCTAAAGGGATGAAATAGGGGATGGAAGTTTATATGAAAGTCCGTCAGTTTTGAAGTTAGGATCTTCAAATTTTGTTTTTAAGCTGAGGGTTGAAAATTAATTTACACGTATCTCAGAGTTTTTGACAATTCGACCCCCGAAGGGTTAAAAAGGGGGATGAAGTTGTGTATGGAAAGTCCTTAATTTTCGAAGGAAAAATTACTAAATTAATTATCTAGGCTTATGGTTGGAAGGTAACGCAACAGTGTTGTTAGAATTTCAACCCTTAAGGGGGTGAAAAGGGGGATGAAATTTTGTTTTTAATTATTTAATCTATCAACACACAGCCCAAACCGCTGGTCCTAGAGACATGAAACTTGGAGGGTGTGTTCTTTGTGAAGAGTAAGTATCCATTAAGAAAGGAATTTTGGGAATTCAACCTTTATGGAGGTGAAAAGGGGGGATTTTGTTTGTATGAAAAATCTTATTCCTTGAGTTTATAACCTTGAAACTTGGCACGGATACTTATCTAAGTAAATTATGAAGTTTGGCATTTTTCGTTTTTCTAAACTACCCTCTAAAGGGGGATTGGGGGGTGTCAAAATTTGTATGAAAGAATTTTATCACACTGTCCGATTAACTCGAAACTGAGTATGTAAACTTAAAACTAAAAATAAAGAATAATGTGTACCTATCAGGGTTTTTCGAAAATCTACCCCTAACTGCATGAAAAATAGTAGTTAATTTTACTGGGGAGGATTTTACTGCGTGCCTTGATTAGCTCGAAAATTGGTATAAATAATCTTTGAGTCAAGTTATGAACAATCTTAAAAACGATTTTTCAAAATTCCACCCCTATAAGGGCGAACTGCGGGGATACAGATAAAATAAAAATAAACTGAAACCTTGGCAAGAATACTATCTAAGTACCTAAATTGTGAAGTTTGTAATTTTTTGTTTTTCTAAACTACCCCCTATAAGGGGAGTGTCAAAAATTTGTAAGGAAGAATTTTAACGTGCAATTCGATTAATTTTAAACTCTGTATTTATACCTACTCATGACCAAAAATAAAGAATAACGTATCAGGGTTTTTCGATAATCTACCCCTAACAGGGTGAAGAGGGGTAGTCAATTTCACAGGAGAGTACTTAATTACGTGGCTTGATTAACTGGACAATTGGTATAAATAATCCTTAAGTCATAGAAACATCCCAGACGATTTTTCAAAATTCCATCCGTATGGGGATAAAAAAGGGGATACCTACAGTTTATATGAAAAATCTTATTTATTTGGGTTATAAACTTTGTAGACTTCCAAAGAAAATACTGCAAAGTGAAAAATAACTTTAATTTCGGAAATCGGTGTCTTTAGATCTGTATTTTAGTTTTTTTCCACCGACTTGCGGGGTGTTATAACTTTGACGTGTCTGTGTGTGTGTGTGTGTGTGTGTCTGTGGCATCGTAGCTCCCGAACGGATGAACCGAATTTGATTTTGTTTTTTTGTTTGAAAGGTGAATTAGTTAGTGGGTCTGTTTATGATTTATCTAAGTTACAATAGCCTAATTTCAACTTGCTCATCGCCTTTACCAAAATATTGCTTTTCCCGATGCAGGGACATTAATTGTTTAGGAGTTCTCCTGGTATTTCACCATCAGCTCCAATTCACCCTTTGCATTGTGACGAGCATAAATTGCTTAGCAACCATATTAAAGTAATCGAATCGCAACCCGTGAAATACTTATTATTGAGTAGTTCCGGTGGCCATCTGTGGTCTTCATCATCAGTTCCACTTCACCAAATAGTGCTTTTCGAGAGCAAATGCACGAGTTACTATAAAAAATACCCAAATCGGTGCGCCTATAATATTTGAAGAGTTCCTTCGATTTCTCCAGCCACCTGCAAAGTATACCATATTCAAACAAAAAAATATTTTTTCAAATCGGTCTAGCCGTCTTCGAGTACCTAATCAGAATTTTATATTAAAAAAAGAGATTCCGATGAACTGAGAACCTCCTCCTTTTTTGAAGTCGGTTAAAAATAAAAAAGTGTGTTTTAGGATTTTTCAAAAATCGACTCCTACCAAGGTGGAAAAGGGTAATAAAGTTTAAGGGTTGGATTTTACAGCTTGCTTCCATTTACTTACTCGAAAATGAGTATGGGTCAAGTTATGAACACATCCCAAACAATTTTTCAAAATTCCACCCCCGTGGGGGGGGTGAAAATCGGGGATACAGTTTATTTGAAAAATACAAAAACCCTTTGATCTATAAACTTGGCTCGAATACTTATTTATCTAAATAAATGATAAGATCATAAACGTATTACATATTTTCGAAATATTTAGACGAAAGTACGAATTTCACGCGGACGAAGTCGCGGGCAGAAGCTAGTAACTAATATACCTACTGACATTATACTTGAAAACGGAAAGCTCATTGTGTTTGGAATAGATGTTTTCAGAGTACAAACATAACGTACAGTAATAACAAAATATTGTATTTTCGGACGATTAGCCCTCAAGCAAGAGTGCATTAATTATGAAATTTGGTGCTCCCAGATCGCTAACGTGAATTTATTTTAGTGTGCAGACGACCAACTGTTACAATATTTATTTGTGTGTCCCAAAAGCCAGAAAATGTAAGCGTAATAAAAGCTAAACTACATCTATATAGCTAATGTTTATAATTAATCCTCTGACAGGATCTCGAGAGCCTCATCCCACTCCGCTCTCGTAGAAATAAGATTTTCTACAATTAATTCCAGTCGCTAATTGTATCTAATTGTTAATACTTAATCAAAGACTTCTGTGACCTTTCATGAGTGATATTGAGAGTAGAAATTACCCCTAAAATAGACGAAAAGTAATTTCAATGAAGGAATTCGAGATGAAATGGAGAGATAAATTAGGGTAGGTAGAATTATTCATTTTATTTAAATACAGTTTTGTAAGCCATGCCATAAAACGAGGGGTGTTATGATTTTGAAGCCTTTTATTTGCCTGAACGTTGTGGCATTGTAAGCATTATACCAATGCGGATTATTATAACAGCTACTGTTTTTTTATGAAAGAGGATAATATACACTGGATTATAAGCTAACTGAAAAACTACTAAAATAAAAATATAATAACCTAGCCTAACAAACTATTAAAACAAATATGGCATATACTGTCGGCATGTCTTTGCCCATTTTTTGACACCCAATAAGAGGTCAGGGGGCCTAAAAAGGCCACTTTGGCAGAATCATAAAAGGATAACATAATGGACAGTTAACTGTTAAGTTAATCGTATCAAATCCCATTGGTGAAGCATTTTTCCGTTTTTTTTTTGTCTGTGCTAAAATACCAATCAATCCAATCTAAATCCAATCCCAATCTCTTTGATTGTACCTACGTAGTGCAGCGAAAAATAGAAAAACACGGACTGTCTTCGCTATATTATAATTCATAATGTTATCCTTTTATGATTCTCCAAAGTGGCATTTTTAGGCCCCCAGATCACACTTCCATAATAATATATTCATCCGTACTGAAACGAATTCCCTAAAAATCACATAACATAACACCAAATAAAGGAAACTGCCAGTTCCTTCTCCTAGAAGTATTCTAAGGCGAATGGTGCAATAACATCAATAATCCAAAGACGTTATAATAACTATAACAACCGGGTCTTTCATACTAAATAATAATAATAGTCAACTTGTAACATTGCGAGGGTTGTCCAAATTTCATCTCCGGAGCGATGAGAAATGGCAGTTAAGCTGAAACTTTTAACAATTGGTGTAACTATTCAGAAATCCGCCCGGGAGCGGAGAGAGCGGACAGTACGTAAGTAAGTCCCTACTTTTTAAATGATTTAGTAAAGTCATAGTTTCGTTGAGCTGGAACGCGGCGGTTTCAACAAACTATCAATATTAAAGCGGTGGATTTTTTAATATACCACCGCTGGTTAAGCACTGAAGTAGTGAAATAGCGTCGGGCTCAAACGAGTTTAGTGAAGCTTGTAGTTGGACTCGTGCGATGGACTGTGTTGATACTTTGAGTTGTGCTCAAGCATGTATAAGAAAGAAGTAAGCATTTAAAGTTGAATTTACCGTATGGTCTCGACTAATAGCCACAGTTCCTAAGAGGGATTAGGGTCGGAAAGCCTGTAACATGATACAACGCACAAGTGTGGCAATTTCGCCCTTAGGAGTACGATGCAGAAGATTTCGTAGTGGTTGAGCTGGAGGGATCCATTACCTACCAGTGACATTGATAGCTGTAGTAGATCTCGAAGGTGGAATAAGTATTACCTGTAACAAAAAGTAAATTACATGAAATCGCTACATAGCTATTTTTAAATGAGTTTATAAGAGAATAACATTGAAAGGCATAGTATTCTTAATAGAAATAATAAAGGTAGCACATATTTTAATAGAAACAAGAGTTGATCTATGGTTGAGATATGGCTATACAAAAATAAGATCTAATGACACAGTCTTCGGTTGCTTCGTAAACATTTATTTCCCGCAAAATATCACAAGAAAACTCGGAAAACCCATCCGAACATAAGTTGGAAGCCCTTAAGTCACCTGAGAAAATAGACCCATCCCTTCTTTGGCCGCGCCGACATAAAATCTAAAGCATCATGCCCAATATTACCGCAAGCGACTTGACTTCTAATACAAAATACAGCCGTGCACAGTCGAGAGAAGTGTAAAGTCGACCGTCCACTACGTAGGATGAGCACGGAGAGATTACCGGTTCATTTGTTTGCTAGCCACGCAATCGAGCGTAGCGTGTGCGTGGTGCATTTACAGACAAAGCGATGCTAGTACACCTGCGTAGCTTAGCCGTGTGCTGCTGTGGAGCAACGCCTTAATACAATTTTATCAAAAAATACGGCCGGCTCGCACGTGGCTAGCTCGTAAAGGGGGTGGCCTCCCCACTCTTGGTTAGAGCTTGCTCAGACGGCATTAGTACCTTTAAATAGTAAGCTAGCTAGTATAGTAGGCGGTTTTTTCGGGGTTAGTATTTGGCCCTTTGTACAAACATGTTTTTCTTACCGTGTAAAACTACGGTTTATTCGCCGTGTGTAGGCACGGTCGTCAGTGTGGTATGTATAATAATAAGTTTATTGATTCATTAACAAGTTACAATATTTAGGTATGACACTGGATCCCGCACTAGGATACCCTGTGTCCCAGGATCCAGTCTCTTTCGACAGATAATTTATGTATTATTTAAGATATGTTAACAAATGCAACGGTATCAGTAGATATAATTAATTTAAACATGGAACTAAAAGGTAACCAAATGTATGTGTGATGAGTGTAAGTATGTATGTGATGAGTGTGAGTGTGTACGTGATGAGTGTAAGTATGCATGCGATGAGTGTTAGCGTGTATATGATGATGAATACTTTATTAGTTGAATGATAAAAGGACCTGTTTTTTGCACCCAAACTTTGTCAGGGGGTAGATATCACTATGGAAGCTTGTTCACAGACACGTTTTTTCTACGGCGCGGGTTATACGCCGTACCGTAGAGACACCGTGATGCCAATTGGTCTTA
Organism: Oligia latruncula; assembly: GCA_948474745.1. Taxonomy (NCBI): domain Eukaryota; kingdom Metazoa; phylum Arthropoda; class Insecta; order Lepidoptera; family Noctuidae; genus Oligia; species Oligia latruncula. The sequence continues at coordinate 13,250,355 of OX419683.1, forward strand.
TTATGCACGTTTGTATATTTCTATTGAAAAGTTTACAGCTTTTTTAATGTTTCATTATTTCTGCTCTTCTAGTTATTAATTCTACAAAAACATATCGGTAATTTAATGTTATCATTGGAATATTAATCAGTAAAGTAATTCCCACACTCATTCCGATTTGGCACATTTCCATAAGATACTAGAAACGTTTATTATTTCAGCATGACCTAATTGAATATATCTAGTGATTTATAGGATACTAGCTGCGCCCCGCGGTTTCACCCGCGTAAATGTCGATCCCGTAAGAATATCGGGATAAAAAGTAGCCTATATGTTAATCCAGGGTGTCGGCTACCTCCATACCAAATTTTATCAAAATTGGTCCCGCCGTTTGAGCGTGAAGAAGTAACAAACATATAAACACACTCCCCCCCCCACACACAAACACACACTCACAAACTTTTGCCTTTAAAATATTAGTGTGATTATTTAAAGATATAATTATAATATTATTGTGTTTTATTGACTTGTAGTACTTGATAAACCGATAACATTTTGACCCCGATCACGCCTGATGGAAAGTGATGGATGAGGTCTATGATGGAATGAACGTGCCCAGAAGATAGCTGTTCACTTTTGATTTGAAGACAGACGGGTTAATTGTGGGATCCACACAGGCTAATTTTAGTTTTGCAACGTCTTCGTTTGGAACGCCAGAGCATAAACGCACGCGCGTGCCCTCCACGCCAAGCCACAATTTTAAATATTTAAGGTATACAAATAAAAACACACAAAAGTAATGATTTAATTGTTTATTTCGTGATAAAGTGCACCGCATTTTTGTCACATATTTGTGTCGCTGGCGTACAGGGCACGCGCTTGCTTGTCACGTATATGTGACAATGGCATTCAAAAGGTTAACCAACATCTAGGTACGTAGGTTTCCAGTTGACAGTAGAGGGGCAATGACCACACATAATCAGCCTATAATGTTCCCACTGCTGGGACACAGACCTCGTCTCTGTGAGAAGGAATATGACCAATCTTGTGAATTATAACGTTCTCTATATTTCGATTTGAAGAATATAATAGCACAATATGACGCCTGCATTTCCCCTAAGAATAAATTTATGTATTTTTTTAATCTTGTCCCACGCTTAAATCTCTTATACTTTAATAATTTGTTTGTCCTTCTCAAAGCTGTATTATTATTACCAAATTCTTTGCAAACTAGCTGACTATATTAAAAGATATAAATCATCAGCATCATGATTCATTCAAGTTCTCTCAATGTATTGCTACTTGCATGTACATGTAGTTATTTGCGAATCTTTGTCAATAATTACTCTAAACTATTGCCAATATGTATTTACTCCAGGGATACATGCAAATTATATTTGCGTAATGTGCGTGATGTTCAGTGTACCAATAATTAATTACAGTGCTATGGATCACTGACACGTTAATTAGGTACTTTGATTAGAACAAAGACCAGCGAAACAAGTAAATCATAAAATTCTCTTTGTTGTTTCCATCGAGTCGTGCTCCACGTGTAATGGTCTTAGCTCTCCCTTTACTCCGATGAGTTTTCGCCTGTTTCAAACTAATCTCCTTAATTTCGGGGAATAGATCGAATCGAATAAACCTTTAATGAAGTTTGCCTTTTTCCCGCAGTAACACCATAACACCACCGATATGACCCCCGCCGCCGTAAAGGTTCGAATGCCCGGCTGATATGATTCATTGGATTTTCCGTACAGAAGCTGAAAAAAATGAGTTACGAATCGGTAATTAACACTGGGAAATCCAGTCAACTAAGCCGGGCTATTGTCGCGTCGAAACGAAACGAAATAAAACAACGGGCGACGGGCATTGTTCACAGGGGAGACACGGCAAAACTGGTGCCCCGTGAAACTTGGCGGACAATATTGCAATACAAACGAGCCTGCGAAATACGTAGACTCTGCCATAAATCATAGAAGTTTGCTTTGCGATTCTTGTTTGGGAAATAAATAAATATAAACGGTACGGCTAACGGACCCTCAAGGACTCGAGGCTTCATTTGAATTTCATAAAGGTGCTGTGTTAAAACAATCGCAGCGAAAAGGGATCCCTAAGTGGGAAATGAAGAACAAGACCTGCTCCCTTATTTTGTTAAAGTAGTTATGCGATATAGCTACATGAATATTTATAACTTTCCCATTTACGTGTTTTTAATGTAGTGTAGCAAAAAGACAAAATTGCTAGAATTTCAAAAATACATTAGCCCAAACTGTTTGATGTCTCGTTGACTACATCAAAACTTTTATTTAAAAAACAACTTTACTAAAACTTAGTTTGGCCCTGCCTAGTCTACGTTTATTTAAATTCAAAGCGAAGTTTGTTTTAAATGAGTTAAAGGTACAAGAAAAAAGGTATGTGCACTAAGTTTGATTAAGGGACTGCAGGCTCTCCAGCGTAAATGAAGAAGACAAAAGCTCGTTGCTCGAAGCACCATATTAATACCAATGTAAAGTTGACGAGTGGAACATATTTCCCTAGTAAAAAGAGTTCTACATCTCAATATACCTTTACCTATAAAAAAATACAATTAAAACTAAACGTGAAATGTTCGTGCAATAATACCGTTCGAATAATAGAATCATGAAATATGCAGGATACTTACAATACCCGAGGCAATAGCGGTCATTGACCAATCTACATTTTCTAACATTCTTTCTTTTAAAAACTGAAATAAGGTCCTCCAACATCCTGTATCAATATCTATCCTGATCATCAACATGTTCCAATAACAAAAAACCATACATCATTTTTTGGCAGGATTCCTACGGAGAGATATAACGGAGAGGGCAATGACCGCTATTACCATGCTAAAGCGACTCGGGTATAATAAACTTGTGTGCATAATCGAACACTGAGTGCTGCAACAAACGCCCGAGTTATACATTGTTCCCTTATTGTTCGCCACGCAGGAAGTTAGGTCATAAAACTTTATTTTAACGCCGCTAACTTTGCTCAGGTAACATTTGTTCCTAACTCTATGCAAAGCTACAGTTCTAATTAAAATTTCCAATTTTCAAGTAAATAAACACAAATTCTTAAGGGATCAAAACAAAAACGATTGATATACAAATTCTGAATGGAAACGCCTCCTGAGATGACGACCGAACAATCAGACATTCCAAATATCTTCAATAACGTGAATTTGGCCTCATCAAAGGCAAATGACGGGTGATTCAGTAAGCCACTGGCTTAGCCGGCGATGTGAAAGCACTTCACGTCAAATCCGCGTCAAGTGGTTCAAATTACCCCCTCCTCCCCTCCCTCCCTTATGATAAATGTAAGGAAAATTGAAATCACGTTTCGTTTCCCCTAGTAATTCCATGGGACTAGCGTGAAGGTATGAATGTGTGAATGGCTGGTTTGCGAGACGAAATATCAATGCTAAAAGGTTGTATTGCGTGAATAGGGATAATATATTCAAGTATTACAGGGTTGTCGCTCACAATAAACAAAGATTATGTGCGACGATTCAGCCCACTCGAGTGAAATGAACATAACGTAGGTACGTGGCTTGTAAAATTAAAATAAATGTATAAACAAGAAAGTGCTTACTAAAACTTACATAATTAAGGGACTCTTATCATTAACTTAACAAAAGGTTGACAACAGCGAGTTAATTATGTATGTGTATGTATGATTATTGTGTTCATGATAAGGGGCTTTAGTGGCGCGTTAAGGGCGTTTCATAAACTGTCTGTTTCACAATAGCACATGAATTACAGAGAAATAAGCAAACGTTGTGAACTGGAATGTGCAGAAGTTTAAACTTATAGCATGAAGGAAGTAATAAAGGGCGTTACGTACGTAGACATCGAGATATAGGAAAACGGTGAGTGCAAGCGAGACAGACACATTATTAAAGTTATAAATACGTTTGTCACACGAACATTATGCAGTATAACTTTAAATTTGGCAACCTTAGAGTCTAAATTCGTTTGAACCCCAATTGGAGTGCCGAGGCCCTGTCGAACCTTTGTCATTTTAATCATACTTCCGATCTTTCAAAATCATGTTATTGAAATATGTTCAATTTCCTACCAGTTTGCTTATTTTCCAGTTCTGTAGGAATTATAATTTTCTGCGTGTTGTCGTGTTTATGTCGCTCATTTGGAAAAGCATCGACGTAAATATATTTTTTTTTCCCAAAAATGAGTTAATTATGACATAGCACTTCAAAAGCGTATTTACGTTAGGAAAGCAGAGACGTAAAAAAATAAAGTAGCAGTTACGTCGATGTTTATCTAAATGAACGATGTGTGGCAGAGGTTACGGGTAAATTTGTTTGTTTCCAGAATTACAATTAGTTCACCTAAACTGTGTAAAAGATACGGAATAATTTAACTTCAAGACTTCTTCCATGTGAAATACCGCACTCATTTACTTCGGTATTGTTAAGGTAGAAAATCAATAGTTCGTGCGCACTTCTCTCATGCTTTAACATTATTCCCAATAAATTGTACTAGGATTTATGACGGACATTAAATAGTAGGTTAGGTACCTATCGCCATTTTACGAGCCGACCCACATTTTTATACTGTTATAGGGCAGAGATTAAATTTTTAACACAAGTTTCTCCGTTCGTGGTTCTGTTAAGTAATAAGAACGAAAGTACGGCGTAAATTATTTCTGGGTACCAATTGGCCCCAGGTGTACCGCGTTTAATCTAGGCCAATTGAAATCTGTAGTACTTACCTAAGTGCTTGGAATCAGAGGTTGAAGTTATTTTGTGTGACTAAATCGGATTCGTTCGAAGTGCGACTCAAGAAAGCTACTTAGCACCCCTGATACCGGATTTTCGAACCGCCATGTTTTCTGAACAGTGGTGGCCCCTGCGAGTTACGAGTTGCAGGTCGTAGGTTCGAACCCAGACAGACGCTTTACTTTGTATAAACAATTGCATCACCACTGTTCTCAAAACGGCGAAGGAACACATCGTGAGGAAACCGGCATGTCCTAGAACCAAAAGCATGAAGGTATGTAACATCTACCAACCCGCATTGGGACCGCGTGGTAGATTATTCCACTCCAAGCCCACTCCCTCTCGAAGAGAGGAGGCCTGTGTACCGGCAGTGGGCATTATAAGCTGATTATGTATGTTTTGCCTTTAACATTCAAGTTCAAGTTTTTGAACATTAATGACATCGGTGAAGAAAAAACATTGTGAGGAAACCTGGGCTTATATGTAGTTAACTAGCTGCGCCCCGCGGTTTCACCCGCGTAAGTGTCAATCCCGGGGGAATAATCGGGATAAACTGTAGCTTACGTTGCTGGCCTTCCTTGAGGAGCTGGGGTGGATCGAATAATCGATTTTCCCACCCGTACGCAAAATACGCGCATTGACGTGGAGTTGCGGAAACGAGCCCGTATTACCTATTACCTAAACTGTAGCCTATGTGTTAATCCTGGTTATAAATTACCTGTGTGCCAAATTTCATCCAAATCCTTTCTGCCGTTTTTGCGTGAAGAAGTAACAAACATATAAACACACACTCACAAACTTTTGCCTTTGTATCTAATATTAGTGTGATAGCACGGAACGCACGATAAGCCGTTGGTCCCGGCTGTCATTCGTGGATCTTTGACAGTCGTTACGCAGTCAGAAGCCCGAAAGTCTGACAACCAGTCTTATCAAGGGGTATCGTATTACCCAGTAATTGGGTTGTGGAGGTCAGATAGGCAGTCGCTCCATGTAAAATACTGGTATTCAGCTGCATCCGGTTAGACTGGAAGCAGACCCCAACATAGTTGGGAAAAGGCTAGGCAGACGATGAAAATTAGTGTGATAGAAGTCTGAAATCGCCAACCCGTCTTGAGCAAGCGTGGTGATCATTGCTCGTGCCATCTCTGTATAAGAAGTGGCCTTTCCCCTGTGGTGGGACTGTTAAGAAGCTGGTATTATTCAAAGTATTTTTATAGAAATACGTCGATTTTATTAGAAAATTCTAAAGCTAAGTAAGCCAAGCTGGTATGATTCAAAGTATTTTTATAGAAATACGTCAGTTTTATTAGAAAATTCTAAAGCTAAGTAAGCGAAGCTGGTATTATTCAAAGTATTTTTATAGAAATACATCGGTTTTATTAGAAAATTATAAAGCTAAGTAAGCCTGTGTGCTTTCTCGTGTTTTCTTGTAAGTGAAGCCATTATTTTTATTTGTCTTTATTATGTTTAGGAGTATTTATATTTATACCTTTACTCACGTGCATTTTATCGGAATTGCTCTAGATACCCCGCTGTGAGTCGTAAATATTCTTTAGCATGAATTTCACTCACAGAACTTATTATATGGAAATAGCCTTTCATTAAAATCTAAATATAGGTAAGTAGAAAATTGGTTTCTGATATTGGTGTCCTTAATGGACGAAATAAACATAATTCGTTCGCCAACAGACTGGATTGCCTTTATATCCGGCAATGCTGCAGCTGACATATTGGTAGCTTGTGAGTGTTCGCTATTGTATTAGCCTTTCATTAATATCTAAATAGGTAAATAGAAAATTGGTTTCTGATATGGGTAACCATCTTTACATACCGTGACCCCTCCGTGCTTCGGAAAGCACGTTAAGCCGTTGGTCCCGGCTGTCATTTGTGGATCTTTGACAGTCGTTACGGGTAGTCAGAAAGTCTGACAACCAGTCTTACCAATGGGTATCGTATTACCCGGTAACTGGGTTGTGGAGGTCAGATAGGCAGTCGCATGTAAAACACTGGTATTCAGCTGCATACGGTTAGACTGGAAGCCGACCCCAACATAGTCGGGAAAATGCTAGGCAGATGATGATGGTTTCTGATAATTATTGGTGTCCTAAATGGACGAAAAAAATGTAATTATCAGTCAGTTTGATCTGTAGCTTATGAAAAATTGTAGTATCATAATCACACCATATTCACTGTGTTGTAGGGGTGATAGTGATAGATATGGGGTGGCAGGAAAACTTATATTATCAGCCATTATTTAATCCTCGAAGACAACCACATCTCATCTACCGGTTTCCCAAAAACTCTTCATCATATTGAGAGTATCTTGACCCAAAGCATACTTGAACTACTTAAAATCACTGCTATTGTTTTATCGTTTACGTGAAAGTGGTCATAAAAACCTTTCGGTCGCCTAGCAACGGTAAGTAAACATTGTTAACTCCGATCGAAGTACTGTAACATCCAGTCAGTCAGACTGTTTTTCGTCGAAAAATTGGACTATTAAGTGGTTTTTCACATAGTTACGTTGTAAACTACTATCATTAGCGACAATTACAGACTACTTTGTTGCTCGTTGTGTCGTTGAAAAATAATTATTGTACAAAAACTCTTGGGATGCCAGAATGATTAATATTGTACTTAATGCCAGGTCGTAGACGTACATTTTTGAAACGGGCCTTTATTAAAGAAAGAAAATCGTCACACACACCTCGCTTGGCAACCCGTTAACTTTTTAGGTTACCTACTACAGATTATTTATTATCGAGTAAAAAATGCTGCTTTTCTTTCATACATTACCATAATTATTTGGCTAACTTCAATTAAATGTAAATCATTAACAATTCATATCGAAATTAATACCAAAGAATAGAGGTTCCTTAAATCACGTTATTAACAAAACATTTCTAAAGAATCACAGCCGAATGAAGACACGGTCCCTAATAAAAGTTTCACCACAACGAATACAGAATTCTAATATTGCCACGCTGCAGCGCAATAAAAATACCTCAATGTCAAATCTGAGCCACGATTATTCATTCGAATGTCATCAAACGGTTTTGACCCCCACAGTTACTGTGGGGGTTAAAACCGTTTGATGACAATAAGTTCTACATCGTAAGCAGTGCCTACTGTATTGAATTATACTGAATTGAACGCCATAGGTAATTGATATGTAGAGTAATTTGGTGCAGGTAAATCGGCCCCTCCGCGACTGGGTTGACAAGGAACAAGACAAGGAGAACAAACTGCCCTCCTCTAATGATGGACCACCGCGTAAGTTACATTGTTGGTTTGTTGAAGCAATACGTATGTTATTATATTATATATTGCCTACTGTAGGCACTGCTTACGATGTAGAACTTATTATAGCGACTAGAATCAATTCTATTTGTTGTAATTTTTGACGATCAAAAGTGCCTTTTATGTGCCTATTTGAAATAAATGCTTTGACTTTGACTATACAGCGTGTATCAGAAAAGTGTGCTCATATTTAAGGGAGTGGTACTGACCATCAAACTGAACAACTTTATTCCATTCCTGAGTTGGTTTCAGTAGTCAGATAGGAAACGCCGACCTCATCTAGTTAATTTTTTTTACTCGTATAATATGACGTGTAGAAAAGATTCCGATATACTATTTACAGAACAAACAATTTCATTTCATTTCCATGAACCAACGGTGGAGATTCTTTTCCATACGAAACTACCTTTTGGAAGGGGCGACTAGAATCAATTCTATTTTATTGTAAATTTTGACGTTTAAAAGTGCTTTTTATGTGTCTATTTGAAATAAATGACGATGAAAACACCGTTATCGCAAAAAAAAAAATCAGCCGTCATCACGTTTGCGTCGAGCCGGTAATGAAGCTTTATATGGGACAGTTGATATTTTTATCACGATTACAATATTGGTCATTAAGAGAAAGTTGTTCAGTTTGATGGTCTGTACTACACCCCTAAATAAATGACCACACCTATCTGACACATGCTATAAAGTGACCCCTCCTATGTTATCGTTATAGTTTTAGAACCCCTATATGTTGCCATAAGGTACCTACCGTTACCTATTCCATCTGTAAAGTTTCTCCAATCAACTTAAAACACCCTGTATGGCTTCATTGTTATTAATGTTATTTTAATGACACAAATGATTATAAAGTAGCATTCGATAATTATACTTACCGATGTCCCCATTATATTTAAAATCAAAATTAATGTTTATTAACGTAAATAAGTATTTAATGTCAACATTATGTCCGTATATGAACACAATTACTGTAGACCTTTCGGTTGGTTTCGTGAAAAAGCGCTGGCCAACCATTCGTTGCGACTATAAAATGCAATTATGTAAATATAAATACTTTTAACTCGGTCCCATGTCGTTTATATTGATGTAATGAAACCGGCCATCACTGGTTTAATGTGGAAAATTCTCCAATTTAAATTATGTCTGGACGATACTTTTTGGGATTTATTTTTTTAACATCGTCCTTGACCTTTGACCTTTGATTTAAATTCTATTTTAATATTTTCAACTAGGTACGTAAGTAGGTATGTTACTGGTGGCCTTAAAATATATTGAAATGGTAACAGCATACTCAAGGTAATATATTGAGCACAATTTATTTACTTATATAAAAAATAAATAAATGTATTTTTGATAGTACCTAATTTACAGCTAAAGTAGAATTAATTATCAAGAATAATTGAAAGATGACAGAACTTATTTAGAACAAAAGAGACCTCAAAATCTTGATTAAAAAATTGTTAAATCACAATATAAAGCTATAGTTCCATAGGTAGGTAATAAAGGTTTATTGAAAGTACCCATCATAAAGGAATTCACGGCAGGATACGCACCCTATTATTAATTAAATTTAATTTGAATTCCAATTGCAGGTTCATATCAAAGGGACTGTCAGTTTAAGGGCTATCACAGGTACAAATCATTGCCAAGTACCTCCACTGCCTATCCCTGTACTGATCTTGACAAATTAATGTCGAAAGGGTAGGTATATTTTAATACATTTTCAAAGATAATCGTATTATCTAAAAGTAATTATTTTACTGTAAGTATAGTGAACAAATTAATTCGAATTTAAGTGAAGATATCAAATTTAGGTATATATTTGGGCAGGAAAACTAAGCAAATTATTAAATACTAGCTTCTGGCCGCGACGTCGTCTGCGTAAAATTTCTTGTCCCGACCCACCCAGTCGCATCGCATCGCCTGGCCGCGCTCTTCCTTCGTGTTTGTTAAGCGTTCTTGTTTTTATGTTTTGTTTGGCTCCTCATGGTCCTATCGCGATGTTAAGTAGCCTATAGCCTTCTTCAAGAATTGTGCTATCAAATGCAAACATATTTTTTTCAATTCCGACTGTTAGTTCCAGAGATTAGCGCGTTCAAACAATTAAACATCTTCAGCTTTATTTTTAGTATATAGATTACTAGCTGACCCGGCAAACGTTGTTTTGCCATATAAATTATTTCTAGCTGCCCGGCGCTACTTCGTTCGCGTGGTGTCCTACCCCTTACCCTACTCCTACCCTACTCCTACACTACTCCTACCCTACTTCTACCCTACTCCTACCCTACTCCTACCCTACTCCTACTATAAAAAAAAAAAAGTATCCTATGTCCGTCTCCTGGTCCTAAGCTACCTCCCCACCAATTTTCAGCCAAATCGGTTCAGCCGTTCTCGAGTTATAAGTGGTGTAACTAACAGACTTTCTTTTATATTTAAAGATTATAATATGTTAGTAATATAGGAACTGAGTTTGATATGAGATATCAATTTTCGTGAGTTACAACATTATACATTTCAATTGTGTAGCATTATACCCATACTACTAGAATCAATTATGGACACTGCACGCTCTGCCAATCAAAAAGTCTTGATTTCAGTGTTTAAAATTTATGAAATGATAGTAATACTGATATCCATTACGAAAGAGTGTTTGGACAGATCCATTTTATTATTATAAATGCGAAAGTGTGTCTATCTGTTAACTCTTCACGCTTAAACCGCTGAACCGATTTTGATGAAATTTGATATAGAGATAGTTTGAGTCGGATCGACACTTATGCGGGTGAAACCGTGGGGCACTGCTAGTATTAGTCTACGCCAGACGAAAAATAAGAGGTTTTCAGGTTCTACTCCAACATTATTATTTGTAGTTCAACGTAAAAGACCTATTTTAAGGTTCCGTACCCAAACGGTGCCAACGGGACCCTATTACTAGTCATCTGGTGTCCGTCCGTCCGTCCATCCAACCGTCCGTCCAGACGGACGGACGGTTGGATGGACGGACGGATAGACATCTGTCAGCGGACTCTATCTCATGAATCGTAATAGGTAGACAGCTGAAATTTTCACAGAATATGTATATCTATGGTCGCTATAACAACAAATAATAAAAATAAAATCAAGCTAAAGATTAAAGGGGTTCTTTTGCCCTTCGTGTGCGAGCCCGATTCGCATTTAGCCGCTTTTTTTTTAAGCTATAGAAACAAATAAATAGTTAAGATTGAATTCAATATTATCTTATAGACTGTGTAACAATGTTTTATTGGACGTAGGAATAGACTGGTACCGCTTGAAACATGTGGTTACTTTAATAATTTCTGTTTTAGTCATAACCAAAACCTAACCCAGAATAGAGCAATAGCGTTAACTAAAATAACGTAAATTACAAATGTTGCCCGCAACGGACGCACCGCATTGCACTAAAAATTCAGTGCGTATCTACGATGCGGATGCGAGGTCGCAGTTTAAAATAACGTAACGCGATGCCCGAACCTGTGGACACATCAGATTTTAAATATTTTATGTATTATACTCAGATATAAAGTGAAAATTTGTTCAGTTTCAAGCATGCCTTTAGAGGCCGTGTTTGAGGCCAGCCACGTTGTCACGAGGTATTTATGTACCATTTTTATATAGCAGTTCGAATCCATGTACATAAATAACAATAATACACATTCATAGTAACAGAACAAAAGTTTCAGATATAGATGAATTCTCATAAATAGCAATGTCCTACCATAACACAATAATAGTTACCGAATAACGTCAATAGTATAAAGAAATGCTGAAAACTATAAACAAAAGCTTATCAACACAATAAAATGTTATAACGATTCCGATAACAAGCTAAACGGAAATCACACAAAAGGTCTATTTTTTTTAGTTGTTCTCTTAAGAGAACCATTTTATCGAATACAAGTTCTTACTAGGTATTTACATCTATTTATTTAAAAATAAAAATGTATTAGTATTTACATCTATTTATTGAAAAATAAAAATGTATTAGTATTTACATCTATTTATTTAAAAATAAAAATGTAATACAGTTCGTTGGTAAGAGGATCACTTGAGAACGGCTGGATGGATTTGGCTATTTTTGTTTTGAAATATTAGTAATATTCTGAATATTTTTTTATTGAAGAGGATACAAATATAAATACACTAAGGGCTGTTTTATTTTAACGCCAGATAATTTTATCGGAGGAATAATTTTGAATTTTTGTCAGTTCTTCCATACAAAAACTGCCAAAAGTCAATTATATTCCTCGAATAAAAATTATCTGTCGATTTAAAAATCAGCCCTTAGAATGATAAACTTCTTATACTAAATTAACTAACAAACTATTCAAATTAAAATATAACTAGCTGACCCGGCGAACTTCGTACCGCCTGAGATTTATCTTTGTTGTTTTTTCTCATGTTTTAATAATTAGGAACCCTCATGGGCGTCCCCAAAACACTACCAAAGTTTCATCACAATCTGTCCAACGGTTTCTGAACGCATAGAGGACAAACATGCAAACATTGATTTTTATTTAAATAGATAGATAACCTAACCTACCTACCTACCTACCTACCTTTTTTTATGGAAAGAAAAATTGGGAAAGTTTTAAATTCCGGAAAAAGTGAATGTCTTTTTTCTATGGCATCTTTAGTAAACTATTGCAACTTTTCAGGATAGCTAGTAATGAGAATGACATACATGAGGAGGTACAGATATTAAAACGAACAAAGACACTTTTATTTTGTACGTATAACATTTCCCCAAACAACAAAAATGACACGTGTAACCATAAAAACGTGAAAACACAGAATTGACAGCGAGCACGTCACGGGAATCTTCGCTGAGCGAAATCGAGTTGCGTGTAATTCTGACATTGACTCCATCCCACAAACGTCATGTCACGTCAAAACGTCAGGTACAGAATAGGGAGGCCACCGGCGGCGCGGCGGATATTTATATCTTAATAATGTTCTACCTCCTTCGTATAGTTTCCTGCGTAACGTTGAGAAATGTGGCAATATAATATGTAACGTAACTTAGCGGTGTACCAAAGTGGTGATATTTATTTGGATGTTAAGCTACATAAGTTATATAAACGAGTAAAGTATAAATTACTGATTGTCAAACTGGATCCCCCGTTAGATAGATCGACGACCTAAAGAAGGTAGCTGGGACAAACTGGATGCGGAAGGCGGAGGATAGGGTGTTGTGGCGCAGCCTGGGAGAAGCTTATGTCCAGCAGTGGACTGCGATAGGCTAAGTTGATATTGATTGAAACTAGGTGAATTTTAAATAATTACTAGATTTGGGACTTGAATTACGAGTAATTATAAAGCCGACAAAAATGTTTATATTGATTATTCATCAGTTGAAAACCTTCGTGATATTATTTTTTTAAGGAGTTGCGCCCCGCGGTTTCACCCGCGTAAATGTCGATCCCGTGGGATTATCGGGATAAAAAGTAGCCTATATTATGTTAATCCAGGGTGTCAGCTACCTCCATACAACATTTTATCAAAATTGGTCCAGCCGTTTGAGCGTGAAGAAGGACACAGTATACACAGGGAAACAGGACGATCGATCAGGTTAAAGCTACGCTTGCTACGGTTGGTCTGTGGATGGGTGACCATCTTTACATACCGTGACCCCTCCGTGCCTCGGAAAGCACGTTACGCCGTTAGTCCCGGCTGTCATTCGTGGATCTTTGACAGTCGTTACGGGTAGTCAGAAGCCCGAAAGTCTGACAACCAGTCTTACCAAGGGGTATCGTATTACCCAGTAACTGGGTTGTGGAGGTCAGATAGGCAGTCGCTCCATGTATTCAGCTGCATCGGGTTAGACTGGAAGCCAACCCCAACATAGTTGGGAAAAGGCTAGGCAGATGATGATTACTCTGTAGATAGATGACACTGCCACTTATAAATCTAAAAAAGAAAGAAAGAAAGAAAGAAAATACATTTATTTAGCACAGACTAAAAGACACACAATACACCAAATAGTTAGACAGTAATCGTACATACATCAGTTAAAAAAAAAAAAAAAAGATATTAAAAAAATAATAAAAAGTGCAAATTCCGATATATAAAATTAGGAGGAATGTGTGCCTCACGGCTGCGCCAAAAAGGCCCAGTTCAGCAAAAATGCCAGACAACTAGTGCCTGACGCTGGTTTTCAACTGGACCTGGTGTGTGAGGTGACGGATGCAAATCAGTTTTCTTAATCTCAGTGCTTCCAGTAATTTTCTCAGAACGATTGGAAAACTTTTAATTACTACGCCACTTTAACGATACTGGGTGTCATTTTGTATCTTTAACTTTTACCTACTAGGTACTACTCAACTCACTTATTAAAGTAAAGTTTTGTTACTCTAACTCTATAAAAGTAATTAAACTGTCCACGCATAATACGCGTGACCCAGCAGCGACGGGGGACGCGCGGGTTGAGGGGCCACACAGCTGATCCAGCCGCGGCCGCGCTCCCAACACTCGTCTACAGATTCGGTCATCGGCGGACGTACCGGGGCCGCACGATCTTAGTTATATATTTGTAATTGTAAATTTATCGGAATTAAATAAGTAAATATGTAACAAGCGAGTCATCATTTCATTAATATTCCGAACAATTGGCGACCGTCTTCGATAATAAAGAATACTGCATTCAACGGGTCAAGAGTAACAACGGATAACCGCTACTCGAATTTGAATTTAACGGAAAGAAGATTGGATCGGATTGCTGCTTATGCTGCCTTCTGCCCTGGTGGAGTGAAGAACTTTGCTGAGGACTGCTGGACGTCTGGCTGAATACTCAAGGGAAGTTGGCCTACATAATCCTATCCACTAATTCTCATTCTTTCCCTTTGATTTTGTGTGCAGCTAGCCGCTCCGAAAGCGCCAAAGAGATAGCATTTCGTGTGCACGTACTATCTTTTATTATTTACGCTTCGGCTATTGCGAGAGCTTGCCAATACCTACTGCATTCTAATTTATTTTCTAGAATATAAATTTCATTTCGCTGAAATAATTAGGGTTCAGCTTATAGTTTTAAATGTCCACATATACATATGCATAAAATATTTCTATCCCTAGCTACATAACTAAAAGCATATATCCATTTATTCAAATATTGCCTAGTCATTTTTTTTCTTTCGCTGACGTCATTTTCCGCCTACCTTCTCATAAGTTTGATTTAACTTTTACGCATTTCTGCAAATTCCAGATAAACTCTAAGGGAACTGCTTAACGTAGCGCCTAGCAATTTCCATTCCGCTGTACCCAGTGCTTGGCTGGTGATTCGCGAGCCCATCGAGCGCTTGTGGCGACTTGGCGAGTGGCGACTGCGGGAAGGCGGTTGGATCAAAGTGCGACGGAACCGTTGTAACTGGTTTGATAATTTCGTTCTCTTGCCTAGTTCATTGTTTAGATTAATTGTTCGAAATAATTAGCTATGGAAGGAAGTTTGAAGGATCTTATGAAAAAGCGTAGCATAATGAAAGGTAGATTGACAAAGTTTAAAGATTATGTGGATACCTTAACCCAGGTGGGCGCGAATAAAATGACTAGTATTCAGGTCAAAGAATTATCTTTACGGATTGATAAGTATACAGAGTTGTTATCAGATTTCAATGAGATGCAATCAGACATAGAGTTACTTTCTTCAAATGAGGGTGAACAGTTAACTGAGCGGGATTTAATTGAATCACAATTCTTCTCTCTTCTTTCCAGGGCTAAAGAATTGATTGAATGTGCTAATCTAGAGAAAAGATCAGTCAATGATGAGAGTATGTCAAATCAATGTTCACATTCCATGAATTCAATCAAATTACCCACTATAAATTTGCCAAAGTTTGACGGAAACTATTTGAAATGGTTAGAGTTCAGGGATACTTTCGATTCCCTCGTTAATAAAAACGACTCGATTCCATTAATTAATAAATATCATTATCTCAGGTCAAGCTTAGAAAATAGTGCCGCTGTCGTTATAAGATCAATTGAGTTTACCGCTAATAGCTATGAAAATGCATGGCAAATTTTATGTGACCGTTATAACAGTAAAAATATTTTAATAAATAATCACCTTAAGTCACTATTAAGTATAGATCCTGTTACGAAGGAATCGTTTAAGGCATTGCGATATTTAATTGATCACATATCAAAGAACTTGAGTTCTCTGCACACTCTTGGGCTACCCACCGAGCAGTGGGATGTTTTAATAATATTCATGGTCTCATCAAAGTTGGATTCCACCACTAGTATGAAATGGGAGGAATACAAGAATAGTCTATCGGATTTACCGTCGTTGGATCAATTTTACTCATTTTTACGGAACCGAGCAGACATCTTAGAAACTACCCACTATAATAGATCTGATAAACAGGAACATAATAAGGCGAACTCTCAAAATAATAAACCAGTGAGATCTTTCTTGGCTGCTTCGGACTCGAGTACTAAGAAATATCAATGCGTAATTTGTAATGGGACTCATTTTGTTCATGAATGTTCGAAATTCAAGGAAATGAACTACGACGATAGAATTCGCGAAGTAAATAAGTTAAAACTATGCACTAAATGTTTACGTAGTGGGCATAAAAGTTATCAGTGTCGTTTGAAGGGTTCTTGCCAGATATGTAAAGGGAAGCATAACACTCTGATTCATAAAAGTGACAGTAATTCTAACGTAGAACAAAGTATACATAGTCCAATAAATGAGCCGGTTACATTATCGGCTACGACGATGACTCATACGTTGTTGTGCACGGCGCAGGTAGAAATCGTTAATGAGTCAAACAATAAAACGATTAAGGCGCGAGCATTGTTAGATACTGGTAGTCAATCGTCCTTTTTAACAGATGTTATGCGAGCGAAATTAGGGTTAAATAAGAGCTCTAGTGAAACCTTAAATGTTTGTGGACTAAATAACATTAAAACTAACATTTTAGGAAAATGTGTCGTAAAAATGAATTCTTATTCAACTGCATACAGTGCTCAGATCTCTTGTTTATTGGTGCCAACCATAACAGGTATTTTACCCAGTGTCGAAATAGACGTCCGAGAATTAGATATTCCGTGCGGTATACAGCTAGCGGATCCAAACTTTTTCCAGCCCTCCACTATAGATGTGTTGTTAGGGGCTGACATATTTTGGAACATTCTTGGAAAAAATCAAATTAAGCTAGGGTCTAATAAGCCTACTTTACAAGAATCACAATTGGGATGGTTGATAGCCGGCCCAGTCGGTATCAGTCAATCCAAGTCTCAGGTCCATTGTTATTTCAATCATCTTTCGGATATTGATAATTCTCTTAAGAAATTTTGGGAGATTGAAGAACTACCTGCAGAGAAAAAAAACCAATTCATTAGAAGAGCAGTTTTGCGAAACTGACTTTGTAGAAAACACAAGCCGCTTACCCGACGGTCGGTTTTGTGTCCGTATGCCATTAAAAGAACCAGAAACTAGTCTAGGTGATTCATATTATCTAGCTAAGAAACGTTTCTTGAATTTAGAATTAAAGTTAAATAAAAATCCGAATCTTAAGGAGTTATACACAAAATTTATAGATGAATATAAGGAGTTAGGTCATTTGAGTGAGATAGATCGCCCAGAATTTGGTAATTACCTTCCGCATCACTGCGTAATTCGTGAGAAGAGTGAAACGACGAAATTGAGAGTGGTATTCGACGCCTCAGCCAAAACTTCTTCTGGTAAGTCATTAAATGACATACAGGCTGTAGGTCCAGTTGTGCAGTCCGACTTATTCTCAATTTTGTTACGCTTTCGCGGACATAGGTTTGTTCTTTTAGGAGACATTGAGAAAATGTACCGACAAACGGCCTTGCATACTTCTCAACGTCACCTTCAGTTAATTCTGTGGAGGGATTCATCTTGTACGGAACCCGATAATAATAACAATTTAAAAGTTTTACAATTAAATACAGTAACGTATGGGTTGGCCAGCGCTCCGTTTCTAAGTACCAGATGTTTATTACAATTAGCTAAAGAATGCAAAGACGACACTATCGCTAACATTATCAAAAGTGATTTTTACGTAGATGACTTGAATACGGGAGCAGATAGTGAAAGTGAATTACTACATATATATATAAATGTTAAGAAAATTCTAGATTCAGCATGCTTCCCCTTAAGAAAGATTCGTACCAACTGTTTACAGGCATTTGCTGGCGACGATACTATGTTTGACCCGGTAGATCTGACTAAAGAATCCAGTGTGCTAGGTTTGAATTATTCTCCAAAACTAGACATTATTGAGTTCCACTCAAGGGTCGAATCGCCACCACAAACTATCACAAAAAAGGTTGTTATAGCGACTATTTGTAAAATATTTGATCCTTTAGGATTAATTTGTGCATGTATTATTAAAGCAAAAATATTTTTACAGCAGTTATGGGTCATTAAGTTAGATTGGGAGGAGCCTATACCACAAAAACTATTAAACACATGGTCTAAATTCATCTCTAATTTGCACTTTCTTTCTAAAATTAAAATTAACAGAAATGTTCTCTGTAATTTCTCGATATCCATAGAATTGCATTGTTTCGTCGATGCGTCACAGAAAGCGTATGCGTCATGTCTATACTTACGTTCCATAAATGAAAAAATGAGGTTACGGTAAGACTTTTGTGCGCAAAGGCAAGGGTTGCACCCTTAAAGCCTATTACTATACCAAAATTGGAATTACTGGGTACTTTGCTGGGAGCTAGATTATGTAATAAAGTTCTACAGTCATTGCGATTTAATATAAGTTGTAAAACCATTTGGACTGATTCAACAGTGGTTTTAGGATGGTTGAAAACAGATGTGAGAAATCTTAAAATGTTTGTCTGCAACAGGGTTAACGAAATTAACGAGTTAACTAATGGTTTTGAACACAGACATGTACCTACGAATATGAACCCAGCTGACTTGGCCTCAAGGGGAGTTGAACCCCAGGATCTATCTTCGTCTTCTTTGTGGTGGGAAGGTCCTCCTTTCTTAAAGAAGGAACGTTTAGAATGGCCACAGAATTCATTCGTAGCTCAAAATATACCTGAGTTGAAGGTACATTCGTTATTATCTGCAGCAAACAGTTCTGCGGACAAGAGCTTATTTATAGATTTCAATAAGTATTCCGATTTCAATAAGTTAAGTAGAATATTCGCGTATGTTCTACGTTTTGTTAACAACTGTAATAAAAATAAACAAAGGTACTCAGGCCCTATAAACTCAGATGAAATAAATAATTCAGTTATGCTATTAATTAAGTTTGGTCAATTACAATCATTTTCGTTCGAAATTGGGTTACTAAAACAAGGAAAAACATTACCACAGAGAAATAAACTATTACAGTTAACTCCATTTATAGATTCAAATGACATTATTCGCGTGGGTGGTCGTTTAAAAAACTCAAATTATAATTTTGATAAGAAACACCCTATGATATTAAATTCAAAACATCATTTAACAAAATTAATAATGATTAATGAACATATACGTTTGTTCCACGCAGGTCAACAGCTACTGTTAGCATCAGTGCGTGATAAGTACTGGCCTGTTGGAGGGAGATGCTTAGCGCGACAAGTAGTTAGACAGTGTATTATTTGTGTTCGTCTGCGAGCGACTACGGTGCAACCGATAATGGGTCATCTACCTGAAGCGCGCACTAATGCTTGTTTCCCTTTCTACTCGTGTGGAGTTGACTTTGCTGGACCTTTCATGATAAGTAACCGTAAAGGTCGTGGTAACCGAATTAGTAAATGTTACCTATGTTTATTTGTATGTCTGAGTACAAAGGCAATACACTTAGAACTTGTGAGTGAATTGAGTACGCAAGCCTTTATTTTATGCCTAAGACGATTCGTGTCACGCAGAGGAAAATGTCATGAGATCTTTTGCGACAACGGCAGGAATTTCGTAGGTGCTAACAATGAATTAGGCAAGCTGCTTAGATCCAGCCGTCAGTCTGTCAGTGATTATGCCACTTCTGAAGGGATAAAATTTGTATTCAGCCCCGCTTATTCTCCCCACTTCGGCGGAATATTTGAGGCTGGAATCAAGTCAGCTAAATTCCATTTAAAACGTGTAGCTGGAAAGGCTGCTTTGACGTTTGAGGAGCTAGCAACGCTATTCACACAGATTGAAGCTATTCTAAATTCACGCCCGCTGACTCCTCTCTCGTCCAATTGTACTGATCCTTCTCCTCTGACCCCAGGCCACTTCCTAATTGGGAGACCACTTACGTCTATTCCAACGAAGCCCATCACCGCTACCAGACCTAACAGATACGAGCTCCTGGAGAAGATCAGGCAGCATTTCTGGGAGAGATGGCGCCGGGAGTACATCTCTGAGCTGCAGCAGCGCACCAAATGGCGCACCGGTCGACAAGAACTCACCAGCGGGGACGTGGTTGTACTCAAAGAAGACCACTTACCGCCATTACAATGGCGGCTAGGGCGCGTGTGCCGCCTCTATCCAGGGGCCGACGGCGTCAGTAGGGTAGCTGACGTCACTACTTCAAAGGGCATTATACGAAGGGCTGTAAATAAATTGTGTCTTTTGCCAACTGCAGAACCAGAACAACCACCAGAACCAGATGACAACGAAGCAGAGAGGGCCGCTTCCAGGCTCCCTACCTCGTCTACATCTTAAAAGCCAAGGCTTTCAACGCGCCGGAGGATGTCCACGCATAATACGCGTGACCCAGCAGCGACGGGGGACGCGCGGGTTGAGGGGCCACACAGCTGATCCAGCCGCGGCCGCGCTCCCAACACTCGTCTACAGATTCGGTCATCGGCGGACGTACCGGGGCCGCACGATCTTAGTTATATATTTGTAATTGTAAATTTATCGGAATTAAATAAGTAAATATGTAACAAGCGAGTCATCATTTCATTAATATTCCGAACATAAACCATTATGAACCTTAAAGTTGTAGAATTTAATATAAAGAGCGATTCACACCTTATTCTTAGAAGGAATTTTTGTAAATTCGGAATAGATATTAAAAACTAAAAATTTAACTAGAAAACACAAACTGAGTTTGCATTCATAGGCAAATAGGTGCGCTATGCACCAGGCTGAGCGAGACAGGAATCGCTCGTCCCTCAATATTTCATGACGGGGGTTTAAACCCACGACAAGGCCGCACAAATATCCCGGGCATGCATCATGGCTAGCTGTGATTAATGCAAACTAACACGTCAGGCATTTATGAAGACTAGCCTGCCCGCGATGTCGACGTTCAATTACCGGTAACAATCGACTTCTGATATAAATTGATCACATGAGATATTTTGACCTACCCGGGTATAAATATCTCATCTGCTGTTTGACCTGTCGAAATTTTGAATTTTGCCCCAAGGGATAACTACACTTACTTATATCACACTAATATTATAAAGGCGAAAGTTTGTGAGTGGGGGTGTGTTTATATGTTTGTTACTTCTTCACGCTCAAACGGCTGGACCATTTTTGATAAAATGTTGTATGGAGGTAGCTGACACCTTGGATTAACATATAGGCTACTTTTTATCCCGATATTCCCACGGGATCGAAACTTATGCGGGTGAAACCGCGGGGCGCAGCTAGTAATATTATAAAGAGGTAACATTTTTGTTTCTTGGTTTCTAAGTAGGGGTAATCTCCGGCGCTGCCTCTCAAGAATCGGGCTATCAAAAACCTTTTTGCATAACATCACCCTAGGAGTTAGGACCCTAAGGAGCCGAACAAAAAGAAAAAAAAAACAGAAAAAACGCTAAGCGAAAATTAACTAGCGCGGGCAGACGATGCGATGCGACTAGGCAACAAATTTAAGATAAATTAAAAAAACATTTTTTTTTTTCGAATTTCACCTTTCTTTTTTGTGTTCATTATCTTTTTTGCGTCATGCTTTCCGCAAATAAACGTATTTTCTTTCTTCTTTTCTTCCTTTCACGCAGACTAAGTTGCGGGTAGAGGCTAGTAATAGATTTATTATCTCGCACCGAAACACACTCCGTTTAGATTGCAATTTCCAGATAAATTCGCCTATCAATTTATAAATTCGCCTATCAATTTACAAATTCGCCTATCAATTTAGCATACCAACATTGATGACACGTAGTAGGTATCATTGATGTGAACTTACAATTGTTTTCAACAGAATCAAAATTGTTTGTGTGAAACAGTTGATTTAATATTCTGAATGACAAATCTATTATATTATTAATCAATGTAATGCCCTCGTTGCTATCCAAAGCAGAATTCTGAAAGGCGTCCGTTTATAATAGATCGGATTATCTATAAGCGTATTGTATAAAGTCATTAACGTAATATCTTTTAGAGCTGAGAACTAGCAGAGAACTTAAATTTCCCTTACCTTAAACGTGCTACATTGCCTAACCACTTGGCTGAAATTTAGAACGCCGCTGCACTAATAAACGATGCAATGTACCTCTATGCACGACATGCACGTTCTATAAAATACTAGGCTTTATTACACGCTTTTTTGTGCTCAGCAATGTAAAATATATAGTCTAAGAAAAAAAATACAGCATTGAGTTGGATTTTTAGTACGGCTTCCAACAAATTTGGTTCGTGTTCTCTAATACTTTGCGTGGTTCCTTATTTTTCTTTTAATTTCAAATAGGTACTCACAGTTTCAAATTCCTATCTTATTTAGACTAAACTATGTATATTTAAGAGCAGTAGTGGCCCAGTGGTAACGACTCCGCCTTACAAATTTTAGGTCGTGGGTTCGAACCAAAGCACGCTTTACTTTGTGTAAATAATTTCATCACTATTGCTCTCAAAACGGTGAAGGAAAACATCGTGAGGAAACCGGCATGTCCTAGAACCAAAAATTCGGAGACATATGACTTCTACCAACCCGCACTGGGCCCGCGTGGTAGATTACAGCCCACTCCCTCTGAAAAGAGAAGAAGAGTCCTGTGTCCCAGCAGTGGGAGTGGGTGGGGCTGATTATAAATAAATATCTGAGATTTTAACAAGCATTGAATTAAGAGGAAATGCGGTCGGAGAGACTTTTGAAAAAAATCTAACTAAAAACTCATAATTCGAGGTTTGGCTCTCGCCTATATCCTCCTCCAATATTGGACCAATTTTAAAGATGTTTCATAAATTGAATAAGAAGGATATATACTGTGTCCGTTTTTTTTTTCATTAATAATTGTCAAATTTGTACACTAGGCCTCTGTTGACAACGGTTTAAATCGGCCATTTTTAGCATTTTTTGAGGGTTCTAGTGCTTATAAAAATAATGTATCATCAAAAAGGAAAACATAGGGATATACAAGTATGTAGGTAGTTAATATTTATTATTCTGTAAAAAATCATTGCGTTATGATCACTAACCAGAAAGAAAACAGGCGAGAGCGTTTCTATGGAGAAAAGACCACCCGCATTTCCTCTTAAGTGTCGATCGCATCCGTCAAATTACTATCTCAATTATGAACATACTGCCTACATGCTTGTATATATTCGGGCTTCAACCAGAAATCTGTTTATTTTCATCCGGAGACAGGCGACATCCATATGTTTAGAGTTGAAATGTCCGTAGGTACTATAAAGTCGTGATCAAAGTTATCTCAAGCTGAACATAGTGTCATTGCATTTTATTTGGGAAAGTACATTTCGTCGATAGTAAAGACGGATTCCGCATTGAGTATAGTATAGGTACTAATAACTAGACTACCGACTGGTAGTCCAATATCCCTCGTGTAGCGATCTTATCTCGCTACAGACCAGGTCGAACTGTGTACGCTTAATTTTCTGACCTAATACATACCAGATTCGACATCTTGTCCGAATTGAGAGAGAACGATACTTTTTACTCAAAGGGTTAAAACGGGACCCTATTACTAAGACTCCACTGTCCGTCTGTCTGTCTGTCTGTCACCAGCTGTATCTCATGAACCGTGAGATCTAGACAGTTGAAATTTTCACAGATGATGTATTTCTATTTACTAAAAACAGAATAAAATAAATACTTAAGGTGGCTCCCATACAATAAACGTGTTTTTTTCGGCGTTTTTGCATTGTGGTACGGAACTCTTCGTGTGCGAGTCCGACTCGCACAAGGCTAGTTATTTATTTTAAGTTTTAGACCTCGAGGGGTGCCAGCGTATCGCTGGGTATTCAATCTTACTTAGTTTATTTGAATCAAATTTTTCATGAGTGGATTACATTTGTACCTAAAATAACCTAAAACATTTGAGACCCACATTTAATACATATAAAAACTTTTTTACAAAAAAAACAACCGACTTCCAAAAAACACTATAAAGTGAAAAATAACTTTAATTTCGGAAGTCGGTGTCTTTGGATTTGTATTTTAGTTTTTTGCCACCGACTCAAGTTACTTTACTACAAGTTGCAAATGCTCAAGTTACTTTAAAAAATACCCAAATCGCTATAGCTTTGCCTATAAAATTTGAGGGTTTACCTCGATTTCCATGGGATCCTCTCATCAGATTCCAACTTGATGATAATGGGACCACCTCGAGAGTATACCCTTTCGAACAAAAAAAGAATTTTGAAAATCGGTCCACAATTGGCGAAGTAATCGCGTAACAAACACACAAAAAAAAAAAAAAAAAACATACCGTCGAATTGAGAACCTCCTCCTTTTTTGAAGTCGGTTAAAAAGGATCGCATCGTCATAAGTCGTTTAAAAAATCCTTTGAAAAAATGCGGCCAATATCTGTATATATATAACAAATATTACATGAATATGAAGGAAGGAGCTAAAGATATAAAAACAAAAAGGTCGGCTATGACAACAGCCGACCTTGACAACATCCCGCATATTAAATAACTGCCACAAATATTTCCAACATCAACATATTAAATTCTTTCTGAGGCAATATTAGTAATTCCTCAAAATCTAGTTATTTGTGACTAATTCAACAGTTTTAGTATTCCATTTGGAACCGTTAAGCTCCTGAGAGGAGTACAACCGGAAATTGCCTCGCGAACGCGACATTCCCTCTGTCGGATTATTGTCAATTCGGTACGTCATTTCCGCTTTACGAAAACATCCTGTAATTATTCGGATATTGTCAAAACGTAATAGAGAGAGGGTTGTTAAAACGAATCACCTGCTGAATGTTAATCTGGAACGAATTATTTATCATGATTTGTTTAATTTTAACGAGTCTCTTTGGAATAGCATAAATCTGGAAAAAACCTTGTTAGTATAATGACGTTACGATAGTTTTATATTTTAAATTCTATACGTAAACGGTTTAAATAGAAAACAAATAACAAACATAAACAAATTACTAATACATTATTCACAGTTCATGAGAAGATTTTCAATATCAATTTTCAGAATATCAAACCCTGAACATATGTCGTAAAATCACATTGAAGTGAATATCACAGACGACATAGCTCTTACAAAATGATTATAGAAATTCAACGGTAAAATATCACGTAGACGAGCAATTCGGATATTGCAATTGCGGTCCTCTGTCACCACAAGCGGAATGGAATCGGTTCGGTGTCAACGCATTGTTCTCAGCCACACTATCAATTATTATCCTATTGCGACTAACCCAAAATAGTGGTAATTACGAGTGATAAAGCAATGATCTGGACCAAAATATGAAAGGAGTTTGATTTCTGGGGTTAGCTGTAGTTAAGAGTTATGCAATTTGTTAGCCGAGAATTTATTACGTAATTATCATTGCATGCAATGTGGCAATGCTGCCAGCCTTTTGCGCACTTTTCCTGTTGACAGCGATGCAGACAAATTTTGTTTATTAGATTCCAGCCCCCCTTCATACATTATTATTTTAAGACTCACTTTTTAAATTGTGTAAATATCGTCTTGTATTATTATTATTATCTATTATTGGGGCAGTGGGTCATGTTATAAACCGTCGTTGCATGCTGTATTAAAAAAAAACTATGATATAGGTTGATATTTTTTTTTCAAAAAGTATATATGTATATAAGTAGCCCTGCAGTGGGACAACATACGCTTGTAATAATGAACATAAGAAGAAAAATTTTCATATACGACTAGGTTTCAGTTTCTCAGAGTACATTCCAGTTCTCAGAGTAGGTTAACTTATTCCGCTTGAATGTCTAAAACGAAACTGTAGCTTGATGAGTAAAAATCGCAACTGCGACCCACTAAAGCTTTTACAAGAAATCCGACTGAAAAATCTACAGTTTCGTCACGTACACAACGTCTGTCTATCCATCCATCTGCCTTAATTAAACACGCTCTTGTAATTCTTTTGTTTTATCGCTTTCTATAGGGAAAGGCGCGAAGCAATAGTTAGTAGCAACACGAACTGATATTGAAACAGATATTGTTGTTTGTGATTTTTATTTGAATGACGTAATTAATAAAATTGTGGGTTGACATATTCGGTAAGCTTTTCGAAGTTAAATTTAATAAATTCAATTATTACTATCTATTCTAAATCGTACACACCAAATAATAACCAATTCTGTAAACTAAATACACTCTAAAATAAACTCCAGCGTTGAAATGGTACCGACTCACTGCAAATTATAAAATAGACTAAAAGTTGAAATATTTTCATTAAAATCTAGCGGCATTGCATAAATTGGACATACGATGCAATACAAATCTCGAAACACATCATGTAACATGTACCGCATTCCTTTTTGTGACGTGCAACAAAATTCCGACAAAGGATGATACTCAATTATAAAACTTAAGCCCCGTTCACGCGCTTGAGCGGTGCGACTTACGACGCGACGTGTGACCAGCGACACGTGCGCATGCTATAATGTACTCTGTGTGCGCACGTCACCTGTTTCTTCCGTCGCTCCGTAAGCCGCATCGCGGTGTCTCGTGGCATGCTGTAAACAACTTCTTTCATTTGTTATCCCCGCAGTCGCTGATACGTGTCGCTTAAGCGTGTAGCTCGTGGCAGCGGGTTTACGGGGAATGTTATAACGTAATTGCCAGTGCGAATAGCTATGCATGGGTAAATGCACGCGTATAGTTTAAATATTGCATTCCACTCCATTTGTAGAGCAAGAGGACATTGGGCTATAACCACAGCAAAGGAAAGTGGTATACTGATTTAAAATTATGGTTTGTACCTCGTCTAGTTTTAGTTATCGGTAGTTACAATTTAAAATATAATCTGTACAAATTATAAAGAGAAATCCATACAACGATGGATTTCTCTTTATAATTTGTAGCCGATATTAAAATCATTGCTTGGCTAAGGAACTAATAGCGAGATTAAACTTATTGTAAAATGGTTATTAGATTTATTTCTTCAGAAGAGCTTAGGAGAAGCTAAGGCTTTCAAGCAATTTATTTTGCGGCTAATCTCTTTGGAAAGTTTACAAAGACACTAAAATTTAAGACGCTTGTTAGGGTTTAAATAAATAAAAGTTACAAAATAAATACCAATAGTTATAATATTTTAATACGAAGATTAATTACCGTTTCATGTTTGTGATTTTTCCGCACAGGACCGATTGACGTAGTAACTTTTTCAGCTGAATGATAATGATTTTTTTTAAAGATTTGTTAGCCAACTCTTCTTTGATCATCCAATGTACCGTTATGAATATTTACGAGCTATATTATATACAGATACTTGCACACGATAACCAGTAATCGAATTATTATACAGTTCGAAACATAGTTCTATTCAAGTATCATATTCATTACATTAATTCGGCAATCACGGGCAAGCGATAAAGGCTGTAACAGACTGTCAATATTGACTACGAAGAATAATGGCAATAATGTTTGCTGTCATTAGCGAATCATTACTCACTTTGACGGTAAATTACAGCTAGCCCTGACCTTGTGATTGGGGCTGGGTATATTTATCAAACTATCGTCTAATTATAAAAGATTATTTATCAAACTACCTAAATAAACAGCAAAATAGAACCCTGAAGGAGGTGATTTCGGTGATTTGTTTCCAAAATATGGATGGTTATTTCTTAATCGTGATACAATTAACTTTTATTAGTTTTATTGATGTTTTCCTCCGTTTTCTCGTCGCAAAACACCTTACTCTTGTAAACTAAAGCGCATAAACGCAGTAGAAACACAGTTTTTACTGTGAAGTCATCACACATTGTGGAAATGTGGATGTATTATTATCGCGTTTGCCTTTGAGAGACCGCTCCGCAAAGGGTTACATGTAGAATGTTCCTTTGATGCGAACCTTGCTGTAATTCGGATAAGTTTTTGTAATTCTGGATGTTTAAGACATTACATTTTTCAGTTCGTATTTTAATGACATTTTATACACAGAATGTACCTTTGAGGAGAACAAAACATACCCACTGTGACTACAAAAAAAAAATAGGATTATATATGACTGTGTATAGCTCTATTTTTACACTAAATATTAAATCAAATTATAGTTTAATACATACTGTAAGGTTCGAACTTGACAGCTTTGAAGTGTCGCGTGTGAAAACGCAATGTTTGTCAACGAATCAGCAAACTAATTGTCATTGCGTGATCGTATCGCAGCCTGTGGCTGAAATATTATTCAACTGGTGCATAACTGCACCACTAATAATAACGTATGAACTTGCTGTAAAATTACTGATTGAAAATTATTGTGCTAACCAGTATATGAAATTATATGGTAACATGAAATTGGATGCCTGGATTTTTCCGCTTCGTAACTCATTGGAACGCGTTAGTTCCAATGTGTTACGCTGTGGGAATATCGGGCAGTTACTGTCGCGTGACCTTTGTACATCTCACAATTGAATTCACTTAAAAATCACGTCGCTCAGTTAGAAAAAGCGAAGCGAAAAAGTAAATACTTAAAGGTTTTTTTAAACCTAATCGTAAGTGGCAATTCCAGCGTAAGCGGAAGTGTTCCTCAAGAAATCTGGATATTAAATTATGTGCTTCCTATTCTGAAGACAATAAGGAACTCGATCAAGTTTCCGCGATGCCGTACGTCCGTCCATCACCGCCTTTTTCCGCAGACTATAAAATACTATAATACTTCGTAATACGGCCACAATAAACATACCCTCAAAAACCCATGAACAAAATTAATCAAAAATGTTTCAGGAACAGGCTCAAACACAATACAGGTTGTTCCCCTTTTCGATAGCGAAAACAAACATACTCGTAGTACGAACAAATACGCGCTTATGTTGGCTGTACGTGTGGAAGGGCATTTTAATTTTTTCCCTTGTAACAATAACATTCTACGCGCGCTCCCCCTTAATTAATGTGAGGAGAGTCGGGTAAATTTAGCATCGTAACGAAGTATTGTTTTAACTTGCAGCGTATATTGGTGTGTTTTCATTTGTATTTTATGTTCTTAATTGTTTTTTTTCGTTTAGTCTTTGTGACGTGTGTGCTGCAGATTTATTTGATAGTTTTTCGTATAAAGTGTCAGTTTTCCGGGTTATTCAAAGAAAACTGAAGTGCGGATTATATAATCTTGAGTTTTCTTTCTATTAGAGATTAGTCGTTTTTGTCTCTTGTTTGAGTGATAAGTAATGATAATGTTTATTTGTCAAAAACAGTGCTTTACATTTCCTTCTACTTAGTCTACATAAATAGCTAGGTTTCCATTTAAAATTAATTTCAACTTAATTTGATAAGACTTAACACATATTTTAGGGCTAGCTACTCTTTCCGTAATACGCCTACATGTTTTAATAAGCCTACCTACCAACAAAACCGAAATTGTATTACGAAACAACCTTCCCGTTTCCCTGTTCGAGGTAAATTTCAGAAAAAAAACACCAACAAATAAAAAAATATAAACAACTGGGACACAAAATTTCCTCGCGTTGAATCTGCTTACTCATAATTACCAGAGTTTTTAAATACGAAAAATAAAAACATGCTCGTATAAAGTAGGGCGGTGGATCTAAGACCTCTGAAAAACGAGCCAACATTATTTATTCTCGGTCCTCTTTCGGTTTTAATTCGGATTTATGTATATAAATTAAAGAAAGAGGCTTATATCCCCGGGTTTGTGACGTGGCCGCTCTTGTGCTACCTTTAGTTCCTCAAAACCAGTACGTTTGAGAAGCGAGCCAGTGGAAATGTTCAAAAAGGATATGAACCACGCTTGCTGCGTGTTCCAGTTCTCACTATAACGAAGCACAGAACGATGAATGCAAGTACTTATGCTACCTTCTTTTCAGACACCTTTGTTCAACGCTTACAAACAAAAGTCCCCTATAAATATTACTGGTTTTTAAACAAGAATGTCGGTTTTTGAGATTGGTATTTTCGTAATTATAAATTGTTTTGTAATAACAAGCCAAACAGAAATTCCATACGAACCATCATCATTCTCCTGCCCTTATCCCAAATTTAATTTGGGCCTACTAAAAAAACCCAAAACAGTAACCAAAAATATGCAATATGCAGCGTGAATATTAAAATAACAAAAGCTAGAATTTATGTGTCAGTAATGATTAGTAAACCTTTCACGGAAAAGTGAGAAACAATTTTTGTGCCCGACGACATATATATGTAGATGGAAAAACCATGTCGAATGCGATTTCGAATCTCTAAATCGCGTTACGAATATCGTGTCAGTTCGAACGAAAATTGGTGAAAAAATACTTTTGATATTAATTTATGATACTAAAGTACATTTCAAGATAAAAGTACTAGGCTGTCGACAGCTCAGTTCGTGTTTAGCAAAGTGAAGTGAGATCTAAGAGAATCCATTCTAAAATAAAATTCTGAAATACGACGAGGTTATACGCACGTGCTTTTCTATTTGGTTACAAAGTCCTTTGCTTTTGATGGGACATTTAAATAGATGAACGTGCCAAAGTCGTGTCAAAGGGCGATCCCCATTTTGACGTCAAAGTAACGTTGGCACAGTGTAATAGAGAGAATTCCTTCACAAACTAACGATCGATTTTTTACAAATCAGTTCAGTGGCTCCTTTGTTTCCTAGCTTAGTTCGTGCGAGAGGGTACTGTATATAAAACCGTTGAATCCCCATGTCCGTCAACTGTCGGAGTATTGACGGCTGCTACGTGGCAAATACCATTGGCTCGCGTCAAAGGGCCACCCTTTGACGCGAGCCAATGGTACGTCAAATCGTAGCTTATCGTTTGAGGCTTCATTGCATAGTGGCCGACCACATATCTACATATTCCACACGTCAAAGCTAAATACTTGGCGACAAAGATTCAAAGTATCAACGCTTTGTCGTTGGCTATATATCTACTTACCTACATGTTTCTGCATAACAAATTAGACTTTCTACCTAAACTGAATTTACAATTTAGCAAGTCGATCGAAAATGATATACCTATTATCAAACTTACTGTTTCTGCAACGATATGAGCCTTCGTTTGCTTTGTCGACACATTAAAAATTTATTCATACTTTGAAACTCCTCGTATTTGCAAATCAAGGAGTGTTTATTCTAAAATTTATTTATTTGAATTTATTTTTTATGTCTGTTTGTCCTTATCTTTGATTTTGCGGGTTCTAAGTGAAGGACACTTTACCTATCAAAAGAAACCAAGGTCTAAGTAATGCCTAAGAAAAAAGTAGTTGGAAAGTGTCGTAGTTAAGACCACTTTTATAGATTACTCGAGATACTCGTTCAAACTTTCTCTCTTTTAATATCTCTGTAAATATTCCAATTAAGATAAGCCTTTTAAATAGGAATGCTGTCTGAAATAATAATTTGAATATTTTATTTTAGTCGAGTTTAGATGACCCTGTAACCAAAAACAAATGAAAACATATATTTGAGCCTTAAAGTGTCAATCAATCAACTCAGCCTATCGCAGTCCACTGCTGGACATAGGCCTCTCCCAGACTGCGCCACAACACCCTGTCCCTAAAATGTAGTTGTGTCAAAATGCCTACAGTAACATTCAAACAAGCTGTATTTGTAAAAGGTTTTTTAATGGCTCAAATAATATCGGTCATTTGCAAGCTACAGTGCCGTTGCGAATTCGCAAATGGTTTGATGCCTCGTTTGATATTTCCTCCATTAGGACCAAATTAAAAAACTTCACCGCTCGTAAAGTATAAAACTTTCTTCGCATCATCGTTTTTCTGTGAGTGGAAAATGATGTCTTCATTAGCTCTCACTTGAATTTGTGTTATTTAGGTGTAGTTTCCAAGTATGCTGTAGTGCCTTCCACAAAAGTTTACCAGTATAATATCCTCGAGGATCCAGTTACTCTCAAAAGTTTTCCAATTTGAGAACCGCGTAGTTTTTTAATTTAGGACAGCGGGAGTTAAAATATGTTAAGCGCAGCTGAAAATACGCATGTGTTTGTTTTCATTAGCATTCCCAATGGTATTATGGGGTGAAACGAGGGAGAGCCGCCATTCGGCTAATATAAAATGTGCCCTGAACCGCACCTGTACATTGTGGAGCGTTGCGTTCCGGGTATTCAAACACTGTGCGATTCGCGTGAATAGACCTTTCAGCGCGCAATTTTTAATGTAGCAATCTTCCATTGGGCAAGCGGGCAAGCTGCAAGTCGCTAGCAATATCCAGTGGATCGATCCAGTTCCGCTATAAAATGCGGAGCGATGCAGTGACTCCTTTGTGATACGTAGTTATTGAGCCCGATACAATGTCGGCACGATCTGTTCTCACTTTGTATGACGTTGCTATTCCTTAGAGTCGTAATAAAATTTTGCGTATCGTTTCCTACCTCTGTCATTTCTTCATTTTGGTGCGACATATTGGCTTTGCGTTATTTCTCGATGTTGTTTTGTTCGCCGTTTCAAGATCATCTGTCATCCGATGTTCTGTTATGTTGGTATTGAATTTCGCTTTCGTGAGGTAATATTTTCCACCTGTAATGTTATGTTTTACTATTATCGATTACGATTATACGGTTTTGTGTGCTGATGAAAGACTTATATAGACTAGTTCCCACACGTGTTGCGAAAATATTTAGAATCAGCTACGATTTGTCAAAAACTTCTAAAATAAAATTCAGTCATGCATTGTAGAACACCTATCAGTACGTAATCAGAGCACTAAAGGGTTAACATACAAAATGTGCAAGATGAAAACATTATTCAATCAATTTACCCGAACGGGTATCAATGTGAAATCTTGCAGATAAACGGAATCGAGGGTTCTGCATCCTGATCCCGTGCCTGGTTACTTAAAATCGCATGTATAATTTAAAAGGAGTGGCTGACACACCACATTTACCATGTGGAGGGCAGGGAGATCGCACGTCCCCGATAACGCAGATAAAACGGGAAGCTGTACTTTAGGGATTTATCACCGGCCCCCAGATTTATTCATTTGTAATTGTACCCACTTGTGGAATTCCCTTATACATATAAAACTGTTTTCAACTTACTCTCGGCGGTTATTTAGGCGTATAACGGTTAAGCGTTTAGGGCTCTATGTAGGTCAATATTAATTAAATTATTCCACCGGATAAATGAAAATATTTAACGTAACTTTGTTTACGGTACTAGTATCAGTAAATACCGGAGCCAAAGGAAAACTATTTTAATATCAAAACTGTTTGTACGTTTTTTTCACAAAAAGCATAACAACGAGCCCTTTTAAAAACTTTCATAATAATATCAGTAAGTACTTTTTGTTCATGCCCAGCTCAAGCCGGTCTGGTTTTCTAATTATTTAAAGTCTATATAAAAGTGTTTTGTAAATGACATTTGAAAGGGAGTGATGGCCGTACCATATAGGGGTGCTTTCAAAGATCAAAGCTAAAGTAGAATGGATCTTTAGAAGTAATGCAGTGAGTGTGCCTTCTGACTTCAAATCGGCCCTTATCTGTCTCTCTTAAGAGTATCACTCTAATGTTGTGTGCTACAATAATACCTGTAGGTAGGTAGGGAGCCACCTCAATCAAACTAAAATGTTATCCAAATTATTTTTAATGTGTTTTTCTACATTTGGGTTGGGAAAATAGCTTAAATAGCATGTTTAGGTGTTTGCCAAGAAGCTGTCGTCAGAGACACCTAGTAACGAGTCCATGTCACACGCTGTGCCAACGAGTCGTGCAGATAATTGTTGTGAAACGAGTATTATCGTTTCAGTGATCGCCCGTTTTTGGTATGGCCACGGAATTTCGGTATTCCAAAATGCATTATCGTAATGCAACGTTCGCCGTCCTTTGTCCGCTCCGCATGTTCCAAATCGATTCACAATGTACCCACTTGGATGCCGACTACGCCTTGGTAATGTAATTTGAAAAAACCGAACATTACAGGACATCAGGTCTTACATTTATTCGAGTTGGCATATTTGAACAAGTTCGTGTACTTACTAAAAGTAATACAAGAAAAAGTTTCGACGTAACTTACGTGGAGGCGACGAGCAAGGAGTTTTCTTTCAACATATTATACAGTTATTTTCACATATCTGAGCTGAAACGAATATAAAATTTCAAGTTCGTTTTGTTTGTGAAGTGAACTTTGTGAGTGTTTGAAATGAGTCTATTCTTAGGAGGGTTTTCAAAAACTGTTAGATACTATTTATAATGCTGTAGAATATAGCCTTCAAGCAGATGTAGTCTGTATACCTGCACTGTAACCTTTTTCATCGAATCATATCTAAAAAGAATCTATTTATAATTTTCGCTGACTTTTTGCTTGTGTAAAAAATATGATGTAAACATTTTTCTGCATAAATAGCCGTCACAGGATGGTCGTCGTTTCCAAGAGGATTTAGCAAAGAAATCTTAAGTTTTTTCTGCGGAACAATATTCCGAGTACATTCTCTTCGTTCGAGATTGCCAATGAGGTTACGATAAGGCGAGCTCGGCGCGTGAGTCTGCATATTTTTCTGGCTACGTTTTCAATTTAATCCGTATAATCTCAATGTGGGGTTGTTATCAAACAATTTTTCCCTTATTTGATGGAGAATTTTTTAATAATAATAATTCCGTTTTCGCAAAAATGCAAAGCAGGCTGGTGATAATGTTGGGAAGTTATCTTTTTAAATTGGAAAGTGTTTCAAGCTTTTTCTTTACTTACATTATTATGAAAAAAGTGCCCCATTTTCACTAGCTTAATAGATAGGTAGGTAGATAAGCAGAGTTTATTGTTCACGAATACACAATAGAGGGTCGCTAAAAGCCAATCATCAAAAAGTAAAAAAAGTGGAAAAGATTACCAACAGTTTCCGGCGTAGATACTTTAAACAAATTCTATGTATGATCTACACTGGTACAGATAGGTAATCAATAAACTCGAATAATCTATGTACTAAGGTATTTACCGAAGGTAACGCACGTTCGGTAAATATTGGTATCGGCACCAAAATCCCAAAAAAAACGACACCTGCTAAACAAGTAACGTAAATCCGAAATCGTAATACGTTTAAGTGCAAAAACGAAACGCACAAGGCCATGGCTTGGAAACTCGCTTAATCCCTCAAATCCTTTAATGGACGTTCGGAAATGTTGTCTAAAAGGTGTAACCGCTCGTTCTACCGGCTTTACCGACCAACAACGTGATAATTATTCACTTATCATTAAAACTGTAGAGGGTAATTGGTTGGCGAAACTACACAAATGCTACGTGTTTTGATATGATAACGATATCAAAACATATACCTATATATACAGGTATCTATTACTTGAACAATTTATTGTCTTAATAACAAACTACTTCGAAGAACAGTCTTACCTACTTCAATTAGCAAGCATTCATGTCTTCTGTTCGATTACTTGGAACCGTAACAAATGAGCCAACACATCACTGTCTCTTTCTTTCCGCAAACTAAAAATATTACGAGCATCACTCTTCCCCTATTTCTCTCTAAAATGCATTTCGGCGTTCCTACTTGTAGCCATTTATATTAATAAAGAAACACTCGCTATGTCTTGGAATACGCAGCAGTTAGCGATCATTAATGCAAATCAATGCAATTTTAATTTCTCCGAAGGAATATTAAAACATCAATTTTAATATTCCTTTGGAGTAATTAAAATTAAGAAAATCAATTGTCTTGATCATAAGACAATTGATTTTCTGTTTTATTTCTACATTTCCTACTCGTTACGAAGTCGAGTGAAGCAGAAAATGGTATTCCGCAATCATCAACTTGATACAAATACCGTGCTCTTTTCAAAAAGACTCGTAAGCAGAAACAATGACGTCCATTTTGCAATTTTAATGTAGCATTATTGGTGAGGAGCGTGCGATCAAAAGAACTTGTACCTTAAAAAGATAACTCCGCGATCCCTCACGTTTGACGATGCAGTGCTTTTATCTTAGCTACAGTCAAAACATGCACCGCTATTACTGCTAGTACTCCCACCGGAATGGAAATCTTTTGCTCTCTGATTTTTTTACAGACGAATGGAAAATTTAATTTGGCTCTCATTTTGGGGCGCACCTGACTTTAAAGGAATACGATTCATACTTTAAGTTCATCCTTAAAGAAACTATCAGCTAGATGGATTGGATTTTGGAGGTCCTAAAATTTTACTCACGAATTCCGTTCGCGTTTGTAATAGTAATATTTTTATTGTTCAATATCTTGAAAATAAAATGTGATTCAGATTTTTGAGTAAATAAGCAGAGTAATGAATAATTAAGCAAGCCGAGCGAGGATGCCTGCTTAAGGCGGCTCTCGTATATTTTACGAGTCGTTTTACTCAGCGTAAAGGGTGCCGGGAAATCTGACATAATAAACGTGAATTTCAAAATAATATTCAGAATCCAAAAGAGAGTTATTAACTTACTACTAATTTGGACACCATTCATTCAGACTCAACTCGACGCTGCAGTGAGTCGATACTAAATGAAAAATAGTGCATTGAATTGAATCGTTTCGAATGCAATGCAATGTGTATGAATTTTAAACTGTCTGCATACAGATGAAGCAGGCATGTCGTGAATGAAAAACTGATTTAGATCAAGTGCCTATCCAAAGTGTTTTGTGTGGGATTATTTTTGGCATT
Organism: Oligia latruncula; assembly: GCA_948474745.1. NCBI lineage: Eukaryota > Metazoa > Arthropoda > Insecta > Lepidoptera > Noctuidae > Oligia > Oligia latruncula. The sequence continues at coordinate 13,287,287 of OX419683.1, forward strand.
TAGGAATACCTAAACGCAAAGTAAGTAAGTAATAACCTAAATATCAAAACACACACAACATCTATTTCCAAAATGTTCACGATATTGTTTGTAAATGCCGTTCCGCATGTATAAGGTACTTAATTGAAATAAAAATATAACGTTTGTGTTAATGACTACTCGTAAAAACCCTATTATTTTATTAACTTTAAAAAAATGTACCGACATGTCACCAAAAATGCAAATGGCATAACTTAAAAAAGAACAATAGTTGTTGGTTGGAATAATCGTCTAGATCAGCGAAAAGTATGTGTATCGCTAACATATTCGGGCTCACGTACCGCCGCTATCAGCGGCACGCAGTCGACCGCGACGTAGTCCTGCCCCCCACTCCTTCGCAATTGTTTATTTCTAAGGAAATAAAAGTAATACCAACCCTCCCAAACAAATAGACAAAGACAGTGACATTCGATTTTTAGATTAGGAATTTTGAAAAACGAGTTATTTTTCAATGGCCAAAGATAATGAAACTCGATTTTTACGTTTGGATTTTTATCAAACAAGTAATTTGTAAAAGACCAACGATTATGACACTCGATTTTTTAAATTTGAAATGCTACATAATGATTCGCTTGACTGGAATGAAAAAAAAAGATAAATAATACCTGGCATAGGGGCCAGTCATTTAGTGCGTAAAGTGTAGAGTCTATACGCGAAGGGTTTATTGTGTCTGATTGTGGCGCACAACGCTGGGAAAGCAATTTCAACACACATACAAGGGTACTAGGGATTTTTTAATCCAGCACATTGTTGCATGTGGCTTCAGCTAGGCTCCAATTCCGCCAAAAGTTTTCCTGTTATTGAAGCGTTATTGATAGTTTGAATGCTTATGATAATATATTAGTGAGATATTGACGCTAAAGTGCCTTAAGTGACTACGAAGGCCTTGTTTTAGTATACAGGAGAAAGGAAAGAGATATATTAATTTTTTATCACACTTTAATATATGAAGGCGCACGTCTAGCTTATGCATGATAACCCTAAAGTGTTTTATATCCGTATCATTATGTAAAATAGGGCCTAAAACAACTCTTCGTGAGAGTTTTATGTTCGCTATCAGTTTAAACCGTAATTTAAAGGAGATACTTTTATTTGGTTATACGAGGCTCTATGGTTTTAAACTAGACCGAGTTTATGCGGAGATATTGGGTTAATCGACTAAGTACAGTCAACAGCAAAAGCAGATGATCAAAATCAGAAATTCATTACTAATTAACGGAGTTCGCGTCAGAACTGTATGGCAGAGCTGTTGCTGTTGTTGAGCTATGTGCAGAGACTGTGTTGCTGTGTGGCAGAGTTCTGACGCAAACTCCGTTCATTAGTAGGTATTGAATTCCTGATTTTGATCATCTACTTGTGCTGTTGACTGTACTTAGTTACATTACTTAGCCTACTAGTTTCATAGTGTTTTTTTTGTAGACTTATACTTATGCCTACTATTGTTTTGCAGTTGCTTTGAAATACGTATAAGTTTCATAATGATAGCTGATAATTAAACATCTGGCTAATAAACGTTTAAGAAAATCTTAAGTTACTTCAACAACAATCCATACTATAATATTATAAATTCGAAAGTAACTCTGTCTGTCTGTCTGTATGTTACCTTTTCACGCCTAAACCACTGAACGGATTTAGATAAAATTTGGCACAGAGATAGATTGCATCCCAGAGAAGGACATAGGATAGTTTTTATCCCGATATTCCAACGGGATTGAAACTTACGCGGGTGAAACCGCGGGGTGCTGCTAGTTATATTAGTATTATTTATATATTTTGTAGTGTTAAATGCAAGTATTTTTTGTTATGCTTTCGCTGGTGTACAATAAAGTATATAATTAATAAGATAATGGTGTTTAAGTAATTCGAAATCCTTTTTTTAAGGTTCGACCTTAAGGAGAAAAATATAACATTATATGACAACTTTATGTACGCGTGCTTAGACGATATTTTTGCTAATTCACTAACAAAATTGCCTTAGCTTTGTAAAACAACAACTTTTTTTTCAAAAATATCTCCTTTCTGACGCGTTTCTCAGACAGGTAGGTAGGCTGCCTAAGGGCAATTTTGCATCGTCTTTCTCTAACGAGGAGTACACGGAAAAGATGGCGGTAAGAGCGCCTTTTTAACCGACTTCAAAAAAGGAGGAGGTTTCTCATTTTAAAAGCGTTGCATGATATCGAGTTACCTTTAACATTATTACGTGGAAGAACAAGATCTGTTTTTTGTGTCTGAGAAAAGGTATCTATATATTTCTATACTAATAATAAAGCTGTTGAGTTTGATAGTTTTTTTGAACGCGCTAATCTGTGGAACTAACAGTCGGATTTGAAAAAATATTTCTGCATTTGATAGCTCATTTCATGAGAGAGTTTTTAAGCTATTTAAACATCACGCTATGACGCTTAGGAGCCGAGCGAGGCGGGTAAAACCGCGAGGCACAGCTAGTAATATTATAAATTCGAAAGTAAGTTTGTCTGTATGTTACCTTTTAACGCCCAAACTCCTAAACGGATTTCGATAGGAAGCAAAGAGCTAGATAGGATAGGATTGTCCCTGTGCCACGTTTCCGTGAGATAATATCCAACAACCACGCGGGTGAAGCCGCGGGCCGAAGCCAGTTTCCCAGTTTCCTAATATTTGAATAAAAAATAATAATATCTATACAGTGTAACATTTTTGAACACTTGTATTAAGACTTTCCTATATAATATTCTTGACAAAAGTTTCCATCTTCACTCACCGTCTTTTCAGTTCGATAGAAAATTTGCCTTTCAAGTCTTGCCTCTGTTACCATAGTTACCTGGCATTAACGTAACGTTTCATTGAAATAAGATGCTCGGTCAAACGCCCTGATTATCCTTTTGTTATCACCACCGGGCCCCCTTTTAATTATATATCACTCCCTAATTAAAAAGGGTTGCGAAACAGGGATTACAACAAAAGCTTATTCATAAAACTGTTTACGGTAATAGTAATTAGCTTGTGTCCATAATCAAGATGGCGGGTTTCCCAATACATATTTTTAACAAAAAAAAAAATTATTTTGATTTTGCGATTCCCTAGATAGTTTTTTTATCCAACTTATATTGAGTTTTATATTATAGCTTTTGCAAGGAACATGTATACATTCTGTTTTTACAAAGATGTTTACTTAAAATATCAAAAACACTTTTTTATTTGGGAGTTTCTGTTCTCTACCAAATCTTAAAACTCAGGCAATCAAAGTCTGAAACAAACTGTTTTTTTATTCCTGAAGGTTTCCATTAAACTTAAACAAATTCGCATTAAAGCTCTTAAAAACTTGAACGTTCCTAGTTCTTAGTTGCACTAATTCAACACAAAAGGTAGACTAAGAGTTATAGCATTCTGCCCCAGTTAACTTTTCGGCTTACCGGTACAAGTGTTGGATGTTGGCGGGACTACTTAACTCCTGACTCGACGTACTTTGTTTTTTAGATTGAACTGTAAGACTATCGTCAGAATAACACATTGTAAACTGTGTGTTCAATATGAAGTCTTTTACTTTATCATGACATATTTTGCAGCAACCTATCATGCTAACAGTCACCCGAATAATAACAAAACTTTCCAGACTAGTGACCGACGACTTGGCACTATAGCCGCTCCACTTTTCCGATTCACGAATACCGATAACATCATTTTAAATGACAGCCTTTATGTAACGGAGCCCCATGATTTCAACTCTGGCGATTTATCTGCTCCACTCCCGCATTATTCCGGTAACCGCAGCGCGTTTGCCTCAATCCCAATATCGAAATTCGAAAAAGGGACACGCTTAAAAAAAATAAAAAAAGAGCGACACGTACATAAATTAGTAGCGAAAAAATGGCTTCTCCGCATAACGTGAGATATAGCCAATATAACGGGCATGATGTACGCTGGATGGGAGTCGCGCGGTCAATATTGATACGCCTTTATGACCCATTTACCTTTTCGGTTGGCGCGTAGCGCGGGCTAGGCACCGGCGGAATTCCGCCAGAGCGTCGTTTCAAAATTCACGCCGGTTTTCAAAAGCGCTAACTTGTTTACATTGCTGTGACCGGCTACAGTACAGTTTGTACCAGTCTTTTAACATATGCTACGGAGTGTGCTACGAGCTACGACGTAGTATCTACGAGCGCGTAGCGCGCGCGTAGGCCGGGCGGCGGCGTTTACTTTACAAGTTAGTGAAATTCAAACATGGCTGTTTCTCTTTGCCTCGCCAGTACATAAGGCAATTTGTAGCACAAAATACACAAAAAACTAAACCTAGCTTTGGAAAATAAAATATTTGATCCTTGTAAACCTTTTTCATACAAAATGCCAAGTTATTCTTCACAAAATGTGAACAAAGAACATTTAGAACCTTTTACTGGCATACTTTAAATAGGATACTTTGCGTACGTTGTACTGAACACAAAGTGAACATTAAGTGGGTGGTTTACTTCATCACTCTTCTTGACGTCCGAGAACTATTCTGAAATCGTTCAACACTTGCAATCTCAGGCTGGTGGGGCCATAAAGTATACTGTATCAGAATTCATTCTTAGATCCTTTATTATTGGTATGTTATTCCATTTTGTAAATACCTAGTGTAATTTTTTTGTCTTCTTTTTTGACCGGTATATTTTTGTATGTTTTTTAATTAGTTTATATAATTTAAAAAACTGAAGTCTTAAAATAATAATATGTACAAGTATATAAAAAGGAGGGTAAAATAATCAAAGGGCATCAAAAAATTCGTCCGCATCGCTGTCAATAGGAAACGTGACAAAAAGGTTGGCAGCATTGCCACGTCTTATGGCAATGCTGATTCTTTGGCCAAAAAATAGGCCAGCCCTCTGGTCACGTGAAGAGTCGACCAACCGCTTGGCGATGTCTCGAAATACTAAGTGGGCACTCGGGCCCCATGGCCCTAGAGTTTCAACCCCAAATGGCTCAAACAAATGTTCCAAAGATATTGGAGTATTTTCGCTGTTTGAGGTTTTCCGCAATAAATAAATAAATTTGAATAAAACAAAAAAAATACCCTTATTAGTTTATAAGTAGTATTGGCTATTAAGTATTTATAATGTATTATGTTGTTTCAGGCCTATTTGAAGGAAATAAACGTACCTATTTATTATTTTTGGTGAAGAAGCTAATTTCGATATGTTATTTGATTGAGTAGTACCTACATACTCGTTTAAGGGCAGAATAGGTACCAATGGTAAGAACGGGACCCTATTACTAAGACTTCGCTGTCTGTCCGTCCGTCCGTCTGTCTGTCACCAGGCTGTATCTCAAGAACCGCGATAGCTAGACAGTTGAAATTTTCACAAATTATGTATTTCTGTTGCCGCTACATCATCACTAGACATCTACCAACCCGCACTGGTCCCGCGTGGTGGATTTACAGCCAACTCTCTCTCAAAGAGAGGAGGCCTGTGTCCCAGTTGTGGGAAAATTATAGGCTGATTATGCTTTTTGTCTCATTGTACCCTGTCCGTGTGTCCTGTCATTGTGTGTCTGTGTCTTTATCCAATATATACAATTTATATGATTTTAAATGTGATACAATGTCCAAATGACCGCTGACGGCATAGAAAGCCGTTAAAAAAATATTACCGTCATCTCGCTCATTTTAAAGCCCGTGGCTTCAAACTGAAGAAGAACGGTAGAACTTTCAAGTTGTATTGAATAGTCAGGAGAAATTCAACACTCCGACTACATTTCAACCGAGGACAAGCGTCTTCGGAAACTATCGGCTACAGTTAAAATAATCCTTATTTTTAAGTTAGCAGTGAATGTTTATTAGAGATTGGTGTTTATTATTTAAAAATACAAATAAAAAATAAATTACACCCATAGCATGGTTTTCTGTAGATCATCATCAAAATTAACCTATAATTTTTCTACCGTTAAGACACAGACCTCCCCTCTTCGAGAGGGATTGGGCCTACCACGCGGCCCAGTGCGGGTTGGTAGATGTCACATGTCTTCGAATTTTTGGTTCTAGGACATGCCGTTCCTCACGATGTTTTCCTGTGATTTAAAATTTTTATGGATGCGGTATACGGCCCCAAATATCCAAGCATAGAAGCGCCAACTTAGAGAATTTTCGGACAAAAACGATAGATTCACTAGACAAAATAAATGGTCCGAAAATATTGGCTAGGGGTTAACGTTGTACGCTGTTCCTATCGACTCTGAGAATTCAAAATGGGCATTCTTGGTAGTTACTGCTTAAAAAATCACCCTTACTGCTAAGACATAAAGCCGCTACCTGTACCGGCGAGTCTTTGATTTCATTTTTTTATTTTAAAAGTGACATTTTCACACGTTTTACTACACGTTTTTGCTGTCACTGCAATTGACTTCTGAACGCTCCTACCTGCTTTGATCAATTATCAATTGAGTGGTAAAATTGACAAGTTGTCATGCTCTCTATGATGTTAAAGGCACAGTGAATATGCTTTTAAGTGGCTGCCGATCTTTCAGGGATATATTTAATTTGTGATATTTCTTTGAACATATTATGTTTGTTTCTTTTTTTTGTTAGAGGATAAGCCAGATAAGTCGCAGACTAGTGTAAAGTCAGTTGGTTGATAAAGAACAGAGTCGTTCATTTGAAATGTAAGTTTAAGAAACATGTAAAACATCAAGCCTTCCACTGCACCAGAAAATAAAATAGTGAGCCGAACATTGTAAAAGCCGCAGTATAAAATCGTTTTGTGTTGATTGCGCATTGATTGTGCAACTGTCGAACCATTCGATGCACTTTCAAGAACTTTTTGCGGACGTGTGGTGTACCAGAATGCGTTGCTTTTTATCACCCGTAGTCAGTTCCCGTTCCGTTTAAACTGATATTTGATTGTCCTACAAAAACTTAATACGAATTCGTTTCGGACGGTTAAACAACGCAGTTTTACTCGCAAGGATATTTTAATTTGATAAAATCTAGCGTAATCAGTGGATGGGTTAACAACAACAGATAAAGAATCATTATCTACAATGAATGCACAGCGCAGTTTGAAATTTGATTTGGAAAATAGAGCAAATGCAAAAGATATTAAGGGTGATGCCCTATCTCCCCAAGTTTCAATAGTTCCCCAAAGCTTTTACTTGTACGACTCTGTCTTGACCGAAATTGTGAATGGTACAGTCGCTGAATCAATGCTTACGTACGTATTGTGTAATGTTATGCTTCATTACTTGAGAGAACCAATGGGGTAAAAAGCGTAATCTTTTCATTGCAATTTACGCTTAATTAATTAAATATTATTAACATTAAGCAATACTGATAAGTGATAGATAACAAACGACGTTATAATGTACTTAATTACCAGATAGCGCTCAACAATAGAGATTTGAATGAGTGCGAATGAGAGGAAGGTTATCAAAACTTGTTTTTACTGAACATACAAGCTGTGATTGTTATCATATCGAGAAGCACTGTTATTATTTTTGTTTTCCTTTTTTAATTTTACAATAAAAATATGATTAATAGTCTTTAAAAGATGTCTTTACTTACAATTTTCCTGAGCTAAAGAATTGCTTGCCGGATGCTCCAACACAGCCTAAATTCTTCCCTTTCACTAAATTTTCCCCTAGAACCACCTGGATACATACCCAACATACCCTGGATACTCGTATATCTCGAAAACACAGCACAATTAATAAGGTTAATTTTAACTAGGTGCTTAGGTTATTTTATTCTTACACTTTTGGACATGTCAGTACGAGGATTGGTCAAGTGAGAACTTTACAAATAATATAATTTTATATTTTGGTGACGTTGGGAATGAATGTATGAAAAATAATTTTGGGGAACTTGGAACTTGGGGAGATAGGGCATCACGCTATAATAACAGACTGATCTCATTAAAAGACCAAGTTGTCAATAGAACGGCGGCAACTCCATTAATATTGAAATGATAACGAGTTGAACTAGTCAAAGAGAAGCTCGTAGTGATTTCTCGCTCTTTCATATTGAAAGCACAGTAAATTGTTTTCGTTAGATAAATGTCCGAGTGACCGAATTGGGGCTATTTTAGTAAGAACAGACCCTTGTGAAGGTGTCGACTCATAAAATAAATTGAAATGCTTCGTCGATCAAGATTCGCGGCAGGACGCAGCGACCGCTCAGAGCTCCGACGATAAATCAACTCGGCGCTTTTATGTATAAAAAAGGAAAAAAGAGCGGGAAAGTCGTTTATTTGTTTCCAAACTATATTCGAACGGCTCCCAAGCTTCGATACTTTAATAAAAATCTTGCTGTGGAATTGAAATTTCACATTTCGTCGCACTGGGCTCGGTGGGGGAGACGGGGGTTCAGAATACGGACACTGGGGAAAAATGGATAACTGCTAAACTTTTCGCGTTTCCAGCTTTAATTAGGTAGAAAATGCTCTCTTAGCCGAAATGTGTAAGTAGAGCGTTACTTACAAGAGATTCATGTTATTGGATTCCGATTTTATTAGCGTTGCGTGTATTTTGTCATCATATTTGTTAAAAGTTTTGTTTCACTCCCATTGCCCATGTCCCACATTTCCTTCCAAGCCCTGTCTTGTGCGATCTCTGGCCATGTTCCATTCATCAAGTTAATGTTATTAAAATCGAACTTCTCCGTTTGATGTCTATGTAAAACACCGGGATCCCTTACGCATTCACACAAAACTAATTCTCGAATAAACTCAATGATTGTCGCTTGATCCGAATAAGTTGTTTACGGGTAACAAAGAGAAACCTTAATAAAGGTTGTGATTGACCACCAAACTGAGCTCGGATCATCGGCCCTTATTTCGTGATGTTCCGTACTGGGGAATTCAGGATTGTTATTTCTTTTTCCTTCGCTCTTTTAGAAAAATCTAGTTCTGTCCAGTTCTTTTTTGATTCTTTACTACACCCGACATTTATTTGTTTTTTATAAAAGGTGTAGGTATTGTACTTAATGTTTTATGATTAATCTAAGCTATAGGTTTGTAGGTACCCTATGGAATTTATCACTTTCAGTAAAATAAGCAGCTAATAACGCCAAAGCATATTTCTGCTCCGTGTTACAAAGAACAGGTGATTCGATTGGCTGTGCCAATAACAAGGTTGAAAAATACCCCCAACTAATATTCTCGCTAGCCAGGGGTCCGGTGAGAAAAATGAAAAAGTTTTTGTTCCCCCATTGTATTTGGGACGCCTGACATTAGATTAATTCCTTTACCTTTCTCAGTCCGTCCGGGTGAAAGCCCCTTGTTCTCTCGTCCACTTGAAAATAATTTATCGAGATTAAAATTTATGAAAATGAAATTTTACTTTGCGGCGTGAATGTTCCGCTTTTGTTGTAAGTGAAGTTTGAGAATTGGAATAAAAAGAATTTATATATTTTAATGATAAATGAGTTGTAATTTGATTAAAAAATCTGCTTCAGAACTTTATGTTTTAATTAAAAATTCTGAATAGTAGACAATGAACGCCTGTTATTCGTGTTGTAAGTATGTTTGTTTAACAAGTTAGCGACAGCATTATGTGCTTAATATGAAACTTATTAGTGAGAAACTTAATAGCGTTAGTAACTGGCTTAGTTGAACGTATTGAGTGGCTACACAGATGCAGAAGGCATGATATAGGTACGAAACTTGGTAAGACTGTTCGTATTCGACGGGGCCATAGGTTTCCAGTCCCAAAACTTAGCCAGGCAAAGTTAGGGAGCCAGCGACACTATCATCCGCATAGTACAAGCGTTTTTAGTGATCCATTGCTTATTTCTTGTAAACTAATTTTAATTACAAATGTATTTCGTTTTTTTTGGTTGAATGTGGCACCTGATATTCTCATTCATTAAATAATGAATTTAAGGCTCGTTTTTTTTTGTATTTTTAAGAGCCTTACTGCAACCAAAACTTAGACCAAATAAAACCTTAAAATATTCTATACGTTTTCATACCTGTAAAGTTTGCAGCCCTTTTTGTTACGTTTCTTATGAAACTGTCTATCTGAATATAAACTACTAAGAGAGGTACTCGTATCTGATCTGCCAAAATATCGGATTACTTTGCGTGATGTGCTTGGCAATTCGCCAGCTTTTACTATTGTAGCCTTAATACTTGTATGGCAAATTGACACTGTATCGGCAACAGTTTTCTTACTGTAACCCTATTACTATTATTTGTACTATTTTCAATTGTATACATTTCCCAACTTGGGGATCGAACCCAAGACCGCATGATCAGAAGTCGCAATTGTCGCTTTTTTAGGGTTCCTTACCCAAAGGGTAAAAACGGGACCCTATTACTAAGACTTCGCTGTCTGTCCGTCCGTCCGTCTGTCTGTCACCAGGCTGTATCTCATGAACCGTGATAGCTAGACAGTTGAAATTTTCACAGATGATGTACTTATTTCTGTTGCCGCTTTAACAACAAATACTAAAAACAGAATAAAATAAATATTTAAGGCTCTCATACAACAAACGTGTTTTTTTCGGCGTTCTTGCCTTGTGGTACGGAACCCTTCGAGTGCGAGTCCGCCTATAGCATCACGCCTGTAATACCCGAAATGTTAGGCAGCGGTGTACCTATAGTAGGTACACTTACATTTCGCCAGTCATATTGAAGTCCCTTGTAATAGAGGGCGACCCTATTGCCATCAACTGGGCACAATTCCAAACTCTGGGCTGCAACTGAGAAATTTCTGATGGCATAATACAATAACGCTTTTCCGACCTGGGAATTAAACCCAGGACCTTATTCTCAGCAGTAGCGCTTGCAACCACTAAACCAACCAGGCAGTCAATTTTAATTTTCTTTTTAATTGTAATTTTGTTTTATTATTTGCCTTGAATTAAATGGCCTATCTTGGTATCCTATGTTCATGCCTGGTCAGACACGCAATGTCCCTAAGCTATAATATTAAGGGTGGGTACATTTGCAGGCCTGCTCCCTAACACAATAGACATAAACAGCCATCGGCTAACAGTCGAAGTACAAAAAGCACACCTCTATTTATGTAGCTACTCAATTCTCCGGGGCCCAGAGGGGCGAGGGGCTTTTAACTTCAAAGGTTTTAACATTAATAATAAAATTATGGGTCGTTTTATCCTTATAACTAAACAGACATTTACGTTACGTAGGATTTATTTTCTGTGATATTTTATTTTAAATGTTCTCTTAGGAATTTTTGCTATAATTACCTACATACAAGAGAACATGATTATTATGATTTAGTGAACATGATTTAGACATTTTCAATACCAGTGTTTCTCGGCTTAAGTATTTGTTGGTGAAAAGATTTTTAACGGAAAAGTAATTGTTAGCGTCTAAGTGGTTTCTAGTTTGTACGTAGGTATATTAATCGATCGTGTTATTTTGTTTCCTAATTTATGTTATAGGTATTTTGTACCGACCTTTTTTGTTGTCTTTTTTGTTACAAGTGTTTATTAGTGGAAACTTGTAAATGGCCTTCTTAAGAGCACTGTTTAAATTAGCTGTAAGTTTCCCAAATAAAATAAAAATAAAAAATAATCGGTAATAATTATGTGCCCTTGCAAGGGATGTATAGTCATTTTCTAGTAATCTTGGTTTGGATATATGCTGTTATTTTTTATCTCTAACTAGCTGACCCTGCGAACATCGTACCACCTTAATGTATGAGAAAATTAATTATTTTCATTATTTTTTTCGTGAATTATTCCCATGTTTTTATAGTTATTCTACTATTTGGGTCGGAGAAGTCTTGAGTTAATAATGGTATAATAGTTACTAACCAGACTTGTTTTATATATAAGTGAATATTAAATGTAAGTGTTTGAATTATAATAAACCAGTCAGATCTGCTTTTGTCGTACAAAGCTTTGGTCAAAAGAAAATATTTTTTTCATCTCCATAACTGATACGAAAATCAGCAAACACATAAAAGCGGTGCGTTGGTACGGTTCCATTTTGATTGAAAATTAATTTCAAACGTTTTCCGCATACGTCGTACGTATCAATGGTCCGTTTCCGAAGCCTTAACGTTTTTTACATTAAAAGACCATGGATTACATTTTTTTACATTCAATACACGTTATCAAAGGAACGTTGGTGTAGAAAAAGTTATAATCGAGCAATGAATGCTCAACACACGTACGTTACATTGCTAATGGCACCTATGGCTTTGAAACAGGTGCTCAGTCTTCACCGTTCAAGTTTTTACAGCCATTTTTCATAAATTTTATTTCAAGCCTCTTTTCAATTCTGTACTTGGAATTTTTAATTCTTACGATTGCTCATTGATTTTACGTTTTCATTACAACGGACTTAAACTGTTTTCGTTTTGTGGTTTTTTTGATTAAATCTTATTATGAAAAGGTTGTGCTAAGTTTTATCCAAGAAATATTTTTTTAAGTCCGAAATACATATTTCTTTTGAGATTACAGTAAATAAGAATAATATTAAATACTTGTAAAATTAACGTTATTTGTTTTGTAGACTCGGGAAATTCAATTAAGCCTTATTACAGTTGACTTATTTTTTTTCAGAGAATAAATTTTAGTAAGTATTTCCTTAAGTCGATTATTCTTTAGATATGTAATAATTTGAAATACAATATTAGCCGCTATTTCTTTTTGAAGAAATTGTTGAATTTTGTGATATAATTTATGTTATTCAAATAAGGAAGTTGTGATTCAAGTGCTCTTAGATAGAGTGGAACCATTCTATGGCTAATTTAGGCTTTCTTATGGCCTATATTTATATACTTTAATTTTTTATAGTAGCTTTTAGTTTGCAATTTTTCAAAATTTTCTCCTTTTCAAGTTTTATTTACTGTTTTCCCGTAGCTTTCAAATACATATATTTAGTATTGTTAAAGGTCACTTTGAAAAATTATTAATCATAATATATTGAAACGAAATGTTGATAATAATGCGGAGCCGTAAAAGGAAGATTGGCCAACGAAGTCATTGCATCTAAAAATCTTAAAATTATAAATCCATTTTTAGCTTTTCTTCTCCGCCATATTCGGCAACTTCTCCAGAATTCTCGTTCATCCTATTATAACTAAATTGTTGCCTAGCTTAATGAATATGCAACATCTTAAAATGGTTTTTAATATGAAGTTGGTATCATTTTGGAATCGAAGTAAGTTTCAGTTTAGCTGAAGATAAAAAAAAAAACAATATTTTAAATTTTTACATTTTACCGTTAATTTTTTCTTTTTACATTTTATCAATGTTACATTTTTCTATGAAATCAGACAGGAGCATTTATTTATAACAAAATTTATTAAACTGAAATCTACAATTTAAATTTTTATTTATTTTACTCGATATCTATTACATGTACCAATGAATTTAAATATTACCCTCCCATACATTAGTTCTGTTTGGTTATTTAATTTGCATATTAAAATTGTATCAACATCTCATTTCCCTAATTTGCATTGCTGATTCGGAAGTTTGCGATCAACCTAATTGAATTTTGATATGATTTTATTACGCTGAAGCTAAAAAAACCGGGGTTATAAAAATTTTGTGGACTTTAAAATTTTCCCTTATATTTTTTCTGATGAACAGAATATTTTGTCTATAAATTAATGCTGTTTCTTTGACGCTAATAAAAATTGTACTTAAATATTTGGATGTTTAAGTGGCTGATTGTTCACTTTATTTCTAAGGAATAAAATACTGATTGAAATTTGAAATTCATTGTTATCTCAGTACATTTTCCGGCCGGGTCATTGTTATAATCTCAGTTCAGTTGCGGGTTTTCCAATTTTTCCTGGTAGTTGTATTCCGATCACGTTCATATTTAAATGTTCGTACGAAAATTATTTTATTGAAATGTCCGATAGCAAAAATTAAAATAATTGTGGTCGTTGCGGTGCACGTTATAAAGCCGCCGAAAATGTTGCTATAAATTGTTGCATATTCATCCAGTAAAAACTTAAAATGAAGCTTAATCGTAACTTAAAATGAACTTAGGTAGAAATGATGCTATTACAAATCATAAAAGTTTCCAGAAAAATAAGCCTAAGGACATTATTAACAATTTCAAAACTTATACAAAATCAGAACTTAAGATAAAATTATACAATAAAATTTACAACGCAATCAAGGAGATCATTAAAGTGTTAATTTGCAGATTTATTGAGTTGTATGAAAATTTGCAAAGTCTTAGACCTAAAAATTATAATGAACGACTTTATACAATTTTAAAACTGCAAAATAATAATACAGCACTTTATACAATAATTAAAATAGCAAAATAATTATACAATTACAAAAAGAGCTAAGTAAAATTGAAAAAAATTAAATAAGCAATAAATAATTTAAAAAGCCTTAAAATTAAAACTTACCTTTCGAACGCCCTCTCATTCACCAGCAGCAGACACCAAAGTCATAATGTAAAAAGTTTTCATCACAGAAAATATCAGTCACTTCACAAAAAACTATTCCCTTATGCAGGTGGGAAGCACATTACTACGACCGAGGAACGCGGGAGCGAGGTGGGAGTTCCGACCCAACTCGCTGGCTCCAAACTTGAATCTGAGGGCCGACCATGCCTGCGAGCCTATTTATCCTTGCCGGGGAGATACGCGCAGGCGTCCAGCACCCTGTTGCTTCTTAGTGAAGGGGAAACAGAGCGTGCCGATATCGATAACAATATATTTAAATTGCACGTTTTGATTTTTTTTTATTGAATTTTGATCCGATTTTAATTCTATGGGGTTATATTTACTGAGTCCGCTAAAGGCATGCCATAAAAAACACATTTTATTTATTATCTCATTACAGGAGCTGAGAAAAAAAAAATTAAAGGGTGGATACGAAACTATTACACTATAAGCGAGCGTTCATAAATTTTCTGTAATTTTAAGACTAAGTAATGTAATAAAATTATTTATTTTTCTAATTTATGTTTCTTTAAATGGTAAAGTAATTTAAGTAATATAACATGTATAAGAATTAGATAACAAACAGGCCTATTTCAGAATCACACTTCAAAAATGTATTTAATCATGATTTTGGGAGATTTACTATCATAGCACATCACTATTTCGCATGGCAATGTCTATAATATAAAAAATGCAAAAAAGTTGAAAAAAAGTAAATTATTAAATATTTTCGAACACATCGACATACGCGCGACCTGCCGTCACTACGAATCTCCCCTCACACCCGGGCAACCTGTAACTCCCCTCCCCTCCGCCCTATCGTTTAAACACTGACTTATCAAAAAACTTATGTTTAAGTTATATGCCATTACAAGTTTTGCCACAGTGAGGGGCGCGGGGGCAAGAATCCGCCCATGCCATGGTTGCCTCGGTTGCCCCAACCGATACCCGTTCCATCCATGAAAGATCCTCTTAATTAAGATATTTGGCGGATGGTTTTCTAGATCCTTAAAGTTATACCATAATCTGATTACGAGACAATGTAAGTTTTAACGAAAACAGGAGGGACGGAATATTAATTTTCTCAAGATTTTGTCTCGAACGTTTTCATAATAAACTCAATAGAAAACGTTTACGCAAAATTATCGAGATCGTTCTGTCGAAGTGCGCTCAGTTATCTCCGGGAGCATTTGTTTGAATTATTTTTCTTTTTTAAATGACATCTAAAACACACACTGTGTCCATGAACTCACTACCGGTTTTTAAAGCTCGGGGCTAAAACAGGAAGACAAAGGATTTTCATTTAAGTATTCAGATGCAGACGCGGAACTCTCCACTATTGATCTGACAGTGTAGGAAAATATTCACTGTTTATAGATTTTACATTTTATGTCTTTGCCGTGACGCTCGACAGTCAACTTTACCTTGTCTTCATATTTTGAATTTGTGGAGTTCTAAAATAATAGTATATGATGAGAGGTAAAGATACAAAAATCATGAAAAAGGTGTTTTTACTATACTATAAAGTGCACTAAGTGGATTTTTAGGTTTTACAAGAAATCCTTTGTCAGTACACTTCTCAAGTTTAAATACGAACACAGCATTATGTATCAGAAAAGTGTATTTAAAAACTCGTGGTCAAGCTGTTATTTTATACAGATTAATTTTCAGTGTGGAGCGAGCGGTAGTCACTAAACGCCGAATATTTAAAATTCACATTACAACTTCTAAACATAACACAAAATTCAGCACTACCCGACCTTTTGCGAGGTAAGGCCCTTTCTGACGACCTGACCACTGGATTTGCCTCTGCCCTGAATAAATTAGAACATAGGCATTTCACAGTCGACCTTACTCACAGTAGTCGAGTTCAAATAGTGCTTCATTTTAAGCTGAAACTACGTACAATTAGTTTGTTTTGCTTTCAGAGTAAGACTAATGTTGGTTGGTTATGAAATTTATGCTTTTCCACGTCAATATAATTTTATTATGAGGTGGCCATGTTCTCTCCCGTGTTGCGTAGAAACTCGTATATTCATAACATTACGGCAGGGCTCTTACAAACTTCTGTTTTCCTGGTAAACGGTTTTATGGTGCTCCACATGTGTTCATACCTTTTTCAGAAATTTGTGTTCAGCGGTTACGTTATGTGATATAGGGAAAAATAATGACATCGTTTCGCGACCACCTCTTACTGAAATAAACTAAGCGTTATGCTCCTTTTATTTTGTCGGACTGCTTTCTTCTTGTCTTATAATTGTTACATAATTCATACCTGTTGAAGTACCTACTGATTACTATCAGTAGTTTAACGTCTCCATTTTTAAAACGTTAAAAAGTAACTTCACTCCATCCATTTTGAATAGTTAAAAAAAAAAACTATCGAAGGTGTTTCCGGAGTAAACTTACTTTTTAACGTTATAAAACCAATAAATGTATAGAGTATAGAGAGCAACAGAGAACAAAAACTTAAAAAAAAAAATCTCTGAAAATTCGGGATTGAAACTGTTTCATGAATTATGGCTAAAAGCTTAAATATAATTGTGCATCCAAGTTCGTTTAGCGGTAGAACGTGA
The DNA here is from genome assembly GCA_948474745.1 of Oligia latruncula. Taxonomy (NCBI): domain Eukaryota; kingdom Metazoa; phylum Arthropoda; class Insecta; order Lepidoptera; family Noctuidae; genus Oligia; species Oligia latruncula. The sequence goes on from OX419683.1 coordinate 13,304,245, forward strand.
TTGTGAACGGAGCAACTAATATTCTCTTGTGTAACTGTGAATCCGTGTAAATTAAGTACTCACTTGGAATAGGTAACGACCGCGGAAAGCAGTAGGTATAATTTGAGAATATTTTGTACCAGTACCATATACTGGTACTGAAATATTCTCTCTTATTATAAATATTCTATATGATCAAGTAATTGATGACCGACGAATTGATACTAAGAAGCTATATTATTGCCAAGTGTCTTAGGATATACACGATGTTAGGGACATTGACGAGCAAATTATTACCATGAATTCAGTACATGATTTGAAAAGTGTTTTGTAGTTTAAACTTTTCGTAGGTTATTTTACACGGTCAAAATGTATAGAACAGCAGCGCTGTTCTGTAAAAATCCCACCGTGAAAACTTAGGTGAAGTGAGCTTAAAGGGAGCTGCCAATAGTGGCAATCCCTAGCATCAGGTGGAATGACAGCTTTTCAGTCTATTAAAAAGTACTCTGTGGTTACCACAGAATAGCACCGCAGATGATTTTTTTTAATAACCGACGAAAAAGAGAAAGAAGACTGGTCAAAATTAAAAAAAAAAATCATAACGCCCGGCGCTAAAGAAATATATCTCAGCTTTATGCATTATCATGCATTATCATTTATTTATTTACATACAATTACTTGAGGAAGACATACCTATTTACTCATTTTTATAAAACTAAGTAAAATCCTAATTTGAGTAAACAATTACGAACGAAGGCAGAATGCTTTTCGCGCGTTAGGAGCGGTTCTAGGAATTCTTACTAAAAATAATTAATAATTATTATCTAGTCAGGAAGGGAGCGGGATAGCTAATCAAAAGCTCATAAAATCAATGGATGCATTTGACGTTAAAACTCAGGGTCAGTCCATCTAGTTATAGTTTTTTCTTTGTCTCTAGCTTTATTCGCCACTCAGCGGGGAAAGAAGCGCGTCTGATGGTACTTACGTGGCTTTCTTTATTCTCATTTTGACAACTTATGACCTACCGTTATTAAATTTTAATAAAGTACTTTCATTTAAATTGCATTTTTAGAGATTCAACTAATTCTGCCAAAGGTTGTAAGTGGGTGGTAGCTTAGCGCTTTGATGTCTTTATTTATTAAGTATGATTTTAATTTACAAAATTGCGTCTTCGGCTCACAGGAATTCTAGTAGTAAGAGAGTCAACTTCACTTCCAAGCGTGTAGGAAATTGCACTCGTATAGTTAACTGTTTTCTTGTTTGCCCAGTGTATTAATAATCTGAGAATTAGTGGGCTTTTCTAAGCAATGGGGTAAGTAAAAACAAAATCATGTTATTGAAAATTAAATAGTTTGATTTTTTTACTTTATGTCATAAAACTACGCTGTTTTTTATTGCTTAAAACTGCAATACCTGTTTTGGTTAAACTACATGTAGGCCTGTATTGTACATGATAATAGTAGGTACTTACCTACATTAAAAAATACAATGCATTGTGCTAGCATTTCACAATATCCATTTATTTATTTGTAAATCTATTAACTATAATTGGATATTTATATACTTACCTAAATATTTCTGGACCCCACGACACAGGGAATCCTAGTGTGGGGTCCAGGGCATTTGTAAAAACCTAGCACCTAAGGCTCCATGTAAACTGCAACTAGTTTTGTTTTTATATTGTACCGTGTTATTTTTCTGAACTGAATAAAGTTTTTATTATTAAAAAAAAAAAAAAATGTAAAAATGAAATGCTGTTCCTTGAGCAAGTTGACTGTTCGAGTTTCTGTATTCCAGTGTATTTTTTTTTTCATCTACAATTTCTGTTCATTTGTATTTATTTTCTGTACTTTAAATACTTCTTTCATTACTACAGAAAACAAGTAAGCACCTACTAAATTGTTCCTACGGCTACATAAACTCGTCGCTAAACCGTTTTAGTGTTTTTATACATTGTTCTCTTACATCGTCTATTTAGGGAATGCGAAAACAAAGTTTAAAATGAATAGGTAATTATGTGTTACTTAGGTCTTGTTAAGATCGAAACTTTCTTTAAAAGTTTTCATCTTTCTGCTTAGGAAAACGATTTAAGACAGGATATTAGGTTTTCTAAAACTAATTAACATAAGGAGTATTCAATCATAAGCACACTTAATCTAAACTCAAATAAAAGCACTTCATGAATGAACAAAACCACGACATATAGAAAGCGTCAACTAAAAAAAAACCTACAAATTGATTTAAGCAAAAGGAAATAGTTCTACCGCGCAATTTCCACCATAAATTGTATTTATTTTAATTTAACGCATGGTGACACCCAATATAACGCATTTATTGGGTTTAAATTACACTGCCATCTACATATAAATTTATATTTATGAAGCAAAACGGGTTACAGGAACATCCAATATCTACGATTTAAAATCATAGACAAGCATTTAAAAAAAAATTGTTATTTAACTTACATTAGCTGTGGTGCGTGCTGACATGTACCTAGTTACAGGCAAAAAATAAAAGGTAAATCACATTTATTTCAATTTTATTCGCAATACCTCGACCTTTTTCTTTTTGATTTTCCGAGTATTTGGTATACCCAACAAATAAATGCAATGACAATTTTAATAGGTGACATGTATTTCAAAATGGCCTTACTTTTTCGATCCGTGGTTGTACTTTACAATTGAAAAGTGTGGGTGTTACGTAAATAAAAGCATAAACGAATTATTTAATTAACAAACTGGCTTTTATATTTGATTAAATGTTTGTTTAGCTGATTGATTGACGGTACAGTTTCAAGTAATTGACCTGGTGTCAATATTAGTGTTAGTGGTGAAACGTTTGTGCCGTGACGTGTGTAGCTGTAGCTTCGTTTTGATACCTACCTACTTACTCTGATGTTACTTACTCGTAAAAGTGCACGTTGTTTTTTTTAAAGATCCATCGTTTTCTATTAGGCGTGATCGAGGTCAAGAGATTTAAAAAAAAGTCGTTGGTCTTGAGGTCGCAAGCGCTCCTGCTGAACATAAGGTGTCTTTTTTTTTTTGATTCCCACGTCGGAAATAGGTTAGTGGGTTTCTTTATCTGGAATTTCTCAGTACCAGTCTGGAATCTGGATGTCTGCCCGCGGTGGGTGGTAATAGGCTCGCGCCGCCTATTAAAAATAAATAAATAAAATAAAAAAGCCTTTATTATTCCTTAATTATACAGTAAATAAAGTTAAATAAATTAAGAATTTAAAAATTACTAATTAAGGACCCCTCGACGGGTATAGGCCTCCTCCAGTAATTTCCAGTCTTTTCTGGTTTTTGCTTTCTCAAGCCATGATTTGCCAACTAATTCCTCTATCTCGTCGTGCCAACGCTCTGCTGGTCTGCCTCTTTTTCTCCTACCGTGTGGGCCTTTCCAAGCGGTTGTTCTAAGGGTCCACCTGTCATCTTCTGATCGCGCCAGGTGGCCCGCCCATCTCCATTTCAGTGCTTGAGCGTGTTGAAGGGCATCTATGACTTGTGTCTTCTTTTTGTTTGCTGTGTTTCGTTGTTTGTCTCTCAGTCTGATGTTTAAGATGCTTCGTTCCATGGCCCTTTGGCAAACTTGTATTTTATTTTTTACTGTGCCATTAAAAATCCACGTCTGGCAAGCGCCGCCTATTACATGGGACTTAAATATAGCTGGTGAAATGTGGTAGTACTACTCGTTTATATGTGTATAGTACATTTTCCCAGTTCCTCTGTCTCTCTGCCCAATCCTTGCATGCTTTCGGGTAATCAAGGCGTGGCGTTATGTTATTTTAAATATCAAAAATAGCGCCCACGAAATGCTTTATTAGATACCATACGTATTATAATTATTGCTTCTTCATTGAAGTGAGTTATTTTTAATTAGAAGTGAAGGCTGTACGGCAGGGCGTTGGCTATTCTCCCCGTTACAGGTATCAGAAATAGAAATGCCTTCTGATTTGCCTTACCTAATTTTTTACTAGCAGCGCCCAGAGGATTCACCCGCATAAGTGCCGATCCCGTAAGAATATCGAGATATAAACTTTCCCGGGATTCAAACTATCTCTATGCTAAATTTAATCTAAATCGGTTCAACAGTTTAAGCGTAATGAGGTAACAGACAGACACACTTTCGCATTTATAATATTACTAGCAGCGCCCAAGTTTCGATCTCGTGGGAATATCAGGGTAAAAAGTATCCTATGTGTTATAATCCAGGAAATGGTCTATCTATGTGCCGTTTGTCTGTCCGTCAGTCAAGACCTTTTTCTCTGGAACGCGTGGAGTTACATGTTGAAATTAATATCAAACACTCAGGGCTGCAATCCCTTGAAGCAGTGAAAAAATCAAACTTCTAAGTCAATGCAATCAAAAGATACGGGCGTTATGTTCCGAAATCAAAACCTATAGGGTACTTCCCGTTGACCTAGAATCATAAAAGGTAAAAAGCAATGCCATGTAGCATAAGTTAAGGAAAAATCCAAAAATCGTAAATTAGTAGTTATGCATTACAAAAAAATATTTAAAACTATGTATTTACATACTACAAATTTGAACGGAGCCCTCGGTGCGCGAGTCCGAGACTAGCACTTGACAGGTTTTTTTTACGTAAAACCATTAATTGTAAATTCGCTCAACCGAACTAGTGTAAGGTAGTCAATTTTGGTCGAAGATCGTGTAACATTTCGTGAGCAACGGTACAATCCTGACTCCGCTTAACGTTTCAGACGCCCAAAAATTATGTATAACATTTCGAAAGCGTTCAGAGCGTGACTTCTGCGATACATTTTAGTTATGGTTGTTCGCAATGCTGGCGTACACACTCCCTTCCGCTCCACCCAGAGCGGGAGGGGTCATTTGAAGATTTCCCATCCGAAAGAAAAAAAAAATCCTTGGTTGCTACTGGCCACGTGAGTTCCGTAGTCGCCAGGCTGTCTGGCACGACTTGCTTTCAGGGTTTCTTTGTTGCCAGCTTTTGCTTTTACTTCGTTGAACCTTTACTAATATAAATAATAATGAAGTAAAAACCCTACGGACCCATTCCGATTGGCTGCCTTGGATGATTAGTTTTCTATGCAGTTGAAGACCTGGAACTCGATGGCAAAGCAGATTAAATTTTCCACCTGCATTAACAAATTACAGAGTTGATTAGATTCTAATTCAAAGTTGAACGCAGGCCCCTTTACAGTCTCCTCAGGGATGTGCCTTTCAGGCGTTGCACGGGGGGGTTCCGGAATTGGTCTTTTAAGAGGAACCGGGACCACCCCTATGTGCTGATGGTGATCACCGGGGTGGTTTTAGTGAGGTAAAAATCCCACACTCCCGACCCGGGGTCCGGGTCTCGGGACCCGGAGGTCTGGGTGCCTTTTGAAGGTTTCCCCCCGAAAAAAAAAAAAAAAAAAAAAAAAGGTACTCGTTCATGGAAGTTTTCTTCTCCTATTTAATATATTTCATTCCTCAGGGTGGTAGGAACAACGATGCGCAACCTGTTATCATGGATTTAGTAAATGATACAGCGTCGAAATTTACGGTGGGTTATAAAAAAAAAACAGTGGCACTCCAGGAGTACCGACAGAAGTAAAAACTAGAAAGAGCATAGTAATTTTATAAATATATTTGAAGGTCATTCTTCCCAAAGAAAATGTACCGCGCGTTGATGTCTTTATAATGGCCAAAACTTAAAACAGAGGTGTCGGTTACGTTAACAGTATCGTGAAATCAATGGTTTTTTTCCATCTCAAAAAATGCCCAACGCGCTTAAAGAAGTTTTCACTTCAAAAATTGCTGTTCCATACATTTTAACCACGTCGGTATTGAACTTTTCTATGAAACAGCAGTTTTTTTTTATAACCGACTAAAAATTTCTACGCTAGGGGGCCTGAATTCAAGGTTATACTTTTCCCTCCCACCCTGCAATAAACAGTCGGACCATATTTTTCCATTGCTACCAATAGCGGCAACATCTTAGAACCCCGGAGCTAAGGCGCTTTCACACATGACTCTAAACCAAAAACCTCGAAATTCGAAGCCCTCATTGATCGACCATCACTTTAAACAAGATGTGGAGACGACAATACGACAACACGATATTATGAAAACACTGGCAATACTATTACATATGTCCAGGAGTATTTTGGAAGTATCCAATAAACCCTGATATCGAAATTAAAATATACATATCTTTGGATCAATATAGACTAATTTATTATCTCCTTTATTTATTTACATAGGTACCTTATTTTATTACATTTTTAAATATTTCAATATAAAAAATAAGTATAATAAAACATTTATAAATAAAAAAAATAGTGATCTGTGTCCAACATTTTTTTTTATAGATTTTTTAAGTTTCTTGAATCCGCAAACAAGCTTTATTCCTCATCATCTGCCTAGCCTTGTCCCAACTATGTTAGAGTCGGCATCTAGTCTAACCGGATGCAGCTGAATACCAGTATTTTACATGGATCGATGGCCTATCTGACCTCCACAACCCAGTTACTGGGTAATACGATACCCCTTGGTAAGACTGGTTATCAGACGACAAAAAGATGACGACGCAAACTTAATTATTTTTATTTATTTTACAGTCTGTTAGTTGTAGCTTTGAGCGCAGAAAATGACAATATTGTATTTCGTAGCGCAGGTAAAAGCTCGTGGAATTACCTGAAATGGAGTGATAAAACATTTTCCTCACAATTTTAATGTTACTTACATTTCAAGTTACTGGACGACTTCTGTGCACTTTTTATGTATTATTATGAGTATGTCATAAATGACTGTAATAAAAGTAAAAAAAAAGTACACAAACGCTTCATTAACTTCCAAAAAGTTTTTACAAATAAAAAAGTATCTGATTTAAAAAAATTAAATTGACTTTACTTTACTTAAGAAATAAATTTAATTTCGGAAGTCGGTGTCTTGGGATCTGTAATTTAGTTTTAGTTTTTTGCCACCGACTTGCAAAATTTCATAAATTTGAGTTAATTTTTTTTGAAGTCGATTTGATTTTTTTTTAATTACTTTGGAAGCCCTAATAGATTGGCATAACTGAATATAATGCAGTTCCAATAATATTACATACATACGTGTCGAATTGATAACCTCCTTTTTTTGAACTCTGTAAAAAACAATATTCTTGTTTTTTTTTGGCGTCTGATCCCGGGTGGCACTAAATGAACGTGCTTGTTTGTACCACGCACCGATAGACTAATTAACAATTTCGTGCGTAGTCCACGCCCTATGGATGTCGCTCCGTGCCGTGAATGTTTGAGTAGGGAAATAGTTTTGTACTCATATGCATACTGCCCGTAGGTTTTATGGTGAGCACCACTCTATTTTTAGAAAGTCTAGTCTACAGTGGACACGGTGAACACATCACTAGTTTTAAGTGTCTATAATATTCCCTATTTCTTCTTCACAAGTCTAAAGACTAGTAAAGAATAAACTCAATAAAATTATAACTTTATCACAATAGAATTGATTTAGTACAATTCGTCATCAGAAACACCAGTTTTACCTTTAAACAATCTCTGAGTGATTTGAAACATTTTGAAAATCACAGTCATTTTCAGTAAGTATATTGATTTTACAAAATCTAATAAACACGATGTTGATTGCAGAAATTCATTTTACTACGTACTTAGGTAAAGTTATACGAAGCAAATCTATTAAAAAGTTCTTTAAAAACATGACGAGATTTATGATTGAAAATCCATTACGAACGCAGGAAAAACAACTTAATCAAGTCGTTTCATCAATAATTATTGATCAACGTACCTAATATTCAGTAAAAATTGACAAGTGGAAAACCCCACAATCAATTTAAAATTGCATCACAACACTCAGGGTTTTCAAAATAATCGAATTACGACTCCCTCTGCACTCTGCCTCCAAAGTTATATTTTTTACAAAAAACTACAAAATACTCTTGAAGGGGTACTCGAAGATGTTATTGGATTTCCTGTCAATCAAATAGGTAACAGTTGGGATGGAACTACGGAGTAGCCTGCCGTCATGTTTGAAATTACTCGCCGGATTACTCGTATCGACTACACTGGCCTGCAAAACTAAGTACTACACTTTTAAACTTTTAAAATTTCAATTTTTCTGAACTATAGAAGTTAGAGATTTAAAATAAAAAAAGCTCTATTTGAAACTAGTAAACTATACATTAGTAACATTTTTAACTAAAAAAAAAAAAAAAAAATTGCCATTTCTAGCTTAGTGTCAAAAAACTCAATCATATTTTTAATAACTGGTATTGCCTCCTCGGGCTCTGACTACAGCTTCGAGCTGGTTTGGCATATTGAACGCGAGGTTTCGGAGCCGATCCACTGTAGGTATGTGTTCACGGGCGTATCGGAGTCTCGCTACTCAATGCTCTCTCTCGAGTTTGGGGCCACTCGCTGGTCTTCGGGGTTTTAGATTTGCTTCAGCAAGTCTTTCTTCTCACTGTACTGTCACTAATGTAGTCCCTTCGGGTCTGAAGAAGCTGTTGCCGGACTGCATTAAGGTTGCGATTTTTTAACACAGTGGAAACAATATAACGGCCTTCTCGGGCACTAGTACACCCTGGGTCTGCCATTACAAGGTCTCCTCAGATGGTTTCCAGTCTCTTCGTACCTTCGCTTCACCTTCTGGACCGTTCGTATCGTCACACCCACCATTCTCGCAGTACGGCGCATACTGATGCCTAGTTCCAGAAAAGTCATGATCCTAGCAGATTCTTCAGGTGAAAGAGGCATGATAAATAAAATGTATGTGCTGTTGTTTAACTTAGCTTTTGTAGCAAGACTCGCGATCAAGAAAAAATTTGAAAACAGAAACAAAAAAATGAATGGTAAAATTTGTCATTCGAAAACGATTATTTTTGTTTTTAAAACTTTTCAGCCATTTCTTAAAAGAAGGTTCTCGACTATGAAGTTTTTATATACAAAATTAAACTCTTTTTCGAGTCCTTTTTTTATTTCGATAATATATCTTGTGTACTAGAAAAGTTATTCCAATTTTAAAAGTGTGATACTTAATTTTGCAGGCCAGTGTATTTCATTAAAACCGGCCGGCCTAGTAGGTAATCATGTTAAACGTAGAATTGAAAGCAAAATGGAGAGAAGGAATGCTGTACTGTGTCCGTACACTGACGGTCTATGATGAACTAATCAAACTGGTATTCAAACTGATTACTAATTTAATTGAATAATTATAATTTTTATGACATTGATTTTAAATTTTTTTTTTTTTTTTTTTTAATCTTTTGTTTTAGGGACTTTTGTTCTTGTGAGAACATGTCAGCCCCGTTAAGTCACATCTAATTATACAGCATCACAAATAACATAGTTTCGTTACAAGGTAAAGGAAAAGGTATCGGTGGCAAGACCTCACTGACGCGTGAACATCTTAAATAAAGTGGCGGCAGCAGGTGACGTGGGATTTGCTAGAACTGATGTAAATGTACCTACATCCAATAAATTCAATTTAAATTCACGCATCAGTAATTCCCTGTCTCTCTCATATTTTACACAGTCTAAAAGTAGGTGTTGTACATCATCCAACATCCCACATACCTCACAATTAGGGGAATTAACTTTTCTCATTAGATATCCAAATTTCTTAGTGGGATAATGTCCTGATCGTAACCTATTTGCTATGACTATCACATTCCTACAAATTTTATAATTAACAAACCATGGTATTCGAGGGGGCTGACATTGAATTGTTTTAAACCAAATTCCCTTCTCTTTACTTCTTTCATCAAAGTACTCTTTAAATATGTCATAACATTTATTTTTAACTTGCGCTATATATTCAGTATAAAATAATCTTACATTGTAGTCATGACCGTCAGTAGTTGCTAATTTTGCCCACCTGTCAGCCTCCTCGTTACCGCTTAGTCCGATATGAGAAGGAACCCATTGCAGTCTTAGATCCCTGCCGCAGTTTTTTAAAATATACATTTGCTTTAATATTGCATAAGCTAGCGATGCACCTCTGGGGCCAGAGGCGCACCGAGCTATGTGCTGTAAAGCGCTTTTGCTATCAGTGAAAATCACCACTTTATTACAGAACAAATGACTAATACTGTTAATTGCTTCTAAAACTGCAATGAGCTCCAGCGTCATAATCGATGCATTACAATTAGTCACTTTAAACATAGATGAAGTCTTCTGACTCGCATCGTAATAAGCGGCTCCCTGACCATTCTCAGTTTTGGACCCATCAGTGAAAATTTTGTACCATCCGTTATACTTTTCATTTAATTCCTTGATAACCTCTGAATGAATCACTGAACTTTCGTAATTTCTCTTACTGTCTTTAACACAATCAAGGTTACATTGTATTATTTCTTTTTCATCTATATATGCTGTCCAAATATCTAATGAAAACATGTTTAGTGGGTAGGATGAATCGATGTCATATAGTTTACAATCCTGATAAACAGTACAAAGTAACGGCTTTCTTTTATTCCGCCAGTACTGACAATTTTCTAAAGTGGTTAAATCCTTTATTAATTTTATTGTATCATTATTGGTCCAAGACATACTTTTAACACAATATTTAAACGCGAGATATTGCCTTCTACTAAATAAAGGAGGTATGGCTAGCTCAGCCTCCATAACATGTATGGGAGTACTCCTGATATAGCCACCAATAATTCTAAGTGCCTGATTTTGAGTTTTGTCAAGCTTGTATAAATGGGATTTTGCACTGTGGTCGTATAAGAATGAGCCATAATCAATCCTGCTGCGTAACAAGGCCATATAAAGATTACGCAGATGTTTAGGGTGCACGCCCCATGAAGGGCCTGATAACATTTTTAATAAGTTTAAATTTCTTAAAGTTTTCTGACTTACTTCATTGATATGTTTACTCCAAAGTAAAGCTTTGTCTAACCACATACCTAAATATTTAATATTATCAACAGACTGAATACTGCTACCATTTATCGTCACATCAATCATTTGGGGTCCGCGCTTCCGGGTAAATATACACACTTTGGTTTTGTTTGGCGAGATCTCAAGTCCAATACAGTTTAATTTGTCCACTACTGACTTTAATAATATTTGTAACTTGGTTTTACAATTATCTAAATGCTTATTACTTGTATAAAAGACGAAGTCATCCGCATATTGCGATATCATAATCTGTGGATCCTCATTACCTAGACATGCATCATAAGTTACCACATTAAACAAAAGTGGAGAGAGTGGGTCTCCCTGGGCTAGGCCCATACCTGTCCACCTAGTACAAACAATGTCATTAGTAAATCTATCCTTTATATTTAAGCATCGCGCACTTAAAAAAGACGATATGTAATTACAGATGCGATAACCAAATTTCAATTCATCCAACTTTTTAACAAGCTTTTCTGTCAGTACATTGTTGTATGCATTTTCCACGTCTAAAAAACAAGCAACTGTTGATAACTTTTTCGCGAACCCAATTTGAATATGTGTTATGACTCTGGCTAAGTTATCTAAACACGATTGACCTTTGCGGAATCCTGTTGTACTACGGGACAAAATAAGATTCTTTTCTACATACCATTCCATTCTTTTTAATAACATGTTATGAAAGATTTTGCACAGACATGACATCAGAGCGATAGGTCTTAGTTTCAGATCTGAGCTATTGCTATTATTTGATGCTTTTGGTATTGGGATAATCAGAAAGGTTCTCCACTGATCTGGTATTGAGCTCGTTGCAAAGATCATATTGAACAATCTAAGTAGAAAAATCTTACTGCTATTTGGTAAATAATATATCATTGAATATGTTATCCTATCAATTCCGGGAGCAGTATCCTTTTTTTTTAAACATTTAATTAACTCGCACATTTTAAATGGTACCTACATCCAGCGATTGATTGTTCGAAACAATTATGTGTTTCTTATTCGAGGCAATATCTGGTGTAAGACTGTACAACAAATCTTTATTTTTACATGTCGGCACAAATAATGTAGGTTTGCGATGATTTTTTTGCCACTTCATTTTATTCCACATATCTGACGCTGAAGTACACTCGTCAATACTTGAACAGAACTCTTTATGATTTTGAGAACGATATTGAGTAATTAGTAAACGAGCTTCATCAATTGTCTTTTCCAATTTCGTGAGATTATCTGGAGTTGGGTTTTGTCTAAATTCTTTTAGTGCTAGTCTCCTTAAAGCTACCGCCTTGGATAATTGAGGGTTCCAATATTTTTTTGGTTTAAAGTTTCTTAACGGGTTATTACATAATTTAATTTTGGGAACATGCTTATTAACTGCTATATTGATGTGTTTTTCTAAATAATCATACATATCTTGCACACTATCATTTGCAAAGTTACAATCAGATAAATGGAACTGGAGGTAGTCACTATATGCTTTCCAATCGGCTCTTTTAAAATTACGATTTTCTATGAGAGGAAACTGTTGTTCAAAGTTCAAAGACATCTTAAGAATGAGGTGATCACTACCTAAATTCTCGTTGAAAACTTGCCATTTGATTTTAATTCCTAAATCTGTAGACACAAAAGTTATATCAGGAGAAGTTCTTTGCATGACACCACCTACCAGTTTTACTCTAGTAGCATCTCCGTTATTTGTACATATGAAACCACAATCCAGTGACGAATCCAACAACTGATTCCCTCTTTGGTCAGTTTTGTATGACCAATTACTATGATGATCATTAAAATCACCCGCGATCATAGTCTTGTTTGATGCTGTAGAAAATAAATTGTCCCAATCAGTTTGTTGAGTACGTATTGTAGGTGGACAGTAAACGGCTATTACGTTCTCTAAATTGTTACAGTTATGAATTTTAACATGAACAGCTTCAATTCCTGGATTACATAATTGAATGGTGCAGGCATTGGATTGTAATGATTTATGGACAAAAATTGCTACCCCGCCATATGAGTCATCTCTGTCTTGCCTATATACGCTATAACCACTGATGTACACGTCAGACTCTGAGTTTAACCACGTTTCGCTAACGATAGCTATATGTATTTTTTCTTGAACCAATAAAGCATCAAAACTAGATAGTTTCGGTTTTAAACTTTGTGCGTTCCATTGACATATATTAATCGATACTTGTTTATTCGTGCTAGCCATCAAACAAATTAAATAATGACCTTAATGCTCCCCTCCCACAAAACATATTAACAAAATAAGACTTACATTCTTCATAAATAATTTTTATCAGCATAATTATTTTCTCAAAAATCGTGGAGTTTTCGCAGATTATAACTTCTTCAATTTTTCGCATAAGGGATTTCATTTTCTTTCTCCTTTCTTCTCTCTCCTCTTTCCTTGAGTCCTCTTTGGTTGGTGATTGTTCCGCTTCCGTCGTACCTGACGCTTCATTGTCAATTTCCATAGTTAAAAACTCAGAATCTTGGGTGTTTTGTTTCTTTTTGCCCTTCTTGGCAGTGTTTCCATTTTTCCCACTGTGCGAACATTCCGCTTCTATTTCTTTCCGCTGACTATTTTGTTGATTTACAGACGTCGGTTGCTCGGATATATTAACAATTATATTAGGCTGTGTCTGACTAGTTGTAGGTTGACATTGATCAGCTGATGTCATAGTTTCCCTAATATATGCGGTGTTCGTGTCATCTATATTGTTGTTGCGAATTTCCTTATTAGATCTGAGATAATCTTCATATGCTTCCTTATATGAAAAATCTCGGTCTCCCATAATTAAGCGGATTTTTTTCTCCCTCAAATAAGCCGTACAAGATTTATCAAGGGCCATATGAGGGCCTTTACAATTAGGACATGAAAAAGTAGCTGTTTCGCAGTTCGTGTGATGTTTGCTACATTTCGGGCATACAATATTCTTACTTGGACAAAATCTTTTTATGTGACCAAATTTCCAACAATTAGAGCACTGATTCACTGGGAATGTGTAACGTTCTACTGGGAATCTGCAGCCGTAAGCATACACAAATGCCGGACGGGAGCGATTTTTGAAGCCTATTCTTATAGTCTCACTATTTATCCAGTTTCCTTCAGAATCTATGCGTTTAAGCCTTTTAACGGACAGTATTTCGCATGAGCTGGTCAAAGTCTCCAAAAATTCTTCTTCCGATATGTCTAAATCCACTCCTTTAACAATTCCAAACGAAAAAGTAAGCCCACTAGTGAATTGAGTTCGCACTCCTAATTGTTCAAGTTTTTGACAATTAATAAGACTTTCTGCCTGTTTTTTATCGCTGAATTGTATAAATACTTTAAATGGGTTTTTGTAATGAATCCGAATAATGTTATTTATTTGTTCATTTCTGAGTATCTTTGCTAAGGCCATTTGTTTAGGCAACATCTCTGCAGAAGTTAAACATACCTCGATTTTTTCACAACTACCTTCATGTTGTATATCTTCTATTGATTTATCAGCTGATAAAGAATCACTTCTTATTAACCTCTTCGGTTTCCTGCTCCTCGTAACAGTAATGAAGCCTTCTTCACTACTTTCTTCACTTATTTCTCGCAATCGTTTTCCCCCAACCGATTTTTCCTGCATTTTATGCATCTCCACCGCACACTCTTCAATTATCTCTGAATCACTTTTATCGTCATCATTACCACTATCTTCCGACATCTCTCGTTAAGCTGAGGGTAATAAATACCCAACCGTATACGCACTCAATATCAAGAAGGTTAAATTATACGTGTACGCGTAACGACGTCTCGCTAAACACTGATTTTAAATTCTGTGATTACTTAAACTGACACACTAACTATTACTTGTTAAAATTTTAGGAAAATCGTCTACTTTTACAATTTTTGTTATGAGCGTTTACGCCGTACGGCATTTCTTACAAACTTTCAAGCCCTTGTTTTTCGAAATGAATGAACTGATTTTAGTGAGACTTCTTACGCATACAGGATATAAAGGTTTAAAAAGTTATATAAGAACATTTTCGAAATGTCTTATTTATAAAAAAAATAACTGGAAATCTGTTTCTATGGAAAATTTAAAATCGGTCTAATTTAGCTGTAACACTATTTTTCGAAAATGTTCTTATTATGTAACTTTTTAGACCTTTGTATCCTGCTTATGCGTAAGAAGTTTAATTAAAATCGTTCATTCTTTATGACTTTATTTCAGACTAATTATTTATTCAATATGTGTTCGCAATTAACATGTCAACTGACACAGCTGCTGTTTTGACGAAAAAGTGTTAGAAGTTTTGAAACTTTATGTAATGATATCATTTTGTATAAACGTTTTCTGAAGACAACTTTTTATTATTTTTTGCTTCACTCGAAGATAACTTAATTATTTACTAACGAGAAGCCAGAAGCAATAAGTAAACTCGTTTATTTTAAAATTATTCCCCGAAAAAATGTCGAATGGCCGTTATCAACTCTAAAAACAATTTATGTGACAAACTTTTATTGTACCGAATACAAAAAAAATCTACTTTTTAGTTGACAAAGGACGGCGACCGGCGTTCAATTAATGTAAATTAAGAAACTTGACACCTTATTATAAAATTCATTTAGGTTCATACAACGATACCACGAAAAAAGAAAAGCATTAGCCGTATATAAAAAAAAATCTAACATTTGATACAATGCCGCGGTAAAAAAAGCTTGTCATTTTTTGTGAGTTGATATAATATTATTGCTTATTTGCGTCCATGTGGTCTATCAAACAAAATGCATTTATAAAATGTAAAACAGGTACTTTTTATGCCTATTATGCCTCAGTGTCTCAATCGTCGTGAAATGTGATACATGTCTTGTTTGGTCAACGAAGACGGACATGATAAGATTCTTGCTGCTCAATTGAAGCTGCGGGATGAAGCAAGTGTTTTTCAGACAGGATCTTCGAAAATCTTTCTAAACTTTAAAGGATACCTTTATTTATGATTGTTTCAGCATTTTTAATTTTTACATAAATCGAATCTCATTCTACGTCAGTATTGCGTCATAACCTACGTCAGTATCAGATATAGAAAATAACACTACCTAGCCACAATTTCTGTCTGATATTATTATCCACATCATCATCATCATTTCATCCGAAAGACGTCCACTGCTGGGCATAGGCCTCCCCCAAGCACCTCCACTTCGACTGGTTCTGTGCTTCTCGCATCCAACGGGTTCCTGCGGCCTTATATTATCCAAATAGTTATAATAATTTCTTAAAGTCGTAATTAGCTTTTCTTGGAACATACTTACCAATTTCTGAAAAGTCTTTGACTAGGTAATATCTATTATTTATTTATTCCCAATATACTTAACCTATTTTACAGTTGGTTTTAGCCACACCACGAAACCTCTCAGGGTTTATTTGTGTGATGGCGAGCCGTTCATTTAAATCTTTAAAAAAGCCATTACTAAAATGTTAATAAAATTACAATTGTACTTTGATTTATTTTTAGCTTCATTAGAACTTGGAAACATTTTGTACATATGAGGAAGTCTAAACGTGCCACAGGTAAAGGAAAAGTTCTGTGGAAATCGGTTGTCATGTTATGGGCATGTAATACGGAATAATAATGAAAATGTTATGAGGAAAGTTTTAAGTATGAATGTCGATGGGTATAAGAGTAAGGGAAGACCAAATAAACGATAGATGGACTGTGTGAATGATGATATGGTCAGAATGGGGGTGACTACCGAGATGTGATGTGATGATTTTACTTTATGGATGGATATCGGGGATCGAGCGGATTTTGGTTTTATTTTTCTTTAATATATTTTCGCATAAAGTTAAACAATCCTTTGAGTTATTCTCTTATTTTACATATCAGGTAGCCCGTTGACGGTGTCAGACACTCCCGAATCAATTTTATCAGCGTCGTCTTGTCCCATGCTACCTACTCGTAGCAGAAATCGTCTTGTTTTTGGCAGCTTCCATAGATCTCGGTTTACCTCTCGAAGCCAGTGATCGGAGTCTCGTTTTTCTCTCTCGCCATATTTGAAGGGACTCTCATCTTTCTGAAGGCTTTTACGACGTCATCCGGGTTTTGCGTTACGGCAATTTTCTCGGCAATATCTTCAGGGTTGTCTTTCTCAGATGGGTTTATGCCACTTATTCCAAGTTGGTTGCATATTTGTGCGTGCTCCATTTGATTGTTTTGTTTTCCAGAACGTCATATTAATTTTTTGTGTTTTTGAGTAGGTTGGTGTAGTTTCATTACAACAATAAACTCTTGCCTTCAGAGTTATGTCAGTTACTCTTGAGCACAGCTATAAGCCCACAACCTATGATTGTAATGTCAAGGTGTCAAAGCCTACACAGCTCTAATTAAATCGAACGTCGATCATTGGGGCACAAAGCGTGTCGGCGGCGGCGGTGCCCGTCAGCGTCAGTTCTTTGTGGCTGTCAAAGGGGAAGGCCCATGCTCGTCGAGTGTTTACATATGGATTGTAATTCTACCAAAACTACCCTTTAATTACGTTGCTTTGTGATTGGCCGATACACATTGTTTACCGTAGTTAACGCTGCACCTTCATTATGAAGCGTAAGCATTCAAATTGTTGGGATTCTGATGATTTTGACAGTTTATTCATTTGAAAACATACTTTGATAACAAAACATCAAACCTGTATTATCCAAATGGTTTGGCAGAGGTGTGAGCAGTGGTGGCCCAGTGGTAACGGCCGCGACTTACGAGTTGCAGGTCGTGGGTTCGAACTCTGACAGGCCCTTTACTTTATGTAAATTAATATTTCATCACCTCTGTTCTCAAAACAGTAAATAAAAACGTGAGGAAACCGACATGTCCTAGAGCCAAAAATCGAAGACAGTGACATTTTCCAACCCGTTCTGGGCTCGCGTGGTGGATTACGGTCCACTCCCTCACAGAGAGGAGGCCTGTGTCCCAGCAGTGGAAAAATTATAGGCTGATAAAGCTATTGGCTGAGGTGTACTTACCTTGTTACACCCACATTTTGCCCGGGGGGCCTAAGAAGGCCACTTTGGCAGAATCATAAAAGGATAACATTGTGAATTATAATATTGCGAAGACAGTCCGTGTTTTTATTTTTTTTCGCTGCACTACGTAGGTATAATCAAAGAGATTGGATTTGGATTGGATTGATTCGTATTTTAGCACAGATAAAAAAAAAAAAGAAAAATCCTTCACCAATGGGATTTGATACGATTAACTTAACAGTTAACTGTCCATTATGATTCATAATGTTATCCTTTTATGATTCTGCCAAAGTAGCCTTTTAGGCCCCCAGTTAGTCGTTGTTGATTATATCTGCGTTAGAAATTTGTTATACTTACAAGAGTAAAGATAAAATTTTACATTTATTTATTTTTATGTATTCATGCAATGTTAGTTTTCTTCAGCTTTTTTGCTTCATGAAAATAGATCCATGCAATCTTGGATAAATACGAAGATGAAGAGGATGAGATGCAGTAAACACACAGCAAAACATGTACACAATAAGTAAGTATATGAGTCTGTTGTATGTCTGAAATAAAAGATCATAATATAACAAATAACTAACACAAATTAAGAAGGTAACCTCAAGTTAAAAAAAAAACCAAATGTTGTTATCAAATTCCAAACAAATTGGTGAATTCCATTTGTCTTCATAGAATTAGGTATTTGTCTGTTTAATTGCTCTAATGCCCGCCGAATAAATTACTGTTTGCTAATGAACTACCAACATTATCCTAACGATTGTTCTTAGCCAACTTTTAAAGCCACAACTGTTTATTTTCCCGCATTAAAAGCTCTCCTAATCCTATTAAAATAAAAATAAAACAGGGTATAGAGCAACAAATTTTAAAGTCGGTGCCCGCGCTCCGTACTGCCTGCGTCCCGCACGTTAAACTTTTCTAATATATTAAAAATTTCCCGTACAAACATGCTGCATTAAAGTCGGAAAGTATCTAGAAAGTTGCTTAAATACGCACACGGGGGAATTTATTGAATGCCTTATCACGAAACGGTTACGATTTGTATTAAATGTCAACACGACTATGGGTCTACATTTCTGACTAGTTCACAGCTTTCCAACGTCGATTTTTTTTGAAGTGAAAACTTCTTTTGGTGCGTTGGGAATTTTTTGAGATGGGACATAACCATTGACTAGTGACACTGTTACCGTAACCGACACCGCGCGTGGTTTGTTTATAAGACTTCTGTCGGCACTCCCGGAGTGCCACACTTTTTTTTTTTTTTTTGACGGGACGGTAGTATGGTGTAGTTGTGGAGCTATGTCACAAACTATGCTCCACCTCCTATCCTACCCTCTACGTCCCAAAACTTGCAGTCAAAGTGACTTCTTTGCAGCCATCGACGAACCCGTGGAAGTGGCGAAATTTTGGGCTAACAAGATCTAATAAATAAAATACACAGATACAGTCATGGCAGCGAAACAAAAAAAAAAAGAAGATTTCATGTTGAGCCTGACTGACAGCGATCTACAAAACTAATAGGATTGTCGATCAGATCAATCTTAAAGGTCACAAATTGTATACTTTAGTTGGACTGTTCCCGATTATTTTCCTCAAACGGAAACCCCACTAATACTGCTAAATGGAAAACATACGTCGTTTCTCGAAACTATTAGTTTAATAGTTATTGGAGGTACTTAGCACTTGTTTTTGTAAGCAGATTGTGTGTACAAACTAATATTTATAACGTTTTGCTTTACGTGTACCTAATAGGTACCGTGTATTCAATATCGTGGTTCTGTTCATGTTTCTACTGAAGAGTGCTTCAGGAATCGTTTGATAAGGAGCAATCAATTTCAAAAATATTTAATACTATTAATAATATATCAAGTGGGAAGATGTAAGTCCAATCTGGTAAAATGGGGCTACCTTGACGCAACGGCAGAAGGGTGTGATTGCGGAGCAATGTCACAAACCATGCTCCACCTCCTATCCTGCCCTCTGTGTCCAAAAACATGCAGTCAAAGTGACCTCTGCGCTGCCACCGACAACGCCGTGGAAGTGGCAAAGTTTTGGGAAAACAAGATTTAAAATACAGTCGTGGCAGCGACACGAAGAAGAAGAAGAATAATATATCGTTTATTGCGGATCACACATAAAAATACACACAATCCTTAGAGTATTAGTTACTAGCAACAGTCTTAACCACTCACATAAACATTTCCCGCGCGAGGGGCATTGTTATGCCCATACATTTTTTATTTTGGGCCGCGCCACTTATACACGACTCGTACAGAAAAAAAATCTATGGACCGCTGTTAAACTAATGGCTGTTTCTTCAAGTGGATAGACCAGGGTAGATTACAAAACTTGTTTCGTAACTTTAAGAGACGCTGGGATTCGTCTTAGGTTCTCATTCTTAAATTGCATGTATATAGGTTCGAGAAATCGAGATGAATAAGGAGCTCTCACATAAACAGAGATGAAGATTTCGTAAGGTTGAGCGCCTTCTGAATTGTTGATAAGTTCCGTAGCAGCTACGTCATTGTTAGCTCTTTGCCAGCATCGATGACATACAGTCAATATGCCAATAAAATGAACATGAAATGAAAAAAGAACTTAGTGTCCTGTAACGAGATTTTTTTTTATTACGCTATTTATTATCAAGAGGAATGTTTTACATTTATTATTTAACTCAGCGTAAGCTTAAATAAAAAGAAATAATATTACTAACCTCTATTAGCCCACTCTATGAAATATAGTCAGCTACCGCCGGTGAACTTTGAGGCATAGTAGCTTGCAAAACGTGTATTCTCTGCCTTAGGACAGAACCCGGACACATAAGACGTTTTCAGTCTATTAAAAAGTACTCTGTGGACGTTTTTCTTATCACAGTCCTTTAACTCACCAAGATCAATCGCAAAGATATTCTCACAGACCGATTGTAACGTTACTTTCAATAAAATAACAAAATAACAACAATAAAGTGTCAAGTCAAACCACAGAAGTAATAGTATTAGGGACTTATTTATTTCCCCCACGTAAACCTCTTCCGTCACACGGTAAACAAGCAAGGGTCAGTGTATGTCGTAAACAAGCCGATAATGATAACCACGAGAGTAGCGAACAACGAAAATAAAGATAAAGATTATCTTCTAAAAAGAGAATATTGGTCATAGCGACCATTCTATTCATCATTATTGCACACTAAGTAAATGAATATGTATTCTAATAAAAAAACGTACAAAAAAGATATTAAAATACTTACATATAATATTATAAATCCCGAACCCCATATATTTGAAGTAAGCCGACTAATGTATGTAGTTTGAATTTCAACTTTTTTGGATAACTTTGAAAGGACATGTTATGCCGCTGTATTCATCCTTTTGCAAATTTAAGCTACTACAATCTGCCAAACTTCTCTAATATATTTTCAACTTTATCGCTAGAACAAAAGGTTCAATGTTGATTGGCAAAATTTGATAGTATTTAGTTTGTCTGATAGATACCAGTTTCTTCTTTATAACATCCGTTTCTTTGAATCAAATTAATATGCAAAAATATTTTCTTAATACATTTCCGTTTCAATCGTACGAGCGCTCCTTTATTTCTGCTGGCGATATCAAATAATTAGGTACAGGAATATTGATGTTGCAGTCAGCCATGTATGTAAAACATGGAGCCTTTTAATGGAAACGATGAGCAATAAAAGGAAAAAGTAAACTAGTATTCAGTCAAAGAAGAATATTTTATGCATTGCTTGATCTAAAAGGTTGGTTATAAAGGAAGGACCTGCACAAGATCGTCTGACGGTACAAAGGGGCAAGGAGGGCAGCGCGTTCTTCCGCATCTTTGCTTGGTAGGCATCTTGTAGCATAGACTGGTGTCATGGAGCTGAAACTGGAGCTTTGCGGTCGTAAAACAAAATAAAACGAAACAAATGAGCTCAAAGAGAAACTTATTATATTTTCATTTTCTAGAAAATTAATGTCTAATTATTTTCTCTTTGTATTTTTTTTTTTTGATTTTTCATTCTTCATGCTGCCTGACTGCTAGAGGCTGTACTTTTTTACCCGACTGCGCAACACAAAGGAGTGGTAATGTGTTTCATGTACTCAATTCATAATAAGCAACAAAGGATACCGCTTCCGTTTGAAACAGTATTATTTCTTATGAACCATGTTTATTGCCCAAATTATACGTGGTTGTTTTGATAGGTACAGACGCCAGCACATAAAGCTGTCAAAGTTTCCCAATAAATTTTGAACCTTATACTTTAGCGATAAAGTTGAAAATCTATTAAAGAAATTTGACAGATTTTAGTAGCTTGATGTGCTGGCGTCTGTACATTAGATAGTAATATCGAAACATGAAATAGCAAGATATTTATTTTGAATTTAGATGATTTAAAACGCGCACCCGTTTAATATCCGTATAGCAGAATCCTATTTCCTGGCGAGACAAGACAACATTATTATAATAATGAAATGATCGAGAGATGTATTTCATATTCCGAGATAAGGAAGGGAAGGTGTGACGAACATTCATTTATTATAATAAATAATATACATTCTTAGGAAATATAGGAGAGGTAAGGACATACCTATATGAAATTTTAAGAATTGTAGGTTACTCGAACCCAGGCTGGCACTTTACTTTATGTAATCATCACTGCTCTCAAAACGGTGAAGAAAAACATCATGAGGAAAAATGTCTTAGAACCAAACATTAGAAAACATCTACCGACACACACTGGGCTCGCGTGGTGGTTTACGGCCCACTCCCACTCATAGGAGGCCTGTGTTCTAGCAGTAGGAACATTATAGGCTGATTATGGTTATGCTTAGGAAATAAATATGACTGATTCAGATATTATGTAAGTAATATGTATCTATTCCTCTTGGTAACAAGTCTTACCGGAAAAAACATGTCGTTCTAATTATAACAAAAAATGTATATGATAATGTTGGCTAGCAACAATGTGGATACCTCTACTCGAATATTTATAGAGCTCGAAGTTAGCTAAAGAGAATACCATAGAATAAAATACTCTTCATTGTGTACACCATGCGAATTACGGATAAAAATGTAGAAATTTTACATACGTAGTCGGCCCATAATGTTCCCACTGCTGGGTCACAGGCCCGCTCTCGTTTTGAGAGTGAGTGGGCCGTTATCCACCACGCAGGCCAAATGCGGGCTGGTAGATGTCATATATCTTGGAACTTTTGGTTTTAGGTTTTAGGACATACCGGTTACCTCACGACGTTTTCCTTCACCGTTTTGTGAATTTTACATTGAACATGGCGGAAAGGCGGAAAGAATGGTCTTTATATCCATTGTCCTTAGGTATGGCGTTTAGACAGGGCGCTATGGCGCTCATTGGGGGAGGCCTATGTCCAGCAGTGGACTGCTATAGGCTGATGATGATGATGATGATGATGATGGCGTTTAAAAAAATAACTGACAATATTCTATCAAAGGTAAATATACACATACATAGGTACAAACGTAGTGAAGAGGTTTTATTGTGAAAAAAATAACTAATCCAAGGTCCTCTCTGTACCTGCACTACAAGGTTTTTTTTTTATTAACTTCTATTGTACCTATATCCAATTTTTTTTTCTGAAATAAAAATTCTACAGTTCGCATTTCGATGAAGCCTTCGGAAGTTTTTTTTTAAATATTGTTATAAATGATAAATGATTTATTTTCTGTAAGTAGGTTTGTGTAAACACTTTTACACGTCAATCATATTTTTTTTAAATTAGATGAGGTCGGCGTTTCCTATCTGACTATTCTTAGAAGAAAGGCCGAAACAAACTCAGAAGTCACAGTCTCTTTTAAAGTCCAGACAAAATCTTGGTCAGATCGTGTGAAGACCATGTAGATTGGTGTCTGAAGTGGTTTTTTGAGGAAACCACACAGATTGAGCGGACCTGTCCAATCAGTGCTCGCATTTGTCAAAAATCGTGCAGCTCAACTCAGAACTTGAGGAGTTTAACGATTCGACGAACAATACCAAAGACAGGACATTTGAGTAGGCCGCATTTAAAACTACTCAAACTGCCAGATCATGATTTAAACTAAGAAGGAAAAAAAATTACCCACATAGTCCTCACATTCACTATAATTAAAATAATATAATACCTGTAGGTAGTACATGTCATTGTTTAAGTAAATGGATACTTAAAAAAAAAGAAAATGAATTAAAGTGTAAAATAGCAAAATAAAAACAACATTAATTTATTGTCTAAACTTATTGGAGCAGCTCAATCCCAAGCCTTTTTGTCCTCAATATAATCTTTTACAGTATAATAGGCTTTCTGACATAGTTTTCATTTAAAAAACAAGCAAAGGCATATTAAATATTTGCAGGTTTGGGGTTTGTAAAATGGAGCTACATAAGTTGTTTTGTTAAAAAGTATGTGCCAGTTTAAATTGTCTACTCATATCTCGACTAGACAATAGAATGCAGACTATATTTTGCCGACACTCAACCTACAATTTTCATTTCATTGTAAAGCTAACAATTTTACCAACTTATGCATGAAAAAACTTATGAAATTTTGATTTAGGGATGATTTTTCTAACGCCATCGAGATAGTTTTTTTTATCCGAGGAATAATTTTAAAGTTTTGACAGTTCTTCCATACAAAATCTGTCACACGTCAATTTTGTACCACAAATAAAAATTATCTGTCGATTGAAAAATTTGCCCTTAATCACACGAATATCGAACTTTGAGTCTTGCAAGGTCTTGCTACTTATACTTGTACCTCCCGTAGGTATATTAAATATACCTACGGGAGGTACGAGTATAAGTACCTAGCAAGACCTTGCAAGAAAAAATCCTTCCCTCGAAATTTTCTAGGGAATCATTTTTTAAGTAATAATTGAGATGTTTGAAAATTCAAATGAGACATAATTCTTCCGGCACTAATGGTCATTAGTATTAACTGTATAAAAAATTACACTAACATTTATTAAAAACTAGTATGGCTAGTTCAGTCATTTCAATATGTACTGAATGATGTATTAACAATGAACGAACATTCAAGCATGCACTCGGACGCAATCAAACACGGCTCTATTTTCACTCTTCGCATTTTTGTAAAGGGTGGGTAGGCACTAAAAGTTGACGGCTGCCGTTACAGGGTCCCCCATGGAAATAGCAGAATCAATCATATAATTTGCAGGAATGCTCACGCAAATCGATTCATCTTTCGATTTCCGTCAGAGCACTTAATTGGCACTAAGGCGGGTTTTAGAGCCCTGCTGACCGCACGCTGATGGTCAGCGCTGATGGGTCGATATGCTATATAGCGCTGCTATATAGGTAGCGTTTCTGAGTAATGCTGACCGCTCAGCGCTGACGGCTCATACGTTTCGCTGTCCGCGCCGACGATCAGCGTGCGGTCAGCGCGACTCTAAAACCAGCCTAAAGTGAAGATCTCCGGGATTAATAAAAATGTTTTAACTCATTCACTCTTTCGTACAATTTTGCTTAGATGTTGTCCTCAGGGAATGGTTTTTGTTTGGTAAAATAAAACTTCATTTTACGGGCGACCGTCAGAGGTGTAGAAAGAGGAATTGTGGAGGACTCGTCTTTTTGTGTGAATACATAACGGACTTAATTTTATTGTAGCTTGCACGTTAATTGAATAACGCTTTGTTTTTATTTTCAAAACGGATTGTTCTGTTTAATTTTGTTTGTTATAATGTTCTTGTAGCAGTCGTCTCATACAGATATTGTTCTTTATTTAAAAAAGTGTGGAAAACGCTTAATGCCAATACAGGGAACCCCAGACAATAAACTACGGTTAAATATTTATTTCGCAAAAGAAAAAAGGTTTTAACAATATTAATTTCCTTGCTTATAGGCAACATTTAGTAACTAGTCCGTAGATGGTGGGTCGCACCTAAACATCTTTACCCTCGACTAGTTAATGCGTGCTTATTTTGAGGTTCCGCTCTTTGTGGTAACTACTAACGAGCAAAACTTTACCGACTTTACAACATATGTTTTCTATAACAAAGTCTTGTTATTAACAAAAACATTAAGTATACAGGGGGCTGGGACACCCCCTAGCATAGAAATTAAAAGTCCGTTATAAAAAAAAAAAAATCGGTAGTTTCATAGAAAAATGAAATACCTATGCGGTCAAAATGAATGGAGCAGCATTTTTGTTAACAACCTTATGAAATATTTCAGCGCAGCGGCGCGCGGCGTTGAGAATCATGTACCTACTGAAACCATGGTAACCGGTTGCGCGTCGATTTCCTTGCCACCCTTTATAAACCGATTACTAGTTTGACCAGCACCCTAATAGCGTAACATACTATCAGCAGGAATGGGTTTCATTTTGACAGTTCATCAATATTCATAGCGTTATTTACGTTGTCAGCAGACAAATTTTTCGAACATATGAAGCAATGGATTAGCAATATCCTTCAAAATGATTCAGATTCTGATCGATGGTGTGTTATGAAATTACGGTGCAGTATAAATTTAACATTTCATTAGTAGGACTCTTCTCTCTCACAGTGTTGAGACTAAATTGTATTTTTTTATTGTTAGCCCTTAGTGTTTGGCCAGACTGGGGCGCGGGCGCGGGCGGGCGCGGGCGGGCGCGGGTGCGGGAACGCGGCCGGGCTACCTGTCCGCACTGAAGCGCGGCTGCGTTCTGCGTGTTGTCGTGTCCAATATTTGTCAAAATATAATATGGATGAAGAAGACTTATTTTTACTAGAAAAAAGCTCGAACTAGTTTGAGAATCGGTACCTGCGCCAGCCGCCCACGCCCGCGCCCGCGCCGCGCACCCATTGCGGCCGCTTGTATGAACGAGCTGTGGCGTGAGTTGCCCGCGCCCTTAGTGCTTCGCGTGCCCACTATGAACACTCAAAGGAAGTTCATATATGTTTGAGTTTGCCGCGCCGCACCCGCCTCGCGCTCGCGCTGCCAGTCTGGCCAAACTCTTACTGTCCCTCAGGACCGAAATATTAAACTCCAAGCTGCTAACTAAAAATATTCCATAGGAAAAACCAACTACCGCCTTGTTCAAACAATCAGACCAAAGACTCAACGCAGTGCAGTGGAGCGATTTGCATTTAATGATAAAATGAGTATTATTAGTAGGTAGTATTCATTTTCCTTAAATATACTTTTCTAATGATTGATACAGCTTCCTAATTGCGTAACATACTATGAATCTCAATCTGAATAATTTTGAAGGGTATTGCTATTCCATAACTTCATATGTTCGAAAAATGTGTCTGCTCAACAACGTAAATAACGCAATGAATGTTGTTGAACTGTCAAATTGAAGCCAATTGCTACTGATAGTGTGTTACCCAATTACCCCGCCGCGCTGGTTCACAACACTCAGGTACGCAATATGCTGGATATTGAAACACGTGCCATCGCACATTGAGATGAGCTTCACCTTTTATTTTTAACTAGCCTCTGCCCGCGACTTCGTCCGCGTAAAATTTCTTGTACCCCGGAGCCGCCCCGTCGTGACGCATTGCCTGCCCGCGCTATATTTGGGTTCTTTCTTACTTTTTTTGTTTTTGCTCGGATCCTAAGAGTCGTAACTTCTCCTAGTCCTAGGTTTTTACAAATGCTTTTTTTAAATAGCCGGTGCTAGGTTTTTACAAATGCCCTGGACCCCACACTAGGATTCCCTGTGTCGTGGGAAGTGAAGTAAAAACAATAGAAGAAAAAAATATACTTAGGAACCTGAGTACAGTGTTTATAACGAATAGCATAGCCTTTATCAAGTGCAAAAAGATTTTTCAAATCTTGTACCGTTTCAGATCGCGCGTTCAAAAAGCAAACAAACACACTCTTCAGCTTTTCATTAGTATACAGATATGCATTCTCGGAATAATAATTACGAACCCACTTTGCTTACAAAGATGGATGAGATTAAACCAGCGCTCGCATATTGCATGTGAGGTTTTTTTCCTGTTATTCAAAACATTATTAAATACTTCATAATAAAAAGAATCGAATGTAATGAGAACTGCGAGTGTCTCTCACAAACGTAAATGAGTAATATGAAACTTGCAGAATGTAATATTATTAATTAATTATAAAAAAAGCAGATGGATTGTGGATGTTAGATTAATAAAATTCGAATGAATGTTACTGGAATATATCATATTTGTTTACTGTTCTTAAACACAAGTCTGACATAAACAGCTTGATGATTACCAGTCATGAACAGCACAAAAATCCTGAAGAACGTGAGAAGTTTGCTGAAATTTCCTAAAAATCAGAAACAAAAATCTGGGGTCTATTATAGAAACAGCTTCCATTAACGATTACAAGGGTTTGATAGAAATTGTAACGCATACGAAGCGGATTCCTCTCCGGATTCCTTTCTTGATAAGTTTGCCTCGTTTCTGCACGATTTGCTACTGATTATAGTCCTGCCTAAATGAATTCCGAAGGCGCAAAAAAAAAAAACTTTTAAGGGCCCTACTCGGCTGTCGCGTCGCGTTTTTATCACGTGAATTAGCTTTTAACCTAAGCATCGGTCGTGCGGAAATATTAACGAAGCTAGTATCGTGTGTAATACGTGTTACACTACGCTGGCTACATTTTGCATGGTTTTTAGGCATTTGGGATTTTATGGAAATAAGAATGAAAAGATGATTGGCGCTTGCAGTTGCTGGTCATTATTATGGTCAGCTAGAGTGTATTTATAGAGTTAGACATTTTGGGGCCGCGGTGTAGAAAGACTACAAAAAGCTAAGTAAATAATTTAAGTACCATCACTTGCACGAAACTAAACCAAATAGCCGAATTAATAGGCAGGATCAGAATAAATGTTTTGACAAAATCAGAAACATCTCGACATTTCCTAGGAATGTATGTAAGTAGTAGTTTATGCAAGTTCCATAGACCCTACAGGTAATATCAAATTAATCAATAAAATTAATGGGAGATCGGTCGGAGAAGGCAACGTACAGGGAAGAGTGGAAAGCTTTGCAAAAGACTTTTGCCCAGCAGTGGGATAATACTATCAAAATTTATGGTTCATTGTTCGTGCACTACCTGAGTACAAGTTTAGCATTATGTTCGTAACTAGTGTAGAGGAAATAAAATTTTATGTTATATAAACTAATATTATAAAGAGGTAAAGTTTGTAAGTTTGTCAGTTTGTATGTAGGGGGTAATCTCTGGAACTTCCAGTCGGATTTGAAAAAATCCTCTTGTTTTTGATAGCCTAATTCTTGAGGACGGCTCTAGGCTATTTAACATCACGCTACCACCCTTAGGAGCCGAGCAAAAAGAAAAAAGTCAGAAAGAACGCTAAGCATAAACGGAGTAATAGCGGTTTTGTAATTTACTATTAACAATTCATTAATATTAGGGCGTTTATCTTGTTTGTACACCATCCTAATACATATTTCCAATAGTATATAAACAGTTGTTACATTTAATTGTATATAACAAAATAGTGGTAAATGAACAGACGTTTGATTGTTACGAATTTAGAAGATTATTATTTACTTACGTGACTTGTTAACTCTTCAAAATGTCTACGTTCAGGTGTTCTAAACGTGAAATAATACATACTTGCCTATATCGAAGGAGGAAAAACGACTGAGGCATTATCAACAGTTTTGAAAGAAAATTATCATGTACCTATCTGAAGACAACGTAAGTTTCATCCTCAGTGATTTTAAAGACATATTATTCCCGCTTTTAATAAACGATGGACGGAATCTTCAAGGAAAAACGAAATATTTTTAATGTAAAACAGTAATTGGTTGGAATCAGAATATTCAGTAATTTTATCGAACTCTGAAGACGTTACAACAGACTCCACACCATCATCTGATCTACTTCTGCTGGAAAACGTGGGAGACCGTGCGTATCTTATACAGACTCGTCACAATTTTAATGAATATGGATTTGAGCACATCTACAATGCATATCTTCAAGGATTACGTTCGGTACGAGAAGGAACAGAAGCAAAACTTGTGGTAAATTATGGGCTTGTCAACAAACAATAGCATTGTTCGTGAAATAGTAGGTCGTTCGCCGGATAGATGATTAAGTAGTTAAGTAGCATCGCCATACAACGTGGTAATGCCGCCAGTCTCTTACATTACAGTCATTACCAGTCGACAGCGATGCGGATGAGTTTTTCGACGCTATTTTCTAGTTTCTGTATAGTTTTAGTTAGGTATGTTAGAATTGAATTTTGTTATTTTTACCTGTCTAAATAAATATTACCTACTTATTTGAAAAAAAAAAGTTAAGTAGCTAATTCTAGACACTTTCGTTTACTGCTTTGTGCCTACAATATAATGAAATGACTAACAATACTGATAAAAACAAAACGACACTTAGGCGTCAGACTGTCAGTGCTGTGCAGAAGACTGCATTGCCACGTTAAATGGCATTGCAATTTTTTTTGGCCCAAGAACTACCCAGCCTGGTCACTTGATGTGTCGACCAGTCGCCAACGAGAACTTTCCTTAAAATATGTAATTATATTTTACAATATCATGTCTAAGTAGGTTAGTGAACGCTGCATGTTTAGTGGAACTTGTTCCTAATTGTAAGTAATGAAGTACCTGAAAGAACTAAGCGGGAACTTTCACAGCAATGGGACAAAATACGCTGAAATTAATTTTGAAATATTTTGCAAGGCAAAAACACTGAAAGAGAACACGTTAGTATTTTGGGAGCCCCCCTTAAATATTTATTTTATTTTTAGTATTTTTTGTTATAGCGGCAACAGAAATACATAGATTGTGAAAATTTTAACTGTCTAGCTATCGCGGTTCTTGAGATACAGCCTGGTGACAGACAGACGAACGGACGGACAGACGGACGCACAGACAGCGAAGTCTTAGTAATAGGGTCCCGTTTTTACACTTTGGGTACGGAACCCTAAAAAAGCGGTGATCGCATATTCCCGCGCGGCGATCACTTTGTAATAAGACGTGCATTATCAACTTGAGTCTTGTCTTTTTTTAGCATTAGGTACTTAAGGTGAAAGCTCGCCAATTTCAAAATTTCATTGAAAAGAACCTTAGTGAATTTCGCGGGATAGGTACAGTCAACAAAAGAGATAAGTATAATGCAGGATCGTCGGATATAGTTGAAGTTTAGTAAGAAACCGATGGATGTTCTGGAAGAAAATTAAATTTTATTAATAGAAAACAAACAGCTCATTTATCAAATTAAATTTCAGTCGACAACATCCACCGGTATCTTACTAAACTTCAACTATATCCGACGATCCTGCATACTTATAATCTCTTTTGTTGACTGTACATTGTTCACAAATTCTCAACTTCAGATTCTCAATTCGGAAAACACTAAACACTTGTAAGTGGGGAGCTCCTCCCCAACTCATAAGTTAACGCCATACCACTTATGAGCCGAGCTATATCGGTCAGGCAATTTGGGGGCGAAAGTTGTCACATTACGGGTTCCAAATTACTCAGGATGGTCAAATGCCTCTCAGATATATTTCCAGGGGAAAAATCTATCTGTAATTTTCCGTATAGGATACGGTTTTATGATGACCATCATCATTTGCAATCCTTTTGAGTAACATTTATGGTTGTGAAAAGGTCAAAATAGGAAGTTTGAATAATGTTATTAAAATATTGGTATTGCAGCTGTAATAGTAAGGGATGGCTTTGATATTGTGAATTTAAGAATATTATTAATTGTTAGATAATATCGTGACAATGACAATTTAACCTAAGGGCCTATTTTTCCAGCTACGGCGAATAAGTGTAAGTAAAATTACTTTGCAGATGACAGAGACTCTATACAAACTCTGATCCATTTTTACCCGACTGCGCAACGCAAAGGAGTGGTAATGTGTTCATCAGCCTATGTATGTATGTGTTTGTATGTTCCTTTGAAGCACAGACCAACAGACACAGCAGACCAAACGCCTGGGCCGATTTTTATGATTCACACGTCAATCGATTCCTCTTAGTCCGGCGAGTGTCACTAAAGACATGACGTTAGTGAAAATTCAATATGGCGACTACTATGTATGTATGTATGTCTCCAAAAAAAATTTTTTTTTTCAAATCCATATTGGGGTATCAAAATAAAGGGCTTTAAAAGACGATTACAAAAATATAAACAACTTATATAGTTAAAAGTAATTCGAAGTGACAAATCGTAAAAAACACGTAGGTACCAAGAACTAAATCGTCAGCGAAATATTTCACATTTAATTTTGTAAACTAAAAAGCTGGAAATAATAAAAAGTTATAAAAAAAAATAAAAAACCTGACTGCGGTAAAAAACTTAAGTAAAAAGAACTGAAAAGCTATTTATTTTAAATATTTTAAATTAAATAAAAGTTGGAAGCAGGCGGGACCCATTTGAATTTGAAAATATAATAAAAATGGTATGGGTCCCGCCTGCTTCCAACTTTTATTTAATTTAAAATGGGCTTGTTTTTAGGGTTCCGTACCTCAAAAGGAAAAACTAAACCCGGATAAAATCACTTCCTAACAGACGAACAGAAAGACGGACGTCTGTCTGTCCGTCTGTTAAGACCCTTTTTTCAGGAACGCGTGGAAATATCAAGTTGAAATTAAAATCAAATACTCAGGGCTGCAATCCCTTAGAGCATTGAAAAAATCAAACTTCTAAGTCAACGCAATCAAAAGATATTTTTATGTTTCGTTTATGCCGCATATCCTGCATAAAGGACGACGACACAGCATCTCATGTGTTGCTAAACTGCCCGATGCTCGCCACATACAGGGCAAAGTACTTCGGTAACCCACGTACCCTTCCTGAGATATACAGTAACACTGAGGCGTTGCTGACCTTCTTTGAAGACCTGGGGTAGTTCGAATAACCGGTTTTCCATCCGTACGCAACATACGTGTTTTGACGTGGAGTTGCGGATACCAGCCCGTATACCTGAAGGAGACAAAATAGATGTTATATTTGGCATTACGTCTGGGAGCTTTTCGAGTCCCGGAATGTGTTAATTGGTGAACAGGTAATATGATTTTATGAACATTTTAGACTTAAAGGTAAACAAATACCAAGACTTCGTCCAAGAAAAGTGGTTTTGAAAAAAAATGGTTGATATCGCACAGTTTTTATTCGGTCGGCGAATTTCTGAATAAAAAATCTTGTCAGTCCTACCACTTCAGAAATGCATTGTAATATTTTTTAAATTATTTATCTTCCTTTGTTAATTTAGTTAACTGTACGTTATTAGTATGTTACTGCATGTTGTTAACACATACCTACTTCATGTATTAAATATTTGCATGCCATTATTATATGGCGGAATGTGTCTTTGCACTATACAATTTTATATTATCATCTTTTGTACCTACCACATTTTAAGCAAATAAACGATTTTGATTTTGTTTGATTCAAGAGCTCCTCTTGTCTACTCCTTTGAAAGTTGATTATAAAAAAAACCCCCGTGACGACTCATTCGGACTCCATTGTTTAAACCTGTCGTCTGCACTATTATTGTATGTTTGTCCTTAATTAAAACTTTTATAGCAAGAATAAATAGGTACCTACACCGTCTGTTTATGTAAATGACAATGGCTGAAGACTAAGGTATGAAATGTTTTAACAATTGGTCAACATTAGCATGTCATGTAATAACCAAATGATAGTTCTTTAGCATTGTATTGCAATTGAAACATCATGACCACTTTATCATGTACCTTCAGTTAAATCCACTCTGGTTGTGCCTATGACTAATTAATATGAACTATGGTATAAAATGCAAATCAATTATTTGTTTACCTACACACTAAATAACAGTCGTATGAATGTCATTGTTTTTAGGGACTTTACATTACGTTTCATCTATACTATAATTATATAGGTACTAAAATATTATAGCATAATCAGCGTATAATGTTCCTACTGCTGGGACCAGGTCTCCTCTCAGTGAGACGAAGTGGGCCGTAATCCACCTCGGGGGCCTAGTGCTGCTTGTTAGATGTCACACGTCTGCGAATTTTGATTCGAGGACATGCTTGTTAACTCACGATGTTTTGGATCACCGTTATTCCGAGCAGGGGTAATGAAATAACTTATACATAGTCATGCGCCTGACTGGGTTCATATCTACGACCTACAACTCGTAAGTCATGGCTGTTACCACTGAGCCACCGCTGCTACTAATACCGCCGATACTAATATTATAAAGGGGTAATATTAAAAAAATATTCTTCAGAAGTACTAATCCGAATCCGAACATTCATTCACTAATGGGAAGCTACAGTACTGCCGAGTGTTAAAGGATAATTATATTTTATGTTAAAACAAGAAATTACTAAAAGCTAGATTTAATAATATAGAAATCATAAAAGCGCAATTACATCAATGCATGATTGCAGGCTGAATTCTTTATAATCTTTCTTGACGTCAATTTATAGCGGCATAGTTTTTAATAAACAACGTGCAACGGACGCATAAAAGTGGCATAATTAAACGAAGCAACATTCGCACACCCCGACATGCACTGCTTTCTATGCGAGAGGGGTGCTTCCTAATTTCCGTCGCGGAAAACTTATACGTATAGTATGAAAGAACGAAAAAGTTATCGCAACATTAAATCGAATGCAAGTGTATTTATATCTTAATGGTGAAAAGTATTTGAATGTTATCAAAATGCATTAATTTTTATCATGATTTATATCCTCTCTTTAATATTTATAAGACTTTTCATTCAAGGTATCAGCAAACTAGATTGAATTCTTGTAACTTCTGCAATAGAAGGAAAATGTTTCCCTTTTAAGTAAAAGCCAGTATCGGATATTAATTATTTCTAGGGAACCGTCACTGTGTGTTTCTATATCTCATGATTTTTTTATAGTAGTATCGGATATTAATTATTTCTTGGAAAACGTCAGTCTGTTTCTTTAGCTTATGATTTTGTTATATGATCCGTTTGCGACTATCTGCGATTATTTCCAACAGTAAAACTGTGATGGCCGAAGAGACAAAAAGACTTGTTGCTTCAACATTGTCATTTCTTTTTTGTGAACACTTTTATTCCCTCTCTCTGGGACCTTTGATTTTTTTTTGGGTTACGACGAAAAAGGTTATCTGTATCAACTGTATGGCTGACAAATCGTTGGTATGTAATAGCAGAAAATAACCAGGGGAAATTGTAGCCTTGTAAACCAATGGAGTAGAGAACGAACTTGTGCATATTGTTTGTAGCCACTTACGAATTTAGTGAATATTTAAAACGAAATTCTAATTCTTTTCATTTGGCTATTGAGGGTAATTTAATAATTCTTGTCGAGAATGTTTCAGTTACAATTCAATAAGGTTATTCAAACAATAGTTGTTGGAAAAAGTAGAAGTTATAAATTGAAAACCTTCTAAATACAGATGAATGCCTTACTCCCTTCCCTTGTGAGTGATTGCTTAACCTGAATAGGGTTTGTTTACACTTTCCTCAGGTACTTCGGAACAGACCATACCTTTAATCAAAGTTCTTCTGTGCTTATAATAACGTTCATCAACATCAGCCTACGGCAGTCCACTGCTAGATATTTATGCAAAGGCACACCATTCAGCTCCATTATCGGCAACTCTCATCCAGCTGCTATGCTACCAGCCGCCCTGTGAAGATCATCGCTCCAACTAGCCTGAGGGCGATAGGTAATAAATAACGTTATTTTGTCATTATTTCCTAGTAGTGCTTAACTGTCCCCACGCCTCCTTCAGAGTTAAAGATTTTACTCAGAATATAGGTACATTTCCAAACAGAAAACTTGTTTATACTTACTTCTGAAGATCTGTGCTTACTTCTACCCTAACCGGTATTCGTGAAAACATTTCCAATTGATTTACCGTGAAGTTTTCAATCGGAAGGCACGATCTTTGAATAGCATTGTTTTTGTGTAGCGTGGTATTCATGAAGGAAATTGAACCCCACAGGCGTTATTATCTCTCGTCATTCAGTGATCCCAACTACATTAGCATGCTAATTAACGTTTTACCAAAGTCAATGATAAAGCTATTTAATATGCTATCCTAAACAAACTAGCGGTGCATTGAATAAAAATAAATAAAAACGAAACCAAAGCAAGATCAGTGTTGTTGATCAAGTCGCTTCATCACATCAAAAGATGTACCTACTACTTTCGTCTTTCAAACACATACATTTAAGTACTTTTTATGTTGACCGTACAAGTTGAAAACAATAGAAATAAAAAAAAATATCTAATCATTTATCGTATTCGGGGTTCTCCGGGACGGGGGCCTCGGGGATCGGGGTACTCAGGGAGTAACTCGTTTTCATAAACATTTAGGGAAGGCCACGAGCAAATTCTTCAACATCAAAAGTATGAAAATGCTGTCTTTGTCGCGTCGATAGGTATATGCGCGCACTTACAAACCCGTAGACTTGATGTGAGAGGCCAATTAAATGCTGAGACAAAGGTTGGTTGTGGGCGTCCTACCTTTAAGGAAAATTGCAGTCGGAAAACTAAATAATTGAACAAGAACCTAGAAACTTTTCTCTTGTACCTGAGTTTACCATTGAAAGAGCACCTATAAGTGAGTAAGATTTTTTTTACTAACTTTATTTGCAATTACAGTTTGCTAGCAATTTATTTTGTAAAGTTTCGTTTACCGAGATAGAAAAGAAGACATACAATGTTGGCTCCTTGACAACTCTTTGAAATTATAATGAATTTTTTAAACAATGGTCCAATCCACTCGGTTTTTTAAACTATTCTGAAGTTCGCCTTAAGATTTCACATTACGTTTCACACTGGTACAAATACTTGTGTTCTTGTTAACTACACTAAGTAGGTACGTAGTAGGTACCTAGTTTGTGTTAAAGATTTTTGTAACGGGTGTTAGTATCCAAACTGTAGCTATACCTACATAACATAATCAGCTTATAATTTTCCCACTTCTGGACTGGACACAGCTCCTCTCTGCAAGAGGGAATGGAAAAATCCACCACGCGGGTCCAGTGCGGGTTGGTAGATGTTTTCGAATTCATGTTTTACTATGCTTTTTTAAACACCTCTTAGCTATCATGATCGGAGTATCTTTCAAGGATAAGATCTTGAAAAGAACATCAGCTAGTTATACTAACTGTCATTGGTAATGTAGATAAATAAATAAATAATAAATATTCAGTATTAAAAATGGTAAAGTATTTATTTACATATAGTCTTAGAAATAATTTACAAAGGTATTGTTAGATGCCTGTACTAGGATAAACCTGTATCACAGGCGTCATGAGTATACTTTATGGTAATTACAGGTCACTATAATTCTTAAGAATAGAAGTCTTGAAATAATGACATAATTTTAATTATTTTATACCTAGTTTACTTAGATACTATTTACCTTAAAGATCAAAATAACAAAAAGTCTTATAATACGTAATTATTTAGTTTGCGTAAAATAGTTTCTTGCACTTTATAACCTAGCTAAACACTTAAGATATGACTTTGCGTCAGCAAAAATTGTTAAGTGGGATAGAGTCAATGTTGCAGAAAATTGAATCACGTTCGAGGCAATATGTTTATTGGATTCTTGCTGCGGGCGATTAATCTACTTAAACATCAACAAAATAGAGGGTTTATAGGCCAGTGCAGTGTTTTGTTGAGTCAGCAGCAGGCATTAAATGATGCTCTAGGCACCCTCGTAGTCGATAGAGTTGATGTACCTGTATTCGAATATTTTCCTAGCAACTCATCACCTCCCGTTTTGTGGATATTGGGCTTTTTAAAGCTTGAGCAAGTTGCACTTTTCGTTATGTCAGCTTTCTTCGTGCACTCTGACATCGAGTGTCCTCCTTCACCGCAGTGACCACACGTAGATTTCAGAGAGGCATTCTCGTAATTTTAAGAACGTTCACAGTCTGATCTGTCTCAATCTGTCAAAAATACCTCTAATTTCCCCACATTTTTGACAAGTTTTTGACATTGATTGTCGCTGAGTTGAGATTGCGAATAGATTTTGAACGTTTTTAATTACGGGAATTGGACTCAGCTGTCTACATGTTTTTGCCGCGTGACCATATTTTTGGCATTTGTAGCATCTGGTAACCAGGGTGAAGTCCCTGACAGGGCATGACATCCAATTTATAAGAAGCCTTGATTGAGATAGTAGGGCTTTACGTAGACCTATATTCTCTGGAACTTCAACAACGTAGTTACAGGTCGACGCATCTTTTCATTTCATTTTCTAAACCAGTCATAAAGTCATCATGACGGTATTTTCGCTCTTGAATCGTATGTATAAAGGGTTTAAAGTAACCTAACCAAACCTAACCTCGGAGTGCCCTTTGCTCGCTCTTGCATCCTATGTCGACGGAGCCCCGCTTCGCGGGGCCCCTATTCTGTGTAAAGGGTTTAAAGTAACCTAACCAAACCTAACCTCGGGGTGCCCTTCGCTCGCTCGCATTCTATGTCGACGGAGCCCCATAGTGGTTTATTAAGGCATAAATAGCGCATTAATTTGCTCGCTAAGATTTAGTGATCATTTACTACATTGACGAATGAGAGATGTATGTTTGAGTCCGGAGTCGGAGGATCCGAGTGGTCATCGAGTATTCCGGGACATCACCAAGCGATGCGGACGAAGTTTTTTGTGTCAAATGAGGTTTTCCCCTTTTTATATACTTGTACACAATCACATATATATTTTAGTGTTAGTGTACCTATATTGTAAAATATTTAAGGTTATCTCGGACAAACCAAGGGACCTATGTTCGAGTTGAAGTAGACGAAAAATAAGTAGGTAGGCTAAGTACAAATGTCATGACTACGTGGCAGTATCCATCGTCATAAATAAGTGTATTTATAATAAACAAAACTGAAAACTTAGTTTTAGTTTCTGTTTTAATGTTTTAGGATGTGACGTCACGTCAAGTCAGTGAGCGTTTTCGTGCTAACTTGGAAAAGTCAACTTTCGATCTGCAAATCATCATCATCAGCCTAGCCTTTTTCCAACTATT
This sequence comes from Oligia latruncula, assembly GCA_948474745.1. Classification (NCBI taxonomy): domain Eukaryota; kingdom Metazoa; phylum Arthropoda; class Insecta; order Lepidoptera; family Noctuidae; genus Oligia; species Oligia latruncula. Next base: position 13,343,064 of record OX419683.1, read on the forward strand.
TTGGGGTCGGCTTCCAATGCAAATATTGTATACATTATATTAGAAATAATTATTAAGTAGTGCATATTTTAAATTTTTGTTATTGATAGGTATCTCAAAGATAAATAAATATATATATATGTAAAATATCTAATATAATATACTAGAAAAGCTCTAGAAATCCCGAAATCTAGTACTTACACAAAAAAATGCACATGTTCCACATTGTGCATTTACTTTTAGGTTACTTTTTTACGTTGATGAATTTGTTTTTTTTTAACAACAATCATTGTTCCTTAAAAGCCAAACAAAATGTTAGTAAGATCACTTGGCTTCCTAGCTATCCAAATTTTAATTCGTACTTTTTTTTAATTAAGCTATTTAAGAGTGGAAGACTTACACGTGCAGATTAATTTTAAAGGGTAGTTGTAACTAAGTGTGTTCAATACAGTAGAGTGGGCTCAGTACAACCCTTTAATAAAGGCCATAATGTACCAGCAGGCGGTAACAACTGTAGCCAAAAATTTCACAGAAACATCCAATCATATTGCTCGATAATAAAAATTGAAAATAATACCCTAAGGTACAAAACTACAAGGCAGTATACATGAGTGACCTTACGAATAACGCAATACTGGCATACAAATATTTGTAGTTGCAATCAACCTGCGCTGCACTTGCAATGTTCGCAGTCACCCCTGGCAGGGGCGAGTGGGGCGAGTGGGGCTCCAACAATACGTACAAACACAATACCCTCACGACGCATAATAAATGCTATTGATTCGCTGACCGATGCTTTAATCCCGCGAATCCCCTCGCGGAAACATATTGCTTACAGCTGAGTCTAATAAAAAAATATCAAGGGGAAACATGTAACCCAATCTACAAGTGTAATAAATAAAAATGACATTTATATTCGTACTATGATAATAATAAATGTTTAATAAAACCCTATAAAACCACATGCAATATATCAGGATTGTAAATATCTTACCAAGGTGTTAAATTGATTGATAGTTTTGAAAAAAATTCGTTCGCGTGAATTTCTTTTTCCTCCGACCCCGTCGCATCGCATCGTCTGCCCACGCTATTAAGTACACAGTTTTTTTTTAGTTTTAAGTACACTTTGTATTACTTATTATAATATATATGTTAGTCTGTAAGGTAATTATTTATCTATGGGCCAAAGTAGCCTGAAAATAAAGGTTTTATTATTATTATTACTTTGTGTTAGCTCAGCGTTCTTTCTGACTTTTTTTTTTGTTTTTTCTCGGCTCCGAAGGGTCGACCCTAGCGTGATGTTAAGAAGAGCCTTCCTCAAGAATTGGGCTATCAAATGCAAAAAGATTTTTTCAAATCCTATCCCTTGTAGTTCCAGAGATTGGCGCGTTCAAACAAACTCCTAAGCTTTATTATTAGTAGGCATATTATAGATTATTTTGCCTCGTTGGTCTAGTGGTCGTAAAGTGCTACTGCTGAGAATGTGGTCTTGAGTTCGATTCCCGGGTCGGGCAAAGTGACATTAAATGATATTTATTTTCTAAATGGGTTTTAAATAACGCTTTTACATGTCAAATAATATTTTTGCGCGAGATGAAGTTCGTGTTTCCTAGCCGACTACTCTGAGAAGAAACATCGAAACACAGGCTCATATATAAAGTCCTTACAATTTTGTATAAAGGCTCCCGCAGACAGGCGCGACGCGATGGTGCGACGTGATTCTGGTAGAACAATTTCCATGAAACACCCTTTTGCTGTTGTGAAAGAAGCGGTAATTGTATATGAATTAATGTCACCATACTGTCAATCTTGACAGTACGGATAGATTGATATTAATACGTATGGTCTGTTTGAAGTTAACAACTGCTGGCTGAACAAATGAACGTCAACCTGTCAATGTTTTGTCAATAAATTGAAGATCTATCACAGTCTTCTGTCTCATTCACTCACTCACTTTTCATATCACGAGATTTAAAAAAAAATCTGTACGATTTTATTTAAATTTTCTTTTATACAAACCATATCCTGATAATAACGAACACAAAAAAAGAATTATCCAATTTAGTGCAGTCGTTCGGAAGTTATGCGCCTACATACAATTCGACGATTCATTTTTATTTAGTTATAATGATGTTCGAATAAATCATGTAATTTCAAAGAATGTCAAATAAGATAATCGAAAAAATCTGTAAAACCGATGGAAATATGGAGAAACTATACGCTTTAAAAGTTTTTGGAAGGGATTATAATAATAATAATAATAATCATTTATTTATCCAGATCACAGAATCCACTTTGTTAGTAATTACATACACATCTTAAACACTAATGTTAGTACATTCATTTGGAAAATTTTGGTAATAATTAATAATAATGTCAAAATCACCATTTATAATGTCAAAATCACCATTAATTATGTCAAAATACTATATAAATATAATACAATACAACAAATTCAAATAGGTACAAAAACAACATTGCAATGTTATTTCAAGGCACGATTTGAAGGCAATACCTGGTCCAGTGCCTGAGTATTAGTCCTTCCGCCCTATCGGCCACAGTGATTGGTCACTACACAGGCTGTGTATGTGTGTGGATTTCTGTCCTTGTCGCGCAATGCGGACAATGTATGACGCTAATAAAAAGTTGCATAGTCTTGACGTCACGGCTAAGTCAGCAGTTATTTTTTATTTTAAAACGTTTATAACTTAGCAATTTTTAAAGTTTTTACACTTTATTGTTGTTGTCTGCACTATTTGCGAACAAATATATTACATAGATTAAAATTAAAAAAATGTCATCATCCCTATTGTTTTATTTTCTTGAAAGAATTCTTTTATGAAGGAAATATTTCCGAAAATATTATATTAATAAAAGTCTGATGTCGCGAAAGAAAGAATTTTATAATGTAATACCGGACATTGTTGCCACCTTGCCGATACTCCTTGCAAGGTATGCTAAGAATGTTTTCCTTTACTCTACATTGTGCAGAGCTTTTTATCATAATAAAATTATTGTAGCTGGTATTATTTTAGAATTCATTGTTAGATCTATACGACATTTTCCTCCATAATTAACCATTATTTTGTAGCCCGTATACGGACTAAGATTTTTTTATTATTTTTTATTATCTATTAATGTCCCACTGCTGGGCAAAGGTCTCTCTGTCTGTATCACCCAAGGACCAATTTTGAAATTGAATTGGAGTAAAAAATTTATACCAATAATTTTACAGCCTAGTACCTACTTATGTCCCACTGCTGGGCAAAGGTCTCTCTGTCTGTATAAGCCAAGGACCAATTTTGAAATTGAATTGGAGTAAAAAATTTATACCAATAATTTTACAGCCTATTAAATACCTACCTACTCTTTTTAAATTTATGTAAATATTGGTACTGTTATAATTTGATAAATGTTACTTCAGATTTTTCAAAATGTATAAAGATTAAACCCTTACCAAATAGTACCTCGCATTCCTTTTGAAAGACATTATGCAACTGCGCCGCGCTGTCTACATTTACACAAAGGGCACATCGGCAGTTTTTATTTTGTTCAATCATTGAAGCGCCTCCCCCAGCGGTGTACTAACAATACTATTTAATGTTTTATTTTGCAATAAAACCGGCGAATGCAGCTGCAGCAAATTAGTTATGCTGGTCTTAGACATGTGTTTTTAGGGTTCCGTAGCCAATTGGCAAAAAACGGAACCCTTATGGATTCGTCATGTCTGTCTGTCTGCCCGTCCGTATGTGACAGCCACTTTTTTCCGAAACTATAAGAACTATACTGTTGAAACTTGGTAGGTAAGTAGATGTATTCTGTGAACCGCATTAAGATTTTCACACAAAAAAATATACGGTCGAATTGAGAAACCTCCTCCTTTTTTGAAGTCGGCTAAAAATAGAAAAAAAAACAATACATTTTGGGGGTTCCCCATACTTAGAACTGAAACTCAAATTTTTTTTTTCTTCAATCCCATACGTGCATACGGGTATCTATGGTTAGGTCTTCAAAAATTATATTGAGGTTTCCAATATCATTTTTTTCTAAACTGAATAGTTTGCGCGAGAGACACATCCAAAGAGGTAAAATGTGTCCCCCCCCTGTAACTTCTAAAGTAAGAGAATGGTAAAACTAAACCAAATATATGATGTACATTACCATGTAAACTTCCACCGAAAATTGATTTGAACGAGATCTAGTAAGTAGCTCGCCGGTGAAAATTTAAAAACATATGATGGTACGGAACCCTCGGTGCGCGAGTCCGACTAGCTCTTGCTCGGTTTTTTTTTCGACGCCTAGCGTACACGAAGAATGTTTTGCTCAACAATAATTGCTACTAATTAAATTATTGTGTTCTTGTGTATTGCTAGTTGTAGATTACCTTTAGTAAATTAACTATTCTGAGACTGGTTAATTAACAGGTATAAAATTTTCATGGGTTGGTTCAGATAACTTGAGGTGGTGGGCGGCTGAGACTATTAAATATTTATTTGGTGCGTTCGCGAAGTAATTAGGACGTGATAGCCTTAACCTAGTTGAAATAATAATAATTTATTGAAATAGAAAGTTATGGCGAGAGAAACTAGTGAGATTTTAGCATTGGAAGTTTTATTATAAGGTATAAAAATCATGCGAAATAAAAGGGTTTTTTTTTTGTTGTGGGTGTTTTCCGGTGGAATTAGTATGTACAAACTCCTAGAGCTTGTACATACTAATTCCATGATCGTATGACATTTTGTTACCCATAACTATGAAATCCCTTTCACAGTTAGTTAGTTATTTTACCTATGATTTTGCACAACTGTGATGCAAAATCATAGGTATAATCTTGACAGGAAGTGATCTTTATTCCCGTTATAATAAGGTTGCCGTTGGGTTGTTGCCGCTGACTAGTGTGTCAAAATAACAGTGATCTTTATTCACATCAAAATAAAGTTGTTGTTAGGTTGCTCCTGTCAGAGGTAAAATAATTGTGAAAAGACTTTTATGAGTCATTTTTAAAATGCACGTTCCAATTCCAGACTACAGCTTGTGCTTAGTTTTGTCGATTAGTTTTTTCTTAATTATAAATTTATATAGCCAAATTATTACTTATTATGCGATTGTGGGTAAGTAAGTGGTAACAGCAGGGATCGATCGCTCAGGTAAAGCTACTTTTGCCCTGGCCGGTTCGTGGATGGGTGACCATCAAAATCTAAAACCATCACAGCTCAGCAGCTCCTGTTATTAAAGACTACGTGGCAGAAATACCTAAACATAATGAAATTCAAGTCTTCTCTCAGGGAGAAAATTATCATTTATGTTAAAGCTGATAAGGGAATTGCGATACGGATTGTCAATATTTATCTGTTGATCCCAAACGAATGGAAGCAAAACAATGACAGTATCAGTCGCCTATTATCTCGGTCGAATTGTAAAAGTCAACAGGGGGAAGTTGCCTGTGGTACACTCAACAGACCGACAACCGACTGATAAACGATTTTATTTTTGTAAGTAGTTTTGTACAAACACTTTTACACCTCAATCTTAATAGAAAAACTAGATGCGGTCCGCGTTTCTTAACTGACTACTCTGAGAAGAAAGGCCGAAACAAACTCGAGAGGTCACACTGGTATCACTTCTTTTTTTGGATCCTCCCGCTCTGGGTGGAGCGGAAGTGAGTGTCAGACTCTTACTGACAAAAACCACCCATGTTCCTTCCTTAGCCCTTTATGTTCCGGGCCACCGGTAACCCTTTCTGACAATCCCGCTGACCCGGCAGGCTTCGGCCCTAAGGGGGTCCCTCCTCGATGCTGACATCTCTTTGAGGCGCGCGTGGAACACGTACGCGTCGTCCGGCACGGGCCTGGTCCTGATCGGACGGTAAGCTACCCATTACTCTCTGCCCGCAGGCCCGCGCCTACGGTGGCCGGGAGTCGTCCCGTGACTCTCGACGCCCGGATCGTCTCCCGCGGCGGCTGGGACGGGAGGCTCTCTCCCTCATCCGTCCCACCACCAAGGAAGTGACTGCCTCCCACTCCCTCTCGCCCCGGACCATGGCTTGCACCAGGACACACTGGTATCAGTTAATATTATTTAAAAAAAGAGTACCTAAAGGTGGAGTATCATGCCGGGTCTTCTCCATCTCCTTAGTCCTTCACTCTTGACAGAGTGGTCATGATAATTTTCTCCATAGGAAACGACAAATGGAACCGTGCCCCTATTTTGACGTTTCATAAGTGTCCATATAGGTTCTTGTGAAATAAAATAATTTCATTTTTGTTTTTTTCCTGTCTGATACACAAATGATGTTTATTTCTGTAAATTGGTTCAAAAAAACTTCATAATCTTAAGCAGGCTTTATAAGGACCATGCAGATTAATATCTGAGATCGTCTTTTGAAGAATGAACCACACAGATTCGAGTGGACCCTGTCCAGTCAGTGCACGCATTTGCCAGTTATCGTGTAGCTCAACTCAGAACTTAAAGAGCTCAACGACTCGGCGAACAATACTTGAACTGCTAACACCGCGCTACTTCAATGATATAAAGAGTCGTCCACATTGTACAAATGCTCAACATATGCGTGCGGATGACCGTACTTGTGGCGCAATTGAATATTAATTTGTCAAGGCTAATGCGTTATTTTGCTATCTTCGAACCGCGATATAATTTATTATTTGGCTTAAGATATTTATTTATTATGTATTGATGTAATTTCAATTTCGGGAATTCTTTGAATTTTTTGTGTTTGTAACTAATCGGCGGCGCCTAAATAATGGTCGGATGGAAATGAATAAATACTTTTATTATTCTTAATGCCTAATTGAAGAATGAAGAATCCCCAAAACAGTACCTACAATGTCTACTGTTTTCGGAAAAAGGGTACAGTTTTTGGAAACTGTTGTTAGTTATTAGTTATACCCGTAGCGTTTTAACTGCCCCGTTGGTCTCGTGGTTGCAAGCGCGACTGCTGAGCGTGGGGTCCTGGGTTCGATTCCCGAGTCGGACAAAGTGTTATTGTGTTTTCCATTAGGAATTTCTTAGTAACAGTCCGGAGTTTGGAAGTCGGCGTTTTAATACCCTCGTGCCACGGAAAACACGTAAAGCGGTTGGTCCTGCGCCTGATCTCTCCCCGGTCGTGTTGGATTGCCGACCCATCGGACTATTAGAGTAAAGGAACAGAAAGTGCACCTGTGTTTGCGTACCTACACACTTTTGTAAGTACTATATATCTCCTGCGAATCTGGCTCATCTCCGTTGAATTGGCCACCGTGACTATAATAATAAAATATTACCTAATGATATAAACCTATACGCAGATTCCGTATTTTCCAAGACAGATTTCTACATAAACAGCTTACGTACTTCAATTACTGCCGGAAACCTTTTAAACGGTGTTTTCGAAGTTTATTTTCAACTAAGATTGCGTAAGATGCTAAATTGCTATGAACTTTTGTGGTAGGGTTTCGTATTTAGACTGCTAATTCTTAATTTTATTTTCGACGATAACTCTCGAAATCTATTGTTAATGGCGCTCCATTAAAAACAAACAATATTCTAGCATAATCTGCCTTTGACGTTCCTACTGCTGGGATACAGACCTCCTCTCTGTGAGAGGGAGTGGGCCACCGTGCGAGTCCAGTACGGGTTGGTAGACGTCACCGTCTTCGAATTTTTCTGGGCCTAGGACATGCCGGTTTCCTCACAATATTCAAAACAAATAATTATTTATAAGTAGTATTATACTAGATTTTGCCCACGACTACTTCCTTTTGGAAGAGAACCACAACCATAAAACATAATATCCTATAGCACTCGGCAATAGTGTAGGTTTCTATCACTGAAATAATTTTGGACTTGTGTTTCCCAGCAACAGGGTTGTGGAGGTCAGAGAGGGAGTTACTCCATGTAAAGTACTGATCTTCACCTGCATTCGGAGATGCAGATCAGTACATACTTGCCTACCTTTTACAAACACAATCGTAACTCTTCGTAATATTAGTTTAGATAGCCTTTTATACTAATAAAAAACAGTACCTAACTTACGCTGTCCCAAGAATATGCTAAACACAAAATCACCGCATAACAATATATCAATTCCTGAATAAAAAACATGGTCTAAGTACGTCATGCATCATGTTTATCAATAAGTCCTTTACTTTATCGATCCGGGCCGGAACGGCGCCGTAGACCCCTCTTTTAACTAAGTGTTATTATTTGATGCGGTAATGTAAACCTTTGTGGGAAGGGAACTCGGAGGGTCGGAGGAACCATTGTGAACAAGTGCCGCGCGAAACGGCGATTTTTTCGCGGATAATACCATTGATTCGTGAATTAACGATGCAAGATATTGTGTTGTAGCATTATAGTTGATATTCTCGGTTTATACAGGACCCAGAAAAATAGGTCAAAATACTTGGATTTCAACAAAGATTTATGTAAAAAAAAAAACACGTTTGTTAGATTAGACTTACCTTGAATTAGTTATTGTTCCTTGAGTGCTGTCTATTAATCTGGGCACCTATTTTATTGGAACCTTGTTGAAAAGTTAACGATTTTACGCTAACTAAAACAATTACCTCTACGTATCAGAAAAAGATCAAGTTACTCTTTAAAACGAAGGTTTTCATGTCATGTTATTTATAAAACTCTTTCTCAAGATAATTTTACAGTCGTAAAATGGATTCTGTACAAACGGTTAGCGCTCGTTCCGTTTGCATTGTGATGTTGACCACAAACCCCTTCCTCAAACGAGTTGCGTAGAATGATAAGATACTATCTTCTCTTCGGGAAAACTTTTTGGAATTATTTTTAACTTTGGGCACAACGAAGTACTTTGTTTTTTTTTTCCTTGCTACTACGTCACACTGGCTCGTTAGCCAAAAAAAATGAGGTTCTTAAAAAAAACGCAAGTAAGTATTTCAGTTTTTTTTACTATATCTCTAGGTAAAGATCTAAGAAAACTTATAGAAGAAAACTGTAAACATTTATGTCACACCAGACGTTCCTACTTATTACTAAATGTCAAATGTTGTAAACCTACAACAAACAAATATATAAATGTTACGGCTAATGACCGAAGTGCGGCTACACCTAGTTTTAACCAAACCTAACCTCGGGGTGCCCTTCGCTCGCTCTTGCATCCTACGTCGACGGAGCCACGCTTCGCGGGGCTCCTATTTCTGTGTTTTAGGGGTTTAAATGAACCTAACCAAACCAAACCGAACCTCGGGGTGCCCTTCGCTCGCTCTTGCATCTTATGTCGTCTCCCGAAATACACACGAACCGCATGTGGCCGGCTAAAACAAGGTGTAGCCCCACATCGGCCGGCTAAAACTAGGTGTAGCCGCACTTCGGCCGGTTAAAACTAGGTGTAGCCGCACTTCGGCTATTAGCCGTGACATATACACAAGTTGGCAACACCTGGATATAGAATCACCTATCGGGTGAGTGACTTATGGCAGTCTTTAGGAGACAACTATTTCTTTATATTGGAACTATTGACGAGGGGAAGAAAAATAACGGCTCTTCCGTTGGGTAGTAGGGGTTGGCGACATCGCTCTGGAATATACATATAATTTTTATTTGATGTCAGTTTTCTTTTATTTTATATTTATTGATGAATTGATTCCTACTTTTAAAGTCTTGCCCGCGAAATTCGTACAGAATTATAATCATTACAATCAGTAATACAACTTGTTAAGTTAGTATAATTCCCAAATGTCAAGATTTCATGAAATAGTCATTCTTGGGGATTACTTGGTCTTAGAGAGTTGTGTTGACGACTATAATGATTATAATTATTTAAATACATATTTGTTACGGCCGCGAATCATATTTTAATCAACTACAACTTAATACTGACCAACAAATTGCAAAAAACGTAAAAAAATTGAATTTCGCGGGCTATCCTGGCGCTTTCGAATTATGTACATAATTGTAGCAGACAAGACTAGATACTTGTTGAGTATCAAGCTCCAGGTATGCTGCCGGTGGTCCTGACTTGGTAATAAAAAAAATATAACTATCTATGTACACACATATAAATAGACAAGAAGACAGAATCAGAAAAATAAAAAAAACAAAGGAGATGCTTATTTCTGAAGAAATCTCTTTCAGCATACCTGTGATAGGAGAGTACCTACCTAGATAAAAAGAGATATAGACAACGTGTGTAAGAGAAGAAGAGAAAACTAAATACTTTTAAAAACAATTATCTTATCTAATTTGAATATAAACATAGGTACAATATGAGAATATATTTTCATACATAGGTACATACTTATAAAATAAGTACCTATCATTAGAATATAAATATAGGTAATGTAATTTAAATAATAAATACCAACATTTATGCAATTATGTCTTTTTTTTTTTTTAATACCGCAACAGTTGGCAGTCCCTATGTACTACATTGATTGTACAGTCCTGTCTTTATCATATTTTCCGTCACTAGACACATATCTAAAGAATAATTGTTGAAGTAAATATACAACGAAATTCCCAGTTATTTTAATCAAAATGTCCGACGTTCCGTTGTTATAAAAAACCTGCAGTCAAAACAGAAAATTCAATTACACCAAAAATTCAAAAAAAAAAACAACATTACACAAGCTGCCATTTTCAGCCACCAGAAGTAATTGGAAGTATGAATTGAAAACAGCAGGTAACAGTGCCTTTTACTTTTTTTTACCTGCGTCGAAAAGCTGAAATTTTTGTAACATCGGTAGTGCATTCCTTTTGACGGACATTTTAGCCCTTGGTCTCGACGATAGCGGGGAGACGGGCGTGCGCGGTTAAAGTATGTAGCTTTTTTATAATTTTTCGGATTTCTGACCTACCTTTCATGTTCTACTTCATGATTCCTATGGAAACACAGATGACGCACTTTGAAGTTTCTGTTATCAGAGAGAAGTCTTACAGTAAAGCTATTCGCCGCTGGATGTAATTGCAACACCCAGCAGCGGGAGGAATTGCGGGTGGTCGTTTCTCGGTTAATGACCATAAAGCAATGACTTTTTACAGCATAATAAATATTAACTATTTGCATGTCCCTATGTTTTCCTTTTTGATGATAGGTACATTATTTTTATAAGCACTAGAACCCTCAAAAAAAATGCCGTTTTACACCGCTGTCAACAGAGGCCTAGTATACAAATTTGACAACTATTAATGAAAAAAGAAAAATAGGGACACAGTATAATAAATATTCTTCTTATTCAGTTAATGAAATCTTTTAAATTGGTCCAATATTGGAGGAGGAAATAGGCGAGAGCCAAACCTCGAAGTATGACTTTTTTACTTAGACTTTTTTAAAAGTCTCACCGACCGCATTTCCTCCTAAGCCAGGTAAAGAATTCGGGGAAACAACATGAAATGTATCACTAATAAGTTGTCTGTATGAATGCAATGCAACATGTAACACAACAACTACTTAGGTGAATTTGTTTCAACGTGTGTTACATTCCATGTTTCGTATCCGTGGTTTAACCAATCTTTACCCGGTATTGAGTATAGACGCACATACGGTTTTATTCATTGCGGTAATGGACCTAAAAATAAACAGCCGACCTCCAAAAAACAGCAAATGGAAAAATGACTTTGATTTCGGAAGTCTTTAGTTCTGAATTTTCCTTTTCAGCCACCGACTTCCAAAATTAAAGCTGTTTGTCACTATATTGTGTTTTTTTTGAAGTAGGTTGTTTTAATGTGTAAATATTTTATTTTTTTATTTTTTACATATTTATTATTGTACTCACCATGATAAAAATATGAAATTAAAAAACTTTTCTCGTTACTTACCAATACTTGCTATGTAAACAACACTAACCGGAAGTATTATAACATCATCAACATACACCAAGTGGATTAAATACTTAGCGAGGCTAACTCAAAAACTACACAAGTAAAGTTAATAAAATATATGTGTGGGATTCAATTTACATTTAATATATAAAATTTATTAATAGAAAAACAGCTCGTTTATCAAATTAAATTTCAGTCGACAACATCCATCGGTTTCTTACTAAACTTCAACTGTATCCGACGATCCTGCAAACTTATCTCTTTTGTTGACTGTACATTAACCATCGACTGCAAAAGTAGAAGAAGCCAGTCAGTTAACCAATTAGCAAGGTGATAGCGAGGCTAATTGGTTATGATGGGTTAGATGTACATCGTAGCAGCCATTTTAAGGATTCTTACGAAGGAACTTAATGAATAAAGTTTTATTTTTGGTGATTTTAGGTGTTTACAATTTATATGAACTTGGTGCAGTACAGGATATTATTATGTTTGGTGTTACGATACTTGAATGTATGGCAAATGATATTCAGTGTTATGTCGGGAGAGTCTTCCTTTACTCGTCAAACCGTAAAAGGCCTTCTTTGCATTTATGGGCGAGTGGCCCCTTTACCTTGTGACCTACTTTTTGTTAGCCCTCTGTACCGTTTTTAACCTGCTCTTTTGTGTATCTTTGACCTTTATGCTTTGTTTTACTAAGTACCATGTATTATTTGGTGTGTGTATAATAAGCATTTTGCATTTTACTCTTAAATTGTTTACAGCCATAGGTAGGCTCGGCAAAGACAATCAGTCTAGATAAACTTCTCTGAAACCAGTTACGATGCTGAAAGCTAGCAGTGATGGCTCAGTGGTAACATCTTACGAGTTCGCGGCGGCGGCGTGCCTAGAACCAAAAATTCGAAGACATCTACTAACACTGGCCCCGGTGGTAAACGCGACGCGATTACACTCCACTCCCACTCCCTCTCACTGAGACCTGTTTTCCAGCTGTGGGAACCTAATAGGCTGAATATATCATCATAAAGGTTTCTCTATCATGTTTTTTTTAAATATAATGGCGCAGCAAGTGATCCCTGTTTTGTTACTAAGTTACTGAAATCACCTTTCAGATGATCTAAAGCACATACATCTTTTATGGGGTACTGTGTTAAATGCTACAACAAAATACCTTGTTACAAATTGCAATTGAATGAAAGAAAATTTAAAACTCATATTAAAAGTACACTTTGTAAACAAGGATAATTATTACAAATTAGAGGATTATATCCAAGATGCTTGGAAACATGCTGGTTCTACTCAATAGGACAATCTAGAGTCAAGACAAAATCAAACTGGTTCCTAATTTAATTTATTTATAAAAAAAAATATGACATTGATTTTTACAATCTGTGACTACATTAACTCACACACTTGTTAAAATTCTAGGAAAATCATCTACTTTTACAATATTTGTAAATATGTGAGCACCATGTATCTATCACATTTACCTGTCATTGCTTCATTTTTAATTCTTTTTACCTTTTGTGGTAGTTAACTTTATTCCAGGTGCATCGTCTTCACACATAATTATATTATGTATACAAGACCTTGTAAAACATTTTAAAAGAGTAACGGTGGAGTTTCTTGCCCATTCTTCTCCATACGAAAACTACCTTTTGGAATGGGCGACTAGAATCAATTCTATTTAGTTGTAATTTTTGACGTTGACGTTCTTTTGAACATCAAAAATTACAACTAAATAGAATAGCACATTAATGGCACTTTTGAACGTCAAAAATTACAACTTTTTTTTTTTATTTGAAATAAATGATTTGACTTTGACTTTGACCGAAATGGTCCGCAGAGCGTCGCTTCGATGATTAAGTGACTAATCTGATGACAGAGAAGATGTCAGGAGTGCCGCTGTCGTACCACTTCCACGACGACCAGCTACAGTCAAGTCATTCACAGTTATTTTACCTATGATTTTGCATCACTGTCAAAATCACAATGATCTTTATTGTCGTTATAATAAGATGGATGTTTGGTTCCTGCGGTCAGGCGTTAAATAACTATGAAAGTACTGAATATTCCAGCATAATCCTGATGATATTGAAGCTGCTGAACCACCAATACTATGACTACTTTTGGTAAAGGCTATCCTGCGCCGTTAAATATTAAATTCTATATGTGCCATAAACATAGAGTTAATTGAATGGGTCTCCTGCGGCGTTGGTTAAATAAAACCTTGTCATAGTACCATGTCATGTCCCACGGCAAACCACAGGGGAGGTGATTCAGGTAACATTCAATATTTGTGGTCAACCATTAAACTTGCCATTGGAAATTATACCACATCACTGAAGAGATTAAGTTGATTTTGTGTTCAGTAAATACTGAATTTGATACTCATTTTCCGCAATAATAAATAATAGAAAACTGAAAGCGAGTGCAGGATACTTGCTTTAGTTGCTTTGTATTTAAGGGGATTACAGGACCTAAACGCAAAAAATGTAAATTTTAGAAACAATAAAAGTATAATTATAAGATCGACTACACAAAATCAGAAAAATACATAATATTCTTCAGGATATATTCTAGGTAGATAGTGTGTTGAAAACATAATACAACTAATTTGATACGATAGAAGAAAATCATGAAGATACCTCAAAAAACGTTCTTTTTATAAAAAAAAACCATACTAATATACATACAATCATTCTGATTTTTTGTCAGATTATTCTACAAGCAATATACTAAAACACTGGCGTTTTAATTTTTAGTCTAAACAATAGATTTTTTGTAATTAAATAATTGCTTCATATTTTGCAATAAATTACCTGCGTTGTGTCATCGCGCTTCTCTTACTTTTCTATGCAGTCCGACAGTGATCGCGCTTTAGGTCATGGGCTTACATGACCTTAAGAACATTTTTTTTAAACGTGTTTTTGCTGCCATACGATGAATTTTGATGCATTTTTAACGGAATATTTTCTTTGCGCTTAATCGATGTTATTATTGTGGGACATTTATAACAGGAATGTTTTGTTTTTGAAACAGAATTCTGGGCTATTTTCCGGTTGCTATTTTGATTATAATATTGTGATTGAAAACCCATTTTCCCAAATATATTAAGAACTGGATTTTTCTTTTTAGAGTTCCGTACCCAAAGGGTAAAAACGGGACCCTATTACTAAGACTTCGCAGTCTGTCCGTCCGTCCGTCTGTTTGTCACCAGCCTGTATCTCAAGAACCGCGATAGCTAGACAGTTGAAATTTTCACAAATTATGTATTTCTGTCGTCGCTATAACAACAAATACTAAAAACAGAATAAAATAAATATTGAAAAGGGCTCCCATGCAACAAAAGTGTTTTTTTCGGCGTTTTTGCCTTGTGGTATGGAACCCTTCGTGTGCGAGTCCGACTCGCACTTGGCCAGTTTTTTCTTGTTGTCGTTTACCGAAAATGAGAAGAAAAGTATTTTAGTATAAAAATATCAGACAATTAATGTCAAAATCTATTATTAAAGTACCTACCTATTAAAGTGTTTGGAATGGAATATTAATATAAACGGCAGACGACTGAGCAGTTGTGAAGTTTTTAAGGTAGGTGTCTAAGTACTTAAGAGGTACAAAGGTATGTCTAGACTTCAAACTTTAACGCATGGTGGGTGAGACTTGACATCACGACCCGAGATCGTGTCTGCATATTTATTTGTAGTGGGTTCGTTTTTCCAGTACATAAACAACTTGAAGTAAGCATTAAATCCTCAGGCACATTGTCTGTGTAAACGATGGTTAGATCATACCAGCATGTCTATACCTCGCTATTTAGGTGAAAACAAAGTCTTTTGGTATCATGTTTTTGTATTTACCTTTCAAAGATAAGATTAACTTCGTAATACTTGTCAAATGAGTCGATATCTATTTAAATAAAATTCTAAGTCCTGACTGACTGATATATGTAATTATGTATACAGGTATATATGTACAAGGTTATTGGTAAAACATTAACAATCTCATAAGAGGTCATTGTACTCATGATTATGAACAACTTTTACTATGGGACGAAACATGAAATCGCGAAAATAATCAGCTGTTTCCTACATTTATGTTCGTCTAGCTCGTCAAAATTTAGAGAACAGCTGATTTTTTTTTCGCTATTTCAACTTTGGTCCCATAGTAAAAGTTGTTTATAATAATAATGTTTTACCAATAACCCTGTATAAACGCACAGCCTAAACTGGTCCTAGAGACATGAAATTTGCCTGGAGTTCACTTAATTCACCTGGGTGAATTCACCTAAGTGCATTAACTATACTATTCGTAAACTTTAATCACTACTTGTAGGTACATTTATAATTAAAATTTCAGTGGAGGGTGTGTTCTTTGTGAAGAGTAGGTATCCTTAGTGGATACCAGTGGACCCTGTTAACCATTATCAATTTTTAAAAGGGGTAACTGGTCCGCGGTCCCAGTTCCATAGTGGGCCGAACGACCCCTAAACAAGGGATTTTATAAAAATCCCTCCTTGGTTCTTCGTTACAAAAGGAACTCTTGTGCAAAACATGCTTCTTAACCTAGCGGTTTAGGCTGTGCGTTATCTGTCAGTAAATTAATGAATTAAGATTTTATTAAGTAGATGCAGGTAAAAACATACTTTGTGGGTTTAAAAAAGCCATTGAGAGAAGCAGCTAAGCTAACAAAGCGAGCAATGTTATGCACGCGCCTCCATGGGAATGGAGCAGGCGGGCTCGCGCCATTGATTTCCCGAGTGGCCGATTCTGGCCGCAGATCGTAAACGCGGCGTCATCCGCCCGTCGCTCATACAACGTGATCAACGCTTGGAAATGTTCGCTTAATTACACAGTTTTTTTGTTATAATAATTCGTATTTTTATGTAGCTCAGATCGAAGAAAAGATGGATGGATTGCGGACTAAGGCATGGTTGCGAGTCATTCCCTTCCTAACCGTAACCATTAACACTTATTTTAGATGACAGCTTGTGTGCAAATGTGTGAAAGAAGACATATTATGACAAAATAACTATGATTTTTGGGTTGGTTGATTGTCTTGTAAGCAAAGAAGAGAAAAGGGTCAGATCGAGTACCTTTATTTCATTTTCTGATTTATATGAGGCAGCTAAGTGCTTACTTAGCTGCCTCATGTAAATCAGGAAATGACGTTATTGCAAAATCAGCTTCTGAAAGTTTATCTTTCACCCTCCCTACACTGAAAACGACTAAACAATCTTCTAATTAGGGACACGTAACTAATCGTATAATATCCTCATCGTCAGGCGCGTCACATTATCAATGCATGTTTTTTCCGGGTACTATTTAGAAGCCTTTTGCTTTGAGGGTTGACGAAAGTTAGCCAACTTGTTAACACGAGGGGGATTTACCTGCTCAAGAGCATTCCCAAGGAGATGAATACAAGCTTATTTATGTCTGCCTTTGAAGGTCGGATTAAGAACGCTTTTTTTCATAACGCACGTGGGCTTTAAAAAGACATGAACTATGTTTTCAATGAAAATCTCGGTAAAAGGGTTTTCTTTTTCATTTCAAGAAAGAAACTTAACATTGGTATTTTTACAATTGAATTGTTGAAGGGCAGACGGAGAATACGAGGAATGTTGGTCTACACTCTGTCCACTAGGTTAACCGTTATATTTATATGTAATTATAGGTAATATATTATATTCAGTTTTAATAGGTTTACCTATGCGTATATTTATATTTAAAATATTTATTCGTCAATGTTCATGATTGCACCTACCACTGTTTGTCTCTGCATCACCCAAAGGTTGACTGGTAGAAAATGCCTATGGTATTAAGTCCACCTCTGTACATTTGTACATTTATGTGCTTGAAGTATTAAATAAATAAATAACCGTGTTTTGACAGATGGTGATTGCAGCATTTTTTAACACACATTTCGATAATTTCAGTTTAATTTGAATGTATTATCGATTTTTTGCGGTCGAATAAAAAATGGTGCGATTTCTGTGCCTGTGTTTATTATTATTAAACACAAAACAATATAAATACACTATACTTTGTTTACTTTAATTTCAATTTTGCAGGTTTCATAGCGGAATTCAGCGCAAAAATAAAGTATGCACCGGTTTGCCGTATCAATTGTGTTGTAGATTTGTAGTATATCAACGGTGTGAGTTTCACATTTTTTTAAATATCTTTGTTTATATTATTTGCGCAGATATAATGTGTTACTGTTTGTTTGTCCCAAATAAATAAATAAACATATACACTACTAAAACACATCACATTATTTATTCATAACATTTTATGAAAGTTTTAAAATCGAAATTAAACATTAACATCAATATGGTTTATGGTGGTGTACGCACCGGAGCCTACAGCTTAGTACGGCAGTTATTCCAAATGCGTACAGTGTGGCTAAGTAAGAGCTGCTGATTATAAACCTAGCCTTACAGCAACTACCTAGCACCCTAGTTATCCTAACGCCCTAACCTATCATAGGTACAAACCACTCCATACGTGAGTTACGTTGGTTTTAAGTGCGGGAAGTTTGTTCCCAAGAGATCTACGAGACGCAATTTGGGTAGGTATATGGGTTTGTGTACGTCGTGCAATATACACGGGAAAGGGTTTTCTCACTGCCGGCCCCGCCACAGATTATGATGGGTAAAGGTGTCTTGGACACAGTGAGAGGAATTATGGAAGATGAATCCAACTCGACTCCAGCTTGATGACTAACTTATTACAGTAATTAACTTAATTATATACAATGTTAGCAATCAATACACATTGATACCTATTTACATGTGTGTTGTGTTTGTATCGAGCCGATGAAGCGAAGATCTCAGTAGGTCACTTCTTAGCGCTGACGGTGTGCCAGTATGTGGAACGAATCTATGCCGCTCTTGATGCTGACGCTGCGATGCTGATGCTGGCGCGTGTAACTCTTGCCTGTTCACGGTTCAACAGGTGGCAAATCCGTATCATGGCAAATTATTTATATATTTTATTGATATTTGAGTGGATGTGGCAAGGTTTTACTATACTTACTGATTTACCTATTAACTTACAATGATTATTTTCGATTTATACTCTTGAAGCGAATACATTCGATCCTATAACTTAGTACGATAGAACGTAATTTTTATACGCAAAACAATTTTTTATTTTTGTCAAAACTGATACGCGTGCAGTATATAGGTATCTGTAAGAAGTCATAAATAAGATAATTCAATAGATATGGCAGTTTATATATTTATTTTATTAGGTACGCATTTTAAAGTCAACTTTTACGTAATCTGGAACGTTCGTTACGTTTTAAGGCAGCTGTCAAAAAACGGTTAACCTTGTGAACAGAGTGTACCCACATCACCGTCGACAGTATTCACTCTCTTAATTGGGTGTAAAATATTTTTACACGGCTTAGGAAAAGTTTTGATGACTTAGTCAAACTAAAATACATTATAATTAGGTAATTAATGACAATAGCACAGTAAGCTTTTACAGCCTTGAATATAAATCAGTACTTCAGAAAGAGATTTTTACATATTTTGGTACGAGTGTTGGAGACGAGCAGTATAACGGACACCGAGACCGCCAAATAGAATTGGCCATTGATTATTATGTAATATTATTTATTATGATGTATAGAATATGAGTATTTTCTAGTAAAACCATTGTTAAGCGATCATTGTTAAGGCACGTCGTTTGGTGGAAATTAAGGATGATTTCCACCAAACAGCTCGCATCGCATCTGATCGGAAACTACAAACGGATGCGGCGACAGCCGATCGTGTCCGGCAGCATGTCGACGCATACGATCGGCTCCGTACCGTCGCTTGCGAACGTATCCGTTTCTGCGCATAGTCAAATAGTTTCTAACGTAGGTATACGTGTTCAAATTTTTGAAAATGGCTGAAGTTGACGTAGTATTGTTGGCTATTGCATTAGAAGAAGAAGAAAATAATCAAGAAACACAGAAGAGGAAAAGAAAAATTTGGACGACAGCCGAAAGGATTCGATCGGATACGACGACAGGCGAACGGATCCGTACGCGCGTAACTGCATACTTTCAGCTACGGGGGAACATTTTGATCGCGCTTTTTCAATTTGACTGGCTACTTGGAGTCAATTCCTTTACGGAACCAAAGAACCATTCAGCGTTGATGCTTGGCAGAAGTTTTCTCTGTTGTGAGCAACAAGCGACCAAACACAGGGCTCCGCGGGCTACTGCTCCACCACGACAACGCGCCTTCGCACATCGCGCTCAAAACGAGGGACTTCCTGAACAGCACGCCGGTCAAACTCCTGGGTCATCCTCCTCACAGCCCTGACCTAGTACCTTGTGACTTCTTTTTATTCCCGAAAATAAAAAATCTGCTCAAAGGGATACAATTTTCGTCGCCGGAAGATGCACTGTCAGCGTTCGAGCAGGCTGTAAACGAGGTGTCTGCGGCGGGCTGGAAAAAGTGTTTCGAAAACTGGTTCAGACGCATGAAACTTTTTATCTCTGTACAATGTTTCATCACCAAGATGCTTATCATTTAAGGTTGTCGGTGACATTAGCTTTTGAACAATTTGTACCTACCTAACAAGTGTAATATAAACAAAGTATGGTGTTCAACGCCCACGTTATTATCTTTACACTTGCAGCTCCTCACTCCAGTGTAAAATTATCTGCAAATATTGGTAAAAAGGAATGTTCCATCAGAGGAATAACTACCACTTTGTGAGTATTGGACGACTCATAATGTGAAGCATTAGAGAGTGCTTTACGATCGAATTTTGTTTGCCTCCTTTCTGCAACTGTTTCTATTGTTATACTCTTGCTAGTAACCTCCATTGTATAAATAATTCATTCAATGGAGATTAATTCTGTACGTACTAGATTCGCTTCACCCATAGGAGGAACCCTATTGAAAATTGTCTTTTTTATTTAAAGTAGTTTAAATAATAATGAATAAAAAATTTACTAATAATAATATCTATATATATGGTTTTTTATATGATCAAATGAGCATTATGAGTCGTGCACTTTTGGATTTACCAATTTTTTCTCATTTATGTACGATCAGTGTTAACAACATTAATTAGAGAATAAACACATAACTCGCTTGCTAAACATTATTTTATTTATTACAAGACCCCAAAATTTACTTCATGTTTCAATTTTTAATGTAAGCTGAAGACCATTATTCCCGTAACTGAACACGTTCAAAATCTGGTCGCAATCTCATCTCAAATCTCAGCGATATTCAATGTCAAAAACTTGTCAAAAATGTAAGGAAATTAGAGGATTTTTTGACAAATTGAGACTGAAAGTTCGTCCAGAATTGTCCCTGTGTTCACCCAAAATATATTTATTAAGAATTGTTCACAGTATTTATGAAAGTACGTGTTTAGTTATTTATTTTTAAAGCGATATAAAATGAAACTAATTTCTCTACGAATTCAAATATTCGTAGTGCACAAATTGCTCTTTATTAATGAGTAAATAAGTGCTCAAAATAGTATAAATAAACTGGCTGCGCTGAAAGCATATTTCACAGTATTTATTAAAATACCTTTGTAGTTATTTAACTTTATAACGGTAATATTACTGAATTGAAATGTTCGTGGACGTTGGGTCCAAATACCTAATCACTGCCTACGAGGAAATTATAAATAATTACAATGTTAATTTAGCAAATAACACAAGAACCAGAAACGTATTTTCATATTGTTAGTAGATACATGATAATAAAATATAAACATCGACGCATCCACCTTAAATAAATAAAGGGAAAAATAAATAGCGACCCGCGGGCTACTTCGCACGGTTTTCCGACTTGACAAAGCGTCGAGATTTCTATGTATCATTTAAGTTAGTTTATGATATATATGTACGTTATTACACATGTAAACATTTCGGAATAAGTTCTCTAAAACTTTGTGAAAACCGCATCAAATTTCGTTGCGTAGTGTAAAAGAACAACACGGTCACACAGAATTAAGGGTATATCGTCGAATTTAAAATTGCGCGACTCGACACAAAAATAGGCTACTTTAAATGTGTTCTGCATTTACACAGAAAAAATACTGAGGTAAGTATGGGTATACTACACACCCCTGTCCCTTCGTGACGCATTCCAGGGACGGGGTGCCGGCGGCGACCGACGAAACTATGGCCACTGAGCCGCTCAGGTCCTCCACCCAGTCATCCCTGGGCGGGACAAAGTACGGCTCAGCGACCACGGCGATGTTGATCGACCACTGCGCCACGCTCTGGAGCAACAGATCCTGAGCGCAGCAGGCGCAGTGGTTGATGTTCGCCTGGAGGAGGCGCAATGGAGCCATTAGTCCTCCATTTCAGCCCCCTCCTGGGCCCCCTGCGAGGGCTCCACGACGGCAGCGGCGGCGGCGGCGGTGGCGGCGGTAGTGGCGGCGGCAACGGCGACGGCGGTGGCGGCGGTAGTGGCGGCGGCAACGGCGACGGCGGTGGCGGCGGTTGTGGCGGCGGCAGCGGCGGCGGCGGTGGCGGCGGCAGCGGCGGCGGCGACGGTGGGAGTGTCGGCGGCGGCGGAGGGCCTGCCTTTCATCCTGGTTCCGGTGGGTGGGGCGCAGGACTTGCTCCCCGCCCGGTGATCGGCCGGCTTGCCAGCAGCCGCACATGTGATGCAGTGCGGCGCGGCGTTGCACGTGCCGCCTTGTGTCCGGGCTGACCGCAGCGGAAGCACAGTGTGCTGCGGTCTACCTCGGAGGTGCACTGGATGCCAACGTGGTGCCCCACATGGCATCGGTAGCACCTCAGAGGCTTGGGTTCCAGGAGTTTGACCTGCGCTGAAACCCAGCCCACCAGGAGCCTTCGGCCCTCCACAATCGTCCTGGCCGCCGTCACGGGGCAGCTAACCGTAACGGTTCGCATCCCCGCGAAGTCAGGACGTAAGGTGCCCGCCTTGACCTGGTCGGCCAGACACCCGCCCGTCCTGACAACGGCGGCCACCACATCTCCCTCCGTCACGGAGTCATCCAGGCCCAGTATGCGCATGTCTGCGCACTTGACGGGCCTGGTGACTCGAGCTTCGTCCGCTAGGGACGCCCTTAGCTTCTCAGCTAGGGCGTCAGCGGTGGGGCCACTTGTAGCACCGGGGATCTCCAGCATGCGGGCGCCAGTGGCGGTCACCCTGTGCCGGAGGCCCCCGGTGATCCCCAGCTCCCGGAGGTCCACCTTCTCTCTCGCCTTCGAGAGCACGTCGCAGTACGTCACGCCCCTCTTAACCGCGTCCGGCTGTAGCGTTATTACTACAGCCGCGGTCTTCGGGGCGCGAAGTCTAGCCGCAACGGCTCGCTCCTTGCGGCGCCGCCTTTGCGCCTTCTTCCTGGCCGCCTTGGCCGCCTTTTTCTTCTCCCCGGCCACCTGCCAGTCGGCGTCGGTCGCGGGAGAAGTGTGGGAGTTTTGGGGGCGGGGCGTGGGCTCTGGGGCCTTCGCCTCCCGTGCCGTCCTACCCTTGCCTTTCCGGGCCTGCGCCGGGGTACTACCACTGGGCGCCGGGGCCCCGCCAGCCAGTGCCGGCGCCGGGGCTCCTCCAGCAGACGCCGGTTTGGCCGACGCCGGTTTGGCCGGCGCCGGTTTGGCCGTCGCCGGTTTAGCCGACGCCGGATTGGCCGACGCCGGCTTTGCCGGCGCCTGGGCCCGGCCTGACGGCCCGGGTTTAGGGGCGGCAGCTGCCGCAGCGGCGGCGTACGAAGCCGCCTTCGGCCCCGGGGCCGTTCCGCCCGCCAAGGGGGGGCGCAAGACTATGCCCTCCAGGACGGAGAACCGCGCCTGGAAGGCCGCCAGCTCCTGCCGAACCAGGCTGAGGACCTGGTTCTCCACCGGGACGGGCTGGCTCGGTGGTTTCGCCTGCGCTCCCCCGGTGGCCCGCAGGCCGGCCAGGTCTGCCCGGAGCCTCCCGTTCTCCTTTTGGAGAAGCTCCGTGGCGGCTGTCAGACGGGCGACCTCCGCCCGCAATTCGGCCACTTCGCCGGCCGAAGGGCCAGTGTAGTTGGCCGCCCCCGCTGCCGCCATGATGGTGGCCGTCGCCGAAACTATGGCCTTGTCTTTGGAGGTCTTCACTTTTTTCAGAGACACGCTCCGGATGGCGGCCTCCACGACCGCCGCGAACCTGCGCATGCCGTCCGCCTCGGGGTCGGGGGCGTCAACCGCACCCGACTCATCGCTCGAGGACCCCGAAGCGACCGCGCGACCGGTCCCCCCTTCCTTTGCGGACTCCTCCGCTCTCTCCGCCACCTCACGGGCAGTGAGCCCCCTCCCCTTGCCTCGCTCCCGGACCCCACCCCGCCTACTTGTGGGGATCTTACGAGCCGAGGCCAACTCTCCGTCTGAGAGCGACCCCTGGCTGTCCTCTGACCTCGGCCGCTTGCTGAATTTCTTCGTCGCAGCGGCCACCTCCTTCGCACGACAGGGGCTCCCTGAGCCTCCCGTGCTCTCACCTCTAGATGCGGCGTCGGACTCCGACCCGGCATCACTCCTCTTCTCTTCTGTTGGTGTTTTTGTTTTAAATTTCTTATCCATTTTTGTTCCCACGAGTATTTTCCATGTTGTACTTGCTCAAATAATAATGGTCCGCACTAGCGACTAAATCAAGCTACCCATTAGCCAAGCTTACAACCTCCCTCACGGTGCGCCGCCGCTTGGAGGTTTGGGGAATTTTTTATAGAGGTTAATCTTCCTCGCGGTCCGGGCGGTTAAGCCAAGACCCTCGACCCCCTTCAACAGCCAGAGACATGACCTTAACTGTCTCCGGGGCTACGAGATTAACGGTGGCAGGAGGGTTACCCCTCCTGCCTGCCCGGCGGCAGGGTAAGTGCACACCGGGCCCGCTCTGACCCCCCACAATTGTCGCTCTGCTAGTCAGAGCGACTTGTGTGGGGCGATCCTCTTGGCAGAACATTAGCATGCGGACAGCGAAATCCCACTGGGAATAATCCCAATGGGAAATCGCTGCCCGCACCCCAGGGTGCACCGGCCCGAACACTGGTCTTCCCCCCGGACGTATCCAGAAAGGAACCCCAGTCCCCGGGCACACGTGGAGGTTTTCTGCCCTGACACCCCAACCACCGACGACGACTCCCGGCCACCGTAGGCGCGGGCCTGCGGGCGGAGAGTAATGGGTAGCTCACCGTCCGATCAGGACCAGGCCCGTGCCGGACGGCGCGTACGTGTTCCACGCGCGCCTCAAAGAGATGTCAGCATCGAGGAGGGGCCCCATAGGGCCGAAGCCTGCCGGGTCAGCGGGATTGTCCGAAAGGGTTACCGCTGGCCCGGAACATAAAGGGCTAAGGAAGGAACACGGGTGGGTTTTAGTCAGTAAGAGTCTGACACTCCCTTCCGCTCCACCCAGAGCGGGAGGGGTCATTTGATGATTTCCCATCCGCAAAAAAAAAAAAAAAAAACAAAAAAAAAAAAAAAAAAAGTATGGGTATACTTACTTACTTCAGTATTTTTTCTGTGTTTTTATTAAGTTTTCACCCGCGCATTATTAGCTTGGCACTGGATCAATATCGCCTCGGGATCGGCTAAACACCGGACTTTCGATGAGGCGAGGTGATGCCGGTTGTTATGGTGTACAATAAAGAGGATTCTATCTACCTACCCTGTGAAAAGTTTGAACAAATCTGTTCTTAAGGTGTTTGAAGATTTTTTTAGGGAGCCTACCACAACTAACAGCTGTCGCGCCATTTTGAAAATGGCGGCCATGCATGACACCTATAAAATCGATAGCTGACATCAATGCAAATAGAAAACATACTAAGCCCAAACCCCGTAGTGTCACATTTCCGAGATATTAACATGTAAAGGTTTGTATTTTTTTTTTACTTTTTCCTCAACTTTGAACGTGTTTTCAGTTTGTCAGCTATCGATTTTATAGGTGTCATGCATGGCCGCCATTTTCAAAATGGCGCGACAGTAGGTATGCCACGGATTTTCGAAGCCCTATAAAAAATCAAACATTAGTATTTTATTGACTAAGTTATTTTTATGAAATAACTAGCTGACCCAGCAAACTTCATAAAACATAATAATTCGTCGAAAACATAATACAAACTAATTTTTTCTAACCAATATATGTATATAAGTTATACACTAGATTTATTTTAGGCATAGTTTAATATTTTCCTCATAATATTACCTAATATGTAACTTTGTAATGATGTAACTTCTATGTAATTTATACTTATGTGAACTTTTGAATAAAAATTATTCTATTCTATTAAAAATCACAACCACAAAATCATTATTATAACAGACTGATAACAACTTGTAATAAATAACCGCTGTACTATGTAATGTGACAACCTAATCGCCACTCTGTATACCTTTTTTTAATGTATTTTTGTATTTTTAAAAACCCCAAACCTAGCAAAACCATATGTGCCCAGAAAAAAATCACAGTTTCTTCAAATTGGTGGGAAGTTCACGTGGCGGGTCTAAAAGGTGTGTGATTATGTATGAATATTGATAGGGAATAATATGTAAGCTTTATTTGATGCCGCAATATCTTATTACTAATATTTATTAAAATAATGAATGAATTTGATAACATAGAAAAAAATCATGAAGGTACCTCTAAAAACTTTCTTTTTACAATAAAACCCATACTAATATACATACAATAATTCTGATTTTTTGTCAGATTATTCTACAAGCAACATACTAAAACACTAGTGTTTTACTTTTTTAGTCCAAACAATAGATTTTTTGTAATTAAATTTGTTTCATATTTTGCAATAAAATACCAGTGTTGTGTCATGGCGCATCTCTTTCTTTTCTATGAAGTCCGGCCAGTGACCGCGCTTCACGTCGTGTAAATAAAAGTTATAAGAAGATTGAAAAATCGCCCTTAAAATATCTTATTGTCCCAAAATAAAATGTCTTTTAAACCTTTCGTATTTTTGACTAACAGCATTCCAAAATGTACAGTTTGTCGATTAGAGTAAATGATTGATTAATTTAAAGTACCTAAAACTTCTGATTATTAAACAATTCTTAACAATCAACCACTAAT
This sequence comes from Oligia latruncula, assembly GCA_948474745.1. NCBI lineage: Eukaryota > Metazoa > Arthropoda > Insecta > Lepidoptera > Noctuidae > Oligia > Oligia latruncula. Next base: position 13,369,861 of record OX419683.1, read on the forward strand.
ATGGCGTATTTATTCCAACAGCAATAACACCACTACGTCATATTACAATCACGTCTTGTTTGTTTATTGAACAGTAGCCTATTCTTCCGATGAACATAATCGATGACATACTACGAAATCATAATTATAGTATGACATCATTATCTCCCAATGTGCATGTGTACATAAAAATAAAGTTCATATAGGTTTTCTTTTTTTAAAGACGGTTTAAAATGCGCAATTTCAATCCACACCTAACTTCACAAACACTTAGATCCGCGGTTAGGATTATACATAAAGGCACACAAAGTGAACTTAACAATCAAAGTCGCATACCTTGTTTTGCCTCGGTAATTTATCATGTAATAATGGAAGAATATAATTATAAATTAGGTCCGGTGCGTCTGGTGACCAAAGGAAGTCGAAGTGTCCAAAATTTTCTGCCTTCACCACGTGATTAATAGTCACATCCTGTAGCAGTGGCAACAATGTCTGCATATCCGATAAAGTCGACAACCAATCTGAAGGTGAACTGAAAAATGCTATTGGTAAAGTTATACCTCTCAAGTTGTAAAATGCAGCAGTATAATTCCCATATTTATATTTTCTTTCATCATCATTTTTGAACATTTGAAAGTATCCGCTCTGCACAAGCTGCACGTAATGCAATATCGTCTTCACGGACCCTCCTGCGGGTAAATGAGTCATAACATCTTGCAAGACTCTTGACTCCCACGCACCACTACCACCATTCCCAAATAATAACAAAGGATTTATACATGACCTGCTTTGATCTTTGCAGTACTTCTCAATAATTTGCTGGGGGAATACCTCGTCTCGCATGAATTCTAAATTTCCAAGGAAATCAAGTGAGTGGTAACCATTTTCTCTGTAAAAATTTGCTAACATCCTGATTGGGCCTTTAGCGTGATACATAAAAGCTAACGGGGCTAACAGAGTACCTGATCTTAAAATAGTGTTATATTGCGGCTTAGTTGATAATAGAACAAGTAATGCTGTGGCCCCCATGGAGTGACCTATGAAGTTAAGCTCCGAGCTTCTTGTGAATTCACTTATATATTTAATTGCTGCTGGTAAATCGTACACACCTATTTCATGCCAAGAAAAATCCCAAAACTCTGGGGTTTCAGCGCTCTTTGTTGTGTGTATTCTTGAGTATCTGTTACCTCGAGCGTTCAGTAGCCACACATCGAATCCATTCTCGACTAAAATATAAGGTAGAGACCTATACCCGCCCAAAAGTAGCCAATCTTCAGAACTTCCAAGTAAACCGTGATGTAGGATTACTACTCTGTCGTGAATTTGGCCGAAGTCGACTACCACTCGTTGCATTGTTAACATATAACCATCCTTAGTGAGTACGGTGTGGGATTCTGGTAGATATCCATGAACTGCGATCAACTGTTCTGCATTCAATTCAGGCCTATCCGAAGTCGTTCTTGAAGAATTTCCTGAGGCTAGCTTATGTTGTCCCAGGCGTAAATCCTTTTCCATATCTTCGTTAATCTTCTTTTTTCTTAAAATTTCGTCGAAGAACATTGAGAACGCACTCTTAACATTCTTTCTCTTTGCTTGAGTTACTCCGGGTTTATTAAACAATAAGTCTTTAATATTATGAAATAAATTTCGAACAAGGGTAAAAAAATGAATTTCCTTTGTTTCTCGACGGAGCACACCATCTTCACCAGTATACGCGTCGATTGATTTTAACAGGAAGTTAGATAAGAGAGCAAATAAAATCCATTTATTTAACATTTGGATAACCGCGTGTGCACGAGCGTAATGGACGCACGTATGGTTCTGACTTTCAAATTGTTGGAAAAGGTGTCGTAGACGTAATGTCTTGAAACAATCAGTCTTATTCTAATAAAACAATCCAGGTCTGTTCAGAGGAAACGTACTTGTCTAAATAAAGATAGCTATTGATCAATTGAAAGGCAGCTGTTATCACGAAGATGTTTATAAAATCACACGCATTGATTCATCTGCTCAATCAGCTAACGTAATATATATGATGTAATCGCACGACAACAAAGATGAGAGTATGAAATGATATAGATCAGGAGTGGCCAACTTGATTCGACCCAAAATCTACTTTTTACTGACGAAACCCTGTGCGATCTACCAATTACATATTATTCTTGAAATATTAAATGAAAAAATATACAATTATGTAGTACCTATTTTTATTTAACTAAAAGGGAAAAAATAAAATTGAAAATAATTCTTAGTAACTTATACTTACTCGTGTGAGAGAGGATAAATAACGTGATGGAATGGAGATTGAAATAACTTTTTTACAAAGTGAAATAGTAGATTGTACAACTAGTGCATAAAAGAAGCCATTAAACTGCGAGGCGCTTTAGTTAAGTCGAGGGTTTCTTCATACTGCCAAGTCATGAAAACGTTTCTTTGCGTTTTTAAATAATAAATGACAACTATTTTATCTGGTTTTATTAAATTAACGATATAAGCCTCCTCGTTTAGCGCAGTTGATCCCGCCAGTTACTCAACTAAACCGAGACCTCGGCGCATCTTGGACAGTCTCACCCAACACCTTATTTGACTGGCCAATTCTTCCCTTGCGGTGGTAGGGCTAACGCCCGCCTGGTTTGCGACCACCCTCCCACCGGAGTCAGGCAGCTTGCTGTGTTTCATCGATGCGTGGGAGTTCCAGTGCCTTAGGAATCTTCTGACCTCATCCATCGCTTTCCAATGACCTCCTGCTCTTGATCGAGGTCAAGAGCGGGAAGCCATTCAGCAAAAAAAAACGAAAACACGGAAGTGATAAAAATTAAAGCGAATGAAATAAAATAACGACTGTAATCTGCGATGTTTTATTGTGCATATGGCTGTTGGGCCTAATTATAAGTCTTAGAAAAAAAATACTTTATGCACTAGAGCATAAAAAGCGACTATGTCGCCTACACACAACATAAAGAGAAATTTTACAGCATGAGAAGTGAAAAATAACTTTAATTTCAGAAGTCGGTGTCGTTGGTCCTGCATTTTCGTTTTTTGCAATAACAAATATGTGTATACAAATAGTTCAACACAATCCAGAAACAGTTTCCACAGATTACTAAATGGAAAGATGAAGACGATTGTCTTAAAGTCCACGTCTATCCAAGAACTGCTAAGTAGTTATTGTCGACATATTGTCGTACTTATCTCCTAACTCCTAAGAGTTAGGGATTGCTGTGGCTACCATCGTCAGCTCGGTAGCATTAAGTAATGACTCTCAGACTCAAACACCTGAATCATCAATAGGTTTCATTTGATTTGAGAGCGTTCAACTAACGCACTAGACAAGCCCACAAAATTTGAGAATTTTCCTCGATTTTCATGGGCTCCTCTCATCAGATTCCAACTTGGTGACAATGGGACCACCATAGATATCTGAGCTAGATCATCGTGGGCTAGATACTATTATGAATTCGTCACAAAAATCGTTTTCTTGTGATAACTGGAATCGGAAACATGTCTAAACCAGCCACGCTTGCACATGAAGATAATTGTAACACATTAGACTAAGTTATGATCAACGGCGTGAATAGATAACCACTATATACACATTGTTATCAGCAATCATCTAGACAAACTAACATAAATTCAAGTCATCATATGATTGCCGGCAGTATCTATAGTAAGTAAGTAAGAAGTAGGAGTAGATTTATACTTTTGTAGAATTTAGTGCCTGCTTGGTTTAGCACTAACTTCAGAGTTGGAGTTGGTTGGTTGTTGGTTGGAGTTGGTTTGAGTTACGCGATCGGTAGTCGAATACGCACTAACTGGTAATAGATACGATACATGCATTTATGGAAATGCAGGCAAGCAAAAGTGCTGAGCTGTTCGGTTGCTAATATTGTACTATAGGAGCGAAGCACAAATAAGACGACTTTAAGACTTTGCAAGAATAATTGTAATGTCAAAGACACGCGTTACAGCTTCGCGGTCAAAATATGAATCTACACTTCCAGAAGAAAACACCATAATCAATATTTGACATACGTTTAAACCTACGAATCGAATAACGTTTCTAGCCAGTGCCTTTTGCTAAAGGCTAGAACACACAGGACATTACAGGACCGAACAACTTTCATGTAGATTATAATTATCAGTAAAGTAGGCAAGCTTGTTTATAACAATGACTTCAACGTAAATTATGTAATTTCATTAATTTTCAAAAAACATTTTGTGGTGTTAGATTAATTCATCAATTTGTGAACTTACCAAGTTGTTTTCAACGAATTATCAACTGAATTGCCTTTTCCTATTTCGGGGTTGGCTTCCAGTCTCGCCGGATGCAGCTGAATACCAGTGTTTTATATGGATTGACGTCTATGTGACATCCACATCCCAGGTAATACGAAACCCCTTGGTAAGTACTTACTGGTTGTCAGACCTTCGGGCTTCTGATGACCCTAACGACTGTCAAAGATATATGAAAGCGACCAACGGCTTGATGTGTTTTCCGAGGTATGGGAGATCTCGGTATGTAAAGATGGTCACCCATCCACAAGTCAAGCGTGCGGTGGTTATTACTTAGGTACGAGACCCCCAAAGCTATTTTCAATGATTATTCGAAAATTTTCAATAAGAAAATACGTTGCTACTAATTAGAATCAACTTGAGAGAAGACCTTAAAATACTTCACCACATTTGATCCAAGGTTTTAAAGATCCATTATCGATAAATCATTTCTCTCCATTTTCTATCGATAAACCATCTATCATTTTATGTAAGTATTAAAATAAATTTTTATTATAATTTGAACTTTCTTAAAATATCCCTTCTATATACCTAAAGTAAGGAATCAATATGTAAGAGGAAGTTTGAAAGTAACAGAATTATTGGCAAACAAATGTGACCAAAATAGTGAAGAATCTTTTCATTGCAGTTGGGGGACGGAACAGTTCTATACAGGTCCCCCAACTTCGCTGAAAAGATTGGTTTTCAGCTTTCCACTTTTGGGCACAATGGCAGTTTAATTACACAGTAAATATTATAATCAATTGAGTACTTACCTTGTGCCCATTCAGCGCTAAAATCATTAGTTTGTTTTTTTTTTTAGTTAAATTTTTTAATGCACTTTTTGACAAGACAGGTGTGTTTTTTTTATTATTTATTTACATAAGTGCACATGACTAATTTGTAAGTAAATAATATCCAGAATGAACGGATGGATGACGTCTGTAACACAGGTTTTGCGTAGCATGGGGGTCTTTGATCATTTAGTTTGTACCAGGCTATTCGCAGACTTGACAAATTAAGGGTCAAGGGACGCGCGCCTCAAAGAGATGTCAGCATCGAGGAGGGGCCCCATAGGGCCGAAGCCTGCCGGGTCAGCGGGATTGTCCGAAAGGGTTACCGCTGGCCCGGAACATAAAGGGCTAAGGAAGGAACACGGGTGGGTTTTAGTCAGTAAAAGTCTGACACTCCCTTCCGCTCCACCCAGAGCGGGAGGGGTCATTTGATGATTTCCCATCCGCAAAAAAAAAAAAAAGGGTCACTCTGTATTTGTTACCTTTTTTAAGTCAAATAAAATTTTATTCATTTATTTCAGCCAAAAGACTTTACTGCTGCACATAGACCTCCTCCAACCACCGCCACTTCGACCGGTTCTGTGCATCCCACATCCAGCGGATTCCTGCGGCCTTTACATACAACGAGGTAAAACGAAAGAATACCGGCCATGTGCGCGTCGAACCGAACCACGCACAGTGAAAGGTTCCGTAGGCGTCATGAATATAATGTGCTTACTCAATTTTTTTGATCGAAGTTCCTTAACGTGTGTTTATACTCTGCACAACTTTTATTACGTCACAAGCGTCGTAACGGTTAAAAATGTTTTAGTTTTTTGCCAAGTGCTAGCTCTATTTTGCCAAGTGTGAAAAAGTAAAAGGAACTTCGTCCCAATCGGGTGTCCCACGACACCTCTCGGTTTTCGTAGTTTCGCTTCATTATTGTGTAGCGGTGCACAGAATACACTTGCTTTCTAACTTTCATTGATCATTATAGTCCTAACAGTCTCCGGGCCCAAAAAGGCCACTTTGGCAGAAACATAAAAGGATAACATTATGAATCATAATGGACAGTTAACTGTTAAGTTAATCGTATCAAATCCCATTGGTGAAGGATTTTTCAGTAATTTTTTTTTGTTCGTGCTCAAATACCAATCAATCCAATCCAAATCCAATCCCAATCTCTTTGATTATACCTACTTAGTGCAGCGAAAAAAAGATAAACACGGACTAGTCTTCGCCATAATGTTATCCTTTTATGATTCTGCCAAAGTGGCCTTTTTAGGCCCCCTGATTGCTTGCAAAATGAAGCTGAAACTTGGCCATACTTCGGTGACAGTGCAAAAATATGATACTGTAGCTGATCTGATGATGGAGTCCGAAGGTGGCCATAGTAACCCTATATCAAACAATATAGCACCGTTCATGTTTGGACTCATTGGATGTATTGACAAGTGCTGTTTCACTAACGATAGAGCTCTAGACGATAGAGCTGGAGGGTGGCCATAGGAACTCTTCAACTGAACAAGATAGCCCTGCTGTATTTGGTTTCAAAAGATTTGTCTTGACAAGTACTATAGCCCAAGGTGTAGACCAGGGCCTCATGATGGGTCCGGCAGGTTGCCATAAAATAACAGAAATCGTTAATATTTTCTTAAAAGCATGAGGCTTATCTTAAGTGCAACAGACATATGGAATGCAATAAAGAATTGAGTATTGAGTATTAATTTATATAACTAAATATACGTACATACCTAGTATAAAATTAAGTCGCTTTTCGTATCTGTCTGTGTGACCGTTTGTTATTCTAAACTACATGGATTTTGATGCGGTTTTCACCAAAATTTGAAGAATCCCAATAGATTTATGTGTATAAATTATAAAAATCTCATAAAGTCGTAAAATCTGTGAGGAGCTAAAGCGGGTCGCTAGTATATTTTTTATTTTATAAATTTAAATAATACAAGTTGTTATTTTTCATTTATACGGTGTGAAAACATAAATAGAAATTAACTATATTTTTAGTCACACTCGTCTTTTTGAACCAAAATTAATTGAATAAAAAATCATTTATTTGCATAATTATGGTACTTACAGAAACTTCTAAAGATTATTACGTTGATCTATTATAAGGTATGCCTTTAATGTCGGCGTGCAAGTTTGAATAGAATGACTTCAGATATATTGTTTTATTATCTACTATATAAAAATAAGTCGGGTTTTCCTTCCTGACGCTATAACTCCAGAACGCACGAACCGATTTCCACGGTTTTGCATTCATTGGAAAGGTCTCGGGCTCCGTGAGGTTTATAGGTAGGAGTTGGGTAGGAGTAGGGTAGGAGTTGGGTAGGAGTAGTGTAGGAGTAGGGTAGGAGTAGGTTAGGAGTAGGGTAGAAGTAGGAGTAGGGTAGGAGTAGGGTAGGAGTAGTGTAGGAGTAGGGTAGGAGTAGGGTAGGAGTAGGGTAGGGGTAGGGTAGGACACCACGCGAACGATAGCGCTGGGCAGCTAGAAATAATTTATATGGCAAAACAACGTTTGCCGGATAGTGCTAGTGATATATATATACGAGTACCACTCACCACTTTTTGCAAACGGATTAGAATGATTATAGAAGACAAAATATTGTTTTTACAAAACTCAACTAATCTTTAAAAGATTGATCCTTTTGTTATTGATTCTTTTTTGTTTATTTTTCTTTAAAAGGTTGACTGGTAGAAAATGCCTTTGGCATTAAGTCCGCCTCCTGAACATTTATGTGTTTGACGTATTAAATAAATAAATAATTGATGTTACCTTGTTAGAATAATACAGCAAGCAGCAAATATGCAAATAGAGCATTGGTAGCCTATTGGTAACTGCCGCGACTTACCTACTAGTTGTAAATCGTAGGTTCGAACCCAGACAGGCGCATTACTTTGTGTAAATTATTTCATCACAACTGCTCTCAAAACGGTGAAGGAAAACATCTCAACGTGAATTCCTAGAACCAAAAAATTCGAATACATTTGACATCTACCAACCCGCACTGGGCCTGCGCGGTGGATTTTGGCCCGCTCCCTCTCGCAGAGATGAGGTCGGTGTCCCAGCAGTGGGAACATTATAGGCTGATTATGCCTGTAATAATAAAGTGATACTTGATAGTGACTACTCGGATTTTGGTTAACGAAATATCATAACTCACTTATTTCTCAATAATGTGTGATTATTTTATCCATCGTATTTATTTGAAAATTTACATCCAAGAGTACGTTGCTGAAAAGGACGAAGAAACCACATGGTTTATGGTCACAATCACAATGGTCATAAAATAACTGTCTTTTGTTATTACAAGGACGTTTCATGAGCGAGTGTAAATCATAGTTGCGAAGTTCAATACCGCGATGTACCTACGTTACCGCGAAAGTTTACTGTCGCGACGTATGTTACTGCGAAACCATGTACATAGTCTGTAGTTCCAAGGATACTTTTCTTTTTCTCCTTACCTCAATGGCTTCACCACCTACAAGTAATATTATAGTTAATTTTATTTCTATTTCTACAAAGATTTAAATCGTTAGACTTGCCGTTACCTCAAAAAAGAGTCCACTTAATGCAGTGAGCTCACACAATAATACTGAAATTTTCAAGCCAATCAAGTCATTTCGTAGTTATGTTTAAGTGTCAGAGGTGTTAAAACGAAGCAGAATCGCGACCATCTTATGACGCACTAGGGTCAATCTAACGATTTAAGTATTTTACATTTATATGGTTACCTACAGGCTTACAGCCACATTTACCATTAGATTTGAAATTCACTGAAACTCGTCTGTGTACCAGATTTATTGCCCACGTAAGCTCATTGAAGGCTTTTCATATCAAAATACATACTTAATAGTGAGGAAAGTCTTATAAATGTTGCAAGTCTAAGTTCTTGCAACATTTATAAGACTTTTGTAAAATATAAATATCACACTATAGATAATTACTACAAAATCAAATTATGTACCTACTTGAGTACCTATGTTGAATGGTAAGTAAGTACCTATTTGCTTAGGTAAGAAATAATTGATAAAAAAATATAGAAATTAACCAAATTTTTAAGTACTAACTTATTTATTTAAAAAGTATTATTATACGATGGGATATCGCAAAAACATATTATTAAATAAAAGTGAAAAATAAAAACTTTTTACGAAAAAAAACTACAAAGTGAAAAATAACTTTACCTACTTAATTTCGAAAATCGGTGACAAAAACAAATATGCAGAACCAACGACACCAACTTCCGAAATTAAAGTTATTTTTCAGTTTGTAGTGTTTTTTTTGAAGACTTGTTTTTTTTTTGTTAACACACAAATTCATATAACACTACTCGATATGTAAATATCAGTGACATGAAGCTATTGAACACATCTGCCTACCCCTTTAAACGGGACCATTTCGGAATAAACCTCTTTCGAACAAAAAAAGAATTTTGCAAATCCGTCTATACAAGACGGAGTTATCTCCGACATACATAAAAAAAAACATCCGAATTGAAAACCTCCTCCTTTTTTGAAGTCGGTTAAAAAGCAGTTCGCTGAGCACAACCGTTCCAAGAGCCGATATTCACCGCTGTGCCTGAGCCGCGTGGCATGGTAGATACCTCACAGAGCTACTGGGGCGGCCGGACATCGGCAGCGCCCTCCCCACTCATGACCGGCCGCCTTGCGGAGTTATTTTATTTAAAAATATGTTATCTCTTAAGATATTCATTGAAATCAAATGATGAGAAGGGCAATTTTGTTCAAAATTAAATACTTGTGATGAATAACGTACGTATTTGGATAAGGATTAATACCATGTCTATAAAAACATCTTCGCAAATAATGCATTATTTTAGAATTACCATTGATTACCATAAAAAAGGTTGTATTGAGTCAACCTTAACAGATAGACATAATTATGCTGTCGCGGACTTTTTTTTAGAACTTTTGTTTAAAGGGTAACAATTCCGTCATATATGATTTATTAAATGCGTAACATTAACCGCATTTACGCAGCGTACGCAACGGAAGCTCTGAAAAGAAATAATTTTTCCCGTCTTTGCAAAATTTTTCATTGATGCTCCGCTCCCATTGGTCGTAGCGTGATGTTATATAGCCTTCCTCGATAAATGGACTATCCAACGCAAAAATATTTCCTTGATTTGAAGCAGTAGTTCCTGAGATTAGCGCGTTCAACCAAACAAACAAAGAAACTCTTCAGCTTTATAATATTAGTACAAATTACACTGGGATGTCTGCTAACTTTCAGAACTTACTGTTGCTTTTTTTTAACTCTATTTTCAAGAAAGTAAAATGGCACTCACCACATAGGTGGGTGGGTGTTCTCTAATGAGACTTAATTAATATAAGTACAAGTCAAATACTCTCGAGTGCTCACTTTATTCAATTGGAAAGCAACAGGATACCAAAGTGCAGTAGCAAATCAAAAAAAATATAGGTTAAAGTGTAGGTCCCATTCCATACGGACCCTAATTTGTTTTCAGCCCTTCTTTTGTCGACCCTGTGACTGTATCACATGTGTGATGATATTATCGTGGACGTCCACGTCACGTTAACACGAAAAAAAAGGAACGTGATTACGTAACGTATGTGTGTCGTCACTTTAGAAATTATAAATGCGAACATTCGGTGATTTTGTTCCTTTTAGCGCGATCTTGTATAAAAGTGAAAACCGAAACAAATGGATTTACTTTCTTATTTGGTTAATTTTTTTATTGTAATGAAACCGTCGAATCTTCAGCCACTCAAATTATCAATGATTTTTCACTACAGTCCTTTCACAGTTATTTTACCTCTAACAGCAGCAATCCAATTGCAAACTTATCATGATGAAAATAAAGATTACTGCGGTTTTGACAAGCTTGACAAATAGCAACAACTCAAAAGCAACCTTATCACAATGTAAAAGGAAATGCGGGTCTTCTCATCTCCATAGAAACGCTCTCACCTGTTTTCTTTCTGGTCAATGATCATAGCAATTATTTTTTACAGAATAATAAATATTACTTTTTTTTTTTTTAGAAAAACTTTGCCCCTTACTAGGAATTTCTCCTGTATTGTGGGTGCGTTTACAAACATTTAAATTCACATACACAAACAGCCAGACCCGGAACAACTACTTGTAGGTCATACCAATATTTGTTCCGTGCGGGAATCGAACCCGTGACACGCAGCGCAGCAGTCAATCACTTAACCACTGCGCCAACCGTGCCGTCAATTACTTGTATGTCCCTATGTTTTCCTTTTTAAGGACAGATTATTTTTATAAGAACTAGAACCCTCAAAAAATGCTCAAAATTGTCGACTTAAACCGCTGTCAACAGAGGCCTATAGTGTACAAATTTGCCAACTATTAATGAAAAAAAAACCAACCGACTTCCAAAAAAAAATTAAGTACTTTAATTTCGGAAGTCGGTGTCAATAAACGAAAATGCGGAACCAAAGACACCGACTTGTTTTTTTTTGTAAAAAGTTTTTATTTTTCACTTTTTATTGGGTCAGTTTGTAATTTATCTAAGTTACAATAGCCTAACGTCAGCTGGTCATCATATGTTACAAAATATTGCTTTTCCCGATGCTGGGACGTTAATTGTTGAGGAGTTCTCCTGGTAAGAACCAGGAGAACTCCTCAACAACCACTCACCATACGCATTGTGACGAGCATAAATTGCTTAGCAACCATATTAAAGTAATCGAATATTTGTCATTGAGTAGTTCCGATTGCCATCTGTAGTCTTCATCATCAGCTCCACTTTACCAAATGATGATTTCCGAGAGCAAATGCTCAAGTTACTTTAAATAAAAAATACCCAAATCGCTATAGGTTTGCCTATAAAATTTGATCGATTTCCATGGGATCCTCTCATCAGATTCCAACTTGATGATAATGGGACCACTTCGAGAGTATACCCTTTCAAACAAAAAAATAATTTTTGGAATCGGTCCAGCCGTCTTCGAGTAATCGGTGAACATACATAAAAAAAAAAACATATGTAAAGTCGAACATATAACCTCCTATTTTTTGGAAGTCGGTTAAAAAGAAAAACATAGGGACACAGTATAACATATATTCTTCCTATTCAGTTAATGAAATATCTTTTAAATTGGTCCAATATTGGAGGAGGAAATAGGCGAGAGTCAAACCTCGAATTATGACTCTTACTTAGGCTTTTTCAAAAGTCTCTCCGAGCGCATTTCCTCTTGAGGTCACTGTGATTTTAACTGTCATGCAAATCAAAGGTAAAATAACTAAGAAAGGAATTTATTCATTTTCTGATGGGAAATTCGAATCTAAAGTTGGAACCTAATTTCTTTTTTATGTGAGCTTTAAAAAACTTTATAATGGTTTCAAGAAAAGATTTTTAAGTTAATTTGTCTGTGCTTTACTCTTTCTGGCACCGTGCGAAAATAGTTCGAGTGAAATAAAAAATTAGCCACTCAACAAGTTGAGATTAAGACTGACAGACTGCACTGGTTTATTTAAAGCATAGTTCGCTGATCGTGGAGGCTTTTTCCCCTCCAATCAAATTTAAATACCTAAATTTACGCCGGGCGAAAAGTCTCTGCGGGAACTGGACAGCAGTATTCTAAAGACTCATAGCGACACGGTGTTTTGATATGTGTGTTAGGGATGATACGTCATCTATATGCTTATGCTAAGGGGCTTCAAAATCTGGCCGATAATTTTGAGAAAAATGGCTTTGGGTATATAACTACAGAGTGTATATTTGGACAAGCCAAGCAAGTATATTAGGGTAAAACTTAACCGCTGTAACTACAGGAAAATGTACTTAGATAGTCCCATAAAAAAAATTAAGAAACGTTAAGGTCGGTCGTCCTTAATTTATTAAAATTTTGTCTGGCATTCACAGTTTTCGAAAAATATGTACAGTCAACAAGAGTATTGGTAGGTAATCTACACAAAAAGATTTTTGATACCAATCAATCCTGAGGGGCAATTCTCGTAATTTTAAGAACGTTCACAATCTGATCTGTCTCAGTCTGTCAAAAATACCTCTAATTTACCTACATTTTTGTCAAGTTTTTGAAATTGATTATCGCTGAGATGAGATTGCGACTATAGAACGTTTTTAATTACGGGAATTTGCCTTCAGTTCTCATGGAAAAACTCTGTAGGACCAACCGTGTTTCGACTTTTAGAAATGTCAGAACTCGCAAAAAGATTTTCAAATATAATTAGAATAGAATAGAATACTCTTTATTATGTACACCATATATGTAAATTACAGACATAATTATAGAAACTATACAAAGGGTGACACAATGGGCGGTACGGCAATAACGTAGTTACCAATCATCCATAATACTGTTGTAACCTAGCCTTGTAAAGTAAAATAAAATCAACATAACTAATTATGAGAAGTGCGATTCTGCACTTCTAGTATTTCCCATTAGGATTCCTAATAGCTCTTAGTTCAATTTCATCATCCCACAGAGCCTCACAGTTTCTATTTCCAAGGTTTTATGTTTACTGTTTTCTAACAGGGATAATGACTCATATTAGAAATATTAGAACAAATAACGTAATTTCAAAGAAAAATTAGATAATTTTAACCGTAGATATTTTAATTTTCGATATTCAAATATGTACCAGGTTAGGACTTTTCCTTACAGAAAACATAATCATTATGAACATGATGTTAACTTGAAAATACCCACACAACGGTTTTTAAACAAGAACTTGGCCTTGGGGCTCTTCGAGTACCTCAAACTCAGTTGGTCTAGAAGTCTTTTACGAAACTGCATCGAATGGCACCGTAAAAATAAAACAAGAGAATTTTAAAATTTTCTAGTGAGTTGATTGTGCATTGTGCTATTTTTACAGAATCTGTGAATGCAGTTAGCAATTACTCAAAAAATTAAGGACAGTCTCCTAAGAATCTTTTTTTGTGGCTAAAACGGTTATGGTGCCTGCCCTTGTAAACCCTGCAAATTCTAAAAGTATACGTCATATATTTCTCAAAACCAAAAGATTTTAGTTTTGAGAAATAATATAATATGGACTCGGTACTTTTATAATTTTATTCTTTATTTAAAAATGTTGATTTTTTCTGATCAGATTTTGATGCTCCTTTGTACAAACGTATAGATGAGGATATCTACACAAAATATATCAAAACCTTATCGCTATTAGTCCATTGACCAGTTTCCCATACTTTGTCCAGTCTTCTTTGCTGTTTATTGTTTTTGTTTTATTCTATCGTTGCTGTGACGACACACTAATTACCTACCTACAAGAATTCTTGTATCATGGTATGGCCATGGTCACTTAAACAAACAATAGGTAAATCATCATCAACTGCCCAGCCTTTTCCCAACTATGTTAACCCTCGGCTTCCAGTCTAACCGGATGCAGGTGAATACCATGCAGTATTTTACATGGAGTGACTGGCTATCTGACCTCCACAACCCAGTTACTGGGTAATACGATACCCCCTGGTAAGACTGGTTGTCAGAACAATAGATAAATGAAGTAAAACATTTAATAAAAGATAAACAATTTGTTTTTATTTATGAAATACCTACAAGCCGTGAGCCCCATGGGATTTCCATCCCTATTTAAACCATTTAGGGGATGAATTTTCGAAAATAATTCCTTAGTGCTCATTTTTGTTACAAAAGGAACTTTACTCTTGTGCTAAGCTGTACGTTGTCTGTCAGTAAATGAATGAATTTAAGATTTTTATTAAGTAGATAACTATTCTAAGATAGTCTTATTAAATTCAAATAAAATAGTTACAATTTTCCCTGCGGTGGCAAATGTGGCAATTATAAGCGCCACGCACCTTACATGTTTATGAATGATAACATTACGTGTCAAGTACTGGGTGGTCTGCAACCCAGTTAGGCGACGAAAAGCGCACGTTCCCTGTTAAAAATCTGGTATTCAGCTGCATCCGGTTAGACTGGAGGTCGACCGCAAATAGTCCTCTAGACCGAATTTCGGCCATGGCAATCAACCTCAGCGGAGACCAGCCTTCAGCGCGGGAGATATTAAATAAAGCACAAGTGTGTGCGCAGACACAGGTGCACTCTGTGTTCCCTCGCTCTCATTATCCGATGGGACGGCAATCCGACACGACCAGAGAGAGACTGAAGTCGCCCTAAATATAGTTTGAAGAACTCAAGACGATGAAAGAATGTTTGATGTTAAAGTAATTTAAAAAATAAACATTTACTATTTGTGTTAACTACTCGTTAATACAGTGACCTACTTAATTATTTTACAACTACCATTCTTTTCAGTAATTTATGTAGAAGACTATTATGTCCTGCAATGAATGTCAGGCTGTTGGAATTTATGATACAAACCTAGAAACCTATGCACGGAGGCATGCAACATTAGCGCAGTTACCTTTTCTTTTAATGCTTTAAAAAAATATTCCTTAACGCCTACATACTTATTTTCATTCAATAATATTACCTAAGGTGCTTGAAGAGATTTCTGTTTAAAAACAACCTGATAATTTCTGATTTGTATTTGCATCAGTAACTTCTTTCGGACAGCAAATTAAAATATAGGATTTCCAGTTAAACAACTCACCCGGCTAAATGTTTTCCGAATGGAATTAATGCAAATCTGTTTTGCAAATTACTCCTAGTTTTTTTTCTATCTTCTTCATTGTTTCGTATACCTACCATTGTTCGTTGGTTCCATTATTTTGCTTTATCGACAAAAAAAATGTTGGCTCACTTCTACAATAAAGCAAATACTTGGAATATTTAAGATGTCGAAAAATGCTTCGAACAACGTAAATAATTAATAATATACATTTATTAGCAATTTATATGTTGAAGGCTAGTTTCTCGTAGAGATCGATCTCCGAGGTAACACTGAACTTTCTATAGTCAGTCAGTGAATGAGTTACTATTGACACCCCCTCCGTATGTACTCGTTTCAATATCACGAACATTCCTGTCCTTCAAAGACCACGTTATATCCTGGAAATTCAAGTCACGACTTCACGAGCTATGTAATAGGCTATTTCTAGCAATCAAGCGTGCATCATTTTAAACCCTGGCAAAAAAATTGGTTACGCAAAAGAGGTACTCATAATTAGGTACTTACCTAGGTCGTGGCGGACAGATGGTAATCCCAAATTATTTGGCTAGATCAAAACTGTTTTTGAAGTGAAAAGTTGCGTGTTTATCAACCCTATAAACTTTCATAATGGTCGACAAAACCAATGTGCCATAATCCAAAATGTTGTTACAGTAGGTACCTCACATTTAAAATTCAATTTTCTTGTTGAATTTTAATATTCTTATTTTTATCAACATTATTTTGTCAATGTATACTTCAGAAAGTCTGTAAGTCCTAATCAACGAATTAATTAAATATCTATATCGAATGGTTTTCTTTATAAAATATGCATTTCTTTTTCCGTATTTCTTCGGTATGAGCTCAGATTCCCTGCCCACACGCTGCAGAAAGACTTCAACAAACATCCAGTTATAAATAGAAGTTAGAGAATGGTTTTCTTTATAAAATGTGCATTTCTTTTTCCGTATTTCTTCGGTACCTATGAGCTCAGATTCCCTGCCCACACGCTGCAGAAAGACTTCAACAAACATCCAGTTATAAATAGAAGTTAGAGAATGAACAAAGAATTATTATTTCCAAGTAAGCTTAGAAACAGATTCTTTTTCAATTAATAAAATAAAAATAAACTTAGATGTATCGCTTTCATAATAATATTGTGTAGGTATGCGAAGTTGGAATGTACCTAAGCTCGAGTTTTCAGCTGCCGATTGTGAGCCTCAGGTTAAATGTGAAGTCAGACTGCATTTTTCGTTCACTACTGCTGCATTTACACTGCACGCGTAGACTCAGCACCCGACTATAATTGTGCATATACATTTTCTTTGTTCTAAGATTACATATCATTTGAGTCCGAGACGCTGGTTACGTTCAGCTACATACTCGTAGCTAATCAACGTCTGCGGCGCGTAGTGACTCATTATCTGCCTAGCCTTTTCTATCTTGAGCTTCCAGTCTAACCGGACGCAACTGAATACCAGTATTTTATACGGAACAACTGCCTATCAGCCTCCACAGCGCAGTAGATGGGTAATACGAATACCCTTAATATTCAAAATTATTTAAAAAAGTTTGTTATATGGCCAAGTCACGTTATTTGGGTTCAAAGATTAAAAACAGCAGTAATGTAATTAAAACGACTTGGAATATTATTAATAGTGAAACGGGAAGATCTAGTAACCGAAATACTGACTACAGCCTGTCTATTAATGACAACATAATAAAATCAGACACAAGTCGCCGAGGCATTTGAAAATTTCTTTTCGGATATTCCCGTTTCAACTACTAAATCACTAAACTCATCACCTTCTGTTGCTGAGTCTTTGCTTAAGGAAAATGTTAATGGTTGCGATTCGGAATTTCGTTTTGAATATATTACCTGTAGAGATATAATTAAAACCTTTCACACTTTAAATGTAAAAAAGACTGCAGATCTGTGG
The DNA here is from genome assembly GCA_948474745.1 of Oligia latruncula. NCBI lineage: Eukaryota > Metazoa > Arthropoda > Insecta > Lepidoptera > Noctuidae > Oligia > Oligia latruncula. Next base: position 13,387,413 of record OX419683.1, read on the forward strand.
GGTAATTCTGTAGAAGTAGCCAAGTCTATTATTGACATTGTAGCGCCTACTCTAGCTATTATCTTTAATAGTTGTATTGACAATGGGGAGTTTCCTGACCTTATGAAAAATAGTAAAATAATACCTTTGTTTAAATCAGGTAGTACATCAGACCCCACAAATTATAGACCTATTTCTGTACTACCTACCTTTAGTAAAATTTTTGAGAAATTAATTTTAGACCAAATGCAAAGATTTTTTAATAAACATAAATTATTACATAGCAAACAGTTTGGTTTTACAAGGGGTCGTTCAACTACTGATGCCGGCGTTGAACTATTAGGACATATTTATAATGCATGGGAAGATAAATGCGATGCCTTGGGCATCTTTTGTGATTTGTCCAAGGCATTCGATTGCGTTCTTCACGAAACGTTAATCAGGAAACTCCGCCACTACGGGATCCGAAACACTGCTCTGGATCTTCTTATTTCATACTTGAGTAAAAGGATTCAGAGCGTTGACGTTAATGGAAAAAGATCACCCGGATCTATAGTAACAATGGGAGTCCCACAGGGCTCAATTCTTGGTCCTTTCTTGTTTCTCATTTATATTAATGACTTGCCGTACCTCATAAAGGATCATCATGATATAGTGTTGTTTGCAGATGACACTTCTCTTTTGTTTAAACTTAAACGTCAGCAGTTGGTTACTGACGATGTAAATAGCGCGATCTCGAAAGTAGTCCACTGGTTCAATGTTAATAATTTGCTTCTAAACGAGAAGAAAACCAAATGCATTATGTTTACGCTACCCCACGTAAGGCAGGTGAAAACTAATGTGTTGATAAAGGGCGAGGAATTGAATCCTGAAGACAACACAGTATTCCTGGGCATAACTTTGGATGCTAAGCTTCAGTGGGGTCCACATATAGATAAATTGTCAAAAAAGCTAAGTTCTGCAGCATACGCTGTTAGAAAAATTCGTAATTTAACTGATATAGAGACTGCTCGTTTAGTGTACTTTAGCTATTTTCATAGTGTAATGTCGTACGGTATTCTATTGTGGGGAAATGCCGCCGATATTCAGACTATCTTTGTTTTGCAGAAGCGAGCTGTTCGATCAATTTATAAATTAAGTCCGAGACACTCTCTCAGAGACAAATTTAAAGAGATTAATGTAATGACTGTGCCTTCTCAGTACATTTATGAAAATCTTTTATATGCCCATAAAAATATAAAATTGTTTAAAAAATACAGTGATATCCATAATATAAATACTAGAAACAAACACAAATATGTTGTACCTACAACCAGGCTCAAGAAAATAGGTGGCTCGTTCAGATGCCAATGTATACGCTTTTACAATAAACTACCAAGCCACGTTCAAGATCTAAGCCTTAATAAATTCAAATCTTTCATTAAACGTAAGTTGTGCCAGAAAGCCTTTTATACCGTTAAAGATTATATTGAGGACAAAAAGGCTTGGGATTGAGCTGCTTCCAATTTCTGCATTTTGAATGATTTTTTTCTTTTTTATATACACATTGACATTGATGATTTTTTTTTAAACAATGACATTTGCTTACTTTGTAAAGTATTATATTATTTTTTCATTGTGAATGTGAAGACGATGTGGGTCATTTTACATATATATATATATATTTTTTTTTTTTTTTATTCTCTCTGTTCTGTTTTTTTTTCATGGTCTGGCAGTTTGAGTTATTTATGTGGCCTACCCAAATGTCCTTTCTTTGGTATTGTTCGTCGAATCGTTGAGCTCCTTAAGTTTTGAGTTGAGCTGCACGATTTTTGACAAATGCGTGCACTGACTGGACAGGTCCTCTCAATCTGTGTGGTTCTTTCCTCAAAAGACCACCTCAGACATCGATCTACATGGTCTTCATATAACCTGACCAAGATTATGTCTGGACTTTAAAAGAGACTGTGACCTCTGAGTTTGTTTCGGCCTTTCTTCTCAGAGTAGTCAGATAGGAAACGCCGACTTCATCTAGTTTTAAAAAAAAACATGATTGACGTGTAAAAGTGTTTGTACAAACCTACTTACAAAATAAAAATCATTTCATTTCATTTCAAAATCATTTCATTTCATTTCATTCCCTTTGGTAAGACAGGTAGTCAAATTTTGGGCTTCTTACCCGTAACGACTGTCTAAGATCTACAAATGACAACCGGAACCAACGGCTTAACGTGCTTTCCGGGACACGGAGGGGTCTCGATATGTAATAAATGGTCACCCATCCATAGACTAACCTCTGCAAGCAACTTAATCTTATATCGACCCGTGTGGCATTTATTAATTAGCCACGAGCCGCGGCGTGTAGTGACTGAGTAGAAACAATAAGCGGCCACCAAGAGACAGTATACTACGGACAGAGTAATAGCGTAAATATTTGTCGGTTCGGTGAGAACGAAAAGTCAATGTATGGAAAAACAGTACCTACTTAAGCTGCGCACGGATATCGAAAGCTGCATAACGCCCATTTTCTTGTATCTAAATAAACTCTCTAATTAACGAGATGACTAAAGAGAAACGAATAGCTTTAAAACAATATTTACCTACATGATGATAAACATCCTTGATCTTTCAACGTGAAAGCAAGATCAACAATGTATCATTAAATAATCAACTTATCAGCTCATAAATAAGAATTTAGTAAGGTTTTAGTATTTAGTGTCGTAACAATATGAATCATCAGAAGAATAAAATGTATAGTAAAAAAAAAGTACTCGGTAAAAGTAACTATCTTACTACTAGTCACGCACCCCCACACACCCCCCCCACACACACTCACACACACACAACAACACACCACACTCATGACACTTTCCACTTCACACTTACACTTCACACGCTAACAAAACACGCACACGCATTTTTATTTTTCCCTTTTGATTTATTAGTACCTTTTCTTTTGTTATTATTGTTTACTTTTTTTGTCACATGTCTTACGTGCAATTATTTGTGAAAATTCCAATCTCGGCGAGGGGGGCCAGGAGTCCATAGCACAGGGTATCCTAGTTTGTATTCCTGACTCCCACAAGTCCTAGTACCTACAATATTTTTGTAACACCTATATTTTACTGTAATTGTACTTTGTGGGATAAAATAAATACATTATTAACTAGGTTACATTTTCGTCTTACAATTTTTGAACATGCAACTCTTTGAAATGCATTATTAGTAACCCTCCTGTCCCTCTGTCAGCGAGAACTCTTATAAAGCTGGTCTATAGAGATGGGAGATGCCATGTAGCTAATAAGTATAGGAAAACGCTCTTATGAGACTGTCCTTAGCTTTTGGTAAAAAGGCTCGATTAGTTTACTGCCCAGTCTCAAAAAACCATCCCGTCTTTCGAATCATACCTATAGACTTACGTTTTTAGGGTTCCGTACCCAAAGGGTGAAAACGGGACCCTATTACTAAGACGCCACTGTCCGTCTGTCCGTCATCTAGGTATCTCATGAACCGTGACAGCTAGACAGTTGAAATTTTCACAGATGATGTATTTCTGTTGCCGCTATAACAACAAATACTAAAAACAGAATAAAATATATATTTAAGGGGGGCTCGCATACAACAAACGTGTTTTTTTCGGGGTTTGTGCCTTGTGGTACGGAACCCTTCGTGTGCGAGTCTGACTCGCACTTGGCCAGTTTTTTCTCTTTGATTTCATAGATATGCTCTCCCTACTCTGGCGAAGTAAGCGGAGTGCTAAGACAGCTACACACACAGCAGGCACGCTACATAAGGAACATTAGAACTCTGTTGCCTGTTACCGTAGTTCAGGGTGACTTCAAGTGTCATCTAGATAAGCTAAGGTTGACAAGAGGATGGGAAATAGTGTCCTCCCTATGTAGGTACTAGTTATGTATCCTTCTGTGAGTTAAATAAAACTAGCTGTCCTGCAGCTGCTGTTCCGCTTACTTGGCCAGAGCAGCGAGAGCATATCTATGAAATCAAACAGAAAAAACGTAAGTCCATAGGTATGATTCGCAAGACGGGATTATTAAGTGAAAGGCTAATTAAGTTAGTTGGCTGCCACATGTCCAGGCAAGTTTAACTGCCGAAGTTTGCGTCCACCTCCGACAAGCATCGCGGAAATATTTACAGTTTCACAGTAAGGAGCTCCACACACAATGTGCGGCGCGTTTTGTATAGCGATTCATACAAAATAGGAGGTAAGGTCTTGAAAAATCAAAACGTTGTAAAGTCAGGAAAATTCATTATTGTAGCGCGCGAAATTAAATTATTCTTACGATTTTTGCAATTTTCAGGTCAGTGTCAGGTTGTATCTTGATCAATATTTATGATTCGCAACTATAACAGGTACGTACAGAATTATAATCATTAGAATCATTAATACATCTTTCTAATGGAAAACTGCTTATGGAACAAAATCTAACATATAGAGATACATTAATGATTCTCATTACTATAATTCTGTAAATATATATCTATTATTCGGGAATCATATTTTGATCAATATATATACAACCGACACTGACCTAAATTCCAAAAAAACGTAAGAAAATTTGAATTTCACGGTCTACCACTGCGCATACTGACTAAATTGTTCGTATGTTCAAGTCACAACTGCCATTCGTTGACAGTTTTAGGAAATACGGCAATTTGACGTGGGGTGTAGCCTGACTGCGCCGTGCTGCACCGCACGGCGTTTACTGTGTGGAGCTCCAGTGGCGACTTCGAAAACTAACAGAATCGAAATTAATAACTAAGTGGACATAGTGCTTTATGATAAAACCACAGACCTTGTGTCTACTGGGACGAATTGCGACATGAATGACAATATTATTTGTTATGATATAAGGACACCGTTATACAACAGCCAGTTAAAAGAAACAACATTGTGACACACATATTTACTGTATTGGTTTTTGTTTTGTGGAATGGACTTAAATATATGTACATAAGAATTTGGTATTGTTATGAAGGAAATAAAACAAACATAAACATAAAACATAGTCTTATTAGGACACATTTCCTTAATCAGTGAGATAACAACAATATGAGCTACAATGCGTATCATCGAAACTTGCATTTACAATTTTATAAACACTCGAAGGATGGATTTTAATGCTTCAGAATTATGTACAGATAGATTATGACATTTTTTAACTGGCATAGGTTCTGGCGTTAGAAGTCCGTCCGTCCTAGATATAAAACTTGCATATTGCCATACATAGAGCGGCACAGAGACACGTCGTTAACATGCAGTTTGCAAACGCTTTAACATGGTCACCATCCAATCTGAGTTTTACTAGCTTTGTATGGGAAAATTAGGAAAAAGTTTGATGAGTATAGTTAGTTACAGCACTGCGGAAACGTGGCTATCAAACCAAATTAGTTTCTAAAGTGTTTATAGAACATGATAATAAAGTGATACATAGATAATAAAATAATAAAGGTATAGAATTAAATTAAATACGTGTACTTACTTAAATAATTTAGAATAGTAAAAAACAGGTACCTACTCAGGGTAATGAGAAACGAGATTTGCCCAATCTTCTTCTTAGCGTGTCGATAGCAATCTAAATATACTCGGCCCAGAATTCGGCCACTTGTTTGGCGCCTCCACCAGCGTCCATCAGCTCCTGCAACGTGCAACTGACAGGACACGCAGGACACGACATTAAGTGTCCCATCGTTTGTGGAACAGCACCACATTTACACTCCAAGGCGGAGTCGTCTATGAATCTCCACCTGAACAGGTTTTCCTTGCTTCGGCCAACCTGGGTCCGGAGTCTGTTTAAAGACTTCCATGTTAGCCAAGGTAGGTCATGTCCAGGTGGGAGGTCTTCAGCGGGTGGGACGAACGGTCCGGGTAAGGAAGCACTGTCTCGCCACAGCCTCAGTCTCTCTTGTGATGGTTCACCATTGAGTGGAACGACACACTTTAGAAAACTGTTTCGGCTTTTCAGCCTTTGTGGCACTAGGATGTTGTCGTGCAAAGGGTGTCGTGTGTCGGAGACCATTTTGGCTCTTTCGCTGGAGCTTGCCACCGCTCTGCGAACCACTGGTGGCGCTATTCCTGCTAGTGGATACAGCATTTGTACCGGGGTTGGTTTGAGGCAGCCAGTGATGATCCGGCACGTTTCATTCAAAGCTGTATCCACCAGCTTTGCATGGGCAGAACGGCTCCACACGGGGCACGCGAATTCTCCCGCAGAAAAAGAGAGCGCCAGTCCAGTAGTCCGCATAACGTCAGGCGAAGCACCCCATTTTGATGAGACCAGTCGACGAAGAAGACTGTTGCGAGTGTGCACCTTCTGCTTGATATTCTTGCAGTTTTTTTTTAATGTTAAAGACCGGTCCAGGGTGACACCAAGATATTTAGGGAAGTTGCTGTGCTCGATGGACACCCCACCCCAAACGATGTTAAGTTTGCGGCCCGCCTCTCTATTGCGGAGATGGAAGATGCACGACTAGGTTTTGCTCGGATTGGGCTTGAGTGAGTTAGCGAAGTAATATGTGGCTAAGTCACCAAGAGCGTCTGACAAGTGGGCCTCAACCTCCTCAAAGGTGGTGGCTTGGGACGTGAGGGCAAGGTCGTCCGCATAGAGGAAGCGGGATGTGTTAGGGCTGGATGGTTGGTCGTTGGTGTAGATATTAAAAAGAAGCGGAGCCAGGACACTACCTTGAGGTAGGCCGTTTTTCTGCGCTCTCCAACGACTTCTTTCCGAGAGAAGGTGGACCTGAAACCGACGATTGTGGAGGAGTTCTCGGAGTATTCGGACAAAGTTCTGATCGCCTATCAATGTCTCCACCTTCCATAGCAACCGTTTGAGGTTGACTGTATCATAGGCAGCTGACAGATCCACAAAAACAGCGCCTGTGACCATTCCTATCTCGAAACCATCCTCAATGTGTTGAACAAGTTTGAGGGTCTGGTTGCAGCAAGACTTGACGGGTCTGAAACCAGCTTGCTCCGGGATTAACTTCGGGTCAATAACACTCGTTAGTCGGTTCAGCAGCATTCTCTCAAATAGTTTGTACGTATGGCAGAGCAGAGATATTGGACGAAAGTTTTTTGGATCGTCCGTTGCTTTGCCTGGCTTCGGAATTGCCCAATGAATCAACTTAAATGATATTGTATACTAATTATTCATTTAATTGCATGTCATAATTTGAATATAACAGTAAAATACTGTTTTGACATAAATATAATTTAAGTATGGCAGTATAACAATAGAATACATGCATGACTAACTCATCTATTGCTTCATCGCTTATAATTTAAAATCTGTCTGAACACCAGGGCGTTCTACTATTACTGTTCTACTATTGTAGAACACACATGCATTTCGATGATTTCAACTTAAATTTAGGGTAGTCAACTAACAAATTAATAGTATTCTTCCACTGCTTACTGGTGAACACAACTACTGACTGCGCGGTTTCCGACGCCAGCCCATGTGTGAGAAATCGTGCTGCAAAACTAGATTTCTACAATAGTAGAACGCGCGAGCATTCGCGTGACTATTTAGTCAAAGTTTTGTTTTTGTATCTATTTGCGGTAAGTACATTATTTGTATTTGATACGAGTTATTGTAGGTATATTATTACTTATTAACATTGTTTTTAAAACTATTGATAATTTTATTGATTTTCGTTTCAAAATATTGGCTAAAAATAATATTCTACAACAATACCAAATATGGTGTGGATATAGAAGATAAAATGTGTGGTACTTATGATGTCTGCAGAAACTCTAGGTTTTGACCACATCCTTTTTTTTTTAATTTATTGAATATAGGTTTAATACAGTTATGTTGTGCATACAATAAACAAGGAGAACACTAACAAAAACAGTAAAGATTATATTTACGAGTTTATGAGATTGGTGTTAACTTGGTAGTTCCATGTATAAAACGTAAAATTGCGATTTAAAGTCTACCGAAATCTTTGAAAATGAAAGGAAACATGCTTTGAGGTCTACAAAATCCACCTGAGCTGCCTCGACAACCTCCAAAAACTGGTCGAGTTGGAAAATGTTCCTTCTGTAGTAGAGCGCGCAATAAATCTACCAGAAAACAATGTTTTTCGTGCCGGAAGTGGATTTGTCCTGAACATCAGGTTCTTCAATGCCCTAACTGTTGTGAGCAAAAGGAAAATCAGGTAGAAGAGATGAGTGAATAAAAAAATCACGAACTTTTTAAGTTAAGTTTAAAAAGATTGTTAATTTTCAAGTTATCGAAAAGTCTAATACCGAGTTCCTATTAAGTTTAAAAGTACTGTTTAGTTTGTTAAAGATTCTTAATAAAGTATAATTTAAAATGATAAAAACAATTTTTCAATTCATTAAAATTTCCTAAATTAAACTACAATTAAAATTGTTCTACGTATGTAGAGCGCGCGAGCACTTACGAGCTAAATACGGTTGAGCAAACTATTTAAGTTTACCACTTTGAACTTCATTGCTTATGGAACCACTATAAACGTTTAAACCATGGTTCAAAAAATCTAAAGTTTTGTTAAACACTAATTCTTCTGCATTTGCACCCCACACGAACTCAGTGTGACTCATACTCCTGCCTCGTATGATATAGTGATCTATTGGGTTTGGGATGCTGAAGTACAATCTTAGCATGTCGGGGATGGTGGCCAACCAGTCATCACTGGAACTAAACAGCACAATCGGCAATGTGACTTTGGTAAGGTTAAACTCATCATTGATATGATTAAACCGATGAAACTTGCCACTTTTGACCACTTGTGCGTAGTGCAGCAAGGTATTCGTAGAACCCCCAGCTGGTACGTGGTACAACAATCTTGCCATAAAACTAAGGTTCCAAACATTAGTATCTCGCGGTATACCACCACTAATAAAATATAATGGATTACGGCAAAACATTAACGGGCCTATACAGTACTTCAAGGCAAGCCATTTAGGTATTTTCCGTGAAGGCACAAACTCGTCGCTACCAATAAGTTTGAGTAGCTGGTCGGGCGGGCTTGATGCCATTGCTGTCAGAACTTTGAATGGCCCTTCAACATTGCTCATGAAAGCTAAAGGTGCCATTAGGATACCAATTCTTAGGTACTGATTGTAGCGAGGTGTAGTTGAAAGCAATACCAGAAGTGCCGTGGCACCCATCGAGTGTCCGATGAAATCAATGGGATCGTCACATTTTTTTATAGAACGAATGTAATCTATAGCAGCGGCCAAGTCGAATTCTCCCATTTCTTGAAAAGAGAATCTCCAGAATTCTTCAGAATCTACCGCCAGTTTAATATGACCACGTGAATAGTAATTTCCTCTCGCATTCGCCATCCAAACGTCGTAGCCGCTATCAGCCAGGATATAAGGAAGAGATTTTGTAGGTCCCAATAAAATCCAATCCGCGGAACTGCCAAGTAGTCCATGATGAAGTATCACTGTTTGGTTTTTTATTGTCTGCGGTGATATTCTATGTAAAGTGAGCATATAACCATCAATGGTGTGAACGACGTGCGACTCTATTCTCCTTCCGTGTAAGGTGGCCAGCTGCGGCGTGGACATGAGAGCAGTCGGCTCGGACTTGAGATTGATGTATTCGGGAATTTCCGTTTCGTTCTCAGCTGCTGTTTTTTCGACGAAGTCATTGAAAGTCCTTTTGTTGTTGCGACCCCCATATAGGTGTGCAGGTATTGGTATATGTTCCTGGCCGGGTGGTGAGAAAATTTTTGTAACATGGTATTTTATATTGTTGAAGGTGGCTGTCATAGAAGTAGCTATATCGTTAAAATGGTCTGTTAAATAGTCAAAAAACGGATCACACATCACTTTTTGATTGAGACATAGTAATATTAGTAGAGTAATTATTACAATCTTCATGATCACACATGCGTCCTAAAGAATACCACTGACTTAACTGACTATATCATTACGTAGGTGAGTATTACAATCAAAGATAGATACTCATTCGATATATTTACAAAATAGAACAATGGGTGTAGTGCTCATATTATAAAACAGTTTCAATGACTCATTGATTATATTAATGTAAGTATCGTACAATCGATTATTATTTATAACATACGAATTTAAGAATTGCTTGCTAAAAGAAGTTGAGACATTATAATTTTGGTTAGTTGGTAACTAAGTTTAAGTACAAAGGTACCCTCAAAATTGTTAATTTATGGAATAAAAACTTTAAATCCTACACAATAAAGTTCAGTTTACGCTACAACTTCAAACATTTTTATAACATTTTCAATAGTACTAGTCACTCTGAATTCAACTTAATTACCATTAAAATAAAGTTGATATTTGTTTAACTTGAAATAATATTGATTTGTAACATAAGTTTAGATATAATCGTGTTAGTTACACTATTTATAACTCAAGAACGGCTGAACCGATTTGGCTGAAAATTGGTGGGGAGGTAGCTTAGAACCAGGAGACGGACATAGAATACCTACTTTTTTTTTACTTATATTAGTAGGGTAGGAGTAGTGTAGGAGTAGGTTAGGAGTAGGGTCGGAGTAGGGTAGGAGTAGGGTAGGAGTAGGGTAGAAGTAGGGTAGGATTAGGGTAGGAGTAGGGTAGGAGTAGGGTAGGAGTAGTTTAGGAGTAGGGTATGAGTAGGGTAGGGGTAGGGTAGGGGAAGGGGTAGGACACCACGCGAACGAAGTAGCGCCGGGCAGCTAGAAATAATTTATGTGGCAAAACAACGTTTGCCGGGTCAGCTATAGACTTTAGTGACTTTAGAGATTGCTATCCATATTAGTTTTTTTTTTGTGAAAATAATTTTCGCTGCTTCCTTGTTACTTTTGTGACTCTGGAGCGTTATGTCATGTCGTCATTTAATGCGGGAAGAAATGCTGAAGGCTGTAGGTACGCTGGAAGCAGGGCGCGGTCAACGTGAAACTGCCGGACACTATCCACACGCAGCCAAGCGTAATTTATGATTATGGGCGCATTACAGGGTTACAAGAGATGATGCTGAACGTTACCGAGGAAGATACATGGTCATTACTCAGAGACAAGACGGTTTTCTGCAAAATGTTGCGAGAAGGCTGCCTCAAATTACGGCTCGCCAGCTGTTAGGAAGACTCCAGTCTCAGCACCAAGCGGTCATCAGTGACGAAACCGCCAGGAGAAGATTGCATGAAGTTAATCTTCATGCTCGAAGACTGTTAGAGCTCCAGCTCTTCGACGCGGAAATCGAGGGCGTCGATTATTGTGGGCTGACACACGTTTGCACTGGACCGATACTCAATTTGCTTCTGTTTTTTTTTTCTGATGAGTCGCGCTTGGATTCATCCCGATTCAAAAAGAGACGACCAGAGACCTCTGATGACCAGGAATTCACGAAACACGCATGTTTGGTGAATTCCTGGTTGCCAGAGTTGAGTCCAGAATCCTCAGGAAATTCATCCGCACCAGGGCAGAACGATTATGCTGTGGGCTAGAATTAGCATGAATGGAAGAACGAACCTCATTTCGATACGAAGCAATTTAAATGTGGGGCCATACTGTGAAGAGATTGTGCAACCTAAGATCATCCCTTACCGATAGCAGTATGGCCAAGATTCCAAGTTCATGCGAGATAATGTGCGTGTACACACAGCCAGGCAGGCGATAAATGTGCTCTGCGAGAACAATATCACGCTATTAGAGTGGCCTGCTCAGTCCGCTGATCTTAATCCCATAGAGCATGCGTGGGATTTGCTCTGGAGAAGAGCGTTCAATGACCTTCCCTAAAATTTGAAGATGGAAGAAGAGCTTTTTGCACATCTTTCCAAAGTATGGAGCAATACGCCGATGTAGACCCGCCGCGAATGCCTTGGGAGACGGGAGGTCCAATCCAACAGCGGTGCTATTCTGTAAAAATCTCGCCGTGAAAACATAGGTAAAGTGAGCGTGGAGTGAGCTGTCATAGCGTCAATTCCTAGCAAAAACAATCTCGCTTCACCTAAGTTTTCACAGTGAGATTTTTACAGACTCGACCGGCTGATTATTAAAAAATTTGCTAGGAATATTTTGGTTTATTTAATGTCATCTGGGCGTTAGTTTTTTTTATGTCCCAAAAAGTGATTTTTTCGTTTTTGGTACCATTCTATTATTTCATAATAGATTTTTATTTTTTAACTAGCATCCCTTTTAGTTATTTATGTCACATACAAAGTGTTCAAATATAAATAATGACTATGATACCCTTCTTCCCTAGACTTGGTTGAGTAGTGTAGTATAACATAAATACATACACTAAAATCAGTGTCCATCTAGTATTTTACTATTTGATTCAAACTGACAGTCTTTTGGAATATAACTGCTGCTTGTAGTACTTTAAATAAAATATAACTGTAAACCTTAGAAGCAGGTCAAAAGGATCCCATACGATTATGCGGAAAAATTAAAATATATAACAACATCAGCGCGGAACTTCGCCTCTCGCCCAGTTCGGGAGAACTTTCTTTCTTAACGACGTAAACAATTTAAATCTAATGCAATATGCAGACCGCGCCGGCGACTCCGGCACCCCGACTTTCACCCCTCCTCCCTCTCTACCTGCGTCTTTATAAAAAATTCACCCTAATTCTGGGCCCAGAGCGTTCAGAAACCTTACGTCTCAAACTATTCGGAATCGCCACTAACCCTATATCTTGGGGATTATTTCGCCTTGTTATTACCACATTTATCTGTTAACGCGTCTCGATTGTTATTCTTGCGATATTTCCTTGAATAAAAGATGAGGCTCGCTAATTATTAGAACTTATATATTAATACACATATGAGTAGTATTGACTGTTAAGCTTATTCAATTACCGAAATTAACTTATGACAGTAGGTTTCAGAACACAAACTAGTCGCTCTTTGATTATACTAGTATTATATAAATTAATTTAAATCACACAGTGGGCCACCGAGAAGTCCCGAAGCAACTAAATAATAAACCAAAACTATCTTAAATTCAACTAATGTAATGAAATAGTCCCGCATGGATGCTGTGCTGACGGTAGTTCTGTGAAGACAGCATTAGCGAATTAGGTAGCTATGAGTTTACATTTTAACACTGATAAATTTATCTGAAACGTACCAAAATTGATTGCATCGTCACTGCTATTTTATTTAATTTTATGGTACGCACGATGACGTATCGAGCTGACCTCTCATTGTACGAAAAGCCCATATAAAATTGGAAATGTATATATAGGTCGTCGTGTGTACATCGACAGGTCCTGTGATTTTCGCATCCAGCAGATGCTTGTGTTATCTGCTGGATGCGAAAAGCACAGGACCTGTCGATGTGGCGATGCTTGGGATAGGCCTACTACATGCAACAGACGAAGTCATTCTGCTAATCGATGATCAAAATGGTGATAAAAAATACTTACTAAAAGTTAAAATCCAACCCACTTTCAACCTCCTTTACATTATTTTACATTTGCTAAATTATTGAATGCTTCCAATCATAAATATTGGTACCCGAAATAGTATAATCGAATAAAAAGCACAACGATGTTTGTATAGATGTACAAGCAAGGAGAGTGGAATGAGGCAGATCGAGCAACCAACATTGAACTCATGCAAAATGCAGCGGCACACCTTTCCCCTCCTATTTGGAGCACCCCGCGTAACCTCCCCCATTTATAAATGATTCGGGGCTCAATTTCTCCCGTACTCACCCACTGGTATATTGTTTGACTTGTGGACGTACTGAGTGGACTCTAGGTTTTTACACGACCATTATTGTCCGACATGTGGGTTTTTATTTATAGTGCAAGTATTTTATAGATCAACGAGTTTTGTGCAAACATTGTTTTTCAGAAAAAAATCAACTTGCAAATAGTAGATAACCAAATCACTTAGGTGTTGCAATTACCTAACTGGCGAAATGTAGGTGTATTGTAGCCGTAAGTACTCATCTGCCTAACCCTTCGAGAAAAACAGCCGAAGTGATATGTTATGTTAAGTTTGAACCTTAAGTCATCATCATCTGCCTTGCCTTTTCCCAACTATGTTGAGGTCGGCTTCAAGTCTAACTGGAAGTAAGTCTACTGCCTATCTAACCTCCACAACCCAGCTACTGGGTAATACGAAACCCCTTGGTAAGACTGGGTGTCAGACTTTCGGGCTTCTAACGACCGGTAACGACTCCGAAAAGAAAAAACAGAAGAAGAAGTTGTTTTTTCCGTGGGGAATGTATTTTGTCCCTCTGTTTACTACGTGTCTGATGAGTAGCAAGTGCTTGTTGTAAATGTTGTCACTTCATCAACAGCCGTTCTTGAGTTATAAATGGTATCATTAATCCGATTTGTTTTATTTAAATAGATTATATATTATTAATAAGTTAGAACTTTTAGACAATAGCTATTCTTTGTCTATGAAATGTATTGATTTCTATTGTTTTTCTTTTACACATTTTGAGCTATATGCGTTACAGGACCGGCAACAGTAAGAAAAATCAAAGACAATTTAATGTTGTAAAGATTTTTAGTAGCGACAGACACACAGACGGACAGAGTGATCTAATTTGTACAGAAACGTGTACTAAAACAAACAAACACTATTTATAATAACATTACGACACCGCTCATTATTATTATCTACCTTTTGCCCGTAGCTTCGGACGCGAGTATGTAGAAAATTATCCCACGGGAACATATCGAGTTTAAAAGTACTCTTTGTTAATAAACTATGTACCTACTAATTTTCATCCAAATCTGGTTAGAAGTTTTTGCGCCAATCCGGAACATACATCAAGACAAACAAACAGGAAAAAAAAAAAACTATATTTTCGGCATCAGAGTCGTTCCCCTCGTCGAAATTACTTTTTTCAAAAATATTCAAAGTACAGTTTTGACTCCTTTACTATTTTATTATTATGTATCTTTAGATGGATGATTTTGTAATAGATTCTATACCTACTTAATCTATCTGAAATGTAGAGTCGGACAAATGATGACAAAATAGAGAACCATACGACACCTTTCGACCAAAAGTCCTCTTTCAGACAGGTCTGTAGATCAATAATATAGTCGTGTCGTGTGTCGTGTCGTGTGTGTGTGTCGTCGTGTGTGTCGTGTGTGGTGTAGTCGTTTAGTATGGTATGTATGATGTGATAATATAGTCTCGAAAGTGCACCCCAATTGCGAACACACTTGCTATCCTAATCCAAAGGATATTGAAGAAAATTCATGCTCCATAGCATCCATACGTTCAAAAAATGAATTTGCTCGACAACTATAATCCCGCAATATTGTCGAATTGTCAAAATGAAAGGTAATAAAACGACACCCATCCATGATGAGAAATTTGAACATTTTTGGAGCCGCCAACTTGGGTTCCCATGTTCACTTAACTATCGGCTTCAACACCCTCAAAAACCATAAAAACGATAAGTACCCATGACAAAAAATTTGAACATTTTTGCAGCCGCCATCTTGGATTTTCATTATGACCTCACTATCGGCTTCAGAAACTTTTTTTTTTTTCGTATGGAAATCCTCATGGATACCCTCCGTCTGGGAAGAACGGAGGATTATGTCGGACTCCTACCGACTAAAACCCCACTGTTCCTTCTAGTAACATGAATCGGGGGCCCGGGAGACCATGAGTAAATCACCGCCATGAATCTCGAGATTCTCTCTCTCGGACTCTCTCTATTTTAATTATCTAATAAAACATCGCATGGAGCGAGACGATTTCTCCCAGTATCCTTCTACCACAAGCTTTGTTAAAGACCTTCGTTCCAATAATCAGCCATTGTTTTGTTATTGGCAAGCTTGACGCAAAATTGTATTGAATCTCCACGTCAAATGTTGCCATTGACTATACTGATGTAAATGAAGCCTTGTTTCGTTTCAGGTATTCCCTGCCCGGAACATATCAAAGCTGGTATGATCGTGATTGAAGTACGGTTATTGGGTTACAAGTTCGGCGGCTTTTATAATGGAGAGTAGTGCCTGAAAATGACGGAGTTACGCAACACACTATCAATCTCAATCTGAATCATTTTGAAGGCTTGCTAATGCATTGCTTCATATGTTCGAAAATTTTGTCTGCTCAACAACGTAAATAACGCAATGAATGTTGTTGAACTGTCTATGTTCTACATTATGGGTTTGGTTTCCGCACTCAGTCCTTCAAATACACCATTGTGCGTGGAGAATATTGCTGAACTGTCAAAATTAAAGTCATTGCTACTGATCGTGTGTTACGCAATTACCCCTCTCTGTACCACTCGTGTGAGAAGGAGTTTAGAGCCAATTAAGTTCACTCCAATTATGTTTCCAGTAACATTCAAAGGCCGTTTTCACACTTTGGAATAGTTTATAATACAATCATGTCGCTTGCTTTTGTCCATTTACGGATTTACGGGCATAAATTAATATTGTATTAATGAGGGCGCCAAAGCCTAATAGGTACATGTCGTTTGTGTATTGAAATTAAACACCCCCTATACGTACCTACATAATGAAAATAAGCAACATAAAGCGGTGTTTGGATTTAATTAAAGCGGTCTTTGAGAATATTATTTAATTAGCGTTAACGTATAATTTTACCCTTATTTGGCTTCTGTTGAAAGTCTGAGTTGGTAATATTTTATGTTATTAAGAAATAATGGTTTTCGTGGTTCTTACCTGACACAACAATAATATGATTAGGAAATCAAAACATGATAATTGTTCTGCGTTTTTAATCAAAACTTTATCGGAGGAATCATTTTGAATTTTCGACAGTAGTTCCATACAAGAACTGTCAGATGTCAATTTTATTAAACGAATAAAAATTATCGGTCCATTGAAAAATCAGGCCTAAGATAGATATCGATACAAATCACGTCTATGAAGTTTACACAAAAATAGATTTCCTGATATTTCAAATGACTGCACTGACTGCGGGCGACCCTGTATCCACACATCATACATAAACACGTACCATAACATACCTGAAATCACACTCTAGTCTCTAACCTTGGAATTCGTTCCCCGACCCCAAGATACAGAATTACTTGGGAGCTCCAAGTACCAACTGGCAAATAATAATTATATTGTAACCTAGCTATAGGTAGTATTTTAAGTTACTCATGTCATCTCAACCTGCGCACCTGCTTACTGTACTACCTAGGTAATAACATATTTTCAATTTCTATTTTCTCTTAATCGGCCAGGTCGAGATCGAAGTGTTGTCACTGAAGTGCAGCCTACTGTACTAGTTTGTACCTAAGTACCAACATAATCAGCCTATAATGTTCGGGAACTGCTGGGACTTAGGTCTCCTCTCCGAAAGAGGGAGTGGGCTTAATTCCACCACACGGGCCCAGTGCGGGTTGGTAAATGTCACAAAACTTTGATTTTTTTTTCTAGGACATGCCGGTTTCCTCTCGATGTAAGTACCTATTCCTTCATCGTTTTGAGAGCAGTGGTGATGAAATAATTAAAAAGATTTATTATACATATAAATAATGAACAACAATAGGTACTATCGGTCGTTGACCCCCAAGAAAAACATCAAATCTTTTTAATCCTAATGATAACGTGTTTAAATAACGATACCCATCATTTCTGCAGAGTTTCGCTAGATCATTTAATTTAACCATGTACAGTCAACAAAAGAGTTAAGTATGCAGGATCGTCGGATATAGTTGAAGTTTAGTAAGAAACCGATGGTGGTTGACGACTGAAATTTAATTTGACAAATGAGCTGTTTGTTTTCTATTAATAAAATTAAATTTTGTTCGAGAACATCCATCGACTTCTTATTAAACTCTCCGCCCGCAGGTCCACGCCTACGGAGGCCGGGAGTCGTCACGCGGCTCCCGTAGCCCGGAGCTTCTCCCGCGGCGGCTGGGACGGGAGGCTCTGTCCCTGAGCCGTCCCGCCACCTCCTTTGCTAGCATGACTGCTTCGCAGAAGAAGGTGACTGCCTCCCACTCCCTCTCGCCCCGGACCATGGCTTACACCAGGGCCGGACGCGACAGGTCGCCGCCGCTGCCACCGTGTCCTCTGGGCGATCCTGGCAATGGTGACACCCGGGCGTTTCCTCCCGCCTGATGATGTGCAAGAACCTCCCAAAACTTCCGTGTCAGGCGGTAGGTGATGCGCCGCTCTTTCCATGTCGCCATGAGGTCACGCCGGAGATTCGTCCGCTCCGACGCGATTTGCCGCGGAAGCGGATTTTACCCCCGTTGTAGTGCCTCCGCGCGCCACTAATACAGGCGCGCGAGGACTATCCAGATCCCATGGCGGCAGTCCGGCAAGCAGGCTTGCCACCTCGCCCGAGATAGCGCGGTAGCCCCAGATAAGCCTTCTGGGGCGCGTTCAGGTAGTGGGCGGCTCGCCGCCGCAGTGAAGCCGAACCATGGACTGCACGACCCCCGCGTAAAGCCTCTGGCAGGAGGCGTTTGGCCCCCTCAGGTTGGGCAAGAGCCGCTTGAAGGCGGTCCCGGCCCGTTCTAGTTTGGGGGCCAAACGTCGGAAGTGCTCGACGAAGTTCCACCGGCTGCTGAGGACGAGACCCAGGTACCTCATCGTTCTCTCGACGCCGATGTGAACCCCTCCTACCGTTAGTTGGGATCCCGATGGTGGCGCGTTCCGGGGCCCATGAAACGACATGGCCTCGGACTTATGCAATGCCACCTCGAGGCCCAACTGCCGGATACTCTCCAAGACTATCGAAACCCCGCGTGTCATCGCGTCGGCCGCGCCTGATGCGACCTCCCCTGCGCCAGGACCAGCGCGTCATCAGCGTAGCAAACCATGTTGACGCCATCAGGGAGGTCGGCCCACAGCACCCAGTCGTAGCCGATGTCCCACAGGAACGACCCCAGAACCGATCCCTGCGGTACACCGCACGACCGCGCGACCGGGGTAGATGACGGCTCTGTCCGTCAAATACGCCTCGACTATTCGACGGAGGAAGGTCGGCACCCGGTGATACCGGAGTGCCTCCACAATGCAGCTCCAGGGCAGGGTGTTAAACGCGATGGCGATGTCGAGTGACACCGCCACGACGACCCCACCCCGGGACACCGCTTCCCCCGTCGTGAGGGCTCTCACGCGCATGATGGCGTCCACCGTCGAGCGCCCCTTGCGGAAGCCAAACTAGCTGTCCGCCAGATCCGCCCCTGTCCTCACCAGGTGCCCGACGAGGTGGCCCGCAATCAATCTCTCAAAGAGCTTGCGAACCTCTTTAAGCGAGTAAAGACGCTTTTTACGCTTTTCAGGAAAATCGTCTTCGATATCACAAACTTTTACGATTATTATTTATTTGTAAGAAGAATATACGCGGACGACGCGAATCCACACGTATAAATAAATAATAGGTATTGTTAGTGACCCAGGTCTGGTCATTTCTGCGCCCCTCCAGGGTCTGCGCCCTGTGCCTGGGCACCGCTGGCACCGTCCTATTTACGGCACTGTTTACTAGTTTCGTTACCACTGACGCACGTGCATCCCAACGTACTACAGTAATTATTATAACCCATTAATGTCCGTCATTCGGTTCTGCCAAGGACCAATCTGTGTTAAAGGAGTCCATCTCATCCCGCCATCTCCGTCTGGGCCTGCCGCGATGGCGTTTGCCATTGAGCATCACCCAGTGGATCGTAATTTTGGTGGAACGGAATGTTCTTTTGCACAAGTTTAATATCCAGAAAACTTACACCGTTCCAAAGCTCTCTAGCAAACCTCGAGCGTGGGCCAAGTAACATTATTTAAAAGTAGGTAGAATAACCTATTTTCAGCAATTGACACTTCCCCGGTAAAGGGAGATCTCGCTGTGAGACTGCAACTCAATATCTACTTCATTTTACGTTTAGATAATGTCAAGTAGTTAATTATTAATAAACTACTGGAACTTGAATAATTTTCACACCTGTATTATTGAAAAGGCAAAGTCAAATGCTTATCAATATAATATGTAGTTTGATTTATTTTTAACCCCCGACACAAAAACGAAATAAGAAAAAAGCGGCCAAGTGGGAGTTGGACTTGAACACGAAGGGTTCCGTAACAAAAAATGTATTATTATTTCCTTTATTAAATACATACATTATATTTTAAAATATTAGTATATAAAAAAATAATGGCCCACTGGTATCGGGAACAGGGTCCAAGCTACCGGCGGGCAGGGCTCCAAAGAGGAACCTCCTACAATGCGAGCCATGTCCATAACTACAGTTTTCTTAATCAAGCCCTTAATTCAGCTGCCCAATGAGAGCCTCCTCAGGTTTTGGTCGAGCCTGGTGGCTATTATACCATTGACTGTTACGAGTATCGGCAAAATTATCGCTAAGTCCACATTCCACACGCCGAAAACTCGCGAGGCAAGTCAAGAGACTGGATTTGTTTATCTTTCACGGCTTTCACGAGGTTGGGATGTATTATTTCCTTTATTACGGAAAGTGGAAATTATTTATGTGATGATTGCCACTCCCAACAGTTGCACTTCTCTACCAAAACTTTGATTGGAACTAGAATGAAACCTAGAATAATTTTGATTAAACTTTGCCGCCTTGCTTTCCTTGAAATTAACTGTGCTTCGACATATTTACGAGTTCGGTAAGAAGATACTTTTGTTCTACTTGGCAGTTTTATTTGTTTAATTAGAACTGATATCTTCTGTTCTTTTACGTAAAAAAATGTGCGCTACGGTTTGTTTCATAAATCTTCTTTTTGACAAAGGAAATTTTCTGTTTTTGAGACAATATGTAATGAGCAGACTTAACTAAAAGAAAAAGTTCTGTGTTACAAATTTTATTGGGATAAAGGCAAGAGAATGATGATCTTCTTTACTATGTAGATACTTCTTGTTAAGTGTATGTGACAACGTTTTTACCTACTTCAATAAAAGGAGGAGGATATGCATTCGGAAGGTTTTTTGTCACTCATTTACCATCATTTCCATGTTTGGAAATACCTAGATCAGTACCCTAATTGCGTAACACACTAACAATCACATTCTGAATAATTTTTAACGATATTACTAATCCATTGCTTCATATGTCACCTGAAAATGACGGAATTACGCCACACACTATCAATCTAAATCATTTTGAAGGCTTGTCTCATGGTGGCATGGAAATAGCGACTGTCGCAACCCAGCGTAGGGCACGCCACGATAGTGGCGATAAGAGGGGTTCTTTGAGGAGTGGCTAGAGTGGCGTCACGGCGGTCTCACCTACCGCCTGACGCGGTCTTCACCGGACACGGATGTTTCGGAGGTTCCTGTACAACATCAGGCGGGAGGAAACGCCCGGGTGTGACCATTGCAAGGATCGCCCAGAGGACACGGTGGAGCATACGGTGGAGGTCTGCCCCGCTGGACGACTCCCGGCCATCGTAGGCGCGGGCCTGCGGACGGAGAGGAATGGGTAGCTCACCGTCCGATCAGGACCAAGCCAGTGCCGGACGGCGCGTACGTGTTCCACGCGCGCCTCAAAGAGATGTCAGCAACAAAGAAGGGGCCCGTTAGGGCAGAAGCCTGCCGGGTCAGCGAGATTGTCCGAAAGGGTTACTGCTGGCCCGGAACATATAGAGCTAAGGAAGGAACACGGGTGGGTTTTAGTCAGTGGGATGATTCCCCATCCTCAAAAAAAAAATAAAGGCTTGTTATTCCATTGCTTCATATATTCGAAAAATTAAAGTAAATAGCGCAATGAATGTTGTTGAACTGTCAAAATGAAAGCCATTCCTACTGATAGTACCTATGTTACGCCATTACCCCGCGGTTCTGAGCCTTGACAAATGATTAGCTTATAATATTATGACATGTATTGTCCCACTTTTCGCACTTCTAGCCCTGCTTACACGCTGCAAGGTTATTGCCTGTAGCATAGCATCAAATGAAGCAACAATAGACTAAACAACAAGTACAATTGTTGCACGATACGGGCAAGTTTACTGTTCAAAACTGGTACTGCATGGTATTGGTGTAAACAGCACGAACAATAAAATCACAATCATGAAATCCCGGCATTGAAAATTTTCTATCATTTCAACATGAGTGCTTCGTTTTTTTCTTCTTTCTTCGATTATTTACACTAAAGCAGTGCTAAAGTAAAATAATTAACAAACTGAAATATATTTCAATAGTCTACAGTACAATGAACCGATCTGAGAGTATGAATCCATTAGCCCGTGGGACTGCGACAGGAAATTAAACTCCTGCACTTGTTTGTACTCCAGTCAAAGTTTATAATACTTATTAGGTACTAGCTGTGCCCGCGACTTCATTCGCGTGGATGTCGGGTATCATCAATAAAGGCTCCTTCCAACAGGCGCGACACGCGACAAAATCACGCGCGACACAAAGACACCGCAAGTCGCGCAACGAGCGGTGCCTTTGTGTCGCGCGCGATTATATCGCGTGTCGCGTCTGTTCGAAGGAGCCTTAATGTGTCGCTTAGAGAAGATGTAAGTACCGCTGCTCCATTGAAAAGAAAAGGTTTTTTTTCTTTTAAGGTTTTTTTTTTGCGCGGACCCTAATGACTATAGCCTAAGTTACTCCTTATAACATCAGCTATCTGCCAGTGAAAGTCCCGTCAGTCCAGCTGTTTCAGAGACAGACTGACAGGCATTTTTTTTAAATGTGTGTATTATGTATCGCAATATTTTCATAAAATGCATTTAGTAAAAAGCTGTAGTTCAATTTTAATTATTCGTAGTTTGTAATACAGATGTATCTATTATAAAATATTCTCTTCATCAAACAATATTTTTGAAACACGTGTATTGAAGATTTATGTGAAGTTTGTTTTAATGTTGAAGTGGGAAAAAGTGGGTTACGACCACGGATATCGACTTTTATGCAAGTAGAATTAGAAACAATATCACTAAAATTGTTATAATTAGCAATGGGGTGAATACCAAAGTTAGCATGGGGAATGGGGCACGTTTGGCAGGGCAATACTCACATAATTGGATCAACACGAGCGGCGGCCCAAATAATAATTAGTTGGTGAAATATGCACAACATTATTAAAGGTCTGCTTTATTTGGCGTTCTATTATTACTATTCTTAATTATTCATAATGGTTCAAAAGGGGACGCAGTTAGGGGAGACATGGCAAGTTTTAAATTTTTGTTTAAATCTATTAGGTAGGTAATGTGACGAATACTTTTATTGTTGTCTAAAAGGTTGAATAAAACACTTTCTTTTAGTAGTTATTTGATTTGGTTCGTTCGCTTTGTTAAGACTTTTTACTTAGGCGGTCTAACTCGCATATTTAAAGTGCTTTCGCTCCCTAGGTTTATAATGTAGGTAATTAAGAATAACTTAATTAGATATTGATTACCATGCTGCCAATTAATATAGCATAATCGCCTATAATGTTCCCACTGCTGGGACAAAGGCCTCCTCGGTGAGAGGGAGTGGGCCGTAATCCACTTCGCGGGCCCAGTGCGGGTTAACGAATGTCAATATTATGTCTTCGATTTTTGGGTTCTTTATTTCTTTCGTTTTTGGTTTCCTCACGATTTTTTCCTTCACCGTTTTGAGAGCAGTGGTGATGAAATACTTTACAGAAAGTAAAGTAAACTGCCTGTCTGGGTTCGAACCAAGCCAGTTAGTATAACAGTTCCAAATGTACACTTTCTCTTATATTTCTCATATTAATTCATTACTGACGCCCACACAGTATTTCATAACCTGTTACAAGGTACTGCAATTATTAATATCATAAGCTTATTAGTGTGTAATATATTGTCTGTGGTTGGGACACAAGGTAGCGTTTCAGAATTACATCTTTCAAGTGCTTTAGTCCTTACAGAGAGAATATGCGCGAAATACTAAAGTGTATCAATTAGCAGCAGTACTTGCAGGCTTCAAGCGTATTATTATTACTCCCACATAAGTCCATTATGAAATATCAGTCAGCTTACGGGTACTCAACAATTTTACACCTGAAACCTTAGTGCAGGGGCTGTCGAGACGTTTGAAATTTGAAAAGCAAATTTCACTGAATAAGCTCTTCACAGATGCTTGGAATTATTTTGATGGAAATAATCATTATTTTGGTTTCGTCTAAGTACTTTAAACCTTTTAATAGGCTTTGTTTTGTTTTAGATATAAGAACGTTGCAGTTGCAATGGCGAAATGGATAGCCTCATAACCAATCTCTTAAGATTTATGTACCTAAGGACAATCAGCCTATAATGTTCCCACTGCTGCGACACAGGCCACCTCTCTTTGAGAGAGAGTGGACTGTAATTTTCAGTCTATCAAAAAGTACTCTGTGACTGTAATCTACAACGCTGGCTCCTGGTTGACAGATGTCACATGTCATTGAATTTTTGGTTTACGTGTTGTTTTTCTCTAGCTAGGCTTCAGTAGTAAGTATACCTACTTACTACCTGGTTAAAGTGACGAACACACTGCAAACATAGAACAGTGGGACCGATTATGGGTAGTTATTTGTAGTTTTACTACAAAACCATTACATATTTCAACTATTTCTATTATTATTCAGAAAGGCCCACGTATGCTAATTATCAAAATGTTATGTGGCTTGTTCAAAGGTCCCATAACCACATTCACCTAGGTAGGTTACTACCAGTAGGTAGGTACTGCATTTAATGTAAAAACACAAATTCCACTCTAGTTAATTAATTAGTACCTAATTAGACCTGAAACGTTACGTCACATATTGATTATGATTCGTTTTACTAATGGCGAGGTAACGAGGTAACGAATTTTTGTTGGGATTTAACTGAAAAACCCATATAAAATCTTAAGAAGCTAAATTTTAGGTAATTGTTAATAGCACATCGCGGCAACAAATAGAGTGACAAAACAGCAAAATAACATTATCTTTTTAGTTTTAATTAAATTAAAAAATAAATTCACTGCTCACTGAAATAATTTTTCTTTAGTCGATTGATTTCTTTATTATTATCATTTATTTATTATCTTACATAAAATATGATAGTATACGCTCTAAATTTTGAGAACTATAGTATATTTTGAGCTCTGTTTTACGATGTTTTATCATGATCTACTATTTTATTTTTATGAAATATTTTTGAATAAGTCTTTTCTTTGAAAATTCGACAATGGCGCCGATTCTGTTGTTCACAAACTAAACTAAATTTAAGTTCATGTATCTTTTTCTTTCTATTTCATTAGGAAAAGGACAGAAGATAAATATTAGTTTAGTCCTGTCAAATTAAGATACTCCATAGACAACTTTAGACGAGATTAAAAAATTGGCTACTAAAAATACGTCAATTTACGCCAGGCGCTGACTAATTTGACAGGACTAAACTAATATTTATCTTCTGTCCTTGTCCTAATGAAATAGAAGGAAAAAGATGCCTGAACTTAAATTTAGTTTAGTTTGTGAATTACAGAATCGGCGCCAATCTATTCATTTTTTTTCTGCCTTGTAAAATGTAGGTACCAATACGCCTAACTTTCCGCGAAAAATTTAGCGTTTTGCGGTGTCCTACGTTTGGGAAGCGCCTTAATCCTCTCATGTTGATGTGTCTGTAAGTTACACCATCATTATCCCCTTTTAATCCAACCTTAGTAACGGAATAAGGTCCCTTCCTATGGTTTTATACTTTGTTATTTATTCTTAGTATCATCACGGGATCATCTTTAGCTCAGCTCCTTAATTGCGTAACACACTATCAATCTGAATCATTTTGAAGGATATTGCTAATCCATTGCCTCGTAAATGTTCGAAACAATTGTTTGCTCAACAATGTAACTAACGCAATGAATGTTCTTGATCTGTCAAAATGAAAGCCGAAAGCCATTGCTACTGATAATGTGTTACGGAACTACCCCTCAGGTTTGGAAAACAATTTCGATTTCCAATTAGTTGCTTACAAAATTAACACTGCGTTACCAGATACTTGAGAATTAGTACGTACCTTGGATTCAGTGCGGGGGCGAAATAGACAAAGTTACCGCTGGTGCGGAGCTGTATCTTAGGAATTAAAAGGCATAGAAAAGAGACAAATATATTTTTGGGATTGCCATATTGCACGCGCGCTGTTCGATAGAACGTAATTTTTTTTATTTCAATTGCGGGTACCAGGTCTATTAGAACTGGTATCAGAAACCTGGTACCGCACTGAAAGTTGGGTTTATTTGCGACAGTGATGTACTCGAGATAAATTGTGTTTTTATTAAGGTAGACATTTTTTATTTCTATCTATATCGTGTTTTGACGAGGCGCATTCGTTACTAACGCGCTTCGTAACGCGGCGTTAGAGGCATACTTAACGATATTATATAGTTTGTATGGTTATTTTTTTATTTATTGTTTCCATATTTCACCATCCAAAATGTCTAAATCCGTTATGCTTCTACGCGCAACAATAATGTGTTTCTAACACGACATAGAATTATATACTAATTCTACCTTAAATATTACAGTTACAACACAGTTTTTATGACTCAGAAACAGACTGTATATCGACTAAAGCATCGACTTTCTTTAGCACATCACTAAAATTTTAGTAGTTCTATGCAGTTACCGGATATTATCGACCTGGAAAAGTTTTCGCATTATTTTTAACATATGAATTATCGGATTTATCTACGACAGCAGGGTTTAGACAAGCAATTAATGTAGATTATTTTCAGATAATTATATTTTTTCAAATTGGACTTGATTTCAGTGATTGGTCTTGATTTTTTTTTGTGAAATATCGAAC
Organism: Oligia latruncula; assembly: GCA_948474745.1. NCBI lineage: Eukaryota > Metazoa > Arthropoda > Insecta > Lepidoptera > Noctuidae > Oligia > Oligia latruncula. The sequence goes on from OX419683.1 coordinate 13,414,032, forward strand.
TTTTTTTTTTTATTACCTGGTCTTAGAGCAAGGCAAAGGTACAAACTGGGTCGATACAATCTGGTAACGCATATATTGAAAGTTTGCTGAGGTGCTTCCCGCAGTGAACGTTTTAAGTTTTGAAAAACGATCACACCTAAGTATGTACAAAATTCCTCTAGAATTATCAGTCTTTTCCTTCTTAATAATTATCTATGCTAGCAGTTAACCGCGTCGCCTGCGTATTTTGAATTTCATATTTTTTTAATAAAATATCCAGGACGAAAAGTTATCCATATCCTTCTCCAGGTCCCAGGCCACCTATCCATCTTTCATAACGATCAATTCAGTAATTTACCTAAGCATGAAAAAGTATGACAGAAATACTTTCGCATTCAGCGGGATTGTCCGAAAGGGTTACCGCTGGCCCGGATCATAAAGGGCTAAGGAAGGAACACGGGTGGGTTTTAGTCAGTAAGAGTCTGACACTCCCTTCCGCTCCACCCAGAGCGGGAGGGGTCATTGGATGATTTCCCATCGCAAAAAAAAAAAAAACTTTCGCATTTATAATATTACCAGCTGTTGCTTGCGGCTCCGCCTGCGTGGTAGTCGGAGAGTATCCAACGGGAACGTACTACCGGGATTAAAATGTATCCTAATTTCAACCATACGCGTTCAGCAACTTTTGCGTTAATTAGTAACAATTAAACATTCAAGCATACAAACTTTCACATTTGAAATAATACTACTAGTAGGATAGGTAAATAAGTATCGATTAAACATGATTAATTTGACGAAATTATTCGAGAGCGGTTTCCAGTTGTGTGGAGTAGGACTTACCTCAGTATGGAAAAATTGCTAACTAAATATTGATTGTTTTTTGGATACAGCATCATATTGTAGTCTTTGGTATAGCATCATTAGCCATGACTGCCATGGCTTTCCAAAGTAATTGGTGCTCTAAGACACAATACTATCATAAATATAATGACACAAATAGAACGTAACTTTTTAATAAAAAAGGCCACTTTGGCAGAATCATAAAAGGATAACATTACATGTGTTTACCTTCTGTACTATCTGTATTTTGAGCTTTCGGTTAGGCAGAGAGAGAAAGATTATGGTAGCTTTGTAGCAGCATAACCAACTCCTTTACTAGTTTGCAAACAACCTGGCTGTTTATATTGTGATGCCATGGTCTCTTTGACAAAAAAAAAACATTTGAACACAAAAATAGACGTCAAATAACTTCACAAACATTGATATTATTTTAGTTATAATTTAACCAATCTTTATTGTTGTAGTTTATTTATATTAGTAGTGTTATAAATTCGCCACCATGCCTGAAAAGCCTGTTATCCGCCATATGAAGGGGTTACCCCAGGATCTATTCTCAGCTGACGGGCTCATGTACCAAGACTGGCACGCTGTAACCCCATGCCAACGAGCAATCACCACACGATTTGGTCTAGAAGTACAACGAGAGCAGGAAAACTACATTAATAGACACCCCGAGGTAACGTTTGATAATGTTCGCAAGTGCCATATGGGGACTACAGGACTTATAGGCAGGAAACGCAAGTTTTATAATGCCTAAAAGTATATGATCGACTACAGTAAACAAAATCAGAAAAATATATGATATTCTTCAGGATATATGCTAGTTAGATAGTGTATTCTTCTTCTTAGCGTGTCGATAGCAATCTAAATATACTCGGCCCAGAATTCGGCCACTTGTTTGGCGCCTCCACCAGCGTCCATCAGCTCCTGCAACGTGCAACTGACAGGACACGCAGGACACGACATTAAGTGTCCCATCGTTTGTGGAACAGCACCACATTTACACTCCAAGGCGGAGTCGTCTATGAATCTCCACCTGAACAGGTTTTCCTTGCTTCGGCCAACCTGGGTCCGGAGTCTGTTTAAAGACTTCCATGTTAGCCAAGGTAGGTCATGTCCAGGTGGGAGGTCTTCAGCGGGTGGGACGAACGGTCCGGGTAAGGAAGCACTGTCTCACCACAGCCTCAGTCTCTCTTGTGATGGTTCACCATTGAGTGGAACGACACACTTTAGAAAACTGTTTCGGCTTTTCAGCCTTAGTGTATAGTGTATTGAAAACATAATACAACTTTGATCCGATAGAAAAAAAAACATGAAGATACTACCTCTAAAACTTTATTTTCACAATAAAAACCATACTAATAGGTATACTTATATAATCATTCTGATTTTTTGTCAGATTACAAGCAACAACTAAAGCAATAGTGTTTTAATTTTTTCGTCCAAACAATAGATTTATTGTAAATAGATAATTGCTTCATATTTTGCAATAAATTACCAGCGTTGTGTCATTGCGCTTCTCTTTCTTTTCTATGCAGTCCGACAGTGACCGTGCTTTAGGTCATGTAGTCCTGTAGTCCCCTTAAGAGTAAACTAGTCGCAAGGTCGAACTCACTGGTGGTCATGGCCAAAAAGCACGCTGTCTCACTTGGCTTCGTATGCGACAGAGCTAGTATCTCAGTGATGAGTAGTAGTATATCAGTAATGAGCAGTTAGACGCTAGTCTACACGAACAACGTCTAGTTCTCACGCACAGAAACACCGTTCCGAACTGATAGGCGCGTAAAGAAATTCGTAGTGCTTCGGGAAATCGAGTTTTATGAAAAAACTCCTGCATAAATCAATTAAAAATAAAGCTTATTGAGCTCTTCGATAACTGAGATTTGTCGGTACCGACTTGGTTTTGAAGATTTTACAGTTCTTTTATTACTGATTTACACCCAAAGTTACGTTTGCCATTGCAAGAAAAACGAATCTTTGTTGGCACATAACTTTTAATGGCTTTTTATTTTACGATTTTGTTTCCGCACAGACAAAATTAATAACAATTCAACAATTCAAAACGATATCATGTTTAACTTTGGATGCAATGTCAAACAGTGGTGTAATACTCTTCCGAAATTTGTATGAAAAAATATCGACTAGTGGCACCTTAAAACCAATACCGTAAACAAATACAAAATATAACTTTGGTAATGAGTCTACCATAGTGTATTGTATCTATAATTAGCTTCTGCCCACGAGTTCATTCTCGTAAAATTTCTTGTCCACGGAGTGGACTGGGTCCACCCCGTCGCATCGCATCGCCTGCTCGCGTTTTTAGTTTGTTTTCGCTTAGCGTTCTTTCCTTTTTTTTTGCTCGGCTCCTAAGGGTCCAAACATGATGTAAAATAAACTTCCTTAAGAATTGGGCTATCATTTACAATTTTTTTTTTATAATAAACGAGTATTTCTTTCAGCGATTAGCGCGTTAAAAAAAAACAACCTCTTCAGCTTTATTATTAGTATATAGATTATCTTGCACCAATAACAACCCATTTTTCTGTCCACGCAATTACTGTCCATCCCAAGGTTGCCTGGAAGAGATCGTAGAAAGCGATAAGGCCTAAGCATTTAGTCCCAGATTATGAGGGGGAGAATCTATCGTGGAAGCTTTTAAATAAAAAGCTGTAAGGGCTAATTGCTAATTATTTACCGATACATATATTACACTGAAAGCTTGCCGAAAAATAAATTAAATAATCCCAAAAGTCGGTTAAAAATACTGAATCCGATCTGCTTCAACAAAACTGCCAACATGATCTCACGCTCAGCTACTATAATATATTCATAGTATTGTAATTGTATTATATGGATAACTTTAAACAGTATTCATTGTTATTCAGTGTTCTCAAAGCTAACCGGGCAACGGAAATGAAGTACCAACGCGGTGGAAGTGAGGTGATCTAACTAAACTATATTGTATGGGCTGCCCTCGAAACTAGCGAGAACGGAATATGAGCACCGGAAACTACGACCCATCGTGTTGTTGTTTATCTAACCAACATAGAAATTACCCATACACATTTTAATATGCTGCTGTGCTGATCCACGCGTCATGTTCGTGATCGGGCGCCGTCTGTTGAGACTGGTCATCTCTTAACTGCCAAGGAATATTTTTAACCTTATATTTTGAATTGGTTCTTCATTTGTGTCTTTTTTTACATTGTTCTCACATATAAGCAACAAGAATAATGTACCCAGGATTTTGTAATATTTTGATTTAAAAGCTCCATGGACACTTCCATGGAGTTTCTTGCCCGTTCTTCTCCATAGAGATCTACGTTCTTCTTCTACGAGCTTCAACTTTCTGACTAACTGAGAGACTATTTAATTTTGAAAATTCAAAAGTGCCTGTACAAGGTTTTATTGAAATAAATGCTTTGAGTTTTGAGGAGTTTATGGATAGAATAAATTCGTACCAATTTTCTGTTCAAACCTTGATATTTTAGGAGTTTTTCGGTGGTTTGGCTCATCATGGGGCTCATTCTCTAAGTTCGTCAACGAAAATACGGCCTTGAAAGTAGGTAGATCCGACAAGACAAGGCTCAAATTAAAATTTTCGGATGGGCAAAAACACATTGGGCATGGTAACTGTCAAGTCATGTTGTTATTCATTCTTAGTACGGAAACTGAACTAATCTTATTTTCGTAAGTGATGCGGATGAGAGAGCAGTGGTGGCCCAGTGGTCACGGACACGACTTACGAGTTGTAGGTCGTAGGTTCGAACCCAGACAGGCGCTTTACTTTGTGTAAATTATTTCATCACCACTGCTCTCAAAACGGCAAAACATCGTGAGGAAACCGGCATGTCCTAGAACCAAAAATTCGAAGACATGTGACATCCACCAACCCGCACTGGGCCCGCGTGGTGGATTACGGCCCACTCCCTCTCATTCAGAGGAGGCCTGTGTCCCAGCAGTGGGAACATTATAGGCTGATTATGGTATGGTATGGATGCGGATTAGTAAACATCCGTAACTTCAGCTGAGTTGGTAGCGGCATGGTGAGAGTACACCAAAAATATATTTGAAAAGTTTCAGATAGAAGCTGCATGGTCAGGAGTCCACTTTCAGATTTCGAAAATGGACAAAAAATAAGCGTGATCTTCAGAGCCGTTCATTTTGGTATAAAATAATCGTAGGTGGCCAAACCCATAATGAATCAGATGAAGTAATTTTACTATGGGCTTTCCCTAAATCTCTAGAACTGAAGACTTTATTTATTTATTTATTTGGGACAAACAAACAGTAACACATTATATCTGCGCAAATAATATAAACAAAGATATTATATAAATGTGAAACTCACACTGTTATCCACAGCATATACAATTAAACTCAGAAACCGGTTCTGTTTTCAGATCTTAGCAATGCTCAAAATATTTATAGCTAAAATGACAAAAAAAGGGATCCGAAAGGATTCGATGATGAAAGCTGCTCTCCATTTCACAAGACCTTTCGAAGAACTGGACGCAGAAGTCAGAACCTTTCTGGAATCGCCGGAGGAAGGACCTTACGTTAATTTGGTAATAATATGTACTTCTTCTAGTAGTAAATTACGATACGCTTTTTGTAATGGCATTTCCTTTACGACTAAGAATCTAACAACATTTTTGTTTGCAGGATGATAGAACTTTTTACGAATTTGATGACTTAGATTTCATAAAAGATATAAATGAAATCATCTTGGCGCATTATCCATTAGAGCCCTGGGTCTTCCGTTCTCCTCCGCCTAGCATTCCCAATACTCCGTCTTCTTCGTTCCTTTCAATACAAACATCAGAAAATACTCTGCCAACTCCAGGTAAATGTATAGGTATATTATGGGCCTGTAGGTGTAGTACCCAATAGTATTATAGCACGTCACATGTCATACAGCGGCTCCCTTAAGAGCGTTTACGCCGAACGGCATTTCATACAAACTTTCAAGCCCTTGTTTTCCGAAATGAATGAACCGATTTTAATGAAACTTCATACGCATAAGCAGGATACAAAGGTCTAAAAAGTTAGCAGAGAACATTTTCGAAATGTCTTATTTAAAAAAAGATAACTGGAAATCTCTGTTTCTATGAAAAGTTTAAAATCGGTCTAATTTGGCTGTAACACTATTTTTCGAAAATGTTCTCTGCTAACTTTTTAAAGCCCACAAGAATCCCCTGGATTCGGGAAGTACAGAACTGGTCGAAATGGCAGTGCTTGGGGGAGGCCTGTATACAGCAGTGGACGTCTTCCTGTGTATACAGCAGTGGACGTATTCCTGCTGCGGGCTGAATGAAATAAACATGTGAAAATTTGATCTTTGGGTAAATTTATAATAATAGCTCTTTGAAGTATTTATAAGTGACTGAAAAAACTTTCAGAGCCTATTCCGACGCCGGAACTAACCATATCACAGATATTCTACACGTTGGTCTCCAATACTGTGGATAAAGTGATCTTTGTCCAAGTGGATGAAGCAGCCATCCTATATGACACTGCCTATGTGGAACTGATGAAGGCAGTCGAACAAGCCATGGAGATCCCTGTCATAGACATACGAATTGATATAGCCGATCTCTTTAGTGGTGCTTACCACATGTTCGAAGTTAACATCATGGAAAAAGAGGCATTCGGTAATTCCTGGAGTTTATTTATTTACTAACACCTAACTTTTTCATGCTGGCGTTTCGCCTGGTTAAGTTTTTCAGGACACTTTTTATGATTTAGAACGTTTTGGAAGATCTGTCTGTCCAGGTGGTGTTACATTTTCAGTTGGAATGTATGGGAGAACATGTTTTTCAATTACAATGATAAGTTTTTTTTTGTCACCACAAACTTTTGATCATATTTAAAAAAATATGTTGGATAAAATATTCATCATGCGGAATCCTCTCCACGCGAGTTCAACTCGCACTTGACCGGTTTTTATTATAATGTCAAATGGTACCCACCCATATATTTATGATTATTTTTCTTAAATCCGTTGATTAACGGGAGAATATATTATTTTGAGTCAGTATGCTGAACAATTTTCCCTCCGTTCATATTCATTAATGTGCAGGGATTCATCAGCTACCCGTAATATGTCCATTAACAAGGCTTTTACGCAATAGTGCCTTTAGTGTTTCGTATATTTTGTGAAATGGAATAACAATAGTTTTTATTTGTCTGCTTTCAGCCGCCGAGATAGCATGGCAGAGACGAATGAGGAAGAAGTTAAAGAAGACGCTGAGGCGACAAGATAACTTTAAAGGTTTTATATTTGTTTCCTAACCTTTTTTGATCCTGACGTTTTAGCACAGCTTGTGAAAAAATCATGTTATCTGACAGCTTATGTCATTACTATTTATCTTCTTTATACAAAATTGTGATGATTGTAAAAATTATCAAGAAAAATATCGGTGCATAATAACTACTACAATCGAGTCAGTATTCGGAATATAGCTTTATTTGAAACCATAAGTTCGAAAAAACTGCCTGGTAAGCTACCATAAGTTTTCATTTTAAAGCATAGGTCATCACAGTTCTCAAGGTCTTCATTATCTCGACTTGGATCATTATTTTGCTTCAACAACCTTTATTAATTTTAATAAAGTTAAGTACTTCGATGAAATAAGTACGTGTAATTAACAAAATAAGTGTCTATTTGTATAAATTGGTCAATGTAGGCACTGTGGCAATTCTTAAGTGCTAAGTCTTATAACGACGTTCTGTCTCAATTCTTTCATTTTTGCCGAGGATTTTATTTATCGCTAGCTGACCCGATAAACGCTGTCCTGTCTTGTTGGATGTTTACAAACATTTGCGTTGAAGAGTCCCGCAATCGGTGGCCACGACCTTGGCCAGCATGGTCTTATCGGTTAATAAGCTGGTATTATAATTATTTACTAGCTGACCCGACAAACGCTGTCCTGTTCCGTCGGGTGTTTACAAACATTTGCATTAAAGAGTCCCGCATTCGGTGGCGATGACCTTGACCAGCATGATCTTATCGGTTAATAGGCTGGTATTATTATTATTAACTAGCTACCCGCCGAGACCGCGACCCGACAGATGTCTTGCCCCAATAAATACAGAAATCCCATAGAAATTTATATATCACTTAATTTTAACCGACTTCAAAAAGGAGGAGGTTATCAATTTGGTTGAATATATATATTTTTGTTTTTTATGTTTGTTACCTCCGAACTCCGTTAATTAAAAACCGATTTGCAAAATTATTTTATTATTTGAAAAGATATACCTTCAGATTGGTCCCGTAGAAATTTCATCAAATTGGTTCAGTAGTTTGGTTTTTAAATCATTACTGGTAAAAATTCAAGTAAACGCAATTGTTTTATATGTATGTTACGCGATATCTCCAGCAATTGTTAATCGATTTCAAAACTTATATTTTTAATGGATAGGGGCTGCCTCATGGGTGGTCCCATATAAATTTTTATTTTTGCCACTTACGGCCCTTTCACACGGCAGTCCAGTTTTTGGAGGGATCCCGTTTTCTGCAGGATCCCGTTTAATCGCAAAAGAGATTATATGCTAGTGTTCACACGAGCAAACCGCATGCAGGATCCTGCAAAATGCTGGTCCCGTCGATTTGTGCAGTTCGGTTTTGTCACCGGAAACTGGATCCGTCGTCCAGTAAAAAGCGGGATCCCGTTTAATGACACATATATTTCTATAGCAGTGTTCACACGGCTTCCTGCGTGTGGTTTTTTGCTGGACACTGTTTTTTGCGGAATAGTGGACCTAAAATAATTGAAAAAATTTGACTCATCTCTTCTCAAATCGCTCATTAGATTTACAAAAATACCTAAAGTCGAGCGTTGTGCCACGATAGGATGAACCCAGAATCTTCTATTTCGCTGCCGACGACGCCGATAATACCAATAGAATATTAGCAAAGTATTCACGTCCATTTCGCCTGATCACTAGCGTAGGAATGGTCAAAAAACAGCAACCGTATTCACACGGCTGTCCAGTTTTGCGGTACCGGCTTTTTACTGGATCCTGCAAAACTGAACTACCGTGTGAACACAGCGTCCGTTTTTGCAGGATCCAGTAAAAAGCCGGTCCTGCAAAACTGGACTGCCGTGTGAAAGGGCTGTAACCAGTCCACTTTAGCCACCCAAACCCATAGCCCAACTTTTTATTTTTCCATTTCCTGCAATAGTCCTACACCAACCGGGGGTTATCCTTGGGAGCACTTGCATAGTGCATACAGGGTTAATCGTCGGTTGGTGTCACATTTCATTAAAATTTCCCAAGGGGCCTCTGCGAGTTGGCTTCGGCCCCTCGTACGCCTTTCAAAGGACCGGGACTCCATGGTCCCGAGTTATGAAAATAAGTATAAAATAATAATAATTGTTTTAGTTATGTATTTATAAGTTAGTTAGGAACGCACCCCTGTTAATTGGCAACACGAATTTACGATCTGGGGCGTAAACCGTAGCGTTCCTTATGTAGCAACACTCTCTTGCTTGCCAACCGTCGCAAGACACGGACTAGATTAGTTTTACTTGTCCTTATTAGTTTCAATTAAGTAGTTAAACGGGATCAAAAACCTAACACTTTGCTGTATCTTTTTTTATTTGTAAAAAAGTTTTTATTTAAACTAAGCTCTCATACACACGTCGGCAGCGAGCGGCACACTAATACGTCATTGAATTAATAAAACTTGTGATCAACAGGATATGAAACACCACCCACTCCTAAGAGTGAAATTTCATCCCACGAGAGCTATAAGAGGCCTCCCCCGCGGCCTTGCGAGTGTCAATCATTGGCCAACTACAATCGATATGGAAAGGTGAACCCATAACAAAAATTCCTATTAGAATTAGAAAGTCCAGCACCCTACTTGCGTAACACACTTTTATTCAAAATCCCAGGATTTTGAAGGAAATTTATGAATTTCCTTCAAAGCGCGCGACAAATTTTCCGTACCTGTGAAGGAATGGCTTAGGATCCATTGCTTCACAGGTTCGGAAAATTCGTCGCTCAACAACTTAAATAACGCAATGAACGTGGCTGAACTGTCAAAATTAAAGGCATTTCCATCGATTGCTATTGTATGTGTGTTACGTAAGCCCCGCAGGTTGACATACAAAAGTATCTTAAGATGCTACTAGATTGCTGTTGATCGATATTACAATTGATTGCTAAATAAATATAGACTGAGAAAATTTGTATTAAACAAGAAAACGTTCCACTTGAAACAGGCTGCTATCCAACCTCGAGTGCAATGACAAACATTCCACACTTGTATCATAAATGTACTATTTATTAACTTTTTCCTTTTAGGACCGCTTCGGCATCTACCTGCCGCGCGGAGAAGAAGAGGATTACAAGAAAAATGTAACTACGACTCCAGACTGTATATCAGATACTTCTTCCAAAACAAAACACGATGACAAGACGGAAACCCGGTCTAATCAAAGCAATAAGACGGCTACTAACAAAAGTGCAGTCGATAATTAAAACAGAAGAGCACCAGAAGATGTCAGAAACAGGCAAGTTAAATAGGACTGCTTGTCTGACACGGATATGAACGCAATGGATTTGGTTATCAAGTATTAAATATCAAGAGAATTCAATGCATCAATTATTGTTTTCAATTGGTCTACACCGCTTGACTTAAGAGTGAGTTGCATCAACTAACTACCTATAACCCAATATCTTGATAGCCGTCAAATCTTAGCTTATGAGCGTTTACGACGTACGGAATTTTATACAAACTTTCAAGCCCTTTTTTTCGACATACATGAACCGATTTTAATGAAACTTCATACGCATAAGCAGGATACAAAGGTCTAAAAAGTTACTTAAGAACATTTTCGAAAAATAGTGTTACAGCCATATTAGACCGATTTTTAATTTTCCATAGAAACAGATTTCCAGTTATCTTTTTTTAAATAAGACATTTCGAAAATGTTCTTAAGTAACTGTTTAGACCTTTGTATCCCGCTTATGCGTATGAAGTTTCATTAAAATCGGTTCATTCATTTCGAAAAACCAGGGCTTAAAAGTTTGTATGAAATGCGTATGGTGTAAACACTCAGCGAAATTCGGGTTGCATCATTTTAACAATTGCCACAAATAACGATAACATTAACCGCTCAACTTCGAGCGGTTATGGGCTATAGTTGCGAGTGTGGCATTGAATCCCTCCTCAATGTTGTCCCGTGCGTTTTTTTTTTTGTTGGTGTGTGCTAGTCTCGTCAGTTTTTTGCACATCACAAATGTGTTTTTCTGCAAGGATTTGTAAACTAATAACTTCTACGTTGCTAAAATTAACACTTCAGTGCAGTCATCATATTTGTTACATAAGCACAATCAGCCTTTATTGTTTCCGCTGCTGGGCTTCACACAGGCTTCATCTCGGTGGGAGAGAGTGGGCCGTAACGTAATCCACCACGCGGGCCCAGTGCGGGTTGGTAGATGTCACATGTCTTCGAATTTTTGGTTCTAGGACATTTCGGTTTCCTCACGATGATTTCCTTCACCGTATTGAGAGCAGTGGTGATGAAATAATTCACACAAAGTGCCTTGGTTTCGAACCTATGACCTGCAAGCTGTAAGCTCAGCGATAAATAGTAGGAGTAGTATTTTGAACGGTCAAAAAATCAAAAAGTGTACCTACCTAGGTACATAACAAAGCATTTTTATTACTGTAAGTACTTGTATTAATTTCAACGTCAGACGACTTAAAAGTAGGTAATATTTCATCTAAAAAATATGCAAGAACATCGTCATCATATTTAAGATTTTTTATCGGTATACCTAACCTATACCTAAATAATGCACCTGAAAAGAAATAGAATATTTGTGTTAGAAAATATGCGTATTATAACTAATATTATCATTATTCTTTTTGGTGTGCTGGAAATCCACTGCAAAATAATCTTCTTTCCCGCAGTCATCAGGCACAGTATGCGTTTGTTGTGAAAATCGACATAGAATGTAAATATTCCTGTATCCAAATTTCCATAGAATGTAAATATTCCTGTATCCAAATTTCCATAATGACAGTTTCAATACTTTGGTTTCTAAGCACTTTCGTTAAACTGCATTATAGATGGTTTCACTTGCGTTCGTGAATCCTTGCGTTCACAGGTTACGGCACATTTGCAGCAGTCTCGGGCAATTTATTCGCACATTGCGTTGAAATCTTACTGAACAATTAACACAACATCCTTTTCCTTCTGCAGTAAATGCTGTAATGCATCTTCCAATAATACAATCTTTCAATTACATACAGGAAAACAGAAATAACAATTTCATGCAATTCGAAAGAAACGGAAAAATAAAATGAATGTTACTGTCACTGGACACTTTCGTCTTTCAGACATTGTCAGACAGTGATGCGGCTCGATTTTATTTAAGGTGAAGGGGTAGTTGAGACCGCGAATCTTTTGATCAAGATACAATCTGACACTGACCTGCAAATTGCAAAAAACGTAAGAAAACTTGAATTTCGCGGTCTACCACTATCTATTCGCCTTAACTCGTTACTGGAGTAAATAAAAGCTCTTAGGGTCGAGTCCATTTTCTCCGGATGTGCCACTCGATGCAGTCGTGATTAGATAAATATCACCAACACTGCCACACTAGTTAACTGTCATTCTTGGATATTAAGGCGAAAGCGCCAGGGTAGCCCGCGAAATTCATTTTTTTTTACGTTTTTTGCAATTTGCTGGTCAGTATTAAATTAAAATATGATTCGCGGCCGTAACAAATATGTTTTTACAGAATTATAATGTCACGTGTCACCCTTTTACCTTTAACATTTTACATGACGGTGCAACAGCAGATAGTTAGATTCTGTGGTCATTGTTAATGTTACTGTTAAAATTAATTTTGATGGAAACTATAACGGAGCTCTTGATGCGACCCACTCTTAAAGAAACAAATACCTACCACATAATGAATACCACCTATTATACTTTTGCGTTTTCTTCATTGCCAGAAACAAAATTACTTATTGTTCTCATTTATGTTTAGAAAATACAAAAATATTCAACTAAATCTTGTTTTCTTTATTTATCACTCATGAATTATGTACGTGCGCCTAGCGGGACCCTCGACCCAACCAAGGTAGGCTAACTAATTATTGTTTACTGCTCATTTTGACCTTCAAAATAAATGGGAGGTTTTGATTTTGTGCTTCGAAGATGTAGTAGTTAAGCTAAATCTAGCGCAGAATGCGCAGATAGTTCGTTACCATTTTTATTGTATTGCTTTCATTTTAAAGGTCCATAGCACACGTATCAAATCGTAAAAGGATCGGCACCGTATCGCCTTTCGCCTCGCCATCAAACAGGCGTCAACCTAACGTAAGCACGTAACCAAAACGGATCAGCAGCTCCGATACGTCGACTCGGCTACGACTAGCCGACGCCGCGCTTACGGTTCGCCGACCGCTGGTTGATGATGCAGCAGGCAGGCCGGAGGGGTGAGAGGGGCAAGGGTGGACGAAGAGACGTAAGCTCGGGTACAAAGAATACTGAACGGCTTGAGTTGATATGGTGCCGATCCCATTCCAGTTTGATACCTTTATAATACTTTTACCCGATTTAGTCATATTAATTTTGTCTACTCTTATCGGCGTCAAGTCGAGGACGACTTGCTAAGATTTAGCTTAAATTTTTGTCTACTCTTATCGGCGTCAAGTCGAGGACGACTTGCTAAGATTTAGCTTAAATCCTAGTGTCCGTTTCGACTGCTCGGCAGAAAAACGACTACGTCAATGTAAAACAATGAAAATTCGGAAAGGGCCGCGCGGTCCGAAACTTGGAGAACCGCGCGGCCACGCAGTTCTCTAAAACGCAGCTTAGTAGAGGTCCCATTCTTTTTGCAGGACAGGACTAAATCATACTGTCTACATATTCTTCGAAATCGTATCAGAGATTAGCAAAAATGGGACCTCAAAGCTCAGTTTAAAAGATCTGCGTGGCGGCGCGGTTCTCCGTTTCCGACAGCGTGGCCATACCATTTATAGGTCGTGAAGTTCAAACTTCATTCATACTGTAAAACACCAAAAATGGAGAACAATATTTATTAGTAAAATAATAACCTCAACTTTAAGCAAAAATATAATTAAATAACTATAACGTACAAATGGAGAACAATATTTATTAGTAAAATAACAATCTTAACTTTAAGCAAAAATGTATTAAATAACTATAACGTAATCATTATTTTTAAACATTTAAGGCGACATAATATTTAGTATGTTAAAAGTGAAAAAAAAATAAGACTAATATCTAAGTCACAGAGGACGTTTATGTACTCTTCAATCTCAAAGTTCTTCACACCAATATGACACAAATGCTCATAAAAAGAGCCGGCGTGCTTGAATCTGCATGCTCCAAATGCTCATAAAAAGAGCTGGCGTGCTTGAATCTGCATGCTCCAAATGCTCATAAAAAGAGCTGGCGTGCTTGAATCTGCATGCTCCAAATGCTCATAAAAAGAGCTGGCGTGCTTGAATCTGCATGCTCAAATCTAGTTCAAAATAGCATGCTACCTATTGTACTGGAGCCGTACTAAGACGGTTTCATTGATTATTTGATTCCAGTGTAGGAAAGAGACTGAGCTAAACTTAACCGATAGCACCATCCCTTTTTCGTACTGGAATCATGAAGGCACTCCATAGAAATGTACACAATGCTTAGCAGTATTGTGTACAGTAGTAAGTACCGATTGCTCAATAACCGGATGCCTTCGTGTTAGTGATGAGCATGTGTGTCACGACGTTACTGCCAGTCATCAACATTAGCCTCTTAGTCCTGCAGGAGTATACTTCTTACATCGAGCGTCTGGCTCAGCGTGATCCCCTTCCAGTATAACTTCGAAGGAATATGGACGAAACGGCCAGCCACCGCCAGAGTAAAACTTGCTCATGAATTCCACCCTGAAAACAACAACAAAAACCTATTACAAGAGTATACGAGGGATGGTGACTAATACTAGAAATTTTTGAACAAATTTAATAGGCTACGTACGCACTGACAGGTGGCTTGCTTAGCGCCTAGAAACGAGCGAGTCACCTTGCAAATAGCGAAGTGAAATGTTTGTAAACGGCCGCAATGCGCACTTAGCACATTTGCTAGTCGCCTAGCGTGTATCAAACAGATGAAGTCACTAGGCTCTAGGCGCTAAGCAATCCACCTGTCAGTGCATACATAATCAGCCTATAATGTTCCCACTGCTGGGACACAGGCCTTCTCTCTGTGAGAGGGAGTGGGCCGTAATCCACCAGCGGGAGGTGGGCGGGCCCCGTGCGGGTTGGTAAATGTCTCATGTATTGGAATGTTTGGTTCTAGGACATGCCGGTTTCCTCACGATGTTTTCCTTCACCGTTTTTAGAGCAGTGGTGATGAAATAATTTACACAAATTAAAGCGCCTGTCTAGGTTCGAACCTACGACCTACAACTCGTAAGTCGCGGCTGTTACCACTAAGTCATCACTGCTCTCTGCCCTGTCAGTGCTTAAGTAGCCTTAATCTAATTTCAAAGAAGGCATAGTAAAATGAGATAGTCGAAAAAACCTGTAAAATCGATGGAAATATGCAGAAGCTACAGGCTTAAGGGGCCGGCGGAGCATGCTAGTTCATACAAACGTAATACCAAAATAATTTGTAAATCAAACATATGTTTAAGGTAGTGTGTATTTATTCCGATTGGATTACAGAATATCTGGCCTCCCAAATATATATTTTGAAATGAGACTGATATAAAGACGAGATATGAGGAATTTCAAATTTCTATAGAAAACTCATTTTTCTATAGAAAAATAAGTTGTTTATGCTCCGCCGTTCCCTTAAGTTTTTGGAAGGCATTACAAGGGATACTACATGAAGAGGAACACGTTCACAGTAAACATAAATCGTCAACTGCAGGTATTAGATACCGAAACCATTACGTCGCTGTTCTAAGAAAGCGGTGAGCGGTCACACAATACCGGTTGTCAAAATAAAGAACGTTTTTTTGACACCTTAATGTCAAACACTGGTGAAAGTAACAGCTAATCGCAGCCGCCCGGCCATCTAGGAAACCGTACATTAACCAAATAAAATTAAAATGTACCTACCTACATGTCAATAGAATACATACTGGTGAAATTAACAGCTAATCGCAGCCGCCCGGCCGTCTAGGAAACCGTAGATTAACCAAATAAAATTACCATGTACCTACCTACATGTCAATAGAATACATACTGGTGAAATTAACAGCTAATCGCAGCCGCCCGGCCGTCTAGGAAACCGTAGATTAACCAAATAATATTACCATGTACCTACCTACATGTCAATAGAATACATACATAATTATGTTGCTGAGTGTACAAGATATCATATTTTTGGAATACTTTAAATTGGGAATAGCCAAATTTTAAAATAGCATATCTTATAAATGAGTTCGTGGCGGTCGGTCAAGATAGTATATTTTGAAAATAGCATATTTTGAAAATATATTTTGGAAATGAAGGGCCTTTATGATTAAATAAACAACTTACCAGTGTAATCTAAGGCAATGAAGAAAAGCGGATAACCCTTCCATTACCACCAGGATGGAGACAGTAAATACGGCCCATAGTGCGAAA
This sequence comes from Oligia latruncula, assembly GCA_948474745.1. Classification (NCBI taxonomy): domain Eukaryota; kingdom Metazoa; phylum Arthropoda; class Insecta; order Lepidoptera; family Noctuidae; genus Oligia; species Oligia latruncula. The sequence continues at coordinate 13,430,470 of OX419683.1, forward strand.
ATTGGAATCAGTCTAATAGCACCTTCTATGCCGCGATTGTGTAGGGCAAGTTTTGACAGAATCATATTCCATAACATCTCAGAGAGTTCTGCAAAAATATCAATGTGGAATTAACCCGTCAAACACTGCGCGTATCCTATGTAATACGATACAATAGAAAATTAATTGTGTCTCATTAGCGGCATTACTATTTCTAGCAACAGACCCTGCTTCGCTGGGGTGGTTATGAAGGATTAAAATATACACACTGACTAAATAAACTGTAAAATTAAAATACAATATCCTAAACTAATTAAAACTATTAACAAACTAAAATATGGCGTCGAAAATTTCCCCCGCATCGCTGTCGCTTGAGATTTCTGTGCTATATCCGAGTTAAATATTAATGTATTATAGACACATAAACCGCTCTAAATGATTTTGAAAACGGCATCGGGGGGTTACCCGATTTTGCCTGTTTAAGAACCAATTTTAAATGGTCAAATTAGTGTATTTAGATTTTTTTTAATATATGTCATAGGTAGATACATCCTTGTTTGAGGGAAATTAACGGTTTAAAACACGATAAATTGTTTAAGAATCAATTTTAAATGGTCAAATTAGTGTATTTAGATTTTTTTAATATATGTCATAGATACATCCTTGTTTGAGGGAAATTAACGGTTCAAAACACGATATATTGTAATTTGCTCGATGAAAAAAAAATCCGCAACAGGGTCGATTTCAAAACCATTTTCCGTTTCATTTCCTAATTACAGCACAGAATAATATGAAGATTGCATGTACAGTCACGAGCACTAATATGTCAACACTTGGCAACATTCAATTGCGATTTTTTCGCGAAATAACGAATGCATCGTTGAAATACGACACTTTACACAACCTATGGGTTCGAAAATACTGTGTTCGTAATAACATAAAATTTCATTCAAAACTAAAGGGGAAAATCGTCTTTGAATAGAGCCAAGTGTATACATACTTATGCTCGTGACTGTACAGACGCCAGCACATCAAGCTACTACAATCTGTCAAATTTCTTAAGATTTTCAACTTCATCGCTAAATTATAAGGTTCAAAGTTGATTGGGAAAATTTTACAGTTTCGGGTAGCTTGATGTGCTTGTCTGTACCATGAGGTAATCGTATTTAAGAGGGAATTTAACGGATGGATTTTTTTGTTAATAGATTTTTGAAAAATAAGCCACCTGGTTAATTTTTATATGATGTGCTATTTCACAGAAGAAACAATTTCATTACGTAGCAAGGCACGTTACGACACAATTTTTCCATTAAGTCACAATAGGAAAGTAAAATGTTTAGAATCGTACATGAAGAGTGTTTTCATGCCGTGCATGTCCACTGTATAACCACAGTATAAAGATCATACAGTATTGTAACTCGGCCGTAACCTTGAAATAAATGCCTACAGCCGCGCGGTACGTAAACATGCGATAGGGCTGCCCGCCTCCAGCATTTTAATTACATTTGCCTACTTTGTGTTTCAAATTTATTTTTTCTAGTATTATTCATACACACAGTACAATAAACAACTATTATTAATAATAAAAACCACGTCTTTACTTTGAATTATACAAACGAACAAAACAAAACACACATGCCCCGAGGTTCTAACACAAGCGTACCTACCGTATAATGATTCAAGAACCGCCTATAACTACCTATTTCACTCGTGTCTATCACTTTCCTTTACTCTATTCATTTTATTTATTAATCCAGACATCTTTTTTTTCGGGAGATAAAAGGAAATACTTATCCATTAAAAAGACACACATTATGTACCTACCTACTAGTAAGTAAAATTATTTTATAGTCTTACCTTTCAGAGTTTCCAGGTAATCTAAAAAAAGTTATCTCTGGATGCGTTATTGACGAATTCATGCAACCAAAAACAGCACAATATAGCCTACTCGTCATATTAAATTATGTACTTCAATTTATTTTTAGTGAAAAAATCGCGCGGTTATTGTTAAAAAAAACAACACACAGTCCGTTCGTCACTGTGGCACAGTCGCGACTGTCTGCATACCGAGCGCATTCCGAGGTCGAGGCGCGTAGGTATAGCTTGCGTTTCGTCCGTTTGTATGAAGTCGAAATACTGTATGATCTTTATACTGTGGTATAACCTATCGCGCCGTTGTTGCCAGATTAACAGCACAAAATCGTGTAGGTACAATACGACCGACGTAACTTGGCGGACCTGAACTTTGCACAGAAGGCTGCGCAGTAAGATTTTTTAGGAACCAAATGGTGACATGGGGCGAGTGAGGGAAAATGCGCGAAAGTTCTTAGTGCCTATGTTCAGGCCCGCCAAGTGACGTCGGTCGTAGGTATTGTACGGCACATCTGATGTCGTACGTGTCGTACCGTGCTTATTATCTGTGCTCAATTACTTACGTGAATGTGCAAGTGACAGAGCCCACAGCCGAAGATATGAAGCTGTATGTGATATAGTACTGAGCACAAACTCAATGGTGTGAACTCCTTGGTGCAACAGCAGCTCTCCACTCGGGGCTGAGTAATGGGCTATATCCGCTTTTAATTTTTGTGCAGTCATTGCATCCGAATCTCCCTTGCTTTTAAGTTCCTCCAGAGCTTTCTACAATAAATTAATGTTTTTTTTTATTATTATAATAATAATAACTTTATTTAATAAAAACGTTTACAAAAGGTGTACATTAATCCAAGAGTATAAAATTGCGTGAACTATGACGCAATAAAATTGTCATTGTTACCTTTGCTACTAAGCAAGGGTAACAAGGCAATGGCAAGGGTAAGGACTTCATAATAATCGTGCAAATGTCACGGTCTACGAGGTAGCCAACGTGCTTGTGTGGTTCAATAATATCAAGGTCCAAAAACTGCTGTTAGGTTATTTAGGATACTATTCATTTTACTACTGTGTTGAAAATAATATCTAAAGGTTGAAAATCGGTAATTTCGTGAAAGTAGTATAGAAGAAGCCAAAAATACTACAGAACAGGAATCAGTTACGTGCCTCGGCTTTGATTCTGTTTTTTTTATTCTGGTTTATCAAGTAAAGTGGTGTTCCCAGGAGCATAATAGGCACACATGCTACAGCTGTAAACACCAGAATCATTTGGACTGTTCTCTGGCCTTCGAAAATGTATGCCTTTGTGCACCCATCATTTGCCGGTTTGGTTTCGGACATGAGTACCATGTCAATAAATAATATAAGGATCTGAGGAGCACAGGCCGTGTTATACTCCGGGTCAACTGCAAAAAGTTACACACTAAAAGAAAAATGTATTTTTATGTTAGATTATACTTACCCTATCTGTAACAGATTATACTCAAAGACAAAGACAAATTAATACTCTAAGCATATGGCGCTAGGTGGAGAGCAATAGCACAGTAAAGTTAAGAACAATACGGAAACTAAGTTCGAACGTTCGAAGCGGCACACTCACACAGTCGCGCGCATCTACGGTACCCCTAAACGGCACCCGTGACTGCGAGCACCGCGACTATCGCTACGGGTACCGTAGATACGCGCGTCTGTGTGAGTGTGCCGTTTCGAACGTTAGTACGTAGTTTCCGTACTGTTCATATCTTTACTGTGGCAATGGTGACCCAGTGGTAACAACCCCGAGTCCCCGACTTACAAATAGTAGGTTTTGGTTTCGAACCCAGGTAGGCCGCCCTACTTCGTGTATTTCACCAACACTGCTGTCAAAACGGTGAAGGAAAACATCGTGAGGAAACCGGTATGTCCTAAGAACCAAAAATACGAAGACATGTGACATCTACCAACACGCACAGGGCCCGCGTGGTGGATTACGGCCCTCTCGTGTTGAATAAGATAACGATATAACGAACAACGTAAATGGCCAAAAAGAAAAAAAACCGACCAAGTGTATGTCAGACCACGCACAATGCAGGGTATTGTTAGTTGGGATGAATTTGGCCCAACAACAAACTTAACTTTACAGTTGAAAATATGTTTAAGCTAATAAAGAATCAACAGGTCTTGGTCTTCTAATCTAAGTTATGAAAACAATGGTTTAACTATTATAACATATAAGTATCTAAGACACGACATTGAACTACTACCACAGAATAATTAGTAGACCTAAATAATTTTAATAATAAATAATTTTTACTTACTTGATTTAGGCGAGTACATGAACCATTTTAAGAAACACAAGACTACCAGCCAGAAGAACATTAATGTTAGAAACAGTAATTCAGGAATGAATTGTAAAAAAATTGAGTAGTAGCGTTTGAAGTACCTGAAAAATATAGTTTAATATGGCAATGTAGGTACTTTCTGTTCAATGCCAAATTGGTACAGTTCTCCCATAGGGTACAGTCCTTTCACAGTTTTTTTTACCTCTCACAGGAGCAGCCCAATATCCACCTTATATTAACGAGAATAAAGTTAATTGTAATTTTGACAGACCCGTCAGTAGCAGCAACCTAACAGCAACCTTATTACATGGAATATAAAGATCACTGTGATTTTGACAGTGATGCAAAATCAGAGGTAAAGTACAATACGACCAACGTAAGTTTGCGGGCCTGAGTATATAGCCTTTGCGAACTTTCGCGCATGTTCTCTCACTCACACTCGCCTCATACCACCATTTGGTTCCTAAAAAACGTTCGTGCGCAGCCTTCTGCGCGAAGTTCAGACCCGCCAAGTTACGTCTGTCGTTTTGTACACTGTGAATGGATCAATCGGAAACACGAACGCGCGACGATGTGATCTAAGGGCCCGTTTACACTTACCACAAGCACACCACATCGCAGCGATAAAATGTGGACTAGCAGTGGTTATTCTTGCAATTACGTTATCGCCATGGTTTAATTTTGCCATGGTTTCATGGTGCGTTACTTGCCAAACTCTTTCAGTCAAGACAATAATATTTATGCTCTAATGGAGATACAGTAGTAAAGCCAAACGTAGGTATACTGCTGATACAACGTATCAGACTAGCCTACTTACTTGTAATTGAAAAAACTGAGTATTATGCCGAACATCATATGAATGATTCCAACAACTATAGAAATTTTCATTTTAAATGAATTCTCAAACATTATTTTATTTTTCGCCAGCTGTAACAAAAATTAAACAATACAGCATCGCAATAATAGACAATCTGACATTATACACACATCAAAAGTGTCTAGGGATCAACATATATTTTTGCAATAACTTTTCTCCTGATTGATATTAATTAAAATTTTCTTTAAGGATTCATCAAATAAAGTGTTTTCGTTTGTCACAGTAACGATAAACCAAGTCACCTTTGCATTAATAAAGAAATTTGCCATTTTCCTAATAAAGGGATTTTTGACATTTGAACCACTAACACAAAAGTTCGAAAAAAAGACTGAAATAACAGTTTTCTTTAAAATTGTATTGGGTAACTTAAACAATTAATAATCCGTGTTTCTACCGCGAACACTAACAACACAAGAACATCGGTTTGGCATACTCAAAATGAGTTCATCCAAATCACGCTGTGGAATGGCCGCCCATGTTCGTTGCAACAACAAAAAAAGGTCTTCTTGCGACTGGATACCCTCCATATTCGGCAGAGCTCTTCTCTGTAGCATATCCCATGCATGCTCAATCGGGTTCAAGTCTGGCGACTGAGCAGGCCAGGGCAGGACATTGATGTTAGCTGCGGCGAGAGTCTGTCTTACAACTCTTGCGGTGTGCGGTCGTGCATTATCATGCATTAACTGAAATAAGGGACCGATTTGCACTTGTAGAGGAACGATGACGTCTGATACAATCGTCTCAGCATAAATTTGAGCGTTGAGGTTGCCTCTGATCCAAATCAACTCAGTTCTTCCGCCGATCCAAATACCCGCCCATACCATGATGGTTCCACCACTATAAGGATGGACTTCCTGGCAGGATTTTAATCGCTGTTGGCGTCCAGGGGTTCTCCAGTGTCGTATACGTCTTGTATCCGGTCTCATACCAAAACGAGACTCATCAGAAAAGCACACGAAACGCCATTGTTCTTCTGCCCAATTTCTGTGTTCAAGAGCCCATTGATATCGAATCCTACGATTGTGCATTGCTATAGGTGGTACCCGTAGCGGTCTTCGGGAATGAAGGTTCACTTCATGCAAGCGGTTTCTGACTGTTTGGTCGCTAATTAAGTTCCCTGAAGAGTGATGAAGCCTCACGGCTAACATCATGGCGGTTATTGTTGGAGCTCTTCGAGTTAAGATTTGAATGTATCGGTCTTGTCTCCGTGTGGTGCAGCGATACCGTCCTCCATGGCGCTCAGCCACGGTACCAGTGCTTCGGTAACGTGTCCAAAGTCGACTGATAACACTCTGACTTGTATTCAGAGCTAAAGCCACAGTACGTTGCCGGGAACCAGCTTCTATCATTCCCACGGCTCTGAGCATTTCTTCCCTGCTTAAATGACGTCGCCGCTCCATAATAACGTTGGTTTTAATCAGTAGTAGGGAAACAGTAGCACTAATAATGTCTTCAATGCGTTGTATGTTTTTATAGGGAAAATATTGACAGCTGATTTTCATCTTTTACTCGAATTTGATTCACAGTTCCTGATTCAAATTATGAAATGCACCAAAAAGGATCCATATAAATTTATAAAATCATAAATTTATTACAAAGCCACATCTCAATCTCAAGAAATCCGCATAAAAATGCTTGATCCCTAGACACTTTTGATGTGTGTATATGACCATGTGACACTTGTGAAGTCATGAGCCTAAAGCTAAATAATATTTACCCTCCACACCGGATCTTCACCGAACAAGTACGCCGTTCTTGTTTCAAGGGATGGATTCAAGTCCACATTGTCATCTTCAGCCAAACTTGCGATAGTATGGATGTTAAGCCAGTATGATGGGTAAAGAGAGAAAGCTCTTGAAAACATGTCGTTATAACAAAATCCAGTGAAAACGCTAAACGATCCCATCATTAGCACCACGTAGCGACCTGAATATGAGTTATACCATATGAGTTTATATTTTAAAAACAGTTGAGTAGGTACCTACTGTTGAAACCACAATGATGAAAAATTTATTAAGACGAAAAAGCATACCTAACGGTTCTTCAAGCTTTAGATTATGTACCTACGATTTACACAGGTCGGCGCGGCGCGCGTGGACCGCATTGGAGCTCATTTTACTATGTGTTAAAAGAAATTGAAGCATTTCTATGAAGTAGTTAAAATGTCATATTTGTATAGAATTTTACACAATTTGGAACCAGGTTGGACCCGCGGGCACACCGCGGTAGCCCGTCGAATAATGTTTGAATTACTATTTTTTATTGATGAAAATAATTTAATAAAAAAAATAAATACTCCATAAACTGATTCATTTTGCCGGGTTCGAGATGAAATAAATTAATGCCCCGGGTACTGGACCACTTAGGCTGGGTGAATGCTGCGTAAGAGCGACATCTGCTGAATATATTTTTTCCAAGTGTGCACTATATAGGGTGACTGGTAATTAGTGACCGATACTTAAACACGTGATTTTACTCATCATTATGAACAACTTTTACTATGGGACCAAACCTGAAATCGTGAAAAAAAAAAACAGCTGTTCTCTACATTTTGACGAGTTAGACGAACATAAATGTAGGGAACAGCTGATTTTTTTTCGCGATTTCAGGTTTGGTCCCATAGTAAAAGTTGTTCATAATGATGAGTAAAATCACATGTTTAAGTATCGCTCACTAATTACCAGTCACCCTATATATAAATCATTATAAAAGTCATACCACCGAAAAATATGGTCCAGATTTCATTAGTTGACCTCTGAGCCATGAACTTCTTCTCGTTCTTCCACATCCAAACACCACATAACACTAAAATGAATCCGTGTCCGAGGTCTCCGAACATCATCGCAAACAGAAACGGGAAAGTGATGAGTGTGTAAAGCCCTGATGATATAAAACGTACAGAAATAAGAAGATGCTATTGACGACAACATCTTTCAATTGCTATTGATCGCATCTTTGGGCAATTTTGGTAAAAATACTATTTGACGCCCACAGGGTAGGCGGTGGAGCGACGATCTTCGCAGAGTGGCTGGTGGCAGTTGGTTAAGAGTTGCCGAGAACCGAGTTTGATGGCGTACAAATAGAAAGGCCTATGCCCAGCAGTGGACTGCTGTAGGCTGATGATGAGGCTGATTAATTGCCGTTTCAGAAGACGACCATGCAAGGCAGCCAAGGGAAATCATTTAATGTCTAGTATCTCGCTCGTGAAAATACAGTATTTAGTTGTTTACCTGGATTCAGTTCCCTATATGTGGAGTCACCGTAAGCATTAATAAGATTCTGAAATCCTCTCGTGAAATTGTTTACTCGATGAAAAGTAGGGGGCACATCGGTTGTTGGAATCTTTGAGGCGAACGAGGGTACGTTAGATTGTGAAAGATTCTAAAAGAATCGCAAAAAAAAAAAATTTAATAAAAATACGGCAAAGTGCAAGTCTGACTCACGCATTAAGGGTAGGTACAGACGCCAGCACATCAAGTTACCCGAAACTGTCAAATTTTCCCAATCAACTTTGAACCTTATACTTTAGCGATAAAATTGAAAATCTATTAAAGAAATTTTACAGATTGTAGTAGGTTGATGTGCTGGCGTCTGTACCATAGGTGCCACCAAAAACGATGTCGGTTAGCTTTTTTTACCCGACTGCGCGACGCAAAGGAGTGGTAATGTGTTTATCAGCCTATTTTACCACTAGTTCTGCCCGTGGCTTCGCTCACGTGACTGTATTATTTATTTTAAGTTAATGGAGATATTCCCATTAAATACCTTAGAATGCCAAAAAAATACAGTACCTAATGAAGTCATAGTATTTTGATTTCAATAACCAGTTTTCAATGAATAAATTCAAGAAAACCGTATTATTGTAATTTGGCTTCTAGGAGGAACTTGATCAAACGATTGGAGAATATAGCGTAAATACGGGTTTGTGTGAAATAATATCGTTTTAATGTAAAGAACGCTAAGCTAAGATTGTATAACCAAAAAGATTGTTTAACCAAAAAGATTGTAAAACCAAAAAGATTGTAAAACCAAAAAGATTGTAAAACCAAAAAGATTGTAAAACCAAAAAGATTGTAAAACCAAAAAGATTGTATAACCAAAAAGATTGATTAACCAAAAAGATTGATTAACCAAAAAGATTGATTAACCAAAAAGATTGTTTATGCGAATACAGGGTCATCGCGCGTTCACATTTATCACTCACTAGCTTCTTGCACGCGACTTCGTCCGAGTGTAATTTCTTGTTCCCCGGCTCACTCCGTCGCATAGCATCTCGCCTACTTCGTTTTCGCTTAGCGTTCTTTCTGGCGTTTTTTGTTTTATCTTGGCTCCTAAGCCTCCTCAATAATTGGGCTATTAAATGCAAGAAGATTTTTTTTTTGCGCGTTCAAACAACAAACAACAAAACTAAAAAAAATATTAAATTCAACATACGGAACATTCTTCTAATACTTCGTTGACTTTGTCAAAGTCATCGTCGGGTATCCAACAGTCGCAAATTAGATTCTTATCAACGATGCGGAACATATTCATAGTGTGATATATCGCTTTCGATTTTTTAACATTACCCATCAAAAATCGAAAATTCTTAGACACCTCACGTAGACATTTGCAGCGGAGGTATTTTGTCTTTTCTAACACCTAAAAATAATATAATTTATAAAACACCTACATAGTTTCTTTTCGGTTATTCCGTTTATTGACCCCAAAAAATCCACACTAAGGTGGATACGCGGAAACGCATGTCCGAGAATCCACCCTAGGCCCAGTTGGAAAGTGTCATACTTTCTAGCGGTGACATGACTTTATACGAACTAATTTCTAAAATATGTACGAAAAATTTACGAAATTGTACGCTAAATTACTTTCTAGCGGTGTAATATCTGTAATTGAGTACAGGTGGAGATGGACATTACCAGGCGCACTGCAAACTGAACGAAATGTGGGAACTATTTGATGATATGGCCAAACAAGTATCAAGATCAACATCCAAGGCAATTACGTGTCCTTTATTAATGTACATTGGAAGATGATTTTTATTATTAAATATTATTTTTTATTACCTGATCTAAATCATCGATTCTATCTTGAAGTTGGTACTCCAGCTCCGTTCTATTTTTAGACGTGTTAGGAATAGGGAAAGTGTTAACTTGAAATCCACTACAAATCTTTTGTATACGTCCTGCCAGTGCTTCACCCTGGCAGATCACCAAAAAGGCAATTTTCCGTATTTCTTGGCGCTGTAATATTAGGGTGAAGGTTTAGATATTTCTGACAAAGCAGAATGACGTGTCCCCGAGAAGAGTTATTACGTTTATCCACCCTAAGGTGGATACGCGGAAACGTATGTCTAAGAATCCACCCTAGGCTTCGTTGGATAAACGGAATTTATAAGCTTGGGGCGGATTCTCGAACACCACCACCACCACCAACACCACCTTGGGGTGGATAAACGGAATAACCGCTCGAGAACTATGCAATATAGGAACTTAAGTTTTGTCATTATGTGAGATCTGAATGACGTGCACAGAGATTGCCATAATTATTAGGCTGTATAATAACTGAAAAGTTGTGTGGAAATCTGTTGTCATGTGCGTCGACCCAAAATTAATTGGGATAAGGGCAGGAGAATGATGATGATGCGCGCGCGTCGTCGAGATCCAACACTAATTCAAATTCCTATATTGCAAAATACCTCTCCGGCTGACGGACAAGAAACGTGACATTAAGATTCTGGTTTTATTTTTTTCGGAATATACAAACTTATCAATAAATAGGTGCAGCTTAGTTACCAGCCTTTTTAAAATAACCTTTAAAAAAAAAAATATGCGCAGTTTAATAAATACGCGCAATACTGTATACGGACAAGAAAGTGGTCTAATAAAGGTTCTGTATACCATAAAGTTAGAAGGCTCAAACCCTAAAAAGTGAAAAATTACTTGTACAATTAATAAGCATACGATTACATACAGACTGAGGATCAATAAGGATCTTATCTTCAGACGCCTGTTTGAAGTAGACGATACCATGAGAGATCCTCCACAGCATCATTTCAAAGGCGTGAGACCTGGTGCGTCGCACCACCCCCGTTATCACCATCAGCCGACCAGTACCCCTAAGGCCGGTTCCTTTATCGGATTTAGTCTTCCTGAAAATAATTTAAATACATGAAAATGAAATACTTTGAAAATGTATATGTATTGGTTTAAGGCTTCGCCTCTAAATCACAAGGTTGTGGGTTCAAATCCGGGCAAGTACCAATGTGACATCAGGAAGAGGGTCCAAGCTGCCTGTGGACAGGGCTCTAGAGAGAAGAACCTCGTCACTATGCGTGCCGTATCCAGTACTGCTTTCTGAATCAAGCCCTCTACCCAGCCGCGCAATGAAAGCCTCCCAGCTATTAGGTTATTACCCGTCATGATTATCGGTACAATGATTACAGAGGCTACGTCCTACATGTCGACAACCACGTGCGCCAAGTCAAGATAATAATAAAGAGAATAAAAAAAAAGAAAATTATGTTTATTCATCGAAAAAACAATTGTTCAAACTTTGCTTTACTTCCTTAACACTACTAGTAAATAAATCTAAATCAACATCCTGACACACCACATTAAAAGTACGACAAGCTCTTATCACGTACGAGTTCTGTCTGTAGATAGTTCTGCCTTGAGGCACATGGAGAAGACGTGGTCTACGAAAGAATGCACTCGGTACACGAAGCCCGATCTTGCCAACCAACTCAGGGACGTCTGTAGATCCGTTCATAACGCTAAATAAGAAAGCGAGATCTGCAATTTTTCTTTGCTCTTGTAGAGGCAGAATATGAAATTTTTTACACCGACTTATATAATTAGGGATATAGGTATTTGAGCGATATTGAGTGTACCTTAGAAATCGCCTTTGTATACCTTCAAGCCGATTAATGTATACATTATAATTTGGATTCCAAACCTGAGAAGCATATTCAAGATGACTACGGACAAACGCACAATACAGAATTTTCATTGTTTTAACATTCTTAAAATCAGAAGAGACCCTAAAAATAAAACCCTAAAAGCCTGGTTGACTATGTTATTAATATGTGCATCAAACAGAAGCTTAGAGTCAAAAGTAACTCCCTGATGACATTCAAAAGCCTATAATCGAAATTAATGGGATTTGGCTTACGTGTAAATGTACATACATAGCATTTGGATACGTTTAAATCCAACCTATTTCTGACGCAGTATTTATGGAACCGGTCCAGATCATCCTGTAATAGGCGTGCATGCTCAACAGTTGACACTGGAGTCAAAATCTTCATATCATCCGCATACAATAAGACTTTAGAGTTACGGAAACAAGAGGCAACGTCATTAATAAAAATATTAAATAAGAGAGGTCCCAACAAGGATCCTTGGGGAACTCCTGACGGAATGAACATCGTTCTCGACATATACCCATTGAGAAGCACCGTCTGGCACCTATTCTCAACATACGACGAGAACCATCTAAACAAATTACCCCTCACACCAACCAACAAGGGTTTACGCATTTTGTCTTGTTTAACATTGAATTTGTGTTCTAAATCTTGATAATTATCTCAGAATTTGAATTCAACTACAAATGGCATTGAAGTGCTCCTGTCAAACGATGTGTCTAGTGGAAGTGAGTGACTACATATTGCATTTCGCCAGTTGGTTGCCTTTCTAACATTTCGAACCCTCTAGAGGTCTATATCCAGTTTAACACACGTTAAAGATCGCACTTGTTTACTTAATACTTTATTATTAATATTAATAAATAAGTATTCTTATAATTACTTGGATGAGAATAAAGTTTCTTTTCTTATTTCCGAGTCTCCTAGCATGGGTCCAATATGCGTCAATACATAGTGAAACTCGACCAACTCCAAAAAACTCTTCAATAAACTGACTTCGTTTCTGGTCATTTCTTGAATATCGTCTTTCCATTTTTCTAACGTAACCTGTAATGAGATAAACTTTTTTATAGTGATAAATTTTATTTGATAAACTTGATTAAGAAAGCTTCATGTTTTTGGATTGCGTTGTGTCCCTCTGCTGGGCAAAAACCTCCCCTATATTCTTCCAAAACATTTTGCAGCCCGCAAACATGATCAGATCGTCATACCACCTTTACCGCGGTCTTTTTCGAAGGCAATGTCCTCCACACAGACATGCCAGACATCCAGTGGGTCTTTACCCATCTCTCCGAGTGGGGTCTCCCTTGTTTCACCAAAAAGAAATTGCCAAATTATCAATTCCCAAACAATTTTCCGCATAATTTCATTTGCCAAATTATTACTTAGCAAAAAATCTCTTCACAAATAATTGTAACCCAAACCTAATGTTTGGCAAGTGAACGTTTAAACAATAACTTGTTTATCAACTATTACTTTTACCAGTTTTTATTTTGTCAAATATTTCAGTTGGAATAACTCATTTTACGCAAAATTACATTTGCCAAATATTTAGTATCGGCAGTTTTCGCAGTTTTAAGGCAGCCATTTCAAGCATAAGATCTAACTTTAAAGACGTTTTATTACAAGGGTGTTTTTTCCACTTGGGACAAATTCTAAACAGATAAGTAATAATAATATTCAGTATTCTGGTAGTATTTTTTTTTAATAATTAAACTCGTCTAACTAGTTCAGTTTCGGGTAGCCTGTTTTTTTTTCCATTTTTTTTTCTATAAAATGTGCGTACTAAAATCATTCCAAACATTGCATTGGTATAAGAAAAGGTTGCCAAAATTTATTTGGGTAGTGAAATTTTGGCAAAATCTTTTTGGCAAAACGGCAGGATCCCCTCCGAGTGCATTCGTCAAGCTGTGAGACTGAAAAGGGGCGTCGATAAAAAATGGAAAATTACCTCAAACTCCGTGAATTCATGAAGCGGTCTTGCTTTAGAAGGCTGTGTCTGTTCAAGCAGTTCTATATCATTCAGTTTCATTTCATTTTGTATATAGTTAAGCTTACGTTCCATTTCAGAAAAACGACACACCTCCATTACGTAAGTCCTTAGGAACAACTGTAAATCGGGATACATCTGGAATTAGGAAAGAAGAAAATCAGAATCTCCGTTTCCCAAATTTTATAGCCTATACTGACCAACTCCTGGAAAAAGGCCTCCCTTCAGTCCTTCCACTTTTCCCGAACCCGCGTCCTCCTTTCAGTTTTGACGGAACCTATCCAGCACGTTCCGCCATCTCCTGCGTGGTCTGTCGCGACCCCGCCTCACTATCTCAGGCCACCAGTTCTGAGCTATCTGGGCCCACAGTTTGTCCGGTATGCGGCAGACATGTCCGTTTACCTTATACAAACATAATATTCAAAGTTTACACTGAGAATTTCGGTAAAAATTAGATAGAAAATGAAGTTACGTGAAGTTTGTTGCTAACTATTGCTATATCTTGGAAGCATTCCCCTGGAACTAATATAAAAATTAATGTCGGTACTAAGCACATACGTCTACGAACTGCACACAACCCAACTCTCCGAGCTGATCGAGGACACCGAAAGCAGTCTCTGGTTGCAGATACATATTGCACTTGGACATCTTGTCACTTCGTAGCATACACCCCATTTTGAACCTGAACAAAAAATACTAAAGAAGTAAACTTTGTCAAATGCCGTGTGGATAGTTTGTCAGAAATTAGGATGTGGATGCGGATCTTAAGATTTTTTAAAGAAACTTCGTGTGGGTGTAGAAAATATCAGTTTATGGATAAACTATTAACTGCAGAAAACTCTCTTAAGGTGATGTATTTAAAAAAAATTGGTTTTTCTATTTCGTGTAACTTGTTAAGTATGTGTAATAGCGATTTAACATTTTGGTAAATATGTGTTTTGAGTCTTTGGTCGTATGTGTAATAGCGATTTAACATTTTGGTATATATGTGTTTTGACTCTTTGGTCTAGTATCCTGTAAAAGGAATACACGAATCATTAGATTTTTTCTTGATACAAAGAAATTGCAAAGTACTTTTTTACTTTTTTCGACATCACGGCATAACGCCTAAGAGTTATTCAATGGAATTTACTTTAAAACATAGAAAATTATTATATCACAGTTTACTCAAAGTAGTTTTTTTTCATTTATTTTGTTAAAAAAGGAGTTAATTCGTTTTGGCACATATGTCGTTTTATTCCGATCGCACGCACATTACCTATAGCCATCTCTCTTCATTTGCTTTTCAAAAGTAATTGCATCATTTCGCTCGCTTTGTAGCTCAGTCGCTACGATTTATTTTCGATGTAGCGCCTTAACACACACTACTCACTGTATACTCACTGTATACTCACAATTACATTCAAAATCTTATATATTCATACGTTAAGCGCAACTAAACACGTTATGACAGATTTACGAGAAACAAATTATAAACAACTAGCAGCGCCCCGCGGTTTCACCCACATAAGTGTCGATCCCGTGGGAATATCGGGATAAAAACGATCATAAGTCCTTCCCCAAGATGCAATCTATCACTCTGCCAAATTTTATCGAAATCTGTTCAGTGATTTAGGCGTGAAAGGTAACATACAGACAGACAGAGTTACTTTCGAATTTATAATATTAGTATGGATAACAAACGCGTCGGATGTTGTCACCAAAATCTTCGCTCAAGTATTGGGCAATCAGCACGTGGTCCCATAGTAGGCGCCACTCGCCGTCTCCCAATTTCCTTTTTGTCGCAACCTGCGCTACATCTGCATCCGCATTGATGATTGGTGATGCAGATACATATGCAGATGTTCAAACCAATGCGGAAGCTCCGCAATTGCGGATGTGGGTGCAAATATACGCAACATCCCAGATTTGAACCCAGAATTGGAGTTTAAAGCTATCCTAGGAATACGAGAAAAGTACAGATTCATGTATAATTAATAACTTCTATAAAAAGGTTTAGTTACCTTTATTAACAATTCCTTTTATTTGCGTTGGGTCCTGTATTTCTACAATAATACTGTCCCAAGTTTCCGACACGTACAAAAAATATTTTTCATCTTTCACGATGACGGACGTTGATATTTTTTTTAAAGTCTTCTTCGTTGTCTTCTTCTATTCTATTTAGTGTTTTTTTTTTCTTAAAGTTAAATAGTAACTGCCAGAATGAGCTCTAAATATTTTAACAAAAAGTTTTATTTCGATAAGGTGTTAAATACATGATCTCTAGACGAATAAGGTCATTGATAAAATCAAGTATACGCCAAATCTAAACACGGGTTTTTTGACAATCT
Organism: Oligia latruncula; assembly: GCA_948474745.1. Lineage (NCBI taxonomy): Eukaryota > Metazoa > Arthropoda > Insecta > Lepidoptera > Noctuidae > Oligia > Oligia latruncula. Next base: position 13,446,758 of record OX419683.1, read on the forward strand.
AGCGCATTTTTAGGGTTTTGTACGACAAAAGGAAAAATCGGAACCCTTATTGGATAACTTTTATAAACTGTCGGTGTCTGTCAAAAGCCTTTTTCTCAGAAATCGGGAGCGGTATCAAGATAAATTTGGGTTCTATCTGACAGATTTTTTTTGGCAGAAATTTATTTGGCATAACCCACTTGGCATAATGTTCTTTAAACGAATATTTTTAAGACATAAAAATTATTTAACATACATAATTATTGTTTGGCTGAATGTTTTTATGTCCGAATTTACAATGGCATACTTTTAAGATGGCAGAATTTTATTTGGCATAATTTCACTTGGCATACTATGAAGATGGTATGCCAAGTGAAATTATGTTAATTCGAATAGATGGCTCTAAACATAATCGCAATGAATCGCAACCAATCGCAACTTTGATACCTACAGATGTATCAAAGTTGCGAGTGGTTGCGATTACTACTAAAATTGTATATTTTTATTTGACTTCGGTTTTACTGTATCCAAAAAATATTTTAAATTATGTGTCATTGTCAAGGGTTTTAATTACATTTATTGCACAGTATGACATTTCATTATTTTTCGATCAATAATTATCACTTAATGCAATAATTTACACACATATTTTGAAAGATTCATTGGGGAGTGGTAGTAGAATTCCTTTGGTGGTTTTAATATCAATAAATTTGTATCCCCAATACAAATGTCTGATAAGCATAGCCAGCAACAAAGACTACAATATGATGCTCATTATACTGTAGTCTTTGAGCACAGCATTATATTGTAGTCTTTGAGCACAGCATTATCCACAGAGTACTTTTTGATAGACTGAAATTATATTGATATTGTAGTCTTTGTTGTAGTCTTTGTGATAAGCTAATGTCTCACGCTTGCGCTGGTGTTGTATTTAGCGATATTTTTCGGATCTTTCTGTGTAACGTTGTGCGTTTGTCGTTGAGTTGAGCGAAACTTCCTCCGACTAATCCATATTTGTGACCAGAAAGTAATTTTGTAGTGATTGTGTCAAAACTGAGATAGGACTCCAGTGTAGTGTTGTTTGAGATAGGACTCCAGTGTACTGTTACATTTGAAATAGGACTCCAGAGTAGTGTTAAGTTTGAAATAGGACCCTTTTAGTGCATCATGTCATCGGATAAGCACTGCTGTGTTTCTGTGTGCAAGGACAGTGGAGGTATGTCACATTGTCATAGCTGAATCTTGGATCTTGGAACTTGGCCTTGAACTTCATACGCTTTCCAACTGACCGGGATCCCAAACACCCCAGGGTCCCGAGATATTCGTCAAAGGAAAGTGATAGAAATATAAATTAATAATTGTTTGAATTTTTTTTTCAGGAATGCATGCAGTACTTAATGGATTTCCGAACCCAGAAAAAGACCGAATCTGTAACACTATTTTTCGAAAATGATCTTAAGTAACTTTTTAGACCTTTGTATCCTGCTTATGCGTATGAAGTTTCATTAAAATCGGTCAATTCTTTTCAAAAAACAAGATCTTGGAAGTGTGTATGTACGGCGTAAACGCTCTTAATGCAGTTATTCCTCAATTTTTTCAGGTCTAAATTTACAATCACAACCAAAGATACCATACCATCAGCTAATTCCATCAACTTCTACAGGTATAGTATGATTTTTTTGTATTACTCTTCTAGGGTTCCATATCAGAATATGTGTCCATAAGGTCTCTAACATGCCAAATAAAATGAAGGTAAAGTGTAATAGTTTTGTTGGAATGGAACCCTTAGACTTGCACTTGGCAGGTTTGCAATTAAATATTTGAATTAATGTAATAATCCTACTGATTAGAAATTGAATTTTCTTTCATTTTAGCTCCTGAATCACATCATCAGTTGAAGTACACATTTACAAGCATCGTTGAAAATACAATTCAAAAAGAAAATATTGGTACTTAAGTACTATTTAGCATTAAATATAATAATTATTTTGGGTCTATATTTTTAGAGTTTCATCATAATTATAGTGTTTTTAGGGTTTTCAATTCAACTAAACTTTTACACAAGTTAAAAGTCGTATCCAGCAATTTTTTTTTAAATTTTTGATAGTTATTCCATTCCATACTTTTTGTTATATAATACGACTTACAACAAGACATAAGATTCAAAGACACAACATCCACCAACCCGCACTGGGTTCGCATGATTGTTCCCTTGCGAAGAGGCCTATGTGATAGGTGTGGGAACATTACGTGATGTGATATAAATACTATAAACTACACATTGTTATAACCTAGTGTTATTGCATGACCTACACACACACACTTGACCAGCCTTGAGTGATAATGATTTATTAATATATTAATATTTCAGATCCGGAAACAGTGATATGTAAGAAAGTGCCACCTTCTACTTCTCAAACTACTGAACAAAATTTAGGTAAGTTTTGTGTATACAGAAAATAAGTTTGATGTTGTTATCCGTGAGTTTTTCTGTCGTAAACTGGATCCTATGTCACTCCGTTATGGTGAAGTGACTGTAGTAGTGTCTGTAAGTGAAAGCATTTTCGAAATTGGATCAGTATTTCCGGAGATTACCTTTTAAACACTAACTACAAACAACTTGATAACTTATTTAAAACAGATTTACTTTTGCACTCATACAAAATCATTTTCTACTTTACAGTCAGGAAAATATCTGTCAGGACGCATGAGCTCTCCAGGGCAGAAAAAGATCTAAAGGATAAAGGACGACGGACGATTCACGCTGCAAGAAAAAATTGCAGCATTATCAGTTTTTAAACAGAGTCCAAAGACATATAGATTTTTAAGAAAAATATTTATATTGCCCGCAAATCAGACACTCGCCAAACTTATACAAAAATGCAATCTTCGACCTGGGCTAAATAAAAATATTTTTTCTCAACTAAAAAAGAAGACTGAAAAAGTTAAAATTTCAGTAAGATTGTGATTATAATTTGACGAAGTATCATTAAAAGCACAAATAACTTAAAATGAAACAAAAGATAAAATTACAGGCGTGGTAGATAATGGCCAGCAAAGGCAACCAGAATTTACTGACCACGCCCAAGTCTTCATGGTGCGTGGTCTAATTAAAAACTTTAAACAAGCCGTTTTTTACACCTTCTCAGCAAGTGCCACAAAAGGGCCAGAGTTGGCTAAACTGAGTTGCAACAAGCAGGGTTTAATAGTGGTAGCATCAGTCTGTGACCAAGGGACAAACAACCGTCAGGCGATACGTTTGTTAGTAAATGAGACCAGGGGGGTCTACTTACGAAGAGGGGAAACTCCAAAAGGAAACGTTATATTAATAAATGATAAACAAATCATTCCCCTTTATGACCCCCCCCCACACCTTCTCAAGGGTATGAGGAACAATTTAGTTAAGTACCAAAAACTTAACTTTTAAAAAAGATGGCGTGATCAAAACTGCCTAATGGTCTCATTTATTGCAGCTTCTTCAAGAAAACCCTGACTTTAAAGGCATAAGATAGATTCCAAAGCTAACAGAATACCACGTAAACCCCGATAAACTAAATAAAATGAAGGCAACATTTGCATCGCAGGTATTTAGTCGCACTGTGGCATCCAATACGGGATACCTAGCAGGTATTATATTAGCATTTTTTTTTCTTTTGAAATTTTCGTTTATTGTACCTACAGTAGAAACCAGTTTCCAGGAAGTTTGTTATCATAAAATGTTTACTAGGTACCCCAAACGTAACACAGAATTACCGAAACCTCCGACTTGCTGCACTATAAAGTTTTACAGTATTTGGACAGCCGTTATCGTGTGGCCGTTCCCTGCTTTCTTAGGAAACCCTAGTTTGAGTACAAAAATATTCGTTTAGCGCTCTGCTATCGCTCTGCTATCGCTCTGCTATCGTTCTGCTATCGCTCTGATATCGCTCTGTTATCGCTCTGCTTTTATTTGTAACCGGCTCAAAGGTGAACAAGGTGACTTAAGTGGCAGTGGGCAGAGCAGATGGCCGATGGGGCCGAAAGGTTCTGGAGTAGCGACGCGTACCGGAACACGTAGCGTTGGAAGGACTCCCACACGGTGGACATACAACCTTGTGAAGGCCGCAGGAACCCGTTGGATGCGAGAAGAACAAAACCGGTCGAAGTGGAGGGGCTTGGGAGAGGCCTATGTCCAGCAGTGAACGTCTTTCGGCTGAAATGATGATGATGGTGGTGAATGAATTACATTTTTTCTTTTCTTTTCAGATAAAGGAATTCTACCCGCAGAATGCAAGGAAACCGCAGATCTACTTTTATTTATGGACAACGTCTTCGATTTTGTCAATGGCAAAAATAAAAATGCTAAGCCACTACTTGGCCCAGCTACGCCAACGTCTGCCCATAAAAAGACATGGGTAGAAGCAAAAAGCATTATTAACTCAATGGAGTTTCTGACTTCTGCTGGCAGGGTCAAAACTGTTCTTACCTTAAAAAATTGGGTGTGGAAATGTGTGTTCGCCTACTATTGGAAGCGCACACTTGTATTTGCCCCTGTTCATGTTTGCAAGTAACTGTGTAGCCTCTGTTGGCGATCAAATAAATAATAAATAAAAACATGATTAATTATATAACATTGTATTTCATTTATCAATCCTTGAAATTAAAACCTATAAATAAATACCTAGCTGTATGCGTACCGGTAAAAAAAAGGTACAGCGGTGTAGTTCACCCACACCCACACACACCCACACCCACTGTACACCCACTGGTCGCCAGTTACGTTGACTATGAATATCAGGTGGCGCTCGTTTCTTCACAGATGCAAATGACCCGTTCCACGGAACATGATTGGTCTCTATTTCAATCTATCAAAAAGTACTTTCAGTCTATCAAAAAGTACTCTATGCTGAACGACTAGTTGACGATGACGTTGACATAACTCAAGGCATAACTAAAAACTCCTTTGTACGCGTTGTCAGCCTATAAAGTTTTTATTGTTTCTAATTTCCCTTTTCAGGGCTTATCTGCGGTCTTTTTATGTAATAACATTTAAACTGTAGAAATAAAAAACTAATTTGATTAATAAAAACTGTAAAGAAAAATTTACTGTTAGAATTATGGTCTTTATTTTTTTCATGCGGTAATATTTACACCAAATATGATTCTATTTTAAATTGAATTCTATAGGATTCAGCTATTATTATATATTTTACGAAAAATAGTGGAATTGCTAATGATCTACTGGGAATTCAGGAAATTACTCGCTTTTTGAGGAATTGCTTAAAGTGGCCTTTTTAGGCCCCTGATCTCAGTCTAAATCTGTCAAAAATACTTCTAATTTCCCTATTGTTAGTGACAAGTTTTTGACATTTGCTTGATATGAGACTGCGACTAGATGTTGAACATTTTAAATTACGAAAATTGGCCTTCATTTGTTACGACAAAATTGAAATAAAATTACAGGTACGTAAAGCATTTCTTATAAAATCAGCTTCGATTACTATCCAGGCTAATGTTATTTCCGACCTTAATCGTAAAACACAGGTTTTTTTTTTATAAATGCTTGTTTTAGACGACCTTTTTCTTTTTTGAATCTTGATGTGCTGCCGTAGAGTTCATGTATATATATAAAAAGGTACTTATTATCGTGTGTATCAGCGAGCAACAAATCAGCCGGAGTTCAATCGATTACTTTCTACTTTGCTACCTTCTTCTGTTATTCTTCACGTCCGCAGGGACCACGGGCACTGGAATAATTTACTGTTTGCCAACTAAGTTTTGAGGTGGGCCTGTAGTTCCCTAGGGACAACGTGCCCATTTTCTCCTCGTATATTACAGTCAATTGCAAACATTACTTTTAACAGAAAAATTTGTATATGTACAGTAGTGTTATCGGATGTAAAATTCTTTTTATTTTCGTTTTGTTATTACAGCCACAACGGGAGTTGTTTCCAGTGGCGAATTATATAGGCATCTCAAAAGAAATTCAGAGAATTTTATCATAATCAGTGAATTTATAAAATGTATAATAAAAAATCAACAAACGTGCTGTCAGTTATAATAAATGCGCTAAAAATACGAGTAAGTCCAAAAATTATTTAATTTACAGTAAAATTTGCTTAGTTTGAAAAAGCGTGTGGCACTTTAATTACCTATGCATATGAATTGAACAGAAGATAATATATATAAATGATAAGTTTGAGTTGTGAAAACTTTTTTCACACCATGCCTGCTCGTTAATGTCAAAATTATAATTATGTCATGCAAACCTAACCTAAAGCAAGTCAGTAAAGACTAAAGGCTCTAACCCATTGATTTATATATTACTAGCTCTAATCGGACAATAATATTGTACTGAATTGCGTACTTGTTTAGAGGTCAGTGACTGAATTTCAATATGACCTGCTGATACATAATGTGATTTGAATTTGAAACCACGACTAGACATTCTTATGAAAACTTTCACAAACTTATCAAATGAAAACATCAAAGAGTTCACACTTCATAGGTTTTATACTTATAATCATCATATGCCTAGCCTTTTTCCAACTATGTTGGAGTCGGCTTCCAGTCTAACCGGATGCAGCTGAATGCCAGTATTTTACAAGGAGTGACTGCGTATCTGACACCCAGTTATTGGGTAATACGATACTCCTTGGTAAGACAGACTTTCGGGATTCTGACGACCCGTAACGACTGTCAAAGATCCTGTGCCGGCTTTGATCAACGGCTTAACATGCTTTCTGAGGCACGGAGAGGTCTGGGTATGTAAAGATGGTCACCCATCCACGTACCAACCGCGGCAAGCATAGCTTAACCTGATCGATCGACCAAGAACCGACATCGACTTAAGTAGATAGGTAGATATTACTAGTATTAATTCAAAAAGTGCAGGGAAAAGCATTATTTTTGGCTGTTGGTTAAACTGATATGTTTAATAATGCTTAAGGCCGTTTACACATTATGCCGCAGCTGCACCGGCACCGCCGCCGCCGCGGCGCCACTGTATTGGTTGCCCTTGGAATTGTATGAACTCTTGCACACACGGCGCCGCCTGCAGCGGCGGCGAGTTTTGGATAGGTCTTATCACAACTTATCGCAGCTGCCGAGGCGCCGTGTTTTCTTACTGTTCCCATTATAGTGCCACGGTTAGCACCAACGGGTCGATCGATCAGGTTAAGCTACGCTTGGCGCGGTCAACCCGTGGTTGGGCGATATTTACATATCCAGTAACTGGGTTGTAGAGGTCAGTCAGGCAGTCGCTCCACCACAAAAATAGTTGAGAAAAAGGCAATCTGATGGTCAGCACCAATGGAATGATAACTTACGTTAATTTACGCTTGATGTTAAAATTAGAACTAAGATTTTCCACAAAACATAATTTCTTATTGTTTTTACAATTCTATTTTTACCCCCTATTCCGAGTCGAACATGTTTTTAAAATGACCAACAATATGTGTAATAAAATAATACAAACCTTGTAAAATGCAAATCTCTATAATTGCTCGCTCTTCATGAAGTTTTAACGAATGCCATTGAAAAGAAAAACATTCGTATATTTGTAATGTCCGCCCACAGTACGGTCTTCCGTCAACACACAAAAGCCTGTAATATTCTCACTGCTGGGACACAGGCCTCCTCTCTTCGAGACAGAGTAGGTCATAATCCACCACGCGGGACCAGTGCAGGTTGGGAGATGTCAAATGTCTTGGAATTTTTGGTTCTAGGACATGCCGTTTTCTTCACGAAGTTTTTCTTCGTCATTTTTAAAGTAGTGGTGGGGGATCCCCACCACCACTACTTTACGTCGTCGTCAACAATAACACAAAGGACTTGCGCAACATGTAAAGTAATTAATACCATGTTAATCCGTCGGGATTGTAGATTTATTTTGTCCACGCACGATGCAGTTAGGATATAGGATATAAAATACCTAATTCTAACTTAATAACAAGGAAAATGAATAAAGCGCTCTTAAAAACGCGTGCTTTTTCTTTATGTTAATCCACTAGTGCTTTATCGCCTCAGATAACTATTAACTATAGTCGGAGATGCGCGCTTTTTTAATCTCATCAAAGAGACTTCATGCCAAAAGAAATTCGCGGGCCATATTTCACTTTTTTTTTTAAATAGTCTGTATTGTCCTTGGTCCCTAAATGAACTAATATTTATTTACCTTAAGTTGAATGCGCAGGGACCGCGGACAATTTAAGGTGAATATTCTATTCTAATGACTCTAATTCTGTAATACTTAAATATTATAGTCAAATCATATTTTGCTAGTGCTGGCTAGCGCGGCGCGCAGAAAAACAAAACCAGCGCGCCATTTTCCATACAAGTTAATATACTTATAACTAGAGACCGGATTCCGTCAACAAGTCCGTTTTTTTCCTTGCAAGTGTGTTGAAAAACGTCGTATGAAACCCGTGTGCATTGATGTATGTATCATAATGTACTATTAATTTATTATAAATTTGCTTAGTCTAAAAAAGCGTGTGGTGTTTTAATTCTCAGATTTTCTTACAAACTAACACACATTCAGGTGAACCTAATATAAATGTGTTAATAATGACATAATGTACCTACCTACAGATAGAGCAAACCATGCCTCGAAGGTTTAGGTTTGGGTAATCGATGGGTATTTAATTGGACACCAATTAAGTAAAAGGGTATCAATGAGATAATTATGTCAATAGGAATGGTATCAAAATATACAGATACATATACTTACTGGCAACATCGATGGGGCTCACCTACTTTACAGCGACGTACGTATCTACTAACATAGGTACTCTACGCATAAATAATTATTTACCTTTTCTACGCCTAATAACAAGTTTGTCTATTTTAAGCTCTCGACTAGATGAAAACAAGATATAAATTTGCGTGTACAATGTATGCTGCATTCATCACGCCCGTATTCCAGGAAGGGGTAGGCAATAGATTATTGTAAGTCCCAAATTCAGAGTTCGGGCCGCTACTGAGAAATTCATAATGGTACCTAAAACCCAATCATACTTTTGCTGACCCTGGGGTTGGAATCCAGCGTCCAGGAGTAAAGAAGTATGAGGAACAGGGTGTAAAGTTTCTCATCCTCCAGAGAAAAGGGAGAATCCTTCGACCAGACCAGTATCGTGTCTGGTGGGCAACTGCCCGACGATTGGTGTCGGACGTTGAATATATGCTAGTTGCGCGGTAAACTCTGCTTGCGCGATGCAGGATTTTTGCGTGACGTTAGTATGATGCGATGCGTAGTTCGCATGTAGCGATTAAGATACCGCCACAGGTGGACCCCTTGCTTAGTAACATATTATCTGCGTCCAAAGTAATTTAATAAAGTAATTCTTATTAAAAGTTTAATGCGAGAGGGTCAGGTAACATGAGTTTGCGGGGTTCTAGGAAAAAATAAAACAAATTACCACAAAACGTTTTAAAAACTGTTACAGTACAGTTTGGGAAAAACTGTAACGCCCAACAATAGCTAAATAATAGCTTATGTAATCCGCAAAAAAAGGTGGCTTGATGTTTTTTTAATGATAGCCTTCACCAAAATTTTCCATTAGGTTCGTACTAAAATCACAACGTTCTAAATAAACGAATACCAAATTGTGTATTCACGAATATTTAATTTCGATAAAGACTACTTTCACACAAAATTTAGCCATTCCCACATAGGTACCTAATACATGGTGTGTACGTAGGTATATAGGTATCGCATCCAGTATAATGGATCTGCCCTTTTGAAACAAAACCGAAGCCACGGAATGAAATCCAGGGATCACCATTGGCTGGACTTAAATTACACATCGTACATTTCACCCGCCAGGTTTTCGTTACGTGAGACTTTGTAATTAGTTCCCGTTAACGTAAGAGCAGTGAATTAATAAAATTCCCCATCCTAACGGGCTCTTGCGGGCGGGGAAAATAAAATGTAGGGCCCTCTAAAATATGAGCCATCTGAGAATTCGCTGAGCCCCCTCATTTGTTAAATGAGGAAGTTTTGAAATACAAAGGGTATTGTTTTAATCAGAGACATTATAAGCTTGATTATTATCTCTGTTATTTATTAGAGCGTATATGCCAGGAAACTAATTAGGCCTTGAAGAAAAGCGAAGACTAAAATGAACAAAACCCTTTGTGTTGGTATAGTGAAGAAATAATAGTATAATAATGACACATAAATTATACACATATATACATAAAATAAATAAATAAATTATAAATAATTATATTATTATACTTTACATACAATTAAAGATATCCCTCCAATTAATAATCCCATATTGTTTACTTATGTCTTTAATTACGCATGTTGATCTTTTCTTTAATTTTATTGTTTATTTTTTTTTTATAATATTAATTTTATTGATTGATATTGTCTTTTTGTTTTTTGATTTCTGAATGATTTTAATTCCTTGATTCATAAATAATTGTTACTTGTGTCTTTCTGTACTATGTCACGCTGAACAGTCAATAATTCAATCTGCCTTTTCTGTCTCTATTGGGCCACCAAGATACAGGCTATGCTTATAGTTTGAGGGCCACGGCTACTTCTACTTATTATTATTATTAGCCTGTGATGTCCCACTGCAGGGCAAAGGCCTCCCTACTCTCTGTCCACTTCTCTCTGTTCAAAGCTGTTAAGGACCAGTTTTTGTTGAAGGAGTCCAGCTCAGGACATCTACTTATGCACTCTTTTAACTATCATTGTTAGTGTTTGTATGTTTCCTAACTTATGTGTGTCTATAAATTGATTATTATTATTATATACCTATTATTTAAATCATCATTTACAGGTATTTTTGAATTATCAAGAAAGGAGTGGATCATTCAGAACGATGAAACTAGTTGCTCATTCCAAGGCGTAGTAGGTTCCTATGGAGAAGAACGGGTAAGAAACTCCATGGACACTCTTTTAAATCAATGGTTATATCACCGTTTACATCTTCCTAACTTCTCAATAGATTTTATGGGGATTTCACTATCATTTCGAAGACAATTTCTCCCAGAAGTTTTATAAAAAAAATATATAAATGAACTTTTATTTAACACAGCAATCTGGATGTTTTGACATGCTGCCATATCACCCGTTCGAAGCAAGAGTCGCTAGTACGTAATAAAAAGAACCTAATTGTTCCGCATTGGTACAGTCAGCAACAAAAATCGATTAACACTTCAGTTTTTTTAATATCATTTATTGAGCAAAATATTTGTTCAAAATTGCAGCAGAAGTACAATGCAATTTTGCTCAATAATTGGGATTAAAAAAACTGAACTGTTAATCGACTTTTGTTGCTGACCGTACGTGTCACAACTAGAATATTATTACAAACTCCTCCCTTCCGCCCGCGTCTTCGCCCGCGAGTTATGTCGATAAAAACTATCCCATGTCCGTCCCCGGGATGCAGTCTATCTCTCTGCCAAATTTTGTCGAAATCCGTTCAGTGGTTTAGGCGTGAAAAGGTAACATACAGACGAGTTTCTTTCGAATTTATAATATTAGTATAGGTGACCGTCCGATAAATGTTCACTGATATATATAGATATAAAATAACTTACTCAGAAAACAAACAGAGCAATATTATAGCAGTAAAAAGAATAAACGAGAAGAAAAATTATTTTAGTCCCAATTACGTAATTGAAAATATAAAACCGTGCATACTGCATCTGTTTTCACGAAAATTAATTTACAGTCAGTTTCATTTTTTTACGGTATTTAAATACAATGACTGCTGGACAAAGGTCCACAGGACTTGCAGTTATTTTGGTGAATATATAATATCGTTGGCCCACGTTGACCATTGCTTGTTGGTTTAGTCCAACTTGTCTCGCCATCCCCTACGTGGTGTACCTACCGCGACGTCTTCTCTCCACCTACTAAGTACTATTTTAGCCTGAATGCGTACGGCAAGGATAGTCAAACCAGCGGGGTAATTGCGTAATAATAATAGCCTCCCCGATCGTTTTCGGTCACGGTGGCCAATCTCAATGGAGATTAGCCAGGTACGCAGGAGATATTATAGTGCACAAGTGTGTGCGCAAACACAGGTGCACTCTCTGTTCCTTTACTCTTATAGTCCGATGGGACGGCAATCAGACACGACCGGGGAGAGTTCAGGCGCAGGACCAATGGCTTTACGTGCTTTCCGAGGCACGGGGGTATTAAACCTCCTCCTCCTTAGTCGTTCACTCTTGACAGAGTGGTCGTGGTTGATGACTCTGCATTTTCTCTGGCCAAAGTAGCCCTCGCGATGCTCCTCCACTTATTCCGGTCCACTCCAATATTTCGGCCACGTGGTTAGTAACGAACACTCCATGGAGCGACTCGTTGTCCAGGGACAAGTGGAGGGCAAGCGGTCACGCGGTCGGTCACCTACGCGTTGGACAGACCTTATCAAAGCGTCAACACAAACCTCCATAGTCCAGAGTTTCCGAGACGCTGAAGACCGGAATAAGTGGGTATTAAACCGCCAACTTCCAAACTTCGGACTGTCACTAAGAAATTCCTAATGGAAAAACCCAATAACACTTTGTCCGACCCGGGAATCGAACCCAGGACCCCACGCTCCGCAGTCGCGCTTGCAACCACGAGACCAACAGGGCAGTCAAGTCAAATCAATTGCGTACACACTATTAGTAGCAATGGCTTTCATTTTGACAGTTCAAAAACATTAATTGGATATTTACGTTGTTGAATAGACAAATATTTCGAACATTGATCAATGGATTAGCAATATCCTTTAGAATGACTCGGATTGAGATGAGTTTATTACTCAATTAGGGTTCTGTTCCATAAAAACTCAAAAAGTATTTTAGTAAAATGCAGTTCTCAGGGTAGTACAAAAACAATAGCTTTAAATTTTAAAATCATACCTCCATTTTGCATACAGCAGACAAACAATAGGCATTCGACCGGCAGATATTAATTAACTTTAGACTTCGAATGCCCGTCCCTTACCCATCAGTAGCAATTAGCCGTGGGCATATTTGCAATCTGATACTGTAGGTACTGTAACTGACAACTGTAAAATTATTCTGTGTACTGTACGCAAAGGAAATTAGTATGCAATTGGATAGACTACCTACAGTAGTTTAACGCGCCAGAGTTCTTTATTATATTATAATAAAATACGTGGGTAGGTACTATCTAATCGTAGATATTTATAACGCAGATCTGAGTGGGAACGTCGGGAGGGGACGCCCTAGAAGGACTTAGTGTTCTTATTGGTGATACCTGCATATGTAGGGTAGGCAGAAACTACAGAACGCTACGTGTTACTTACGATTCTTACATACTGTAGCGTTGTGAGGGTCTCAACGGGAAATAGTCGACTAAATATTTCACAATTAGTATGTTGCAAGTCCCTGATAAAAAGGGTCTTGAGTTTGAAAGACAGACAGACGGACAATGAAATGATCCTTTGACGATTCCGTTTTTGCCTTTTGAGGTAAGGAACCCTAAAAATACATTAATATTAGTTTTTTTTGGTTAGGTGCACACCAAACCGTGTATACTTACCACAAATTAAAAATATTCATTTTGTAAGATAAGACGAAGCCTCAATGGTGTATTTCATTTCATTGTTCGTTACCTGTCAGGGCTAATTAAAATGAGCTTTGTTTGTGGGTGTTACATGATTGATATCGGATAGTCTCGCCATTGTGGGTTTACTCGGTACCTAAAGACAAATGTCTGACTTTCTGCATGAATGATTGAAGGGCATGCAGCTGAGATGAAAATGGAAGAATTATGTGGTATGACTGAAAAGATAAAGTAGATATACAGATTCGCGATTAGGTTATCACATTTAGGGCTGATTTTTCAATCATGTTTATTCGAGGAATGATTTTGAAATTTTGGTCTGTGGATGGGTGACCATCTTTACATACTGTGACCCCTCCGTGCCTCGGAAAGCACGTTAAGCCGTTGGTCCCGGCTGTCATTCGTGGATCTTTGACAGTCGTTACGGGTAGTCAGAAGCCCGAAAGTCTGACAACCAGTCTTACCAAGGGGAAAAAAATCAGCTGCCCCCTACATTTTGACCCTTTGGACGAACATAAATGTAGGGAACAGCTGTTTTTTTTTCACTTTTTCAGGTTTGGTCCCATAGTAAAAGTTGTTCATAATGATGAGTACAGTCACGAGCACTAATATGTCAACACTTGGCAACTTACAATTGCGATTATTTCGTGAAATAACGAATGCAACGTTGACACTTTACACATACATATGGGTTCGAAAATACTTTGTTCGTAATAACATAAAATTTCATTCAAAACTAAAGGAGAAAATCGTCTTTGAATAAAGTCAAGTGTATACATACTTTTGCTCGTGACTGTACCTACAATGACCTATTAAGAGGTTCTTGGTGTTTTTCCAATAACCCTGTACAAGAGGGATTTTGGAAGTACTAACTACTCATCGAGACCAATCGAATGCACCTCAACACGAAATCGAATGCACCTCAACACGATATTATAAAACGAAAGAAGTTTCACCTAAAAAACAAATTGTTCTTTAGATGGAAAATTTTCTCCAAATAATACACAATTGGTGAACTGCAAAAACTAACAGGTTGCGGGCTGGCAGACTAATTAATATTTAAAGAGCAGCCGTTAAGCTGCTGCGAAAACATGGTTTCAGCCTGTAACTCTATGAGGTAAGATTAAACTTAAGTAGACTTCCGAAATTAAAGTTATTTCATAATTTTGAGTTAATTTCTTTTTGAAGTCGGTTTAATTTTTTTAAATTACTTTTTATTTCGTAATTTTTAGTTTTTGCACTAGTATTTGACCAAGGTTTTGAGATGTTTTCCCTTTGACACTACACCCGTAGCTCTTATCAATAAGCCAGGCCGTCTCACTTACACGTATTAGTCCATATCTTGAAAATTACTGAATCGATCTTGATGAAACTTGCACTGTTCCCTAAATTGAAGAAAATGTAAGCCAATAAAAAAAAATGGTCACGATCCGATTAATAGTTCCGGAGATATGCGTGGACAAACATACATACATTCATACATACATGTATACATACATACATACATACATACGTCTATGAAATTTTGTATATTTGTTTGGAAGCCCTAATAGATCATCATATGTGAATATAATGCAATTCCAATAATATTACATACATACGTATCGAATTGATAACCTCCTTTTTTTTGAAGTCGGTAAAAACCGACTCCGAAGTCAACAGTTTGTTTCGGAAACCATATGAGGTAAAATTATCGTTCGAAGTGGACAATATATCCACCACCAATCTGAGCCTGTGGTAGACCAATTTTTTCTAACTTATACGAGTATAAGGTCGATTTTTTTATGGAAGACTTTACTTTCCTACTCGATGGGGTAATTAGGGCAGCGGCTGCCACCCGGACTAATACGAAGGTACCTACTTTTGTTACAAGTGGTTAGCTTCATTCATTTCATTTCAGCCGAAAGTCGTCCACTACTGGACAAAGGCCTCCCCCAAGCACCTCCACTTAAACCGGTTCTGTGCTTCCCGCATCCAGCGGATTCCTGTGGTGATCCTAACCCCTAATTAATGAGTTGCAATACGAAACCGAAAGCTAGATTGAAATGCTAGTCGCAATAAAAAGTAATTTAAAAAAATTAAACCGACTTCAAAAAGAAATTAACTCAAAATTATGAAATAACTTTAATTTCGGAAGTCGGTGTCTTGGGATCTGTATTTTAGTTTTATGCCACCGACTTCCGAAATTAAAGTTATTTCATAATTTTGAGTTAATTTCTTTTTGAAGTCGGTTTAATTTTTTTAAATTACTTTTTATTTCGTAATTTTTAGTTTTTGCACTAGTATTTGACCAAGGTTTTGAGATGTTTTCCCTTTGACACTACACCCGTAGCTCTTATCAATAAGCCAGGCCGTCACACTTACACGTATTAGTCCATATCTTGAAAATTACTGAATCGATCTTGATGAAACTTGCACTGTTCCCTAAGTTGAAGAAAATGTAAGCCAATAAAAAAAAAATGGTCACGATCCGATTAATAGTTCCGGAGATATGCGTGGACAAACATACATACATACATACATACATACATACATACATACATACATACGTCTATGAAATTTTGTATATTTGTTTGGAAGCCCTAATAGATCATCATATGTGAATATAATGCAAATCCAATAATATTACATACATACGTATCGAATTGATAACCTCCTTTTTTTGAAGTCGGTAAAAATATAGAATGCAATTTAGCAATTGCTCTACAGTCTACAGTAACAAATTGCTATAAATCGGGTTCGCAGTAATAGAAGGGTTCGCTCGTTTTGGGATGTTCGCAGAGGCTCGTGCCTCTTCCTCGAAATGTGTGGTTGGCATCTAATGTAACATGACCCGTCTGTAGGTACCACGATAAACCAATAAAAAAAAAAAAGGCGTAACTATAAGACTGACTTGGATGACTCTAAACACTTCGGGCATATTGCCGGTCTTACGAATACGTTTATGATCAACTACAATACTAACTGCCGAACATCCTGTCTATTCCCCGTATTTAGCATTTACGCCGTACGGCATTTCATACAAACTTTCAAGTCCTTTTTTTCGAAATGATTGAACCGATTTTAATGAAACTTCATACGCATAAGCAGGATACAATTAGACCGATTTTAGATTTTCCGTAGAAACAGAGATTTCCAGTTATCTTTTTTTAAATAAGACATTTCGAAAAACAAGGGCTTGAAAGTTGGTATGAAATGCCGTACGGCGTAAACGCTCTTATCACGGATTCGTCGTTTCAAGAGTTGTGTCATTTTAGTCTTAAACCTGTGATCATTTTCATTCCCCGTGACATCTAGTCAATAAATAGATACATAAGCAAGACTTTGTAAGCGTTTTTAAGTACAGTCCCGAGCACTAATAAGTCAACACTTGGCAACTTTAAATTGCGATTTTTTCACGAAATAACGAATGCAACGTTGAAATACGACACTTTACATAAACCTATGGGTTCGAAAATACTATATTCATAATAATATAAAATTTCATTCAAAATTATAGGAGAAAATCGCCTTTGAATTAAGCAAGTGTATACATACTTATGCTCGTGACTGTACATCTGTCCATAGGGTGGCTGGACATCGACGTGCAAACTGTAACCATGAATTCAGCACATGATTCTAGACCTCCTTGCGTAAAAATTGACAGGTTATCAAAAAGAAAAAACTGGACAAGTGCGAGTCGGACTCGCACACGAAGGGTTCCGTACCACAAGGCAAAAACGCCGAAAAAAACACGTGTTTTTGTATGGGAGCCCCCCTTAAATATTTATTTTATTTTGTTTTTACTATTTGTTGTTATAGCGGCAACAGAAATACATCATCTGTGAAAATTTCAACTGTCTAGCTACCGCGGTTCTTGGGATACAGCCTGGCGACAGACAGACTGCAAAAACACCGAAAAAAACACGTTTTTTTGTATGGGAGCCCCCCTTAAATATTTATTTTATTTTGTTTTTAGTATTTGTTGTTATAGCGGCAACAGAAATACATCATCTGTGAAAATTTCAACTGTCTAGCTACCGCGGTTCTTGAGATACAGCCTGGTGACAGACAGACGGAGGGACGGACGGACGGACGGACAGCGAAGTCTTAGTAATAGGGTTCCGTTTTTACCCTTTGGGTACGGAATTCTAAAAAACTGTTGTTTCATAGAAAAGTGCGATACCTACCTATGCGATCAAAATGTACTAAACAGCTATTTATTTTTTTAAATAACCGACGAAAAATTTCAACGCAGGGGATTCTGATTCCTGCTACACTGTGTTAATAAAAATGAAATGCTGTTCGTTGGTAAGCGCATGACTTGAAAACGGCTAAAAAGATTTGGCTATTATTTCATTTAAAATGTTTGCAATAGTCCGAATTTGGTTAAATGTAAGTAAAGAAACAATTTTAGTTTCCCAGAAAAAAATATCTGAAAAACAACTTTTTTTTTTCTATGGGAAGGGATTTTTGTATGTATGTACCATCGTTTGAACAGGGTAACGTCTGTCAGGTCCGATATTAACGGAATAAAAACTCAGACATGCACCTTTTTTCCATACCACAACTTGTATATTGCTTCGTATTATTTTATTTTTCGCATCGGCACAAAGTCAGACATTTCGTACTCCATATCTGAGAGGGGTCGGTCAAAGAGATTTTTGTATAAGTGGCTTATTTATTTTAATTAGTTGGAGTCTACCTAGGTAGTTACTACGAGGGGGAACAGTACGCATATCCCGCGTCTGATATTTTAATTATTAAAAAAATATCAAGTATGTAACCGCGGAAAGCTTCCTACAGCTACATAAGTATCTATGGTCTACGACAAATCAAATCATATGTCATAGAGTTATCTTTTGTAAGAAAACTGTCGAAATAAAAAAAAAATAAAAAAAAATCATTCTATAGATGGAATCGTGTTGTTATGTGGCACGTATGCCAATTAGCAAACGGCGTGGCGAAGACCAGTTAACCACGTTAGAAGTCAATAAAAATAGGGAAGTGACGATATGCCGCTGGGTCGTCGAAGTCGTAAACGGACGTTTTAAACGCGATTTTCGCCAAATCATTTTTAATGTCCGAACCTATTATTTATTTTTGATATTCGATAAGCATCGAATTTCAATCAAAAAGGAAATTGCATTCATATTTTACCCAGGTACGTAAGATGACACGAACAATTTATTTCAGGGTAAATACAGAACGTGGCTGTATATTAAACCCCTGGGTAATCAAACTAATCAAGCATGACATGAGCTTGATCTATAGAGAATCTTTGCTTGAACGGATCCAATAAATTTTAATCCGCACATTTTTTCCTTGCACTCAGCACTTTATTACAGCACTGGGCTTGTCTATTATCATATTTTTATTTTCTAACTTCCACGTCAGTCGTCACTTACGAGTAAGGTGGTTATTACTTTAATCTTCTAATCTTTAAAAATATTCATAATATTCAAATAATGGCTTTTAAATTGGTTTAATTTTATTTTTCACCATGTCTACGGGCAAATGAGTAAATTGTGATTCTATGTATTACTAAATACAGATAAGCAACTTACAGTCACGGTTGTACAAAGATAAAGAATTATAAAATAACAGAATTTGAGGGGAAAATACGATTGACATGCCTTTTGGGCTTCGCACAGGTGTTTTCTTTATGTTCATGATTCCCGTGTGTGTCGAAAATAAAATATTTTCTACTTTCTTTCCTTCAACGTTTATTCTATAACTCTTCTCGTTCAAAGTATATACTTCAAATAACTCACAAATCGTGCAGAACCCGCACTACTTCGGCCCTTCCCGAAGAAGGCTGATCATTGGAAGTACACACATTAACTTTGTAAACATATCCATCGGTAACAGTGGCGCCCAATTGTTTGTTTATTTGTTTACCCACTTTGTGTGTATAAGCTCTGTTTGGATTTGCCTTTGGTTACAGGTATGAGGTTAGTTTATCACTTCAGGCTAAGTGTTTAAGAAAGATTTTGAAAGCTTTTTTGTTTTGTGATGTATGTTTTATTTCTTAAACGTAGGAGGCTTTTAAAGTAGGAGGAACACTGATTGCTACATGCTAGTTATCGTTACATATTATTAAAAGCTTCGCATTTCGCATATGGTAATTAAAACAGTGGTCTAATGAATGTTCGGAAACGTAATACTTCGAACAAATGTTATTTCGGGTAAGTGTAACTTCGGTAAAAAGTTTTTCGACCAAATGAAACGTCGGAGTAACGAAAAAAATCGAATTGAAAATAGGTCAACTGATACAGTGGCCGACGTGACTTCGATGAAGTAAAAAAACACGAAACGAAAATAGTTGAAAAGTTATATGTTAAATGAAATTCGGTCAAATATTTTTCGAACTTATGATAGGTAACCGTGTAGGAGTAGGGTAGGAGTAGGGTAGGGGTAGGGTAGGGTAAGGGGTAGGACACCACAAGAAAGAAGTAGCGCCGGGCAACTAGAAATAATTTATATGGCAGAACAACGTTTGCCGGGTCAGCTAGTAAATAAATAAAATAAAGAAAAAAAAATCATCTCATCCGCAGATTTGAACTCGTGACCATCGCATTGCCTAGCCGCAGTATTAACCATTAGACCAACACGCCATTTACGTTACATAACAAAAAACTTAAATAGGTTTGATGTCAATACCAAGGGGGGGGTACTCTTTCTGTGATGCTGACTGTACCTACAGGTCGACCAAAGAGTTCTTATTTCATAGGTTTTAGTCGCTGTCGCCGAACAAAATGATCGGTTGCTGTGGCGCGTATACCGTTAGAATGTTGGATTTGAGCGTTCGCTCAAATCACAAAAAAAAAAAATGCTTGAACAGCTTGCTTGCTTGTTTGCTGCTTGAAAAGTGAGCTAGTTTTGAATCTTAGTTGCAGTCGCGATGCATTTTATTTTTAATTGAATCCTTTTAGTGTGTTTTATTTTTGGAATCGTCTCCTCAGCCCCTTTATTTTGATACATAGTAATGGTAGGTACTATATTTTGTGCAATATCTTCCTTTGTCATCGTCTAAAATCCGCCATTTTAATTTTATAAAATCAAAACCTAGCCTATATTCTTCGCGCGACCCAAACGAGTCGATACACTCCTTATGTATTAATATCCATCCGGCCGTTAGGATGCTTCGAGGGTAGGTATATGGAATTCCACATAGAAGCTACATAGTCTCAAGTACGCAAATAATTTAGCCCTGTCTTGTCACGTAGTCGGGTAAATAGTGTATGACACTGCACATAACGGTATTCCCCGGTTATTTAATAGTTTCATAAACTATTAATTCGATAATCGAATTGGTTTTTATTACCTCGCAGTAGGTCCAAAAAGTAGAGTATTCTCCTCGGGGATAAAGGTGTTTTCATCTTGGGCGAGCTTGAATCCTTCACTACCTTCAGGATTCTAGTCTTGACTCCCTCGCTTCGCTCAGGAGTTAACTCAGAGCTCCCTCGCTACGCTCGGGAGCCCTAGAGTCCTTCGTTGCGTTCGGGATTCAAAATAGCGCCCGCGACAATAACACACCACTGACACCACTTTATCCCCTTAGTGAGTAATCTACTATTAATGTTTTGTGTTTTACTGTACCTAAATACATCTGTGCTGCTGGGGAGTTTGTTGACCCATTTCTTCATCCTAGCTACAGTTCTAGGAAGTGGTGAAGGGCGGGTGTTTTGGGGGACAGTCTTACGTAATTTTGAGATGAAAATGACTTTGATTTTGAATTTAGTTAGGTAACCACGTGATTTTTGTTTTAGCTAATAAGTACATAGACAATGATAGTTCCTTGTCTACTTTGAGTGTATTATTCCACACCAATGGAGCCAGATGCACAGCTTATACCTATGTAATGTACTTTATATAAAGTTCAATATTCCATGGGGCTTAAATACGTAAGTCCCTACCTACGTCCAGTGAACCGCGAATAAGTACCTCGAAACTTGAGACATACGGGTTGGTTAGTTCCTCTAAAGCAGATAAAACCTGCCCTAGACCATTCATGCAGTTATTTCTTAAAGTTAAGTCTTTCCTGTTGTTATAAAAAAAACATACGCGTTGACTTGGGAACCTCCTCCGAGGAATAATTCGTTTTTTCGTTGGTTAAAAACGAAAATAAGCCGTAGAGCTTTGTTTTCGCGTAAATTATTATAATTGGACGATAGCTATGATTAAATTGTTTTTAACAAGTGTTTGCGTGTTTGCTCGCAAAACAGACGGCCGATGGGGCTGAAAGGTTCTAGAGTGGGGACCGCGTACCGGAAGATGTAGCGTTGGAAGACCTCCCACAAGGTGGATCGATGACCTTGTGAAGGCCGCAGGAATCCGCTGGATGCGGGAAGCACAGAAGTAGTCGAAGTGACGGTACTTGAGGGAGGCCTACGTCCAGCAGTGGACGTCTTTCGGCTGAAATGATGATGATGATGAAGTGTTTGCGCATGAATTTGCCAATTCTCTTCTTTTTGTCTCTATCTATTCTGTTTTTCCAGGCCAAATGTTTAAAATAATTAAGTTGATGTGACAACTTAACCTCAGCCGAGTTGATTGATAGTGGCCAAAAGCGAAACAAACATCAAAAATTTTTATGCGGACACCAGCCCGTATTACCTATTACCTATTGTTAAGAAGAAAATATTCTTAGACCAGTGAAAATATAATAAAGTTATCTCCTTGTATCACGCAAATAGGTGTGTTGTTAGTATTCCTAGTGTCACTGTCAGACTAGCGGCTATTTACTGTTAGCATTGTACTATCTCGATTTTCCATTACGAGGTAAATAGTGCTAATGGCATTGCGAAATGTGACTTCAGATGTCTATTGAAACCGTGTAGCGAGGAGACGCTCTTCACTCCTGAGCTGAAAACTAATGGATCGGTACTGTTATATATATAATATATTATCTAGTTTAATTTTGTTTTGTTTGTAAAGTAATGGTGGCCCGGGAGTAACGGCCTCGACTTACGAGTTGTACCTAAGTAGTACCCCGACAGAAGTGCAAATAATCACTGCTCCTAAAACGGTGAAGGAAATCATCGTGAGGAAACGACTTTAATCTATAATTCGAAAATATGTGACATCCACCAACCTACTTTAGGCCTATATGGTTGTTTATGGTCTTCGCCCTCCTACAGAGAGGAGGCCTGAGTCCGTCGGCGCGTACTTTTCCACGAGCGCCTCAAAGAGATGTTAGCATCGAGGAAGGAGCCCCTTAGGGCCGAAGCCTGCCGGGTCAGCGGGATTGTCCGAAAGGGTTACCGCTGGCCCGGAACATAAAGGGCACAGGAAGGAACGTGGGTGGGTTTTGACTTCCCAATCAAAAAGAAAAAAAAAAGTCCCAGCAGTGGAAACATAACATAATTATGTTATACTTATAGATTTTTCTTTAACTATTTTCCTAGAGCTGGCGTGAGCCAAGGCTCATACCATTGAAAAAAGGACACCATTGATCTGTTTCAAAAGTATCTGATAAAAATGTAAATAAATGGATCAGAAAACGTACCTCTGGAATTCTGGATACCAATTTGTAGTGCCACTTAAAAAGCTCAGTTAGTAAGTTGCAAAAAAAAAAAAGTACTTACATTATATGCATTTTTTAAATAAAATTATTAATATTTAAACCCCAAATTCTCATTTTAATTAAAGATGGTTTTCATAATTTTAGAACCACAATTTTCATCGTTGATTTTTCACGTATAATTTAATAATGTTATTCAAACAATAATTGTTGAAAAAAGTGGTGAGATAAAGTTGAAGCCTTCTAAATACAGATAAATGTGAATAGATCATTCTTATTCGTGGAATTAAATTGACGTCTGACAGATTCTGTATGAAAGAACTGTCAAAAATTCAAAATAATTCCTCGGATAAAATTATCTGGCGTTGGAAAAATCAGCCTTAAATGAGTGATTGCGTAAGAATTTAAGCTGAACAGGGTTTATTTATTTACACTTTTATCAGATACCTACTTATGGAAAAGTCATCAGGATTTGCAGCGGAAATGACTAGGTACTCAGGATGGACTGGAGACAGGTCATAATTGCGTCTCCGCAGGGGCGGCAACTCCTGAATCATATTTATTTGTATAAGGGCTGATTTTTCAATCATCTGATAACTTTATTCGAGGAATAATTTTGAAATTTTGAAAGTTATTTCATACAAAAACTGTCAAACGTCAATTTATTTAGTTGCAGGCAAAAAAAGTAAATATATCTGGATTATTAAACTTTATAACTATATTTAGATCAGTTGAAAAAAAACGGTAGCATAAGCATAAGTTAACAAAATAGTGTAAAATTGTATCGCGTCGTCACTACTTAATCATTTTCAGAAACGTATTCTAATATAGGTATCTACTACAATAATTGAGCAACATACAAATTATAGATACTTGCGTAGAACCAAAAATTCGAAGACATGTGACATCTGCCAATCCGCACTGGGCCCGCGTGGTGGATTACGGCCCACCCCCTCTCACCGAGAGGAGGCCTGTGTCCCAGCAGTGGGAACATTATAGGCTGATTATGGTGGTGGTGGTGGTTGCATGTTCTGTGATGTGACATAAAAAATCTGCACCTTTTCTCAGTCGTTTTGGGATCGGCTTCCAGTCTAACCGAATGTAGCTGAAAACCAGTATTTTACTTGGAGTAACTGACATAAATAAAACCAATAAAGCACTCTACGTGACGAGTTTATATTGTCAAGCAAATTTCATTCATCAAATGCATCGTTTACACAGTTTTTCTCCGTCATGGTGCTAAGAAAAAATAGGTTTTAACATTTAGTTTCAAAGAAGTTTCGTAATCTCCGCTGTTGCAATGCAGTTTATCAACAGGAAAAGGAGCAGTCAACCACTTCGATGGTTTGCAAAACTGAAGGCGTGTCGCACAAAATGAAGAGTTTCTAGGACAATTCGATTGATAGAAAATTTGTACTCTTCTTTAAACAAGATTTAACGGGAAATGTCATCGTTGAGACCAATCAACGATGTTATTTCCTGTAAAATCTTGTCAATCGTGCTGAACGTTGCTCGCGAAACATTCAAATGAAGTTCTGTTATAAACTTGGTTTGTCTACGGCCGTTGTTGAAGTGGTTTATTAACTCAGTTATAAAGGCGTAACGGTAGAGTTTTTTTCAAATTCTTTCTTTGCAAACATCTTGTAATTGATGTTTATTTCCGACTAATTTTGTGCTCGCTGTAATATTCCACGGTTGAGATTGTTTTGTTAATTGGATTGTATCTTTTAAATATTTAAAATGCCTGCAATATTGTGCTAAATAAATTAAAATTTTCCAACATAGTTTAGAATTTATCAGAACTGTTAAAATACCAGTGGTGAGTAAACTGTTTAAATATTCGGCAATAAAGGGTACTTTGCCAACAAATACCGATGATGTAGGGATGTTTGGTTCCCGGTTCCCGGTAAAATACCTTCACTTTGTTAGCCTAATATTTAATCAAGGTATTCCTCATGTCGGTGTCACTTATAATCGATTATTAACATTGCTTTTCAATACATGTAGTTAACTAACATGCCGTGACAGTGTTGTCATTATAACAACTATCCATTTTCTTTTTGAGTAACTCACTTGAAATATTCAGCCATCAAACAGAACGGATTAAATCCATAAATTTCTACGCAATCTGTATTTTATTCGATAAAACCTGAGAGGCAATTCTCGTAATTTTAAGAACTTTCACAGTCAGATCTCAGTATCAATCTGTCAAAAATACCTCTAATTTCCCTACATAATTATTGACAAGTGTTTGACATTTGTTTGTCGCCGAGATGAGACTGCAATTTTGAACGTTTTAAATTACGAGAATTGGCCTCCTGCTGTTCCATCATTTACACACAGACAAATATGTATCTACTTGTAACAGAAGGAAATGTCAGTAATATTATGTCACTTTTATAAAAGTTTAAGCTTTTTTTAAATGGTCACAAAAAATCACTGCGACAATATTACAAAAATTTTTAGAAGCTGGCCATCACAGACAAAAGTCGACCTTAGGTACATAGACACATACGCGTTATACAAGTGGCAGGGACATAAACGCGCAACCTGTTACCGTGGTTCAGTACATGATTTTGAACGCTTTCGATAAAAAATTAACGCAGGGGGGGTTACAATTTTTCGTCGGTTAATAAAAGCAAAAATAGCTGTTCCATAAATTTAGACCGCTTGGGTACTGCACTTTTCTTTAAAACAGCACATTTTTTTTGATAACCGACGAATACTTTCTTTTTTAGATCTGGAATCATGTAAAGAGTGGCCTGTGGCTAAATAATAACAGCCGCACAGGTCGATCGATCAGGTTAAGCTACCGCGGCAATGGTTGGTCTGTGGATGGGTGACCATCTTTACATACCGTCATGCGCCACCCTTCCGTGCCTCGGAAAGCACGTTAAGCCGTTGGTCCCGGCTGTCATTTATGGATCTTTGACAGTCGTTACGGGTAGTCAGAAGCCCGAAAGTCTGACAACCAGTCTTACCAAGGGTTATCGTATTACCCAGTAACTGGGTTGTGGAGGTCAGATAGGCAGTCGCTCCATGTAAAATACTGGTATTCAGCTGCATCCGGTCAGACTGGAAGCCGACGCCAACATAGTTGGGAAAAGGCTAGACAGATGATGATCTGGGATCATGTATTGTGTTGAATTCCTGGTTATAGTTTGCTCTTCGAAGTTCCTGCCGCCCTGTATACCTACTAGTGTAACCAAGTAGAGAAACTTGCTAATTTACCGTCTATATTCTACTTGACTGCAGAATGTGCCGCGACTTTACCGAGCATTGAATCGTGCTCTCAAGTATGTTTCCATTATCCTTTATTACTTAACTAATGTTAAGTTATTACCTCTGTTTAAACCGTTAGTGACAGTTTCTATGTCTTGCCGTACTTATTTATAGCTTTCTACATAAGTTTCAAATTAAATAGTATAATACCAACATGTTGCTTTACTTTATAGAAAGGATAAATGATTTATTTTCTGTAAGTAGGTTTGTACAAACACTTTTACACGTCAATCATATTTTTTTAAACTAGATGAGGTCGGCGTTTCCTATCTGACTATTCTGAGAAGAAAGGCCGAAACAAACTCAGAGGTCACAGTCTCTTTTAAAGCCCAGACAAAATCTTGGTCAGATCGTGTGAAGACCATGTAGATTGTGTTGTCGTTGTGTGTGTATATTTGTCTTTTTTTTTTTTTTTATCCAATGTTCGTTTTGTTTGTGCATAATAAACAGTTTTTCTTTCTTTTCTTTTATTAGTGTCTGAAATGGTCTTTTGAGGAAAGAACCACACAGATTGAGCGGACCTGTCCAAACAGTGCACGCATTTGTCAAAAATCGAGCAGCTCAACTCTGAACTCGAGCAGCTGAACTACAGGAAATAACTTAACATCACGTTGTAATCCCCAAGGGTTACCTACAGTACACCCTCGTCGTTTAAGTCCCGTATTATAGGGGGCCAGCCCATTGCCATTACCCGGGCACAAAACCAGACTCTGGGCTGCTACTGAGAAATTCCTGATTGAAAATCCCCAATAAAACTCGGGAATCG
The DNA here is from genome assembly GCA_948474745.1 of Oligia latruncula. Lineage (NCBI taxonomy): Eukaryota > Metazoa > Arthropoda > Insecta > Lepidoptera > Noctuidae > Oligia > Oligia latruncula. The sequence continues at coordinate 13,473,812 of OX419683.1, forward strand.
AACCCAGGACCTCACTCAGCAGTAGCGCTTGCGACCACTAGACCCACGAGGAGAAATAATTATGTTAAATGTTTCTTAGAATTGCTTAAGGCGACTACATGACCTAAAGCGCGGTCTTTTTTGGACTGCATAGAAAAGAAAGAGAAGAGCGATGACACAACGCAAACTATGAAGCAAAAACGGCAAAATATGAAGCAATTATTCGATTTACAAAACATATATTGTTTGTTCTATTGTTTGTTTGTTCAGCTGCATCCGGTCAGACTGGAAACCGACCCCAACATAGTTGGGAAAAGGATGATGATGACATTGTTTGGACTAAAAAATTAAAACACTAGTGCTTTAGTATGTTGCTTGTAGAATAATCTGACAAAAAATCAAAATGATTTTATGTATTTTATGGTATTAGTATGATTTTTATTGTAAAAAGAAAGTTTTTAGAGGTATCTTCATGATTTTTTCTCTCGTATCAAATTAGTTATATTATATTTTCAACACACTATCAACCCATAATAATATATCCTGAGCAGTGGTGGCCAAGTGGTAACGGCCGCGACTTACGAGTTGTAGGTCGTAGGTTCGAACTCAGACAGGCGCTTTACTTTGAGTAAATTATTTCATCACCATTGCTCTCAAAACGGTGAAGGAAAACATCGTGAAAAAACCGGCATGTCCTAGAACCAAAAATTCGAAGACATGTGACATCTGCCAACCCGCACTGGGCCCGCGTGGTGGATTACGGCCCACTCCTTGTGTCCCAGCAGTGGGAACGTTATAGGCTGATTATGTTATGTGATATATATCCTGAAGAATATCATATATTTTTTTAATTTTGTTTGCTGTAGTCGATCTACTTTTATTGTTTCTGAAACTTGGGTTTTTTTTGTGTTTAGGTCCCGTAAGCCCTTAAAAAGCCACTATTAATAGATAAAACGAAGGTTGTGAAACAAAGTAAACCATTATAGGGAATTTGTTGAGGCCTGTGTCCCAGCAGATACAGATGTCACAGCACACACAGACTTCGAATTTTTGACTCTAGGACATACCGGTTTGCTCATGATGTTTTTCTTCACCGTTCTTATTCAGTCAACAGCCACTTAACCTTAAGTAAGTATATTATTTACGCTGAAAGTGTCGCCAAGGTATTCTATTTAATCGAAGCCATAACAAGATAAAACGTTCATCTCCTGATTCGATTACGTCGTCGCGCGGCGTAACTGAAGGCCGCAGTTTTTTTATTGATACAAAATATCACAGGAATTTTACTATAAAGAAACAAGGTTGAGACTCCTCTAATGTCTGTGGTGAAGGAAATGTTCAAATGTATTTCTTCGTAACTAGCTGACCCGGCGAACTTCATAACCGGAGCAGATTTTTTTTGGTTATTTTTCCCCATCCATCCAAAGTAACTCTGTCTGTCTGTCTATCTGTATGTTACCTTTTCACGTCTAAACCACTGAACGGATTTCGATAAAATTTGGCAGAGATAGATTGCATCGAGAAGGACATAGGATAGTTTTTATCGACATACCTCGCGGGCGAGGCCGCGGGCGGAAGCTAGTGTTTTAATAATTATTCTCCTATTCGGGGCGAAGACAAATCCAACAAATAAAAGATCATAAGAATCGGTCCAGCCGTTCTTGAGTTATAAATGGTGTAACTAACCCGACTTTGTTTTATTCATATAGATAGATTACTTGCACCTTCAGTGCCCTCCAAAAGTTAGTTGAAGTTTTTCACTTCAGCTGTAATTTATAATTTTGATTTAAAATTCTAGTTTCAAATGATTGTTGTCAATTGAAATCTATCACGTTCTTACATCCGGCATGTCCTAGAACCAAAAAATCGAAGACATGTGACATCTGCCAACCCGCACTGGGCCCGCGTGGTGGATTACGGCCCACTCCCTCGTACCGAAAGGAGGCCTGTGTCCTTGCAGTGGGAACATTAGAGGCTGATTATCTAACGTTTTTACTGACGAATCCAACTATGTATCTAAGGGAGAGGCTCACGACCAACTTTTGTCTCGGCAATTAATTTGTCTCTCACATCAAGTCTATGGGGTTTGTATGAAAGTGCGCGCATATAGCGTCCCGACAGCTGGGAGACATTTTTGTCCGCGGTTTGGACGCAACTGTTGCCCGTCTATTGGTTGCAATGCAAATGCGCGCACGGCGACAAAATAGTTGCCGGCTACTCAGTTATCGCGCAACCGAAAATTTAACAAAAAAACTAGGGCTGCTGTCGCTCCCGTACGCATCGTCCAAATCTCAGTGAGGAGACAGCGACAGAGACAAAAATTAAACAGTAAATACAAACGAAAACTTAATCCTATCGCAAATCAAACATTAACATATTATTAAGTACAGCTCAATTCGCATTCCGTTTTCACGATTCGCCTACGGAATTTCAAATCGGGGCTCAGCATGAAACTAATGCAGTTAACCAGATCCTGTAACGCCTGGGGCTAAATAGGTACAGAATCCGTTTAGCGGCCATGTCGACCTCACGAGGTCGTAATTCTATCAGCTAGGGCGAAGGCACCATGAACTAAATAAGCTGTATTAAAAAAAAGAAGCGTCGAAAAACGGTCAGGGTTTAAAGTTGTTATCGACTATCGCTAGGGTGGCAGCATACTCACATCACACCTCACCTCTTCGATAAAATTAAAATTCATTGTCATCCTCGTTGGAGATTTATATAACACTAAGACTTGAAGTGTTTTTTTCTTCATGTCAATAGTCTCTGTTGCGATCCTCGGTCTGTATAGCCCGAGTGCGTGAAGTAAACGTATTGTGAAAGCGAACGATTTTAAAATTGAAACTACTCGTTTCGCTCACTATCTGAAATCAAAATGCTATTGGAAAGATGTATTTCCAATTCAGAAATCGTTTGAATATACATTACGTTTTCATCACGCACGACGTATACTGAAGACTTACAAACGTATCGTGCCGTGTCGTACATTGAAAACAGTTGAAAGCGTTTATTATTCGTGAAACAATAAGGCAGACATGGCGGCATTGAAATCGGCTGCCAAGTGACGCGCTATTGTGTTACGGTCATTTGTACCTGCACCATATCCCTGCAGGTAATACCTTCACCCAGCACCCCAATTGCGTAACACACTTTACTTTCATTGCTTCATATGTGTGAAAAACTCGTATGCTCGACAACGGAAATCACGCAATGATTGTTGTCGAATTATCATTAGCATTGCAAATGATATTGTGATTTGTAATTACCCCGCTGATATGCTAACCATGAATACTTACGTAACAGGCATTGCAAATTCGAGCAATAGGTACCGGATTTCATACCATCATGTTGCAGCCTTTAGTCCACCAGCGCTACCTGTGCTAACTACGTTCCATAGGTCGATAATTTCGCACTCCGAGTCTATCGGCCGCGTTGACAGAGCAGCTAAATTCATTATTTTGTTCCCGGAATATTATACTGAATACAGATGAACTCACATTTTCTTGAAATTCATATTTCATACTATCTATACTTAATATTATAAAGCTGCAGAGTTTGTTTGTTTGTTTGAACGCGCTAATCTCTGGAACTACTGGTCCGATTTGAATGATTCTTTTAGTGTTGGGTAGTCCATTTATCGAGGAAGGCTATAGGCTGTATAATATCACGCTACGACCCTTAGGAGCCGCGCAGCGTGTGACACCGCGGGGAACAGCTAGTTTGAAATATGCGTGCCGTAATAGGGAATGGCTTGCCTGTCCACCATCAACAGATATCCGACTTAGACTAGAAAGACTTCGAAATGTGACTTTCAATACCGTTGTGCATGTTGGAAGCCTTATCATTGGTATCGGTACAACATTTTTGCTTGATGTTAGAAATAGACCAATCTTATTACCATTAAATTGCACAAAATTTGCAGCCGCGACAAAAAAACGGCATTCAAAGGTCAAGGCCGTGGACTTGATTGAATTATTGTAAGAATACGACGGGATTTCCCCGCGTATCGGCTGACAGATCCGAAGGCGGCTTAATCTAGAGCTTATATTAAGGCAACTGAACGGGTTTAGATAAATGAATTAGCCACAAGACCCTTCGAAGTGGAATTATCTGCGTAATGAATGCAACAAGTTTAGGAACATAGCAGGCACTTCCACACAGCTATTAATTGAAAACTAGGGCTTTAGAGACTAAGCTTCGTGAGTAAAATACACAGAACAAGTTTTCAGATACAAATCTATGTGGAATGGTTGACCTAGTGAAATGAAATGATAACATTAAGGTGAATCGGATATTAAATTGACTTGGTGGCTGGAATGAAAAATACGATTTGGATAGGATCAATTGAGAGTTTTATGCGTAAATCGATATCTTGGTTTTTACGAGCTGGCGAAAGACGTAAAATATTGGATATATACGTATGAAACAAAAGCCTAGCATAAAACATACCTGGCATTGTTTGAGCACGACGCGACCCCAATTATAAACAAAATGATCGCATGTACCTACAGGTACTTTACGTGTCATAACCACGTAAGCTCTTCATTACGATTTGTAATTCGAGTATTTATAAATAATATGACTGAATGCCTTTTCTAGAATGTTTGCTTGAATGTTTATCACAGCATATATTTGGAATTTTCGGACGATATAAGTGCCAAACGTGTGAGCTGCGTTACACATCCTCGGAAATCCGCGCTTCGGTCGGCTTCCTCCGTTTGTCTCGGTGGTTTTCCGACAAGGAAATCATTCGGAACAAAAGTCAGTATATTTCTGTGTGGCTCACGGTTAAACATAGTCTCGCCCACGCTGCTCACGCGCCGCACGGCCGCTACTGCCCAGTCCCATCTTTCTTCTCGCCGCCAATACACGCTCCAGGTTAGTACACATTTTAAGATTCACTTTCAATGCAACCTCAGCGAATTGTTTCTTCTATAATGTCTAATTGCTGCGCGATATTTGTAACTGGATTTGCAAATTGTTTTATTTGTAAAAGCAAATTCTATTCTGTTATTTAATTTCCAAATGTTAATCTAGGATTGGTTACCGGTAATGTCCGTTCGAATTCCTATTGCGTGATTATTTTTAGCCGTTCAGCGTTCAACGAGTGCATATTACAATACCTCGTGTCGGCTAAAAACCCGGTTTTCGATACTAAAAATATCCCGATATCGAATGTTTGCGAATTCTATTTTGAATTTGTTTCACTGTTCGACGCACGCGTCGGTGCTCGGGGAGGGTAATCCATCAGGAGGGGATGATGATGGATGAAACAAATAGCGCTCCGGTCACCGCCGATATCATTACATAATTTATTGATTGTGCGCTCGTAGACATCCGTGTCAGTGTAGTAAACATTTATATTATGTTTATATAAAAATTCATTGAAGTAAAATGGTTGTTGAGTTTTTTACTATTCCATGCCAAGAATCTGGACTTGCGTAGGTATGATAACATCAAAATACATTTGTCTTGTCAAATTAAAAGTTTCTGACTCTATTTTCGTTTGGCTGCTGAGCATAAAAAACTTTTCATCTACGGCAACAGGATATTACGCTTTCACTGAAGCCGCTCGCTGTGAAATAGGTACCTACGTGATTTTAATTATTTCGACACATTGTTTTTACAACGAACTTGATGTGTCTGACGTCATGTTCATAAAATACACAAGCAGAGATTTTTATAGTTTCACAAACAAACCGGACGCGTGTTCAGCTGAAAGCTGAAACACTGAAAGCTTACAAAACAGAAATATTTCAGAATAAATGATACGGTAAATAACTCGTAAGTTTAACTTGTAATGGACGTATGAACAGCAAGAGATTACAATAAGCATTGTTATTTTAATGAAGATTCAATTAAGTACTTAGCTTCTTAAATACTTACATAAATTACACAGCTATAAATACTTATTTCTATTATTTGGTTTATGTGCTCAAAATAAAATTTGATATAACTATGTTCTCACTATATTATATGTATTACAACTCATATTGATCATATAAAAATCCCTCAGTTCATCCAACTAAACTATTGTGATATTAATTTATTTAATTTGTATTAGTAAGTTGATTAAAATATAGTTAATAATAATATTTAATTATTATTTATTTATTTCATATAAGTTACAGACGAGCAAATACATAAATGTAGTTATTATAGTTAAAATAAGGGTTAAAGATGGATTACAACTAGCTTTACCCATGGACCTATTAATTGTTCCAATAATATTTAAATTGAGTGTATTTTTAGATTTAATGTAAATATTTATATAAATAAATGTTCAATAATACGAAACAAAATCGATCGAGTATTTTCACTAATGTTACCTACAAATTAGACAGTGTGTCTGTTTACACACACACACATACACACAATTTTTTATAGAAACACTCGACTCGCCTGCTGAATCGATTTCTGTCATTCTTAGTATAGGTATTTTTTATCCCAAAAATAATTTAAAAGAATACGCAAATTACAACCTAACTAGGTGCGACTGTGTCCGTGCGTAGATTTCTTACGTGACCACAATTTTGTACCACAATGTTTACCTAATTTAAAAACAATGTATAATAAACAATGTTTTATACTTAATATTAAAAACTCAGTGTTTGTATTTATGATTATAACATAATATTCTAATTGGGGTATTTGGGTACAAGTCCAGCTGTTTCCTAAAGATGATTTTCCTTCCCGATGAAATAGAAATGATGATTTACTCACCTAATAAAAGCGTGTTAAAATGGTTTGTGATGACTAGAATGGGGTTCGTACATTCCAGAATAGAGTCAGAGCGATGTTAGAAAAACAAAATAAATAACATTGTCTTATAAGCAGTTCACAAAAATTACCTAAAAAATTATTTCAAATGTCCTCTAAACAATAAAGTATATAGTAGTTAGTGTAGTTACCTACTAGTAATGACCTATTTGTTATCTTACAAGCTTTTTATTAATTTTTTTTTAAGCTTTTGAACACATTTCAAAAAAGATGACACTGTCATTAGAATGATAATAATATTATCTTAGCTTATAATTTTAAAACGTGCGGGGTGAGTGCTGAAATAAATATTACGTAGTTGTGCTTTCAGTGTTTTAATAAGGTCTAAATTCGTATAGCATAAACTGAAATACTATGCAATTATCTTAGCAGAGAAGTGTCGCAAACAATCAGATGCCTGCTATTATTCATCGACAGAAAATCTACGCGCGAATAGTGGATTTAAAGCTATTTTGAATATCGAGATCGTAGTTAAGATTGTATTTAAGATTCCCCCCTAACGTCGCATTGCCACTCCAGCAATCACCTGTGCGGAACTTGTTAATAACACGTCGCGATTTATAGACGAGATTTTTCTACTTAAAGAAGAAGGATCATAACTAACCCACCACCTACAGCACAGAAAAGTAAAAAAAAAACGATAAAAACGAGTATAAAAAAAAGATGGCATACTTCCGAACGCCATCCTTACAGTCTTTGATCAATAATTATTGATCGAAGCTTACAGTCTAGCAAATAAAAAACTTGCTATGAAAATTATATCAGGGGTAGAAAAAGGGGTAGACTTGTGATCAAGCTCAACTTGTCAGTTGAAAGTATTTCTAAGAGGAACCTATTACTTTATGGTTGTCAGTTTCAGATGATTAGAAAATTTTTTAATTAGTCGTTTCCCTCGCTCAGGCTAGTGCATATGTGAGAGATGCCCAGGATTCGATATCGGGACTAATGGGCATGTCACTGTATGACATGCCTGTCCGTCACAGGGGCATCGATATCGATCGATTGGCACAGTCCTGCGTTTGTGTTAATAACTTGACCCGTGATCTCTGTATTTTATGATCTTTTTCTACGACAAAACTTACCCTTGAAATGAAATGAAATGAAATGATGAAATGATTTTATTTTTTGTAAGTAGGTTTGTACAAACACTTTTACACGTCAATCATGTTTTTTTAAAACTAGATGAAGTCGGCGTTTCCTATCTGACTACTCTGAGAAGAAAGGCCGAAACAAACTCAGAGGTCACAGTCTCTTTTAAAGTCCAGACATAATCTTGGTCAGGTTATATCAAGACCATGTAGATCGATGTCTGAGGTGGTCTTTTGAGGAAAGAACCACACAGATTGAGAGGACCTGTCCAGTCAGTGCACGCATTTGTCAAAAATCGTGCAGCTCAACTCAAGACTTAAGGAGCTCAACGATTCGACGAACAATACCAAAGAAAGGACATTTGGGTAGGCCGCATAAACTACTTAAACTGCCAGATCATGATTAAAACTAAGAAGGAAAATAAGAAATGACCCACATAGTCCTCACATTCACAATAATTAAATAAAAAATAAATTACTTACAAAGTAAATATTCATGTCATTGTCTAAATAGAATTCATCGATGTCAATGTGTATATAAAAAAAAATCCGGACATAATCTTTGAGGACCATGTAGATTAGTGTCTGAAATGGTCTTTTGAGGAAAGAACCACACAGATTGAGTGGACCTGTCCAGTCAGTGCACGCATTTGTCAGTAACCGTGCAGCTCAACTCAGAACTTAACCTTACCGGACCAGATAACTTTAGGAGCCTTCTAATACAGGCATTGTTTGCATAAATGGAGGCTCCAACCACGTATAAATGTAATGTAATTTTCTATTTGTCACAATAAAGTATTTTGTTTTTTTTTTTTTATTATTACCTAGTGATTGTGTTTTGTTGGATTTTTGGATCCTTTTTATTACGACATATTTGCCAAGTTATTATCCAACAAAAAGTTTTAATTCTCACCGTGTATGGGCCGTGATCCTTCTTATTTAATGTCACAATAACGATATCATTGCTAACCCAAGCTGCAAATAATTTCGAGTCGACGCGACTGTCTTGTGGAAAATCGCGTCTGTGTGAGACCAACCGTGTTGCACCTGAGAAATTAATTATTATTGGTGAAACTGATCGTAGCAACCTTAATTAGCAGCGAGCAGGTTCAAAATGCTTAGAAGTTTATACATATTGAATCAGGTTTAAAAAGCTATTCTTGTATCCAGGCATTGATAAAAAAAATAACAATTTATACGTGTTTACAATGTTACAAGGAACTTTTGGCGCGTGGCCAAAATTGGAACTAACATCGCCATCTTGTTTTTTAATTTAATTTCTGTGGCAATTTAACAAATGTTTACCAACAACGCCTTGCAATGACATTTTGGCGTTTTATAATCCTTGTAGCTCCCTAAGTGGATATCAGCATAGTATTTTGAAACTGAAGCAACTGAAGTGAAATCTGACTTTCACGGCTCAATGACTGCAATACTGATAAGTATGGATCAGTGGTCACTGTTGTCACGTACTACGTCATATAGGTACATAAACATTGTTATTCGTATGACAACAAAGGCAAATCTTTTTTTTTAGCACAGAACAATATAGGGTGACTGGTAATTAGTGACCGATACTTAAACACGTGATTATACTCATCATTATGAACAACTTTTACTATGGGATCAAACATGAAATCGCGAAAAAAAAATCAGCTGCTCCCTACATTTTGACGGGTTAAGCCAACATAAATGTAGGGAACATATGATTTTTTTTTCGCGATTTCAGGTTTGGTCCCATAGTAAAAGTTGTTCATAATGATGAGTAAAATCACGTGTTTAAGTATCGGTCACTAATTACCAGTCACCCTATATAGTCACCTATGCCCTGTATTTACATGTAGATGATGAAGGTTCATCATGTAAATATAGGGCTTAAGTTTTGAAAATTTGAAAGCCGAAGCGATTTATTGAAAACTAGCTTCTGCCCGCGACTTCGTCCGCGTCAAATTTCACCCTGTCTTAGTGGATACCTACTCTTCACAAAGAACACACCCTCCAAATTTCATGTCTCTAGGAGCAGCGGTTTAGACTGTGCGTTGATATATCAACAATCAGTCAGTCAGTTTACCATTTTATATATATATAAGTAGATAAATTACCTACTATTATTATTTATCCATACTTCCATACTTAAATTATTGTAAATGCGAAAGTAACTATGTTTGACTGTCTCTCTATATCTCTGTTTGTTACCAGCTCACGCCGTAATGGCTGAATAGATTTCGATAAAATTTTGCTCACAGGTAGACCTTTTATCCCTGTAGTACGTTCTAGTGAGATAATCTCCGACATCTACGCTGGCGAAGCCCCGGGAAAAAGCTAGTCGTAAATACAAGCTGCACAACATCGTTGCAGCTCATTTTGTGTTGTTGGCTGCATATTTCACACTCAAACTGTATCAAATGTTGCCAGCAACAGGTTTTCCATAACCCAAAAACATGTAAAAATATCCCATAAAAGGACACGGGGTTATAGCCACAAATACTCGTACTACAAAACGGACATGTACACACGACGACATATCAAATCTAGCTATACATTTCCAGTTTTGCTGACCTCGCATTGTATAGATTTTTCGTACGATGACAAGTCTGCTTATACTGAAAATGTAAAGCTTGATATGTCGTCGTGTGTACACTCACCTGAATAATTAGTGGCATTTTCTAAGGAATTTGTATGCGTGTGAGATACCCAATTAATGCACACGTCTGTCACTGTCACCGACACTGACAGTTGTTCGGGATGTTCTACGTATTGAATTTGAACTGGATTTTCAGAGCGCTCTCTTGAATAAATCTAGGCAAGAATTCTAGGAACAGCGCTGTGATTTCTTCGTACTGCGTGGGGGGTAGCTATTAGACTGAAAGCTGACCTCTGCGTTTCCTGAGATTTCAGTATTACGAGTATCATGCTGTATGAATCCTGGTAATTGCGTAATACGAAACGGCAATGCCATAAATTTTGACAGTTCAACTACATAAATTGCTTTATTTACGCTGTCGAGCAGAAAAATCTTTCAAACATAAGTTGAAATACTATTACATACTAGCTGTGCCCCGTGGTTTTACCCGCATAAGTCTCGATTCCGTGGGAATATCGGAATTAGAAGTCCGTTCAGCCGTTTTAGAGTAAAAGCATAACAAACAAACAAGCTTACTTTCGCATTTATAATATTAGTTAGGATATTCAATTCGTTCAAAATCTTTTGGATTCTGATGGAAAGTGTGAAGCAATAGGGGTGTGAGGTAGATGATCTACATCTTTAATTAGCCTAGAAGTTCTTGGAATACCTTGCATTGCATATTTTTGTTGTTTTTGTAAGGCCGTCATGTCAAAATCACTTAGGTATTGCAATTACCTAACTGGCGAAATATAGGTGTATTGTAGCCGTAAGTACTCATCTGCCTAACCCTTCGAGAAAAACAGCCGAAGTGATATGTTATGTTAAGTTTGAACCTTAAGTCATCATCATCTGCCTAGCCTTTTCCCAACTATGTTGGGGTTGGCTTCCAGTCTAACCGGATGCAGCTGAATACCAATATTTTACATGGAGCGACTGCCTATCTGACCTCCACAACCCAGTTACTGGGTAATACGATACCCCTTGGTAAGACTGGTTGTCAGACTTTCGGGCTTCTGACTACCCGTAACGACTATCAAAGATCCACGAATGATAGCCGGGATCCAAGGCACGGAGGGGTCTCGGTATGTAAAGATGGTCACCTATCCACAGACCAACCGCGGCAAGCGTAGCTTAACGTGATCGATCGACCTGTGCGGCTGTTATTATTAAGCCACGGGCCCCTCATGTTTTAACCTTAAGTAATTAATAAATATGACAACATGAATGTTGTCTGTATTCTCTTTGAATACGGACACAATGAAAGTATGATATGAGTAAAAAAAACCCTTAATCCACTATGTGTAATGAAAGGAGTGCGCGGCGTGGTTTTTCAGGTTTCTCATTGTAATACATCCACCTCAAAGCTCAGACAAAGAATACTTTATAATGCAATCCGTATTGCATTACATTTACGTATTCGAAAACAAAATGTAGAATCATATTACATATTTGTAGGAAAAGCTTTTACCGACATCTTTTTCTCTTTTGTGCGTATTCTTAGATCAATAATGGTAAAATATTTGTTCAAAATCGCAACAGAAGAACAATGCAATTTTAAAAAAAATATTTTGCTCAATAACTGAGATTAAAAAAACTGAAGTGTTAATCGACTTTTGTTGCTGACCGTACATCCTGAACTGAGATAAAGTACAATACCTAGTTTATTTATTTTTTTAAAGAAAAATTGAATGTAAGCTTAGAGCGTGTGTACTCTAAATTAAGATGTTGTATTGAAAATGTCGTCTCAACCTGGCTATTTGGAACATGACCAACATCTATTGCCGGCTTGACTTTTATTTATTGACTTATTTTTGACGTTTTCATCCAGAATCTGCCATAAATGACGTCACAGAAATTTTAAGATGGTCGCTAAACATTATTATTATTGAGGATGATTAAATATATGATATATGAGATATTTTTAAAGAGTATCAGCGGAGTTTCTTGCCTATTCTTCTCCATACGAAACCTTGAAAGGGGCGACTAGAATCAATTGTTTTTTTTGTGTGCTTAATTATAATTTTATCATTTATTATAAAATTATAATTAAGCACATGAAAGTTTAGCTTTGATGTATAAATTATGAATGTCGGTGCCTACTAAGTGGGTTCGCACATGCGTTTCACAAGGTTCCGCGATTCCATTCCTGAATTAGTTTTCCTTTTTCGGCCACCCGAATACACATATTTGTACGTTATTTTTCGCATGCGTTCTTATATGATCAGTTCGGAAAAATTACCTGACGTTCGTTTGAACTGGCAGTAAAAATTCCAAATGAAAAAAAGGAAAATCTGGGGTAGGTTCACGAAATTCCAAATCTGTATTCCGAATTCGGAAATCGAATCGAGAAACCGTAGGAGTGTTTTGCCGCAGGGAAAATTGGAGAATTCATTGTTTTCATTGCATTCGTCATAAAACATGCTTCTAAAACTTTCTCTTTTCCTTATTCTCAGGACACGACAAGATGAGTCGTTTAGGCCGGACCCGACGCACGCGCGTCTACGATTGCAACTACGACAAAGGCGAGAGCTACTACCGCCCGGTTTTGGACCGTCTGGACGGCAAGACGCCGGTGCCACGCGCCACGGAACCGGAACGTGAACGCATCCGGTTTGATGTTGAGAACCGCGTCAAGAGCGCCATGGATGACATGGAGGGTGGTGAGGATCTGTTCGACTCCAGGGGAGCCAGGGCACAGAGGGGCAGGCCTCTTGCTTCTGCGTTCGACAGCGAAGAGCTTTCTGATGATGTAAGTGAAACCTTTCCTTTTGTTTTTGTAGGTTTTAAAATGACAACAAAATCGTTAGATCGGAGTCGGTAGAAATGGTTCTCATGTAGGAGATGCCTATGATTTTTACATCTTTTGAGATTTTGATTTAAAAACCTTCATAAAAGCAGTCTTGGTAAGTTTTATTTACCTAGAAAATGTTTCAAAAACTAGGTTGAAATTCTCTCTCTTTCTCTCCTCCCAATCTTTTTTAGATTTAAGGACGCTGAGAGGAACTGGTTTTGGCAGTTAGTTAAGTATGTTAGGCTCACAAGATTTGAGATACTGTAGGCCTACTTGAATGATTGAAATAAATGTATTCTTCTTCTTCTACATCTATCTATCTATATGTCGCAGGTTTATGACAAAAGCAGGTTTTTGATCAAAAACCTAGGCTATTGATCAAGAACCGGAAGAAGACAAAATTATTACTTTATGTTATCATAAACCTTAGAAAATCCAGTTTTTTTATCAAAATCCTGAACTTGTTTAGGTTTATGATATAATTTAAGCTCTCCACGCGATCGAATAAAAGATATAGAATAAAAGGATTTTATCATTGCAAAAGCTACCAATCAAAACACACTCTTAGCTCGCGCAGTTATTACTATGTTAATTTAACAGTTCAGTTTGTATGTAACTACATCGCAGTATCCTCCTTGTGTACAATAGGGAAACCAAATATGTCTAGTAATTTACTTTGATAAAGAACGACGCTATTTACCTACAAGAAGGAAGGTACGATAAAAAACCGGTCAAGTGGGAGTTGAACTCGCGTGGAGAGGGTTCCGTACGATGAATTTTATCTACCATGTTTTTTTTAATCTGACCCAAATTTGTTTGTAGTAACTAAAAAAACTTATCATTGTAATTGAAAAGCATGTTCGCCCGTACATTCCAATTTAAAATGTGAGTTTGTACGCATAATAATAAGAGGTTTACCATGTTGTTTTAAGACCACAGACTTCTTATAGGTTTTCCTGTAATCTATAGGTATTGAACTATTAATTATGAAAAATATATATTTGAGATCCTCACAAGCCCTTTCATTTGTTAAGTATGTCACACGGTACAGATTGCGAAACATTTTTTTAATTTTCTATTTGCCCCCCAAAAATGACCCCCATATTCAAAATGTATTTATTTACGTTACACGTCTGTTTTTGGGTCATATTCATATGTGTAACTGCGGTCTATTAGAATTGGAGCAAATTGGCTGTGACAGACGGACGGACAGACAGACACAAGAGTGATCCTATAAGGGTTCCGTTTTTTTCTTTTGTTGTACGGAACCCTAAAAAATCTACGTGAAGTCTAGTTTTAAGGAGTCTCTATTATAATGAGGGATCTCGTCTCAAAACTTTTCCATAGTTTAGTAAGATAATAGACGATATTTTGTTTACCTTCATCTTTCTTTGCTTGTTCTTTTGATTTGCTAGGTACTGAAGCCAGATAGGTAGGTAGGTACTATGTTTTAATTTTACCGAATACTTATTTGTATTTTTATATACATTGATACACCACTTAAATTACAGATATAAATGTTCAAATAGATAGTAGGTACGTGTAGTTTCCAACAAAAAAATAACGAGTATACAACAGGTCAGTGGCGAAGGTTGAAAACTTGAATAATACCGGCTTCCCTTTGAAAAATGCACAATCAGTATTCTATAGATAAATAATATACCTTATCATATTAAAGATATCTACTTCGGCTTACCTCTTACAACAATTGACCCTTCGCTACTGCAACAGGTACCAGCAGTGCTATTCTGTAAAAATCTCACCGTGAAAACTTAGGTGAAGTGAGCGTGGAGTGAGCTGTCAATAGTGTCAATTCCTAGCAAAAAGAAGCGCACTTCACCCAAGTTTTCACGGTGAGATTTTTACAGAATCGACCGGCTGAAAAAAATATCACAGAGCAAAATAAATATATCGACTCAACTTAATTTGTATTTCCATAGAGCTCAACTAAAGCCTAAAATTTGTAATCCCGTATTTTTAATCAAGCCGCAAAACGGATATTGTATTTGTGATGTTACTGGTACCTCTTTCAATTAACTGCGAGCGCCCCATGCGTGGGGTTTTAAAAATATTTAACGAATGCTACTAGTAGTACCTACGTGACTGCATGATATTTGCCCTTTTGCGGTTTCATAAATTTTTATTGAAAATAGCTCAGAAATTCAGTCAGAATACATTCTACGTGCTCCCGCGAAACGTCGTCTTGCAAAATTATTATGAATCATAGATAGATACTTAGCCCATTTGGCTGTCGATTTCGTCTGAGCTCTCAAACAGACGTTATGTTTGCGACGTAATCCATTAAAAGTCCCTATCTGAGGCAAAGCCGGTACGTTGTCGATTGAAGGTGAAGTCGTGTCGCTAACTTTTTAGTCGTCGTCGTCGCTAAACTTAGTCGCGTCGCTAAATTACAAACAATCTCTGAACTGAGAGCGTTCGCAAAAGGCATACTATCGGTGGCCGATTTTTTGTAGGACCTAAATGATACAGTAGAGATCATACGTATCAACGTCACACGTCCTATAAAACGCAAGTATACTAAAAAAAAACAGTAGCACTCCGGCAGTCCCGACAGAAGTGAAAACAAAACACAAACAGAACAAACTCACTCACTAACAAATTGGATATACAATAATTAAAACCGAGTACATCTCGAGGACAGCCGAACACATCCGAAGCGGGTATTTTTTTAATCGTCTTATACACAAAACATGCGCGGTGTCGCTTACGGTAACAGTGGTTTTTTCCCATCTCAAAAAATGCTCAACGCGCCTTAAGAAGTTTCACTACAAAAATCTGACCGATTGTGGGACCAACAAAAAGTATGCCCTGTGCGAGAGCGCTAAACCAGACAGATGTAGGTACGTAGTATGCGAGTAACTGAACTATTATTTCGTTCCTCGTGAACATCTAAATTGGTTAGTCCGAGGACAGATTAAACTTATAACAACGCTAAATGTCACTGTTTACACCTCTATTACAATAAATTAGGGTTGTAACTTGTAACATTCTAAATAGCAGGAGGAACTAGGTAGGGTAAGCAGGGGGAATAGCGCTCACTGGGTAATGGCGCTCACCTCTGTTACTCTGTCAAAATGGAACGTAGCAATACGCCACGTCTCGTGAAGCGCGGGGGGAGGGGGCCTCTAACAGACAGCGACGCAAACGGACAGTCAACTTGCGTCATGCGACCGTGAAGTGCTTTTCTTAGTTTGCGGCCGCGCTGATCTAATTTTTGGTTAAGTGTTTTTGTCGGTAAGTCCGAAACTTTAATGCTTATTTAATTATTAATTTTACTTTTCTAACCATAAAACTATTCTATTTTGTGATAATGCAATCAATTTTCAACAATTGTGTATGATTTTTTTTTAATTTAAAATTTATTACGAAACGACCATTTGGGGTTATACCGCTCGTCTGAGCGCCATTACCCCTTAGTGACTTATTTTTTTTTATTGTTGTAGATATGCCAAGAAATCGTGAAAGGACCACGGCTAAAGCGGCTTGGACCGAAGAAGACCTTCAATCCGCTAAAACTGCGATTGAAGGAGGTTTGTCCAAAAGAATCATGCTAGGGCTCATGCTATATGTTCAGGGTGGGATTCGCTGGATGGATATATCTGTGATTTATGTCTCCAAAAATAATAAAATATTACTATTTCTAATTAGTCTTACCTCTAATAATTATAATTATTTTATATTATAATAATTGAAGTTAATTTGACATTGAAGACTTTACCTACTATATTTGTTAAATTGAAAAAGGCTAATTTTACTCACAAATTGGGATAATTGATGCTAATTTGTGATTGTAGACTTTACTTTTATTGTTTAAAGTTGATCTCATTAATATTTTTTTAATTAAAATGTGTCTTACTTGTTATATAAAAAAAAACAGGTTTGAGCGTCATTACCCCGTACCATGAGCGGCATTACCCAGAGACAGGGGTAATGCCGCTCAAACATGTTTTTTTTAATAATGTTGTTTTACTACTAGTAGGTAAAAGATATAAGCTTTTGTTGTTAAATTGTTGATTACTCGATAATTAAAGACTATGTTACTTTTCTTAATTTTGATTTATAATGAATAATTTAAAAAATACACCATATTTTCCTTAAGTGAACGCCATTCCCCCTGCTTACCCTACCTACAAAATAGAGAGTACGATTCATTGAAAATAAAGATTCGAGAAAATGTTTATAAACATAGCAATCGGGCGCATAAATCACAGAGCGTTCACGCATCCAAAAATAACCCACAACTTCATACATTCAATGACAAATCTGGTATATTTTTAAAATCACCTAATACGTCTCGGGACAGCAACATTGAAAATGAAACAGCATTCTATATTTAATGTTGAGAGTGGCTTTGAAACAGATGCAGACACGTGCATAGAAATGTGCAGGTGTTTCTATGTATTCAGCCCTCTATGCGGTACTCTAATTACGTAGATACTTTGAGTCTTTTGAAGCATTGCGAATACTACAAAGTATTTAATGACCGAACTAATGTTGGCTACTGTTAGTAAAAGGTACAGTATTGTGACGAGATGAAAAGAGACAAAAGTTTTCAGAAAAGGCTGATTCCTGTAGTTAGAACATTTAACCTTTCGTGACGTGACACGCGAGACACAGTGGCTTTTTAATTGTTTCTGTAATTACAGCATTCAACCGATTAAAAGATCTTGTAATAAATAATTTTTTAATACAGTTGCTCAAAAAGTGGTGTATTGCAGGGACGTATAGCGTTCGGGATGTGGGCTATTACATAATAGTGCTTTTTTTTTACCTTTCCCGAACTCGTGCGTTCTCTTTCCCAACTGTCAAAATAATGACTATTAAAAAGAAAAACCAACCATGAAGTTTTTACTAAAGAGTTTTTGTGATTCATACAAATACGTATATTTCTAAAAAGAAGCTACTAATTTATTTCAATATCAGATTTAATGATTTAATTGAATGAGTTAGGTTAGGTTTCATTTCATTTCATCTCATTAAATTTCATTTTCATTTCATATCAATAAAAAAAATATACTGAAGACTAAGCTGTATGGATAGTTCCCTTTGCCTACCAAAATGGGTGAAGAAAAAAAAACTCTTATATTCTACGGTTGGAGCCATTTTCCAGAAAAAATGATTAGTTATTTGAGTTTATTGTGTTTTTATTATTTTATTAAATTGCTTCATTTTTTCGCAACTGTATTAAAAATAGTCGTTCAGTACACCTGCGGAACCGTCATTGCAACTTGTTCCGACTGTCAACCCTCGCCTTCGGCTGCGCCTCGGCTCGGGTAGACATTTGTCGGAACTCTTTGCAATGACAGCCTTTCCGCACTTGTAATGAAATATACTATTGTCATGTATTTTACAATACTTATGTATTATGTAGATTTTATTTTCCGTCATAAATATTAAATTATCATAACTGAATTGACTTATCGCACGGTGAGAATAAAAGTGACCTATTTCAAAATTTAGGTAAAATGAGTTAAATATACAAAGTGACTCAAAAAAGTACACTCTTTCACATCTTATAAAACATTTTATTTCTTAAAAAACAAGGCCATTAAATGGCCTATTTTTTAATATAAGATGTTTAATATAACATGTTGTTTGTTTTTTAAGTATATTTAACTCATTTTACCTAAATTTTGAAATAGGTCACTTTTATTCTCACATGCGTTATGTACTTTGTTGACAGTAAGTACTTGATTTTGATTTTTTTTTACCTCGGAGTGAAAATTGGGACTATTAGCCGCGCCCTACCACATCCCGGTGTCACAAATCACGATGTCGTAAAACATATTCGTACTAAATAAATAATACTCAGAAAATATTCTACTGACACATTTACAGTTTTAGTCCAGTTGTGACGACTAGCATATGATGGACGTTTGGCAAACATTCCTTACCTTATTCCTTGCGCGCACGCAGCTAAACGCGGTAACTCAAAACTACATTTTATTATGATGGATTGATCTTTTTGAACTGTCTTGCTAAATAAAATGTTTGTTAGCGAAACAAGCAGTTCAATTGAACGTTTATTTCTTTGGTAAATTAACTGTTGTATAGTTGACCTCGTAATTGCTTTATCAAACTAAGGTTAATAACACTTACACGTCAAAAAAGGTCAAGGTCTATTTGTCTATATGACAGATAGACAGTTTCAACCTGACAGTAGCCGTACACGTTACGATATTCTTGCGCAAGTTTAGACTTGCACAAGCCTGCCTGACTCCGAATGACTACTGATACTTGTGCTTATTCATATGCAAATCCAGTCTTACGAAATCAATTTACAGGGAATTGTTGTCAAAAGTAACAAAACACTTACGAGGTCGACTTTACCTAAACATTTTGTTTTTAATCCTGTTGGTACCAAAATACTAATGCAACGCAGTCCAGTGCTGAACATAAAATCAACACTCGAATCACCAACTTCCGCATCCAGGTCGAATAGCCCTTTGCATGTCGCGTGTACAGGGTATATGTACCGATAACAATAGAATTTCTATTGTGTCTGCTAATTGGACATGCGACGGGGTAGAGATAATCATCTTTTGTTTATTATGTAGGTACTGACAGCTGAACTGAAAACTGATGAATGACTAGCCCATAAGAAGATTTCAATGAAATTTTAATTTATTTCATTGAACTATTTACTACTTATTTATACTACGAGTACAAACAATTTTCAAGTTATTTTATGAACTAGCGCTGACATATTAAGCGATCGTAGCAATAACATGATTTTATTTGAAAAGCTTTCCAACCGCGGTCATTTTACGCGTCATCTCAATGTAATTAGTCAGCACATATTTGCCACATGTACTGGAACACTAAATAATTACCTATTCGCAAAATATCTAAACGGTGAAGAGTATGTGAGAGTATTTGGCACCTACATCAATGATCATACTCACGAGCGACACGCGTCACCGACAGAGGCAACTACAGTTCGCGTCAAATAACTTTGCCGCTCTGAAGTAGGCAACAAATCACTACGCAGTAGTTAATCCTATGAATACAACAGCAGTGCGCATGGCGCGGATTGGCGCGGCTAGGAAAGAGCCTAGCTTCAGAGTGGCAAAGTTATTTGACGCGAACTGTACATCGGCCGACAAGCGTCCGTCGACGCGTGTCGCCCGTGTGTATGCACACTGATGTGCTTCACGTACAAGGCGTTCAAAAATGTCCTAAATATGGTACGAACCTTTTCTGCACAAATAGCCAAGACTTGCGCTTGATTAAGTTATCCTTTAACTACGTTGTCCATAAAATGCTTTTTTTTTAAACTTTGCCCCACACTAGCAATGTATCGTGAGTGCGTTTACAAACATTTAAATTCACATAAGTACTATGTTATGATATTTATGTTGGCGCTGATGTTCTCTTTTTCTTTTGTGGGCAGTGTTGTGTGTTCACTGTTCTGTTGGTCTATTCTGTAAAGATATCATCATGACCACTTATGTGAAGTAAGCTGTCAATAGTGGCAATTCCTAACATCAGATGGAATGATGAGCTCACTTCACCTAAGTTCTCACGGCGAGAGATCGGATGTTTTATAATTGAATACTTGTAATTGCTGGCTGACAGTTGCACTTAATATTTCATTTTGTGTTCATAACCTGTAAATCTTCCAAAGATATTAAATAACCTAAAGTACTGGCATATAGAAGGTATATAACATAGGTAGGTACTGTAAGAGCACTGACGTAATACATAATAATTTTAAACGCAACTCCCGTTGGTCCTTCGATCCTTAATTTAATGTAGCTATGGTGTTATCTACAGGTACGAGATATTTACAGACGGCGAGTATCCCCATAGGACCGTTGCCATGACAACCAATCGCTTAATCACCTCAGCAGAGCTGTGGGTATAATTAGCCAGACAGGGGCACCACAGTGGCACAATATGATGTACTTGATATTCTTATTAAGAAAATAAACACCATTTTATGGAATATATCTTCTTGTCTCGTCTCTAGTTTTTAATAAATTATATTTATTTCTGTAAATTGGTTAAAAAAACGCCTTTGCACGTCATAATTAAATTATGTTCTCAACTAGAAAAGTTCGGTGTTTCCTAACTGACTAGTTCAAGAAGAAATAACACAGCTATCTGTCTCTTACAATAATTTGAAAGGTTTACCTACGTGGTTATTTGTAAGGAGCAAAAGATGTTGCAGTTTTTCATTGGCTAATTCGTGTATTATGTTCAGTGAAATATTCAATTACTTACAACAAAGGAAAACATGCCGCAGCCTGACTGACATTAAGTTAGAGTTAGTCATAGGTTACGTTTAGTAAGGCAAAACAAACATTGCGGGTCATTACAATACGAGATATAAAGAACCATGGTCATATGATTCTTCGTATCTCCTCTCGCTCAACACGAGCTAACTCGATACGAAAATAACTTACCGTGACTGAACGACTTTTACATCCAGCACACGGCATGATTAATAAAAATAAGTCTAATAAAAACTATGACTAATTATTGTAAGCTGATCTCGAGACACTAAAAAGAACACAGTTGTGTTTAAAATTTCATTTATGGCGCTGCCCAAACATAGTTAGGCGTATTGATACATATTAAGCCAAAGAAAAAACTTATTCAAAAATATTTCATAAAAATAAAATTGTATCGAGATAAAACAATCGTTAAACAGAGCTCAAATAAATATCTGCTGTCACATAATTTCTTAAAACTTCGAGGGCAATCTATGAGATCAAATGATAATAAAGAGAATTCAATCAACTAAAGAAATACCTAAAAATTATTTCATTGAGTCATGCATTTAATTTAATTAAAACTGCAAAATGACTTTTATTTTGTTGGTTATTCAATTCAAGTAACATCAAACTCATCGCTGTTTTGAACCTTATTTTTTCTCCCGATGCGCTATAGTCGTTTACATAAAAATTCGCCTTAAATAGAATTTTACTTGACAGAACAAACTTGTCTTAACTTAAGAATCATAATTTCGTACACTTCTCAGGTAAAAGCTTTCACTACCAAGTCTTCATAAAAACGAGGTATTACGAGCAGAAAATAAGTCTTAGTAAAATAAAAAAAAAAGAAGGCTTGAAAGTATTAAAGTTTTGAAAGTTCGACAACTTGGAAGAGACTTCGTTCGCTAAGTTAATTGAAGTTAAAATATGCACTTTATTTAATTACGAGTATACCGTTATTACTTACTAGCTCTTATTTTTAACAGCAAAAATATGGTAAAAAGATACGTTCTTCATATTACAATAATTGTAGCACAAGTTTAACTGTATATAGCCATTGAGCTGAACAAAATATCAATGCAGTAAACACTCAATTTTTATTGAAAAAACACATAGGTACCTAATCACATAAAAATAGCGTAACGCATAACCAATACAGACGCATCCCGCAAAAGCTAGTTAAACATTGAAACGTGCAATGATACAACTTTTTAGTTGTACCGTACATTGTAACGAGCAACACTTGGGCAATATTTGCTTGCCAATGTTTCCCGGTTGTGCTTCAAATGCATTGAGGTGAATTACTCAATGTTTGTGAGTGCTATCGCCATATGCAAACCAAACAGTTTGGTTATATTTTCAAGTGTAATTTCATTTGGTGCAAAAATACAAGGTTTTTTTCGTTAGTAAAAACAAACGGGATTGGTCAAATATGCGCGAAAATCACAATGAGAACACAATGAATAGAGCATTTTAATGATCTCGCTTTTACACCCAACTTACTGTTCAATGACTCAATGCATTGTTCATTAGGTATAGATTCATATTCATATCATTTTTTGCAGAAGTGTGCCACGAATATTACAAGCAATTACGAGTTGAGATACTGACAAAAATATTATTATCATCTCCCCTTTTGAGACATAAGTATAATCTTAAGGGGAATGCGATAAGGTAATTGAGAAAATGGGAATTCAAATTTTCTTACGGTTTTTTCCAATTTGCAGATCAGTATCAGAATGTATGTTAATTAAAATATTATTCGCAACCATAACAAATATGACTTTACAGAATTTCTTTTTTGTTAGCCTATTTTGTGTCCCACTGCTGGGCAAAGACCTCCCCTTTTTCTTTCCAAACCTCCCTGTCTAGTGCAATATCTGGCCATGTTGGCCCTGCGAATGTTATTAGATCATCACGCCACCTTCACCTTACAGAATTATAACCGTTAAAATCATCAATACATATACGCCCCGAAATGCGGAGACAAATCTATCAAATCAAAGTTCATAAAAATCGGTCTAGCCGTTCTTGAGTTATAAATGGTGTGATTAAACCGACTTTGTTTTATTTATAGATTTTAAACAGGCTCAAAAGAAAACAAAACTATCGTACCATTATAAAGGACATCTTCCATTGATATTTTTTTAGTACCTACCTAAATTCATGGCAAAACGCTCTCAAAGTCAATGACAAAAGATCCCTTACATATTTCAAAACCAAAGATAATATTAAAATCGATACCGCAGACGCGCGATCTGTACAAGTTTACGTTAGTCAGGGATGTAATATTATGAACACAAGGAATGTGCATCCCTAAACACATTGAAAAAACCCTTCACCCTTCCCTTGGTTGACTGGTAGAGAATGCCTAAGGCATTAAGTCCACCTTTGTAACGTATTGTGCGAAAAGTTTAAATAAATAAATAAAGTCCTCCAGACCGTATTTCGGCAACGACGGCCAATCTCAACAAAGACTAGCCTTCGGCGCGGGAGATATTGTAGTTCACAAGTGTGCGTGCAGAAACATGTGCACATGTGTCTGCACGCAAACTTGTGACTTCCCTCACTCTCATAGTCCGATGGGACGGCAATCCGACACGACCGGAGAGAGATCAGGCTCAGGACCAACGGCTTAACGCGCTTTCCGAGGCACGGGGGTAACACACCGCCAACTTCCAAACTCCGGCGCTGTTAATAGGAAATTCCTAATGGATAAACTCAATAACAATTTGCCAGACTCGGGAATCGAACCCCACGCTCAGCAGTCGCGCTTGCGACTACGAGACCAACGGAGCAGTTGAGAAACACATTGAATGAAGTATTCAATATATTGGATTCCTCGCCCCTTTGCTACGGTGCCGGCTAAACCTCAGAATCTCTCGTAAAGGCAAAATAACTGAATAACTAAAATAATTGAACTGGACTCTTCATATTGTTTTCGACAGTGGTATACTAAGTAGACTACACTGCGAAAAGGTTAATCGTTATCTTTATTTTTGAATTTGCGACGGCTAGGCGAGAACTAATGCGTCTGCAGCTAATTAATCCTTCTGCCACTGAGTAGATCATCAACTACAGCATCAATCTACAATTACATACACAGGATACAGGGTGTGATGGTTTTTAAGGGGAAACACCAAGGAAGCTCGCAAAATCCCAATTTTAATACGCTTTTTGCAATTTGCAGGTCAGTGCCGTATCTGTTGTTCAAAAACTAAACTAAACTTAAGTTCAGTGCATCTTTTTATTTTAATTTCATTAAGAAAGCGACAGAAGATAAATTTTAGTTTAGTCCTGTCAAATAATTAGCGCCTGACGTAAATTGATGTAATTTTAGTACGCAAGTTTTGAATCACGTCTAACTTGTATGGAGTAGTGTCAGGTGCTGATTAATTTGACAGGACTAAACTAAAATTTATCTTCTGTCCTTTTTATATAACGAAATAGAAAGAAAAAGATGCACTGAACTTAAATTTAGTTTATGAACAAGGGAATCGGCACCATAGTCAGGTATTTTCTTGAACAAAATATGATTCGCGACCGTAACAAGTATGTATTTACAGCACTATAATCTAATGACTAATCCATGAAATATCAACCAATAGGGTTTTACGAATTTAGATGGTTGTATTGATTTTAATGATTATGATTCTTTGATATTGACATTTGCATTGCCAAAAACTGGGCTGTAACTTAACTCTTTATTTTCAGAAATTATTATGACTGTCCAAAAAATTTCATTGATCAATTTAACTCCCTACAGAACCTACCTATAAATCCACAAACACGCCTGGTTAATCAGAAATGACGACCAAAACCGCCCTTTGTTTGCAAGGCTTCCGATGCACTGACGGCAGGTATAAGATGTCTTTGTATTTGGGGTCGCGGACGCACAGAGTGGGGCCTCTGGCCGGCCACCAAGAGACCCCAGGAAAGACGGTGGCACAGTGGTCACGTGCTGCCTTGCATAGCGAGGTTCAGAGGAGGCCCCTTTACAGTCTCCCCAGTGATGTGCGCCCCGGAGGTCGGATGGCTTTTAAAGGTTTCCCCCGACAAGAAAAAAAAAGATATGATGTCAAAGACAACGCTACAATCACGCCACCCTTTGATAATTGATATTGTTACATACATCACTGGTCCATTCAGTTCCCCCTCTATCCCTGATGTTCGTAGGTATACCTAGGTACCTTTGTTAATGTCTGTATTTGTGTCGAATGTAGGCGTTGAGTGCATGATAATGACAGTAATTGGGTATCCGTCACTTATTAAAGGTAGCAGTGGTGGACGGTCGTGACTTACGAGTTGTAGATGTAGGTTCGTACCCAGACAGGCGCTTTACTTGGTGTAAATTATTTCATCACCACTCCTCTCAAAACGGTGAAGGAAAACGTCGTGAGGGAACCGGCATGTCCTAGAACCAAAAATCGAAGACATGTGACATCTACCAACCCACACTGGGCCGGCGCGGTGGATTGCAGTCCATTCCTCCTCATCGAGAGGAGGCCTGTGTCCCAGCAGTTGGAACATTATAGGCTTATTATTATGGTCTTATTAAATACTTTAGCAGGGGGTAGGTAAATGCAATGTATGTATCAAATAACGTAGGTATCTACGTAAGTAACGCGTTTCTACGAGTGCCTAATAATTTTAACAGAAGACGTAAATATGTGCTTAATAAAATACTGCTCAGGCTAAAGTTCAGACTTTATATAGATTCTAGAGCTATATAATACCAAATGACACTCGAGGAACGCTATCTGAACCTAACGAAGCTTCGTAAAGCTATATTCATATTCTATTTTAAAGATATACCTACGAATAGAAAATTTTAAAATTTCAGTCAGGAGAGCACTATTTTAAAATTAAAACATTTCACTATCTTACCAGAGACTTTGCAGTAAAACATGATGTCATTAAACAGTCAAAGAGTCTTATACTAGCCACAGCGACATATTTACAACATCTAACTCAGCCTGTATAATGTTTTATTGTCGAATAAAGATTGCTGCATTGCTGTAAAAGCTGTTTTATTATCAAACATACTGTTGATATAGTGATTTTTTTATTTTTGCTCTTTTTTTATACTAATCAAAACTTTTAACGTTGGTAACATGAAAAAGCGGAAAATTCCCATTGTAATATTATGCGGTGCTACTAATATAGTTGGTCTTTCTGATTTTCAATTGATTTTATAGTCGTGGGTGTCATTTTTGTGGTTCGCAGTCATTTTAGTAGCTCTAGATTGTTCAATAATTTTTTTAGGAGTGCAAAATTGGAATTTTTAGAGGTTCATAATAAAATAACATTGGGCAGTATTATAAATGAGATGTTTTGTGCTAAAATGCTTAAATTGTTAACAGAAAAAATTACATCACACTAATAATAATCATAAAAGCGAAAGTTTGTGAGTGTGTTTGTATGTTTGTTACTTCTTCACACAAAAACTACTGAAAGGATTTGGATGAAATTTGACACACAGATAGCTTATAAGCAGAATTAACACATAGGACTTTTATCGCAATATTCCCACAGGATCGAAACTTATGCGGGTGAAACCGCGGGCGCAGCTAGTCGTCAAATAAATCTATTACTATTTCAAACATAACAATCATATTAATTACGGTGGATTACGGCCCACTCCCTCTCATTGAGAGGAGGCCTGTGTCCCAGCAGTGGAAACATTATAGGCTGATTATGGTTACTCATATTAATGATTAATTGATTTTTGTTCTTTACGTATCTAATGCTAATTGATTAAGGTGAATGAGTAGTTGAGACCGCGAAATTCTAATTTTCTTACGTTTTTTGCAATTTGCAGGTCAGTGTCAGGTTGTATCTTGACCAAAATATGATTCGCGACATTAACAGGTACATATTTAGAGAATTAGAATCATTAGAATCATTAATACATCTTTCTAAGTTAGAATTCTACCATTAACACTTTTCCATAAGAGATTGGTGGTTGGATTTCAGTGAATGAAGGTCATACAGATAGAGTAAACCCTGACTCCCAAAAGTTTTATCCTTTTGGAAATTCTCGCGTATTTCCGGTTGCGTTAGTTTTTGACAGCGGACGCTTTAGTGGTTAGAAACAATATTTCTATATCACTATCGGCATCGGCACGGCTGAGGATTTTTATGCGACGAAAAAAAATGTAACTTAAATGTATGACGATAAAATTGAAATTTCAATGATAATAATCATCGTATGTGCAAAAATAAAGATAGGGTATCCGACATACCGTGTCATTGAAATTTAAATTTTATTGTCATACTATTAAGTTATATTTCTATCGTGCAGATGCCGATAGTGGGCGCTGGGCCTTAACATTAAGTAGTTATCGAATGGAGTTTAAACACTAGGGCCATTGGGTCCGAGTGCCCACTTGGTTATTCGAGATATCTCCAAGCGATTGGTCGACTCTTCACGTAAGCAGACGGCTGCAGCTGGCCTTTTTTTTGCGCGCCAATGCTGCCAGTCTTTTACGCACTTTCCATTATTTTATATCTTTTATAGATACATGTACAGTCAGCAAAAGAGTTAGGTATGCAGGATCGTCGGATATAGTTGAAGTTTAGTAAGAAACCGATGGATGTTCTCGACTGAAATTTAATTTGATAAATGAGCTGTTTGTTTTCTATTAATAAAATTAAATTCCATTCGAGAACATCCATCGGTTTCTTACTAACTTTAACTATATCCGACGATCCTGCATACTTAACTCTTTTGTTGACTGTACATATTACCTATTAATATTACTTTAACCGGTTGAATGTCGTAATTACAGAAACAATTAAAAAGCCATTGTGTCTCGCGTGGATCTACGTTCCGACATACTACGGGTTAAGTCTGTTAGCTTATATATTATTTTATTTTATTTATTTATTTTAGGAAAACTTACAGCTAAACAAATACAGTAAGTAATAATTTATACAAAATAAGGCCAATTACAAGTTTCCACGTGTAGTATTTAAATAATTATGAAACGGAAAATTTTACATTAGACTGTAATTATGGCAAATTATTAAAATAAACTACTATTTACGCTCGAAGAAGCAATTAGATAAAATTTTCTTCAATTTAGCAACAATAGGTAGTATTGAAAATGTCGATATCAGCTTACGATAGGTTTCGTTGTACATACGACTCGCTCTCACCATGTGCGAGTTCCGTGTGCAATAAATGAGGTCTACCTAAGAACACAGACGGCACTCGCAGCCCGATTTTGTGTAACGATTTTATGTAAATGTTAGTCTTTAATAAATTAGGTAAGTAGGACACCGACTAAACAATTTACCAAAATGTCAGTTTACCAGTTTCGCGTATGCCTATCCAATGTAAATTGTCTCAGTGAGCGTCACTTTGATGCTGTGACGCTTGACACGTTTTAGATAGTTGAAGAGTCAAGACCGTGACAAAGACTTAAGAACTTTCTTGGCAGGCGAAACATTATGTTTAGACATAGATACTAGTGTGAAACTACAATGTACTCGTAAGCCACCTGAAATTCCAATTTGATTAATCACCATGCTTTTATATTTTGGGCCGTAGGCATTCCTTTCTGAACATTGATCTCATCACCAGTCATCACATAGAAAAAATATGTTTGTGTGACTGGATGTTGGCGTATTCACCACACACATTGGTTACATGATCTGAATACACTTTTAGTACAAACAAAGGATTCTTCTTTACATACATGTTTTGAATGATCTAATAAAATAACAAACTACTCCGATGCGAGGACCATCTAACCTTTAAATATAATTTTAAGGTTCAGTCTCATCATATTACCTACCTTAATACGACAAAGAGAGCATCGACTAACATACTAACAATGCTTTTTAGGTTTAAAAACATCACACACACACCACACACACACACGCACCCCCACACATCTCACACACACACACCACATTTACCTTCCATCCTGCGTTTTAAAATTAAAAGAGTCCTTTGGAGTCACAAGCGGGTAAGGACATTATCATTTAATGAACAAAAATACTCAACGAAGCCACTTTGTATGTTGTATTTATAAATAGAGTGCAACATAGTTTGAATTACATGCTCTTGCATACATAGGTACTCGTACCTGGATTTAGAGTGATTCGTACGTACAAAGTACGTCCGCTCGAACTATCGACATTTGCGGTTTGGCCCTCCGACACTTCCACCCACTGGGTCATCACAGTTCCAATTCAATTAGTTTAGCACTGGTACTGGAACACAACTATTTTTGGCTGGACATGGAACATGCCTATTCTAACTAAAATTAGCATGTTCGTGAACTAAACCATGTTGTTACGTAATCGTATTTAGATCTCCGATTGAATTGGTGAGCTGAATTCAGTTTAAGGGCAGATCCTTGTTCATTATTTTTCAAAATATCCAAAGCTGAAGCTCTTTATTGGAGTTCACTGTTAACTGTCCGTCACTTATTGTTTACGCCTTGACCGCAATTTCAATTAAAACAAAGAATCAATAAATCGGCGGACCCACTTATGTCGATATCTCGGAGACATCGGCCATATTTACAAAAACACGTCGAATAGATTCACGTTTTAGAAATTGAAATAAAATTTGAAAATGTTGGCATGAGGTTCAACGCAGCTAAATCGAATTTCATTCTGTTCAGTATGGTACGCAAAAATTCAATTTCGTATACAAAATATCACTTACGTTACTTTATAGTTGCACTTGCAGTTCGTGAATCGCTATAAAACACCCTTAATAGAAGATAATTGTAAACCCACATCAGGTTAGTGCATCGCCTTGTTTCCTGCAAACGAGATAAAACAACATGTTCCATATAACTCATTACGGAACTGTGCGTACTTGTTACTCAGACCCACGTAGAGCTTTTTCACTTGTTTTCTGCGATCTAATGGATTTGCAGTACACATAATAATTAGTCCTCTTAATTTAATTTAATAGCTTTTACTTTAACTAAGAGGACTATACGAGTATTAGGTCCTGGCACTTGAATGCGTATTACGTGGTTTGTAAGGATACTTGAAAGAAAATGAGAATATTATCGACATTTCCATTTAAAATATCCCACATATTCATAGTAGACTTACATTACTTACATTTATTTTCATCGTCTAAATAAGCCTGCTTTCTTTTACACTAGGTTATTTTATTTGAGTGAGAAATACGTTAATTTATGTCCCAATGTTAAAATTAACAATGACTAGAGACACCGTTACCTACATGACGGCTCGCAGATAGCCAGACCGAAATAGCTCGCCAACCACTACAGATGATAGGACTGCCAAACCAAATGACATGAGCCACTCGAATCCTAAACAGATTTTTATTGCATGCCGCAATCAAAATTGTTTTTAATGGGATTACGACGGGAGAAATAAGCTCAGCTTTGTTATTCAGAAATGAGATTTAGAATGTTTTATTCAAGAAATAGTTTCAGTAACCTTGACGCATATATTGAAAAAAAGTAATTTAAAAAAATTAAACCGACTTCAAAAAGAAATCAACTCAAAATTATGAAATAACTTTAATTTCGGAAGTCGGTGTCTTGGGATCTGTATTTTATTAGTTTTTTGCCACCGACTTCCGAAATTAAAGTTATTTCATAATTTTGAGTTGATTTCTTTTTGAAGTCGGTTTAATTTTTATAAATTACTTTTTATTTCGTAATTTTCAGTTTTTGCACTAGAATTTGACCAAGGTTTTGAGATGTTTTCCCTTTGACACTACACCCGTAGCCCGTATCAATACGCCAGGCCGTCACACTTACACGTATTAGTCCATATCTTGAAAATTACTGAACCGATTTTGATGAAACTTGCACTGTTCCCTAAGTTGAAGTAAATGTAAGCTAATACAAAAAAAAATGGTCACGATCCGATTAATAGTTGCTGAGAAATGCGTGGACAAACATACATACATACATACATACGTCTATGAAATTTTGTATATTTGTTTGGAAGCCTTAGTAGATTGTCATATGTGAATATAATGCAATTCCAATAATATAACATACATACGTATCGAATTGATAACCTCCTTTTTTTTGAAGTCGGTAAAAAGTATTACCAACAGTTTAGTTTTTCACTTGTACAGACAGCAATTGTAGTAGCTTGATATGCTGGCGTCTGTACATACTTTAATTGATTTCCCCGTCACGTCCTAGAAACTATTACGATACTATTACAAGCTAACATTGAGTGTGTTATCATTTCAGATCACAGAGTCGCTGAAGCGTCTGCGTGCTGGCAAAAAGTTATCTCGTTTCTCTGAGGACGTCGACTTCGAGACCAACGTCTCCAATCTCGAGAACCGCATGAGGATCTCCGACAAAATTCTTGATAGCGTCGGCATCGGCTCGTCCGATGTGAGCAGCGCCAGGAGAGCCCTGCAAGAGAACGAGGAGCGCACAGAGAAGCGCATCGCGCGTAGGTTAAACGAAGATAACACGCTCACAAAGTGGACTGCTATCGGCAAGTCTGATGACGAGAGCGCGGCTGCACAGCGAGCAAAAGTGTCCAGAGCGCGTCTGACTGACTTGGAAGACGAAATGAACGAGCTGAACGAGCGGACCGCCATGAGAGAAAAGCGCGCGGCTCGCCTGCGAGCCCTCGTCGCTGACTCTGACTGCTCCGACACGACAGTCGCCTCTTCCAAGGTCACCATCAAATCTGAGAGGGAAAAGAAGCAAGTCACTTTCTAAACAAACGTAGCTATCTTGTTATACTCTCGACACTCCAGACTCTAAAACGACTCGTTTTAGGATACTGTGAGTTCTCTTCGTTTCGAGATAGATAAGTTTGCTAGAATGTGTGATCCTGCATTTGCCTATGTACAATGGTCGAAGTTGATGTCTATTTTATATTTGGATAGAATAAAATGAAATGCTATGTATGTCCCTGTTTTCTATTTATTGAAGAGTTAATAGAATAATTTTACATTCAAGAGTTATCGTTTGATTGCCAATCTCACTTGGTGTAAAGAAATACGACCACGCAACTAGCTTCTTAGAATGATAAATCTGTGTTTACACAATTTAAAAGGTACGCTGTCTAGGAAAACTTTATTTATTGAAACTGAAGCAAAGTGCATGCTAACAAGTTGTAATAACATAACAAGGTTTCATCGTTTTACTTACCGTATATTAGGAAAATATTGCTGAATGTATGCACATTACAGAACCACTTAGCTGTAACCCTCGTCTGCGCTGCTGCATCAACACAGAAAAAAGTAAAGGAGTTATTATTAAACGTGAAACAGAGCAAGGTACAGGCACTGCCAAAAAAAAATATTTCTGATATATTTATTTATGTAGTTTTCAATTTATATTGGCACATGCTGACCTACTTAGCCCATCTTTAGAGGATGTCGAAACAAAACAAAGTACTAAATCAAAGAAAATTTATTTTCCTCGGTGACAACATCAAAGAGTATTGCCACAAGAATGTAATGAAAATATTATTTTAAAGGCTCACTGATATAGGTTTGCCTTTGGTGTATTTTATTCTCGTCTGTACTATATAATATTACCAAAATGGAGCTCTCCATAAGAAGCCGTATGACTCTTTATTTAAAGCAATATTGAATGTGATATTGGTCACAGTGGGGAATGTAAATGGAAATATCTTAAGCTGCGCGTGTATTTTGTATGATAATATGCGTGGTGTCTTCCTGCCCTACGAACCCGTGAGCATCTGCTTATACGCATGGGCTTGCATTTAGCGTGTGGTGGCATCAACATCGCCACATGCGAACCACGCATCAAAATATAAAATTGACATGACGCAAAATCCTGCATCGTGCAAGTAGAGTTTACCGCGCAACTAGCACATAAACAACGTCCCGACAACAATCGTCGGACAGTAGCTCTCAAGACACAACACCCATCTGGTCTCATCTTGGAGGATCCTCTCTTTTCCAAAGAGGATGGGTGAACATTACAACCCTGTTCCTCATACCTCCATAAGCGTAGAAGACGAGTGGTCGGCACCGGCAGCCATGTTCATTGCATTTCATTGTTCTCGAGAAACAAGCTTCGTCTTTCCAACCTGTGTGGCACACATTGTTTAAAATATTATATTACCAAAATCCAATAGAAAATCAAGATTTCAATGGAATCTGAGTCACATGAGTGTTTGGAGAAATGTTAGGACAACAAGGATGAGGAATGAAGGGTGTGTTTCACGTCAACTTGACGCACGCGTATACGTCAGAAATGTCGCTAACTATCGTCAAACCAAAAAAAGTGTTGTTTCAAATTACAATTACAAAATGATGGCCTTGACTGACGTCAAATAATTCCGATTATGTACTCGTTATTATTTGACGTACGTACATACAATGTTACGTAAAAGTCAACGGATTAATATCGCGCTATAATGTACTTATAGCGCACAGATTGCATTGCCCATTGTAAAGTAAATTATATACCTGTATACCTATTGTGAACTGCGTTGAAGGCTTTAATACGCGATGAATGAGAAGTAGCTACCCTTTGATAATCGAAAAGATACCACAAAGTTATATGGTTTCGATGATTACGTACGTCGGATAGATTGCAGGCATGTCAATGGGCTTACTTGCCGCTGTGGAAATATTTAAGAATATTTTAAAATTAAAATTGCAAAGTACAAAGCTGAACATAGCGACATCGGATTATTTACTATTATGTATGTGGACACATGTAAAGGTAGACTTTGTATAACGAGACTAAAAAACTTACGTTAACCAACTGTTTGAAAGAACCGGCCCTTGGGTACTCCTGGTACTACTCAGAAATATATGACTACTGAACCTACGTACGGCGAAAACTTGATTTCTTGAGCTAGCAAAAAATAAAAGTACCGTAGTTTGAATAAAATAAACATTTAACATCAGAGGTAATTTTAAAAACGATCATATCTCAGTCTCGATCTGTCAAAAATACACCTAATTTCCCAACATTTTTGACAAGTTTTTGACATTGATTAATTATTCGCTGAGATGAGATTGCAACTAGATTATGAACGTTTTTAATTACAGGAATTGGCCTACTGGTCTAAATGTTTTGTTAAAGTTTTTAAGTTAGTTTATTATTAGTGAGTTTATTAAGTATGGGCAAATTGCAAACTATAATAATAATGTAATAATAATAATAACCCCACCGCCGTATCTCTACGTTGACGTCGTGGTGGGGCTTGCGCGCTCAGAACTCTAGGCCTGTGCCGGAAGGGTTTACTTTGCCGGAACAGGTCTAGAGTTAGGAGCCAGACCAAGAGAGATACAGAAATCCGCAGGGCAGCATGTGGCGAGCTGTTGGGCAGTAGCGACCCCACGGACCCTATCTCCAGGGAGAAGTCTTGTTCCTCACCTCTGGCTTGCCTTTATTGGCCGGCTGGAGTGAACAATGACGAGAAACAGAGCTCCCACCTCATTCTTGCCTTTATTGGCTGGCTTGAGTGGAGATTCGCAAGAGCAAACGTGCTCGGAGGAAGGAAGTATTCCAGTAAGATGCTGGTAGGGATCTTGACCGTACTTCCGGGATTGTCCTGATAGCCGTGGAATACCTCTCCACTCCTCATAAGCACCTCAGGACATGTTGCCCCCTTGCCGCTACGACACTATGTGCTAGCGACCGTTTTCGGGGGCCCATTATTGAGTGTGCAAGTCACCCCCTGCCATTTAATCTGTGTAATTTATAGAGAACATCGGTCAGGCAGGGGCTATAGTTTTTCCATAGTCTTAGATAACCAGTTCACTTTAGCCACCAAAACCCATAATCCAATATTTTTGTTTCCTTATTTTGCAATAGTCCTACACCAACCGGGGGTTGTCCTTGGGTGCACTTGTATAGTGCGAACAGGGATAATCGTCGGTTGGTGCCTCATTTCATTGAAAATCTCTAACGGGCCTCTGCGAGTTGGCTTCGGCCCCTCGTACGCCTTCCAAAGGACCGGGACCCCATGGTCCCGAGATATGTTAAAATATAATAATATACGTTTATTTCTCTCAAAAAGGTACAATTTGGTACAAAAAATATAATTCACATGCATATTCAAACCTTTGTGAGAGCTGGAGTCTATACTGGGCACAGGGCCTGTATGACAGAACTCCAGACTCACACCTATGGCAGGATACCTTTCCTCACCTATTCACTATCTACCACCAAACGATCATGCCTCGACGGAACGGCAGCAGGGTGTGGATGTGGAACTATGCTTTACCTTCTATCAGGATAGGAGGCTGAGCATAGTTCGTGATGAATCAGTTTGTATGAGCTGAGGCTCTACATCTAGAAGACAGGAACACACACACACAGAAGGCAGGTTCGGTACCCCAAAACATACAGCCAAAGTGACCTCTGCGCTGCCTCCGATAACTGGATGTGGCGAAGTTTTGGGTCGACAAAATTTGAATAACTGTCGTGGCAACAGCACGAAGAAGAAGATGGGCAAATGGCTCACAAGATATAGTTACCTTGGCCTCTTTCATCTGTAGAGGGGATGTTATAATTTCACCGAAATCCAGGGTCCACAACAATGCTGTTTTGCGACATGAACAGTACCCTAATTGAGTATCACACTATGAATCATTTTCAAGGATATTGCATATCCATTGCTCCAAATGTTCGAAAAAAAATTCTGCTCAACAACATAGACAACGCAATGAATGTTGTTGAACTTTCAAAATGAAAGCCCTTGCTACTGATAGTGTGTTACGTAATTACCCCGCTGGTTTTTTGAAACGTTTTATTACATAAATAATTAAATAGATACATGGTTGTTTTATTTGTCGGAGCTTACCTTTATTATGTACGAGGGACGAACTTGACTGCTACCGAACGACAGCCGTGTCAGAAGACAGACGCGGCAGAAGATAGACGTGTCAGAAGACAGACGTGGCAGAAGATAGACGTGTCAGAAGACAGACGTGACAGGAGATGGACGTGTCAGAAGACAATCGTGTGGAAAAGGGCGAGGGAGGCCTTTGCCCGTCTATGGGACATTGCATGTTAGATCCTAGATGGATAGACTTATTGTCTTATATACTTTAAAAAATCCTCTGATTGATCGGTTAAGTCAGAGAAATTAATTGTTAAGCGAATAGACTCATCATCATCTGCCTAGCCTTTTCCCAACTAGCTGCTTCCAGTCTAACCGAATGCAGCTGAATACCAGTATTTTACATGGAGTGACAGCCTTTCCGACCTCCACAACTCAGTTAATGGGTATTACGATACCACTTGGTAAGTAAGATCGTTCAGTCAGAAGCCCGAAAGTCTGACACTTTCGGGCTTCTGACTACCCGTAACGACTGTCAAAGATCCACAAATGACAGCCGGGACCAACGGCTTAACGAGCTTTTCGAAGTACGGAAGGGTCTCGGTATGTACAGATGGTAACCCCGTCCACAGACCAACCGCGGCAAGCGTAGCTTAACCTGATCGATCGACCTGTGCGGCTGTTATTATTTAGCCACGGGCCCCTCTGTTAAGCGAGTAGACTACCAACTCAAAATAAAACAATATTTCATTCACAACAGTCGTCACTTATTGACAGTTGTATTATTGGCTATGCGACTAGCAGGAACATTGACGTGTAAACTGAAACCATGAATCCAGCACATTCTGGAAACCTAGTTTAAAAATTCTTCGTCGGTTGTTAAAAAATATTAGATGTTCCATACATTATGATCGCGTAGGTCACTTTTCTTTGAAACAGGTGTTTTTTTTTTTGATAAAACGCTTGTAATTTCTACGTGATCTACGGGTATCCGCCCTTCAGCGGGATTGTACGAAATCAGCGGGATTGTCCGAAATCACCGGGATTTTCCGAAAGGGTTACCGCTGGCCCGGAACATAAAGGGCTAAGGAAGGAACACGGGTGGGTTTTAGTCAGTAAGAGTCTGACACTCCCTTCCGCTCCACCCAGAGCGGGAGGGGTCATTTGATGATGTCATATCCACAAAAAAAAAAAAAGAAGGGTCTCCGCCCAGTTGACGATCTCCCACCAAAAAATAAACAAAGGGGTCTTAGGGAGGAAGGAACAGGGTGGGTTTTAGTCAGTAACAGTCTGATACTCCCTTCCGCTCCACCCAGAGTGGGAGGGTTCATTTGATGATTTCCCATCCGCAAAAAAAGGGGTCTTAGGAGTCTGTGTAACACGACAAACCAACGTCGTAGGGTGTCAATTTTCTTAACAAATAATTTCCCTGACTGTTTAACTTATATACCTACAGTACGTGCGGCAAACGCTGTGATCGTTATGCTAAGCTTTACGAATTAGTTATCGCGGTATCTATGTTGTAGTAGGTAGCATACTAATGAGCCTCGAGAGCTGCTTATCTCAATTATTAAGTGTTTATGATTTTGGAAATGCCATCTTTACTCAAGTCTTTTTCTTCTTAGCGTGTCGATGGCAAAAATACGCAGCCCCTTCCCCTCAGGCAGCCCCCCCCCCCAGCACCCCCCTCGCAGGTCCTCACGTGTGCCGGTGACAAGATGGGAGCTAAACCATTCTCTGTGGAGAGACACCGAATACACACCGTAGGTCAGAGCTTTCCATGAACCCCCACTTGTGGAGGTTGTCCTTGCTGCGGTCTACTTAGGTATGAAGTCAATGTTTTTCAAGTAGGCCACGGTAACTTATACTCAAGTAACACCATGGATAGTTCGTGCCCGGAGATTGAGCCAATATAAGTGCGATTGTAGAGGCTATTGCTGATTGGGCCTCCTCTCTGTAAGAGGAACTGGGCCGTAATCCACCACGCGGGCCCAGTGCGGATTGGCGGATATCTTCTGATTTCTGGTTTCCTCACGACGTTTTCCTTCACAGGGATTCCCGATCCGAAGATCGAACCCAGAACCCGACAGTCGCATGCGTAGTCTCGCATAGCGTATCCTAGGGCACCCTAAAACCATTAGCCACAAACACAGGGAGAAATGACGCAGTTGTTATTTTGAGGATGGCGACCGTAGCTCCATCTATCGAAATTATTACGAACTATTATAGGTTGAGTTCAGAACAAAATTATAATCTTGTAACGTGACGTTCTTTTTTTTCAAAGAGTTGTTAGATGGCGACACTTACTAAACTGTTAATTAGTTATTTGAACACCAAGGTCTAAAATGCAGTCACGAAGAAGATGCAAATTTTGTTATGAACGACTACTAAGATAACGCAGTTAGCTCACCTGTAAGTTTGTTTTCATAAAGGCACGGCTGGTTGTATAATACAATTTGCTACAATTTCCTGTTTACCTTTAAGGTATAGGAAATTGAGTTAAGTAGGAAGTGGAAAGGCATAACAAAATATTCGCTGTGGAAATGCGTTCCTTGAGACACGGGTGCAGTGCAACTCTGGATGGTTGATAATAAATAGGTAAGTATGCGCATTCGCATACTTAGTCATTACTAGTCTGAAAATAATCCCGGTAAAGATTTTGTTAAGTAGTTCGTTTGCGGATCAAAGGATGACTAACATCAGGCATTTTTTGTATTGAAAACACGTACGTCTTCTACTTCTCTTTGTAAGTCATTGGACATTTTTTTGTTTGTTAGTATTTCTGAAACAAATGACATTGCGTTTTTATCGAAGCACCTATAAAATATAACATGACCTAAAGCGCGGTCACTGTCGCTGCATCACACTAATATTATAAAGGCGAAAGTTTGTGAGTGTGTGGGGGTGTGTGTGTGTTTATATGTTTGTTACTTCTTCACGCTCAAACGGCTGGACCAATTTTGCTAAAATTTGGTATGGAGGTAGCTAACACCCTGGATTAACATATAGGCTACTTTTTATCCCGAAATTCCCACGGAATCGAAACTTATGCGGGTAAAACCGCGGGGCACAGCTAGTAGAAATAAAGAGAAGTGGGATGACAAAATGCTGGTATTTTATTGCAAAATATGAAGCAATTTATTAATTACAAAAAATATATTGTTTGGACTAAAAAACTAAAACAGTAGTGTTTTAGTATGTTGCTTGTAGAATAATCTGACAAAAAATCAGAATGATCGTATGTATATTAGTATGGTTTTTATTGTAAAAAGGAAGTTTTTAGAGGTCTTCATGATTTTTTTCTGTCGTATCAAATGAGGTGTATTATGTTTCCAACACAGTATCTACTTAGCTATCCTGAATAATATAAATATTTTTCTGACTTTGTTTACTGTACTTTTATTGTTTCTAAAACTTCCTTTTTTTACGTTTAGGTCCTGTAAGCCCCATAAATTTAACAAAAAAAAATCTCCATAAAAAAATTTCAACATTGGTTTTGGATAATGGATTTTTGTCAATAATTCGTTTACACAGTATCACAGGTACAAGGTTTTAAAATTGCTAATTGGGCCGTCCGCTTCGTCATATCGAGAGCACACTGTTACAGGGTGTGCACTGTTATTAAATCACGCATGGATTATGGATTTTGAGTAGAAAATTGGATAGGCGGCAGTGCGCCCCCCTTCCTCCCTGAACGTCGATCTCAAATTGCATTATCGATGGACAGCGATACGTGATATAGAACATTAGTGCCATTAGATGTGACGATCAGTTATTTGACGTTTAAAAACCTTAGTTCAGCCTTGGTTTACAATTGATTTGTATTGTAATTACTGGTTAACTGATTACTTTTTTAATTTTTTATTTATTTATCTGTGTAGGCTTATAATAGCACTCTATATTTGTGTATTATTGTTACTATGTATTATGTTATTAGTGTGAAAGCCTTCTTCAATCAATCAACTCGACCTATTGCAGTCGACTGCTGGACATAGGCCTCTCCCAGGCTGCGCCACAACACCCTGTCCTGTCGGCAGCGGCCTAAAAAAAAAAGAAAAAAATTTCAGGCGTCCTTTCAGTACTTGTTACAAAAAATATATATATGTTTATTTCTTTCTTATATTTTATTTCTTTCTTATTTGCAAAATAGTTGGGCAAAAGTCATCTAAAACTATTCCAAATTTAAAGTTGATAGCATTAGTAGTTCTTGAGGTATCCAGCTGTGACAGACAGACAGACTTAGTCTCACCATAAGGGTTCCGGTTTTACCATTTTGGTACGGAACCCTAAAAACAAGTATCACATACGATATTATGACAAATATTTTCTGCGTTTATTTTCTAGCCGCAGTCGTCCGGCTGCTGCATTGTTTGTTTTCTTACATCCATTGATAACATCCTATCCGTTGTTGGCCATCCCGGCGTTTATCTGACGTCCGACAGATATGTCCTGTACAGCCTCAGTTAGCTCCGTGTTTTTAAAATCCATTTCCAAATATTCGTAACAATTTTCGATTTTATTTTTACCAGTATGTGCCACTTTAAATTATTAGTTTAAAGTTTAGTACTTCTCTTCTTAGTCTGTGAAATAACAGTTTGCTCTGTGAATGTCAAAGTCAGAAGTAATTTTTTTTTGTACCACCTTTTTCAGAGTTATAATTACATAGAGAGAGAATTGAGTTGTCTATTACAACAAAAATATTTACTTATTTACAGTGAAATATACATTATACAAGATAACACTAAAATATATAATATTATGTATTGTCTAAATTATTTTATAATATTAAAATTTATAATATTATATCTTGTATATAATATTATATATTTTTCTCTCTTTTTTACTTAACGCTAAGTTAAGTAAAAAAGAGGGAAAAGGTTATTGGTCAATAGGTAGTTTCCGAATCGTGTTATCTTCTTCTTCTTAGTGTGTCGATGGCAATCTAAAGGGGCTGAACGGATTTGAATGAAATTTGGCAGGCAGATAGTTTATAACCAGGATTAACACATGGGCTACTTTTTATCCCGATATTCCCACGGGATCGACACTTACGCGGGTGAAACCACGGGACGCAGCTAGTTATCTATGTATATAAAATTCAAACTCCTGACTGACTGACACAACCCAAACCGCTGGCCCTACAGACATTAAATTTTGAGGGTGTATTCTTTGTGAGAGTACCTAGTTATCCACTAAGAAAGAGTTTTTCGAAATTCCAGCCCAAAGAGGGTGAATTGGGGGAGGGTAAAA
The DNA here is from genome assembly GCA_948474745.1 of Oligia latruncula. Taxonomy (NCBI): domain Eukaryota; kingdom Metazoa; phylum Arthropoda; class Insecta; order Lepidoptera; family Noctuidae; genus Oligia; species Oligia latruncula. Next base: position 13,515,320 of record OX419683.1, read on the forward strand.
TTTCGCGGACGAAGTCGCGGGCAGAAGCTAGCATAACTATAAAAAATGTAATACCTAAAACATTTGCGGAGTTAGAAACGTTTTAAAATAACTGTTATACAAAGACGGAACTCACTATCACAGTCACAGAAGTGACATCGTACGTCGCTCGAGGCTCTTTTCTAAATAGACAAAGGACTGATTTTTCAATCATCTGATAACTTTATTCGAAGAATAATTTTGAAATTTTGACAGTTATTTCATACAAAAACTGTCAAACGTCAATTTTATTCCACGAATAAAACTAATCTGACGATGGAGAAATCTGACCTAAAAGTGAATAATGAGTTTTTCATTATGTTCCCCTATCTCAAAATAGAATGGGGCTTACAAATATGTCTGCGGGACATAATTTTACCCATCAATGAAGTTTGATTGGGAATTTAATGACTCAAACTAATAGTTTCCGCAACGATCATGCTGATAGTGGAGCATTCTCGAAGTAATTATAATGTACAGACGCCAGCACATCAAGGTACCCGAAACTGTCAAATTTTCCCAATCAACTTTGAACCATAAGCTTTAGCGATAAAGTTGAAAATCTATTAAAGAAATTTTACAGATTGTAGTCGAATGATGTGCTGGCGTCAGTACTAGCAATAAGATTGGATCGTGCTTTATAGTTGATGTTTATCTTGTCAAACAAGTAAGTGAAATATAAGTGCATAACTGGTTTAGAACCTCTATGGTAACCATTTAACTTCGACAGTGCATTAGAAAGAAAAAAAAAGAAAGAACATACGTTTAATAAAAATAAAGAAGATACGTTTATTTACGATAAACATGACGCACAGAAAGAAAATTTTTAAGACGCATGAAGAAGCCTCCTCGTGTAGCGCAGTTTGTTCCACCAGTTACTCAACTGAAACGAGCACTAGGCGCATCAAAATTGCCACCGCTCAGCATAATGCTTGACCGAGCCCAAGCGCTGGTTTTCAGCGATAACCATAACCATAATCAGCCTATAATGTTCCCACTGCTGGGACACAGGCCTCCTCTCGGTGAGAGGGAGTGGGCCGTAATCCACCACGCGGGCCCAGTGCGGATTGGCAGATGTCACATGTCTTCGAATTTTTGGTTCTAGGACATGCCGGTTTCCTCACGATGTTTTCCTTCACCGTTTTGAGAGCAGTGGTGATGAAATAATTTACACAAAGTAAAGCGCCTGTCTGGGTTCGAACCTACGACCTACAACTCGTAAGTCGCGGCCGTTACCACTTGGCCACCATTGCTTTCAGCGATAGCCGTCATTTATTTAGTAACAACAAATAAAGTGTTTTTGCCTAGTTCAGATCTGGTTGATCATACCAAAGATAAAAAGATATGAGATCATACTGACTGTACATATACTGAGGGACACAAAATAAATGTACCTACTTACCAATTAATGTGGTGGTATTCGAGTTATTTTGTAGTTTGTTACTTTTTAACTTTTATGTTTGTATTTGGGTTAATCTCCAAACCGGGCGTATTCGTGTGATCGCTCTGGTGCTTTTCAGATATTGATATTTAATGGTAATTATGTATCTCATTAAAAAGAATGATATTCAAATGGTATATTTTTGCTATTGGCCTTCAATTTACACAAACAGTTAAGGATATATTTAAGTTCAAAAAATTTTGCGACCAGAGCAATTATAATTGGTGCCAGAGCGATCATAAATGGTGAAATCAGTGAAACAAAAAAAAATATATTGATAAAATATTATTTATTTACCCGATTTCAGTCATATACAGTACGTACTGTACGTGTACAAGATTATATGTAAGAGAAATGAAATTATTTTAGAAAAAGGTCAAGGCCTATCAGTCATACAGTCATATTTAAAATATGGAATCTTTTATATAAAATAATCGCTAAAATAACTAATTAACATAATTATAAAAATCAACTTTTGGCTTAGTTTAATTTCTTTGGAGTTATTTATTGGAAGCTCATCAGTTGCTGGTAACTTATCCACTTTTTTCTTTAAATAATATCTTCGAGAACTCGGCCTACTTTTCTTCCGACGAACTTTTTGCTGGCTTAGAGTCAAATCACTCATTTATTACTGTGCCCCGAGCTTTTTTCCTTTGGTAACTCTCCCTTGACTTTACAAGCCATTGTGCGTATAGATCTGGATCATTTTTATTATTAACACGCTTTTAATAAGTCGACCTGTATGTAACTAACTATGTAATGGACTCTAAGGTAACTAATTTAACCATCTTCCAAGGGTCGTAGCGTAATGAAAATTGGCAGCTGTATGTAGTTCTGATGACAATACAATAATATGGTACTGTCGAACTGATCTGATGATGGAGCCGGAAGATATGAACTGGAACTTCATGATGAAAAATCGTATCATAGTTGTTTTGGATTTCATAGAAAAGTCTTGTAATGAACTTTGACCACGATTAGGTTTCAAGGTGTGATGATGAAGCCGGAAGATAGGCACTGGCATTCCATGATAGAATATCGTATCATAGTCGTGTTTGTTTTTTATTTTTACGTGCATTTATAAAAGCGTGTTTTTCTAGTGTTTTTTAAACTATTAATTTATTTATCTTGGCCATTCTACGACCCTCAGCCAATTTCTTCCTAAGATGTTTTTCTTCAATAGATAATTTATTTCGAGGCATGATTTCAATCTGCAAGAATAGAGAAGAAAGGGTTACAGTTGTGGTAGATAAATGCAAGGTATCATCAATTTAAAATACGTCAAAATCTCTTTATGGGTTTAGGTTATCCGAAGAAACCCAGGAAAAGTTATAAATTAAAGGCTTCATCGTTTGTCATTGTTACAGTCCGGTACTGCTACTTAAAATAGTTTTTTTTGACGCCGGACCATACAGGTCGGTTCAACATCGAATAGGGATAACGTACAATTAATGCAAAATATCATCGCTCTGGTCTTTTTGGACAGAGCAATCAGAGCCATAACGATCAGAAAAAGTCACAAAATCATAAATTTAGCCGAATTTAAAAGCAGTAGAAAGTTGTGATTACGTCTCATAAAAAACATCATAATGATCACTTAATTCACATAACAAACACATTCATAAGCTTACTATTGAATTTAAATAACGTGCCATAGCAATCATAAAATTCGAGAACCAAATCCAGAGCAATCACAAACTTACCTTCGTAATGTTGGAACGCGGGAACGTGGCACACAGGTATTCTCCTGGGCGGTTAGACCACTCCTGGCGTTGCCCCGCGGGAGGGTAATAGAGTATCTATAACGCGTAACTAGGGATGAGCGCGATGTTTTACCTCAACGCAGAGCGATGAGATAAAATACCCGGTCACGATTTTAAATTAAAATTGTGGCAAAAGTATTGTTAATATAACTAAAAATATTTTATTCCTGTGAAGATTAACTATTTGTTATGTAATCTAAATAAGTGGTTTTATATGATCCTTCTCATTGAAAGGTTAAAGAATATTTTTTTCATTCAATCGGGAGTTGGGTCAATCCAGAGCGATCAGGATTTTAGGGTTTAAGAATTTTTTTTAAATATTTAAAATAAATTTATTCATAATATTAGCCATGTATCACGTAGATTAGACACCGAACTGTCTATAAAAAAATATTTTGAAAACGTTTTTCGATTTTAAAATGGGTTTATCCAGCCCGACACGAAAAAAAATGCCTCTGGAGATCGACCCATGGGTTAATCTCCAAACCGGGCGTATTCGTGTGATCGCTCTGGTGCTTTTCAGATATTGATATTTAATGGTAATTATGTATCTCATTAAAAAGAATGATATTCAAATGGTATATTTTTACTATTGGCCTTCAATTTACACAAACAGTTAAGGATATATTTAAGTTCAAAAAATTTTGCGACCAGAGCAATTATAATTGGTGCCAGAGCGATCATAAATGGTGAAATCAGTGAAACAAAAAAAAAATATATTGATAAAATATTATTTATTTACCCGATTTCAGTCATATACAGTACGTACTGTACGTGTACAAGATTATATGTAAGAGAAATGAAATTATTTTAGAAAAAGGTCAAGGCCTATCAGTCATACAGTCATATTTAAAATATGGAATCTTTTATATAAAATAATCGCTAAAATAACTAATTAACATAATTATAAAAATCAACTTTTGGCTTAGTTTAATTTCTTTGGAGTTATTTATTGGAAGCTCATCAGTTGCTGGTAACTTATCCACTTTTTTCTTTAAATAATATCTTCGAGAACTCGGCCTACTTTTCTTCCGACGAACTTTTTGCTGGCTTGGAGTCAAATCACTCATTTATTACTGTGCCCCGAGCTTTTTTCCTTTGGTAACTCTCCCTTGACTTTACAAGCCATTGTGCGTATAGATCTGGATCATTTTTATTATTAACACGCTTTTAATAAGTCGACCTGTATGTAACTAACTATGTAATGGACTCTAAGGTAACTAATTTAACCATCTTCCAAGGGTCGTAGCGTAATGAAAATTGGCAGCTGTATGTAGTTCTGATGACAATACAATAATATGGTACTGTCGAACTGATCTGATGATGGAGCCGGAAGATATGAACTGGAACTTCATGATGAAAAATCGTATCATAGTTGTTTTGGATTTCATAGAAAAGTCTTGTAATGAACTTTGACCACGATTAGGTTTCAAGGTGTGATGATGAAGCCGGAAGATAGGCACTGGCATTCCATGATAGAATATCGTATCATAGTCGTGTTTGTTTTTTATTTTTACGTGCATTTATAAAAGCGTGTTTTTCTAGTGTTTTTTAAACTATTAATTTATTTATCTTGGCCATTCTACGACCCTCAGCCAATTTCTTCCTAAGATGTTTTTCTTCAATAGATAATTTATTTCGAGGCATGATTTCAATCTGCAAGAATAGAGAAGAAAGGGTTACAGTTGTGGTAGATAAATGCAAGGTATCATCAATTTAAAATACGTCAAAATCTCTTTATGGGTTTAGGTTATCCGAAGAAACCCAGGAAAAGTTATAAATTAAAGGCTTCATCGTTTGTCATTGTTACAGTCCGGTACTGCTACTTAAAATAGTTTTTTTTGACGCCGGACCATACAGGTCGGTTCAACATCGAATAGGGATAACGTACAATTAATGCAAAATATCATCGCTCTGGTCTTTTTGGACAGAGCAATCAGAGCCATAACGATCAGAAAAAGTCACAAAATCATAAATTTAGCCGAATTTAAAAGCAGTAGAAAGTTGTGATTACGTCTCATAAAAAACATCATAACGATCACTTAATTCACATAACAAACACATTCATAAGCTTACTATTGAATTTAAATAACGTGCCATAGCAATCATAAAATTCGAGAACCAAATCCAGAGCAATCACAAACTTACCTTCGTAATGTTGGAACGCGGGAACGTGGCACACAGGTATTCTCCTGGGCGGTTAGACCACTCCTGGCGTTGCCCCGCGGGAGGGTAATAGAGTATCTATAACGCGTAACTAGGGATGAGCGCGATGTTTTACCTCAACGCAGAGCGATGAGATAAAATACCCGGTCACGATTTTAAATTAAAATTGTGGCAAAAGTATTGTTAATATAACTAAAAATATTTTATTCCTGTGAAGATTAACTATTTGTTATGTAATCTAAATAAGTGGTTTTATATGATCCTTCTCATTGAAAGGTTAAAGAATATTTTTTTCATTCAATCGGGAGTTGGGTCAATCCAGAGCGATCAGGATTTTAGGGTTTAAGAATTTTTTTTAAATATTTAAAATAAATTTATTCATAATATTAGCCATGTATCACGTAGATTAGACACCGAACTGTCTATAAAAAAATATTTTGAAAACGTTTTTCGATTTTAAAATGGGTTTATCCAGCCCGACACGAAAAAAAATGCCTCTGGAGATCGACCCATGGGTTAATCTCCAAACCGGGCGTATTCGTGTGATCGCTCTGGTGCTTTTCAGATATTGATATTTAATGGTAATTATGTATCTCATTAAAAAGAATGATATTCAAATGGTATATTTTTACTATTGGCCTTCAATTTACACAAACAGTTAAGGATATATTTAAGTTCAAAAAATTTTGCGACCAGAGCAATTATAATTGGTGCCAGAGCGATCATAAATGGTGAAATCAGTGAAACAAAAAAAAAATATATTGATAAAATATTATTTATTTACCCGATTTCAGTCATATACAGTACGTACTGTACGTGTACAAGATTATATGTAAGAGAAATGAAATTATTTTAGAAAAAGGTCAAGGCCTATCAGTCATACAGTCATATTTAAAATATGGAATCTTTTATATAAAATAATCGCTAAAATAACTAATTAACATAATTATAAAAATCAACTTTTGGCTTAGTTTAATTTCTTTGGAGTTATTTATTGGAAGCTCATCAGTTGCTGGTAACTTATCCACTTTTTTCTTTAAATAATATCTTCGAGAACTCGGCCTACTTTTCTTCCGACGAACTTTTTGCTGGCTTGGAGTCAAATCACTCATTTATTACTGTGCCCCGAGCTTTTTTCCTTTGGTAACTCTCCCTTGACTTTACAAGCCATTGTGCGTATAGATCTGGATCATTTTTATTATTAACACGCTTTTAATAAGTCGACCTGTATGTAACTAACTATGTAATGGACTCTAAGGTAACTAATTTAACCATCTTCCAAGGGTCGTAGCGTAATGAAAATTGGCAGCTGTATGTAGTTCTGATGACAATACAATAATATGGTACTGTCGAACTGATCTGATGATGGAGCCGGAAGATATGAACTGGAACTTCATGATGAAAAATCGTATCATAGTTGTTTTGGATTTCATAGAAAAGTCTTGTAATGAACTTTGACCACGATTAGGTTTCAAGGTGTGATGATGAAGCCGGAAGATAGGCACTGGCATTCCATGATAGAATATCGTATCATAGTCGTGTTTGTTTTTTATTTTTACGTGCATTTATAAAAGCGTGTTTTTCTAGTGTTTTTTAAACTATTAATTTATTTATCTTGGCCATTCTACGACCCTCAGCCAATTTCTTCCTAAGATGTTTTTCTTCAATAGATAATTTATTTCGAGGCATGATTTCAATCTGCAAGAATAGAGAAGAAAGGGTTACAGTTGTGGTAGATAAATGCAAGGTATCATCAATTTAAAATACGTCAAAATCTCTTTATGGGTTTAGGTTATCCGAAGAAACCCAGGAAAAGTTATAAATTAAAGGCTTCATCGTTTGTCATTGTTACAGTCCGGTACTGCTACTTAAAATAGTTTTTTTTGACGCCGGACCATACAGGTCGGTTCAACATCGAATAGGGATAACGTACAATTAATGCAAAATATCATCGCTCTGGTCTTTTTGGACAGAGCAATCAGAGCCATAACGATCAGAAAAAGTCACAAAATCATAAATTTAGCCGAATTTAAAAGCAGTAGAAAGTTGTGATTACGTCTCATAAAAAACATCATAACGATCACTTAATTCACATAACAAACACATTCATAAGCTTACTATTGAATTTAAATAACGTGCCATAGCAATCATAAAATTCGAGAACCAAATCCAGAGCAATCACAAACTTACCTTCGTAATGTTGGAACGCGGGAACGTGGCACACAGGTATTCTCCTGGGCGGTTAGACCACTCCTGGCGTTGCCCCGCGGGAGGGTAATAGAGTATCTATAACGCGTAACTAGGGATGAGCGCGATGTTTTACCTCAACGCAGAGCGATGAGATAAAATACCCGGTCACGATTTTAAATTAAAATTGTGGCAAAAGTATTGTTAATATAACTAAAAATATTTTATTCCTGTGAAGATTAACTATTTGTTATGTAATCTAAATAAGTGGTTTTATATGATCCTTCTCATTGAAAGGTTAAAGAATATTTTTTTCATTCAATCGGGAGTTGGGTCAATCCAGAGCGATCAGGATTTTAGGGTTTAAGAATTTTTTTTAAATATTTAAAATAAATTTATTCATAATATTAGCCATGTATCACGTAGATTAGACACCGAACTGTCTATAAAAAAATATTTTGAAAACGTTTTTCGATTTTAAAATGGGTTTATCCAGCCCGACACGAAAAAAAATGCCTCTGGAGATCGACCCATTTATGAGTTCTTATTTTTATGAGTGTCAATGCCCGAAATAAACGATTATTATTATTACCCAAACCGATGAAGCACTGTCTCGCCACAGCTTCAGTCTTTCTTGAGTAATCTGTAATCTAATAATATAGTAACTAAGCTACTACAATATTATATTATATCTATATCTATCTATATTATAATAATCATATCAAACGTTATAAAACTTCTGCAGTACGCCAAGTTGAGAATTAAAGATGATCATCATTACACTGGTGCTACGTCGTAGCAAGTCTCCGTAGCAACGCAGGCACGGACCGCAATGTTCTACGAGTCGAGGACCTTGTTCGTAGCATGGCGTAGACCCGACGTAGCACTCACTTGTACATTGTGTATGTGACTGCCGCTTTCTGTAGGCTGTAGGTACGCATGTTTTTGTTATCCTACGACCTGAGAATTTTAGGTTATACGATAACTCTTGAATTTCACTGAAACAGGTTGAATGATTAAGTTCCGATTTTTCATAGTATTCACGAAAGATTTACTTCCACGGAAAAAATCTCAATTATAGGATAACCAAAAAAAGTTTTTTAATCAAATTAAGTTGAAAATCAGCAGTTTTTAAACCTCAAAATTACATAAGAACTTCCCAGCGATCCTTATTTCACCACTTCCTAGTGCTTTAGCTGGGAAGAAGTGGTCCAACAAATCCCCATATACTATGGAATCATATCATCATCATCTGCCTAGCCTCTTCCCAACCATGTTAGGGTCGGCTTCCAGTCTAACCGGATGCAGCTGAATACCAGTATTTTACATGGAGCGACTGCCTATCTGACCTCCACAACCCAGTTACTGGGTAATACGATACCCCTTGGTAAGACTGGTTGTCAGACTTTCGGGCTACTGACGACCCGTAACGACTGTCAAAGATCCGCGAATGACAGCCGGGATCAACGGCTTAACGTGCTTTCCGAGGCACGGGGGGGTCTCGGTATGAGAATATGGTCACCCATCCTCGGACAAACCGCGGCAAGCGTAGCTTAACCTGATCGATCGACCCGTGCGGCTGTTATTACTTTCCCACAAGCCCTTTGCTTGGGAATCATATGGAATCATAATATTGGATATAAATAAATAAAATTGAAGTGTCTATTTGTAATGTCAAAATAACATATTTTTACTAAATACATATGAAAGTTTAAATACGGTACTTACAACAAAAAAAAAACATTTAAAAATTTGTGTCTGTCTGTTCTGACTAATATCCTCAACGGCTGTACCGATTTTCACTGGTAGATCGCTGATTTTATACTTAGGCTACTTTCATTTTAGAAAAAGAATTAGGGTTCCACGCAAAAAGAATTTAAATCCATCCAACATGCACGCGAACAAAGTTGCGAGCACAGCCAGTATCTAATAAGACCTAATCCAGTTTGACTAATATCATCATCAAATTCCAGCATATCCAGCGCGATAGTTACTTATGCAAATGCTACTTACGACTAACTCAACTCAACGCATCGGAAACACCCTGTAGATTGCCACCTAAATAGGTCAGCGTATGACCGTTGATTGCAGCCAAATCATCCGTCAATATTTTATTGTGGGTGGGTAGATCAATCAACGTCGGGTTGTACTTGTATGGGAACTAAGGAATTTATCCTTTCACTCTTGTGTATCGTCTGCTTATGCAGACTTTCGATGTCGTGTGAAGAATTTTTGAGAGAATCCCGGCTTTTTTTTTTGTCTGTAAATTTTCAAGTATCGATGAAAAAACGTTAATGCTTTCCCGCATTAACGTTTTTTCATCGATTAAAATTAAAATTCAGTTAAAAGCACGCGTGATAAATACACTGCATTGTGAACCTAAAAGCGGTGCTTAAAGGTACACTTTTCGAACAACTGTGCTGAGAAAATTGCTTTCTATTAATATTTTTCTTGTCTCAATTTACATCTGGACTTTTAACCGTTTGCATTCTTAATTTTAAGAGCATATAATTGATTTCTATTTTTAGTAATAATTACTGAAAGACCTTCAAAACAAACAATGAAAATGTCGGTGGGGTCAGCGCAACATGACTTTTTCTTCCATACTTCTCTATTCGTCATCTCGGTAGTCATTCCCTTTCTAACCATATCATCATTCACACATTCCATTCATCGTTTCTTTGGTCTTCCCCTATTCTTATAGCCATCGATATTCATACTCAAAACTCTCCTCATGACATTTTGCTCATTCCCTTCATGTGATACGGGAATGAGGAAAATGTCGTGAGGAGTTATGAGAGCCCATACCATGACAACCGATTTCCACAGTACTTTTCAGTTACCGGTGCCACTTTCAGACTTCCTCTTATGCTCATTTCTAATTCTATCCATTTGTGTAGGTATGTAAATGTACGTACTTGTAACTAATAAATTATTTTGAAACAGATTTATTCATTATTACTGTATTTTGATTGAATAAGTAGTATACACTTACCACTATACCACTATATTGCACTAATGAAGTACTGTTTACACAAAGTGATCCGTCATCATGATGCGAACTACCTGGTTTGTTTTGACAGAGTATGGTAACAATACTGAGTTTTCATTTACACCAAAGTGATAACAGAAATAATATACCTACAATATTTTACAAAACTAATGACATTATTAGCAACAATGTTTAAGAGGGTTAACTATTGATAAGCATAAAATATATTGTCACAATTAACATTGGCATAGCGAAATTCAGCATAATGATCACTACGCATAATATTATTTGGCATAAATGATTTGCCATAATGTTTATTGCCATAAATACTGTTGGGTTAATAATAATGAAGCATAATATAAACACTTCGCATTATTGATTATGGCTCCAATGTAATGCGTAGGCGCTTTCTCTACAAAAGAAAAGTGTTTTTTTCTGAGTTTTTTGCCTTGTGGTACGGAACCGTTCGTGTGCGAGTCCGACTTGCACTTGACCAGTTTTTTTTTTGTTAGCCTATTTTATGTCCCACTGCTGGGCAAAGGCCTCCCATTTTTTCTTCCAAACCTCCCTGTCTTGTGCGATCGTCCCGTGCGATTGTCTCGTGTCTGGCCATGTTGGCCGTGCAAATGATATTAGATCGTCACACCACCTTCGCCTTGGTCTACCTCGACAGCGATGTCCTGCTTCAGGCGTCCAGTGAGTCACAATCCTTGCCCATCTCTCCGGGTCCGGGTACATTCGTGAGATGTGTCCGGCCCACTCCCACTTCAGCCTGGCTGTTTTTTCTCCAACATCCGCTCCTTGAGTTATAGAGCGCAGCGTGGTGTTCCTAACTCGATCTGTATGCTTAACACCTAACATGCTGCGCTCCATTGTCCGTTGGCAAATCTTGAGTTTGAACTTTTGTTGTTCAGTAAGTGACCAACTTTGTGCACCGTATGGTTAGGACGGGTAGGATGCACATGTCGATGAGTTTCCTTTTTAATGATATAGGAAGACTAACTTTCATGTGTTCTTTAAGGGCCCAGTAGATATTTCAAGCATTTTGGACTCGTATAACTTTAAAATTCCTATTAATAATAAAAAACAGTCGAAAGACAGTTTTTATTGTTATTAGGCATTTTAAAGTTTTAAAAATACCTTTAGAAATAAATCAAAAAATGCTAGGTAGGTACTTAAAATATTTAATAGTTTTCATTGAATGATTGAAACCCGGAAAAACCAGAAACATATACAAACAACATCAAAATAAACACCAATTCTTCGGCTAATAATGAGGTGAATGCAAATGGCAGTGATTTAGAAAGCAACTAGTTAATTTAGGCAATGGCGGACGTCCGGGCAGTGCCAGATAAAGGATGGAACTCATTACACAGGATCGTCTGTCGTTGCGGACCACGCCATGTGATGTACGCAGCCCCCACTGTGCACTGTGGCGATCAGGGATGAGGAACATTTTTGCAACGACGTGACAAATTAAAGAAAAAGGCAGGTCGTTTTTTTTATTTTTATTAATAGGCTCCCAGTTGATCACTGTCTCACCTGTTGGTGAGTGAAGATTCTGACCTGCGGGGTAATTATATAAGTAATGTACTAAGAGTTAATTTCACCAAAGTCAGATAGATAACAGAATAAGTTTGTTGTGTTTAGATTTCTGTCTTCAATCAATTTCATGGTCAGAACTTTGTTTTGCGTGTGACCTGTGGTAGGCACTCGTACAGTAACCGAGCATTAATAAGGCACATCGGATCTTAGAAAGAGACTGTCACTCAGTTATGATTAACAGAGACAATTAACAGGAAATGCGGCCAGTCGTTTCTCCATCGAAACGCTCTTGCCTGTTTTCTTTCTGGTTAATGACCATAAAGCAATGATTTTTTACAGAATAATAGATATTAACTACTTGTATGTCTTCCTTTTGATGATATATTATTTTTATAAGCACGAGGACCCTCAAAAAATGACGATTTAAACCGCTGTCAACACAGGCCTAGTATACTTTGACAACTATTTATTAAAAAAAAAGAAAAACATAGGCACACAGTATTATATCCTTATTTTTCAGTTTATGAAATATTTTTTAAATTCTTTCAATACTGGAGGAGGAAATAGGCAAGAGCCAAACCCCGAATTACGACTTTTTACTTAGGATTTTTCAAAAGTTTCTCCGACCGCATTTCGTCTTATGGCTCTTTAAAGCCAAAAGTTTAAACAAACCGCTGTGTCATATTTACAATTGCTTACTGCCATAGGTTCGCTATCCCTGGCGTACACCGTGTACCTACCTATCACACACCTCTGTCTGACAGTGTACAATAGCCGTATTACTGACAGTTCCGTTTGTCGCGCCATTTGTCGATTTAACAGTCGACGGTCAGAAGGAATAGGCCAGACGCAGGACATGCTGCACAAAGGTTTATGTGTATGGTAATAAAAGTAGGTACACTTAGTGCAGTCGCCAATCTGCGTGGCACTTATAAAAGTAAGATAGGGTTGTGGAGGTCAGATAGGCAGTCACTCCGTGTAAAATACTGGTATTCAGCTGCATCCGGTTAGACTGGAAGCGGACCCCAACATAGTTGGGAAAAGGCTAGGCAGATGATGATGACTTATAAAAGTAAGATTTGCGGCCGTTATTTAAGAATTATACAAAGTCTGTCAGGGTTCGAACCTACGACCTACATCTCGTAAGTCGCGGTCGTTACCACTGGGCCACCACTACTCTACCGAAATAGGTTCACGTTATAGCTTGGTTTTTAACAACAATTATTCAACTTTTTATTACAGCTTCAAGAAAGGTAGAGAAACAAAAACAAGATGCATAATAACTATCTCAAACACTTTGCATTTAAATAGTTATCTTGTTTATGAAGAAAAATGGAAAATACAAGGATTTGAAATACTTTACTGAAAGGAATACTTTACTTTTTCTTGAAATGAAATAGAAAAGTATCCTTTCCAGGAATTCGTTTCTTAGCAGAGAATTTATTACTTAGGATGGACATTGGACGTGCGGTCGTGGGATCGGCCGCACTTGGTGATGGGCCCGTTAAGCATGGCGGGCTGATACCAGTCGGGGTTCAGCGAATGTACAAGTATGTCCCGGGCCCCCGACACATGGTACTAGAAAGAACAGTGGGGTTTTACTCGGTAGGCGTTTGACATGACGTTCTTCCTAGACGGAGGGTAATTATGAGGAATTCCTCACGAAAAAAAAGGAACTCATGCTCAGCAGTAGCGCTTGTGACCACTAGACCAAAGAGGCAGTCTCAAAGATAAATTTCAAGCTAGAAAACTGTGTTGAAAACCTAAAAGGAACAGAGGTCTTGAAAACAGCTAAGACTTAGCTAACAATGTAAGCTGTAAGATCTAGCGCGCACCACGATTTTACATGTTGCGACACGATTTTAGAATCGCGCTGTAAAATATCGCAGAATGTACAGACGCCAGCAGGTCAACCTACCCGAAGCTGTCAGATTTTCCCAATCAACCTTGAACCTTATGCTTTAGCAATAAAGTCGAAAATCTATTAAAGAAATCTGACAGATTGTAGTAACTTGATGTGCTGGCGTCTGTACATTGCACGCACTGCGATAAAAAAATCGTTGGTCACTGCTGAAAATTAACGTCTTTAATAATGTTATTATCTATTACGTACATTTTGGGGAAAACAGAAATGAAAGAAAGAAAAGAAGAAATTAAAGTAGGAACGTTACCAAAATTTTAAGGAAGGAGATATGAATAAATCACTTCTTTAATTTTTCCTGAGTGGACAAAATTTTATTTTCATAATTATTTGTGGGAAAAAGCATCCTATTGCAAACCCTACATACCCTATATCATAGATATACCCCTTACTAATATTTAAACGTTGTATAGCGTCTGTATAGTAACACAAAACGTTGCTTCTTCTTTCGAAAGTCAAATTACTGACGACTGAAAGAGAGAAATCGGTGTGTAACTATTCATCTCATATAATACCTTAATTAATAAGACGACTGAAAGAGAGAAATCGGTGTGTAACTATTCATCTCATATAATACCTTAATCGTATATAATGTTAGCCCTATATGCAAGATTTATGACCATAAATAGCACCGTCTTGTCAGTTTGTACAGGTCGTCACAATATAGACTATCAATATCTCATCTCCCAATTTATACCACTCTAAAATCAATATTTGTTATGACTACTAATAACTATTTATATACATCTACGTATATGCCCATCACGTGCAATATATATGGTTAATATAAGTAAGTAAATATGGTGCTTAGATCAAAGAACATCACTGAGAGGTGACACGTGTTGGAAAATTCTGAAATGTTAAGTGCCGCAAAAGCTTTGGGTGAAGTCACCTATTAAACGCTATCGCTGACTTCTTTTACGTCAGCACAATGGTTTCTGTATTTCTGTATGTGTGTAATGGTTCTGTATGATCGGGGTAATTGCGTAACACGCTAACAATAAGGTTTTCATGTTGACAGTTCAGCAACATTCATTGCGATAAAAGGAAATGCGGGTGGTCTATTCTCCATAGAAACGCTCTCGCCTGTTTTATTTCTGGTTAATTACCATAAAGCAATGATTTTTTGCAGATTAATAAATATTAACTACACCTATGTCCGTATGTTTTCCTTTTTAATGATACATTATTTTATAAGCACTAGAACCCTCAAAAAATACCAATTTAAACAGCTGTAAACAGAAGCCTAGTGTACAAATTTGACAACTGTTAATGAAAAAAGAAAAACAGGGACGCAGTACATTTATCGTTCTTATTCAGTTTATGAAATATATTTTAAATTGGTCCAATATTGGAGAAGGAACTGGGCGAGAGCCAAACCTCGAATTATGACTTTTTACTTAGACTTTTTCAAAAGTCTCTCCGACGAACATGAAGCAATGTATTAGCAATATTCTTCAAAATGATTCAGATTGTAATAGATAGTGTCTTACGCAATTATGGTGCCGTTCTACCTTCAGAGCCTTCAGAACTATTAGATCCTTCAGACCCATTAGATCCTTCAGACCTATTACACCTAACGCGATTACCGCTGCCTGAAGCTCGGTTAAACTAAAGAGATTGCTTCGTGTACTTGCACGCATCCGGTGTTTCATTTATCCTATGTATTTTTTTAGATGCAGTTAGAGTTTGAACTAAACAACATTAGTGGGTACTGTGGTACTGTGTTACCCTTTCCATGGGGCGGTAGGTAAAATCCAAAAGTAACTAATGAAAATTTTAACTTTATCAAAACCCGTACTTGTGTGTGCCATTCACAAATTGAGTGCTTTGTTTTTAATTTTAAACCACCTTAGATGTTTTTCAATTTAGTTAAATTTTATAACCTCACTATTCGTTGATGATTTTTTAATTACAATTTAACTATGTTATTTGAACAGTAGGTAATTTTTGTAACTGCCCCGTTGGTCTCGTGGTTGCAAGGGCGACTGCTGGGCGGTCGGACAAAGTGATAGTGGGTTTTCCATTAGGAATTTCTTAGTAACAGTCCGGAGTTTGGAAGCTGGCGGTGTAATACCCCCGTGCCTCGGAAAACACGTAAAGCCGTAAAGGCAGGACCAACGGCTTTACGTGCTTTCCGAGGCTTTCCTCCTGAACTCTCCCCGGTCGTGTCGGATTGCCGTCCCATCGGACTCTGAGAGTAAAGGAACAGAGAGTGCACCTGTGTTTGCGCACACACTTGTGCACTATAATATCTCCTGCGTACCTGGCTAATCTCCATTGAGATTGGCCACCGTGACCAAAAACGGCCGGGGAGGCTATTATTATTAATTTTTGTAAAAAGTGATGAGATATAAACATACTTAAACACATATTATTAAATTATTACACGTTTGTTACTAAATCCGAGTGATTGCGTAAGAATGTAACCTTAACAGGGTTCGGGATTCATCAATTAGTTCTGGACTTTACATACCTTCCCTTAGGAAGCTTCGTGGCGTGGTGACGTCGCATACGGCCATTGACGTTCACAGGTGACTTCACCCTCATATGGAAGTTGCTTAATGCTTAATTCGACTTGTGTGACTCACAGTCACATGTTATTTATAATGTCCATTATTTATGAACTGCCACATAGCCGACGTCTATTTAAGTACCTGAAGATTTTTCGTCGGATGCCGACGTCGTTATCAATAACAGCTGACTGCTATAATTAGCATTGATTGTACTTGTATTGACACTGTGGTAAGTCTATAAGTACATACTCTAGGTTATCAATAGTTACCTTTTATTGGTCTCTTTATTGAATTTCTAATAGTAGCTAAATTATCTGTATCCTAACTGCGTAACACCACTATCAATCACAATCTGAATAATTTTGAAAGATATTGCCAAACCATTGCGTTTAATGTTCGCAAAATAAGTGTCCTCAACAACGTAAATAACGCAATGAATGTTGTTGAACCGTCAAAATGAAAGACATTGTTCCTGATAATGTGTTACGCAATTACCCAGCTGTTCTAAATTTGTTATAATCTTTAAAAATAGGTAACGACAGAAATTAACACAAAACGCTTGAGCTATGCAACTTTCTGACTTTATACTCAGAAGACATTTGCAAAACACACGGAAATGAAAAATTATCAATCAACCAATCAACACAGTCCCACTGCTGGATCTATGGATCTCTAAACTCCCCAAGTATAACAACTCCCACAACAACACTCTCACAGCTCCCGGTTTTGAGCTTCCCCTGTTCGGTATTCCCCCGAATTCTACGTTGCTCCATTGCGCACGACAATAATAAAAAATCTATGTGACGTATCTATAGTGTATTTTTTGATAGCAGGTTTTAGTAAACACTAATGCATCTATATCTTATCTATATATACTAATGATAAAGCTGAAGAGTTTGTTTGTTTAAACGCGATAATCTCTGGAACTACCGGTCAGTTTTGAAAAAATATTTTTGCATTTGATAGCCCAATTCTTGAGGAAGGCTATTTAATATCACGCTATGACCCTTAGGAGCCGAGCAAAAAGAAAAAAGTCAGAATGAAATTTTAAAAAGAAAAAAAGGGAAAAGAACGCTAAGCGAATACGAAGTGTTGCGACGGGATGGGGTACAAGTAATTTCAAGCGGACGAAGTCGCGGGCAGAAGCTAGTAATTGATAAAGGGTGTTTTTAGATCTATCTATACAGGGTGGATATTTGAGAAAGCCCGCTGTAAAAAAAAAAAAAAAAAAGTTTTTGTGAAAACTGTAAATTTTCTTGATGACTATTTTTTTTTTCAAACATTAAAGATTTTTACCAATTTCTTGTAGCGACAACGGTTAATATTAGTGTTTAAACGTCCCAGCTTGCAATCCTGCAAATATAGTAGCGTCTTGCTGGTCTTTGAGCTCCTTTAAATAGGGTGGAGCTACACGATACATGCATGCCGTCTGGCCGGACAAACAAACTCAAAGCTGCAATGGCTCTTCATAGGCCTTTGCAGACATGGTAACACATATGTTTGGTTAGTCTCATATAATATTATGTTTGGGCTTTAAAGGAGATGTTTTTGTTTTGTCAGGCATGAGTTAGCAACGAAATACCGACCGTCTGGTTTTAAAATATTGACCACTAGCAGCGCCCCGCGGTTTCACCCGCATAAGTGTCAAACTCAAACTCAAACTCAACTCAAAGCATTTATTTCAATTAAACCTTGTACAGGCACTTTTGAATTGTCAAAATTAAATAGTCTGTCAGTTAGTCAGAAAGTTGAAGCTAGATGATGTCGATCCCGTGGAAATATCGGGATGAAAACTATCGTATGTACTACCGGGACTCAAACTATTTCTATACCAAATTTCATCTAAATCGGTTCAGCGGTTTAAGCTAGAAAAGGTAACAGACAGACAGACACACTTTTGCATTTATAATATTAGTATGGATTTGACGTTTAAAAGTGTCGTAGAGGAATGATAAATGATTTTATTTCTGTAAAGTAAGTTTGTACAAACACTTTTACCGTCAATCATATTTTTTTAAACTAGATGAGGTCGGCGTTTCCTATCTGACTATTCTGAGATGAAATGCCGAAACAAACTCAGAAGTCACAGTCTCTTTTAAAGTCCAGACAAAATCTTGGTCAGATCGTGTAAAGACCATGTAGATTGGTGTCTGAAATGGTCTTTTGAGGAAAGAACCACACAGATTGAGCGGACCTGTCCAATCAGTGCACGCATTTGTCAAAAATCATGCAGCTCTACTCAGAACTTGAGGAGCTCAACGATTCGACGAACAATACCAAAGACAGGACATTTGGGTAGGCCGCATAAACTACTCAAACTCATCACGCCAGATCATGATTAAAACTAAGAATAAAAAAGAAATGACCCACATAATCCTCACATTCACAATAATTAAATTTAAAAAAAAAATACTTACAAAATAAATATTCATGTCATTGTCTAGATAAAATTCATCAATGTCAATGTGTTTAGAAAAAAATCCGGACATAATCTTTGGGGACCATGTAGATTAGTGCCTGAAATGGTCTTTTGAGGAAAGAACCACACAGATTGAGTGGACCTGTCCAGTCAGTGCACGCATTTGTCAGTAACCGTGCAGCTCAACTCAGAACTTAAGAAGCTCAATGATTCGGCGAACAATACCAAAGACAGGACATTTGGGATGGGAGGATGAGTGACACAACACACTATACAAGTCCTTTCACAGTTATTTTACCTCTGATGTTGCATCACTGTCAACGTCACAATGATCTTTATTCTTATTTTAATTAGGTTGCTATTGGTTTGCTGCCACTGACAGGTTGGTCAAAATCACTGATCTTTACTGTCGTTGCAATACGGGTTACGTTACTGCTGTCAGAGGTTAAATAACTGTGAACGGGCGGTAGTGCGTGGTATGAGCGTCTAATGAAATCATGTTTATCTCAGAAATAAACAACCAATTAAATAATAAAAAAAAAAAAAATAATAATAATTAATTATTTAAAAAAAATAAAAAGGAAAAAAAAATTTAAAAAAATATATATACCTATAATATATTTAAATATATATATCTATATTTTTTTTTTTATGTAAATATTTAATATTTGATTTAATTAGACCCACATCATACTTTGTGCTTTTACTGTTTCTATAGAAAATTACATGGTAACACGATTTATTTTGCTAACATTCTCTGGGTAATGTAAATATAATTACCAACTTACAACTGAGTACCTACAGGGATATAAAAAGAGTTTAAAAACTAAAACCCGACTACTGAAAAGGATGAAATATATAATAGTCGGGTTTTAGTTTTTAAACTCTTTTTTTATTTAATTATTCTGGGGCTTATTTCAGTAATATTTCTATTTTTGAAATGTGCTGATTAAGCTCTTTCATTTGGTATCCCACAAGGCACCATCCCACAATATTTATATTTAAATTAATTACTTTATGTCCTCTAGAGGGCGCCATATTGAATTTACTGTGACGTCACATAACCTAAGTTATGAGGAACAGATGAACATACATACATACCGGTCAAAATCATAACCCTCCTTTCTGCTTCGCCGTAGTCGGGTAAAAAAACATTTCCAACAGATGTGCCATTTTTTCTAAGCCTGACCGATCTTTCCGTCCAAATATATTTAATTTTAATCGTATTGTCTTTTGACCGAGACGTAATACATTATCTGAAGCACGCTTGGCATCCACCGGATTCATAGATATCAGCACGAGTGTGAAACGTTCAGTAATCACCAATTAATCCTCATTTATTATAATAAAACATGCGGAACGTCTGCGTAATTAACAGAACTGATTACGTCCGTAACTATTAATTTTCTTATCTACTAAATATTAGGAAATGGAAAAAACTTCCAGAACTGAAGCATGGGGGCAAAATGGATTGTATGGAAAAAACAACATCAGATGTTACGTTAGTAGGACTTAAAATAACCAACTCAACAAAGTAATCTCTTACAAATTCACATAAATAAATCAATGAATTGTTTTCCGGATTTAACAACAGATGTGACATCATTTGTGTTAGAGTTAGTGACAATCTGGCTCATTTCCACCCAACTCAAACACGATCTAGCGGAAATTTATATCTTTGTTTTATCTTTTCATCTGACACCCGTAACTAATGACCTCGGTACGATTAATACATTCGTGTGTAGATCACCATTATAGCAATCGCAATTTCTTATGAAAGCAATTTGTAACAGTGAGTTGATTTATTATTACAAAATACATCATTAAACATATTTATCTTTATAACATGTAACACCGCGGAACATAATATTATGATTCAATTAACAATAATTTAAATTATGATAAACACGTTTCCAACATCAAAAGCGGCAATGCGTCACTTGGCACACTAATTAAAAACCACTAGGAATTTGTCAATACAATGCACGGTCAGCGTATTGACAGAACATCATTGGCAGCGAGTCGCACCAACATAGCGCTTGCGACAGCCAGGTGGGGTCAAAGGGAGATAAATCGGGAGGCTGCGTACGACACAGGGGACGGAGCTGACAGTCGTAGACGAACGAGCATCCGCACCACACGTTTCTCCAAACCCAATTAGGTCTGTGATGAAGTGCCTTGACCGGTCGTGATAATAGTGAAGTTCCTTTCGCAAGTGTCGGTAATAACCCTGTGGTTTTTCATCGCAGAGTACCCCTTTACGAGATGTGGGACGACGCAGAAGTAGAAGAAGAGACCCCTGCGCCGGCGCCAGCGCCGGAGGAGGCCCCCGCAGAAGCCGCCCCGCCTGCTGAGGCCGAACCCCCCGCACCCGAGACCGTCATGGGCACTGAACCTCCGAAACTAATATTTAAGCACTGGATCAGGTGACCAACAATATTTTATCCATATTTCCCGGATTCAATTCAAACAACAAACAGTTCGCCTTAATTTGCAAACAACACATTTTGCAAATTTATTTTTCCCGTATAAATACTTTTAACAAATTGGAAACAATTGCATTAGCTTCGACCTCCATACTAAAATATTAGTAGGCAAACACTTCTGTCTATTTTGAGTGGTATATTTTAAAACAGCCGCCCTCACGTTACAGGCCCAAATTCCTCCAATACACCTACCTGTACGACTACCAGCACAACTACTACAACGACGTGATCAACTATATGGACAGGCGGAACAAGGGGCTGCCCGTGGAGAGGCCGCGCGCGCAGACGTGGGGCGAGCGCGTGCTCCGGACCTACCTGTCCAAGGGCTCCAGCATCAGAAACCAGCAAAAAGACACCTCCCTCCTTCGCCACATATCGACGGGCGCCAGGTTCCATCGCTACCACAGCAAGTCCCTCATCTCGAGGAAGTATTCCAGACTCGGATTTAACACCGTCTCCATCTAGCTTCGCTCTAACACCCTCGCTTGACCTCGCTTCAGCGGACCCACTCCGGAGTGCCGGCGTGACCTTTGTGTCGATGTTACAGGATTTCGCTGATGTGATGCAGCATCAGTGGCGCCGCCGCAACGGTACAAACAGTAACACTGATCGGAAGCCGTCCGCATTCCTCTTTTAATATCTGTCTTATTTGTGTAAGACAATAAAACTTTAAGTTAATTTACTTGGTTTCATTTGCTTGCGTGTTCCCCGATAGGTGTCCATGAACTGATCTCTCTTTAACAGTCTTAAAATCTAAGAAATGCTTAACATGTTTTTATGCAATGCGACAGCCACATTAACCAGCTTTGCGATATATGAGTATTATTAATCATTTTAATCAAGACTCAAGATTAAATCAGTTACCTAACATGCACATGATACCTGAGTCTGTGAAGATATTAAACTAAATGCAAACATAGACGCAGAGTTCTAAGACAACAACTGAACACGGGTACTAAACATAAATATCTTCCAAGCTATGAAATACTGCGGTGTTGATACAACTACATGTGTTCAGTCTGGATTATGAACTGCAGGAGCATGTGTACATGTAGCTACTACTTCAATTAGCAAACACTACAAATATACCGATACACCACATCCAATCCACTTCATATTTCACAAACAAAAAGAACAAACAATCAAAGAATTTAATTTTTGTGAAAAGCTTTTTTGAACAAGCATCATTGAAAGCTTTTAAACTGGTCCCTTTACATCACGTTACATACGTCCTCAAGTTTAATTATACACATACACATTATTATAAAACAATACAAATAAACATAATCAAAAACAATCCTGCGACGATTTCCCGTACAATACGAAAGAATAATAACCTCGCTATCGATCCCCGACAACGACTAATAAGGTATATAAGATTAATATCCAGATAAATGGCTCCCATTAACTTCGCTTAGAATAATAAATCTGTGCGTTGATATCTTAATAAAAGTGATTTATGGGTGAATAATTAAAATTATTTATGTATAAATCAAGTACCTATTCGTTCAAAATTTTTAATTATAAATGAATAATTTTGCTAATGTATATTCTGCTCACAAAATTGCAACTTTCTCTATGAAATATTGCCAATATGTATAAACAGCTAACGTAGACAGTTGTAGTTATGAGATGACTAATAACATTAATGGTAAATGATGTGTTTGAAACATAATGCGGTAATAAAGTATCTGTATCAGTATTCTGTCACGACTCGTGAAGTCAGTAATATAGCTCTTAATGCAAGACGTTCAATGTCACAATCGCGTGACACACGCAGCGGGCGCACACAAAATTTCAATGTCGAGATATCTAAAATAACTTATCTTTGACAGTTCAGTGAATGTAATCACTTGGGTGTGCGCCAAGCGCTGGGCTACCTAGCAGGTAAAGTGGGCAATCGGCCAAATTGAAGATAATTAAATGTTACAATGACCAAGGGAGCCCAGACATCGATTGGGTACTCGATGTTTATAAATAGAACGCTCAATTTGCGACATCAATGCTCAATGCTCTCGCAGCATTAATACTCCACTATGTGTGTTTTTTCACAAAGTAAAGCGCCTGTCTGGGTTCGAACCTACGACCTACAACTCGTAAGTCGCGGCCGTTACCACTTGGCCACCACCACTTTCATCACCACTGCTCTCAAAACGGTGAAGGAAAACATCGTGAGGAAAACCGGCATGTCCTAGAACCAAAAATTCGAAGACATGTGACATCTGCCAATCCGCACTGGGCCCGCGAGGTGGATTACGGCCTCTCACCGAGAGGAGGCCTGTGTCCCAGCAGTGGGAACATTATAGGCTGATTATGGGTTATGGGATGAGTGTTTAGGTAATTGTTTCCCGGAAAATACATTCAAACTTCGTATTGTGTGCTCTTCGTTCCGGATTACAACATTCCACATCTATATTAACAAATTCAACTACAAGGAAGTTTTGTTTAATTAGTTTCGGAATGTAACTAAATGGTTGCGCTGAAGCTATTATGTTACTGGTCTCCAGATAGAGAGATACAAAGAGAGAGAAAAAGAGTTTGGGTTTTGCTAGACTTTGTATTGTTGCCTAGAAACTGCATAGGTTATGGAAATAAAAAATAAGTAAAATGTGAGTAATATTTTTCAGTGTCCTAAACTATGAGGGGTTTATGCATTTGCATCGGTATACGTGAGTGAGACCTGTCATATTAAGAACACTTTTTTTCTCTTTTATTTCTCCTGCTTCCATAAGCAGCCTAGAAAACTGTAAACCTAGATAAATCCAGATCCAAAACATATTATGCACTTTATGTACTTATTAGTAAAGTTTCATGTAGCGTGTAGATAATATCGATACGTCTGTCACCGGATAATAAAATCGATCGTCAATTATTTGAGTGGGCTGAACCGATCGCCGAGACACTGCATCATCCGTCTGCCTCATTTCTGTGGACGAGGCTCATCAATTCATTCATAAATGACCGGATAATTGATGGATCTGGCAGACGAGTGAATTTTAATTACCGGCCGTATTGCTCCTTTCGATATTACAGATGTAAGGGAAGTAATTCGGTTCATCAGTTTATGATTGGACACCTGCATAAATTGGTTTTCAGCTTTGCGAAGAGGGTATCCACATGTTGGCAAAACATAACGCAATACCATATTTTTAAGGTCTTTTTAGGTATGTACAGATGCCAGCACATCAAGCTACTACAATCTGTCAAATTTATTTAATAGATTTTCAACTTTGTCACTAAAGCATAAGGTTCAAAGTTGGTTGGGAAAATTTGACAGTTTCGGGTAGCTTGATGTGCTGGCGTCTGAACAGTCAACAAAAGAGATAAGTATGCAGGATCGTCGGATATAGTTTAAATTTAATAACAAACCCATGGATGTTCTCGAATCAAATTAAATTTTATTAATAGAAAACAAACAGCTCATTTATCAAATTAAATTTCGGTTTCTTAATAAACTTCAACTATATCCAAGAATCCTACAGACTTATCTCTTTTGTTGACTGTATCTAATTACCTATATTACACAAATACAAATAACAGTCTTCTGATTTCGTGTCGCCATTTTACGTGAACAGAGCCAACTGAAGAATATGACTATTTAATCCCGAGAAACCGACCAAGTCAATATCCATCACAAAGCAGAAATTAAAGCCCTTTATTCAATCAATCAATTCAGCTTATCGCAGTCCACTGCTGGACATGGCCGCTCGCAGGCTGCCCAAAACACCTTGTCCTCAGCCTTCCGCATTCAGTCTGTCCCAGCCACTTTCTTAGGATCGTCAGTCCATCTAGCCGAGGGGCGTCCCACGCTACGCCTGCCGATACGCAGTTTCCACTCCAGGGGGCTACTCCGAAATGGTTGATTGTTGTGTCGGCCGAATGTTCTGTCATTTTTTGATTCGAATATTGTTGTCCAACTTCGAATTAAAAAAAAAAAGGTAAAAAGAGGGTAAGGGTTCTAAAAAGGTTGGGTTGGCACAGTTTGGTCGGGACCTATAGTCAATATAGGAAATGAAAGGTAGTAGAAAATGACCGAACATTCGGCCGATACGGTGGTTAACCGCTTCGGAGTAGACCCCCAGGACTCGTCTGCTCCACCGGCCATCGGTCTTTCTATAAACATGGACAGCCCACTGCCACTTTAGTTTGCTTTTCCGCGAGCTATATCGGTAACTCCGGTTCTTTTCCGCGAGCTATATCGGTAACTCCGGTTCTTTTCCGCGAGCTATATCGGTAACTCCGGTTCTTTTCCGCGAGCTATATTGGTAACTCCGGTTTTTTTCCAAAACTCTTTATAGCTCTTTAAGCAAGTTAAACAATGGTTTACTATAAAACCATTATATAATTCGTGTCTTCTCTCTCTACCACGAGTATTTAAATTAAGAGTAAAAATCATTTAATTAAACCTGTAGCTTTTACTAGCATCTGCTATTTTTTTTTTTCATGTTATGAGACTGGCTGCCCTGAAAGCATAGCTTAGTGAGCCAACAATTTTCCCATTTGCTGGAACACAGGACTCCTCTCTGTGAGAGGCAGTAGACCATAACCTAACAGCAAAGCAATGGCTTTCATTTTGACAGATCAACAATATTCATTGCGTTAATTACGTTGTTGAGCAGACAAATTTTTCGAACATATAATGGATTAGCAATATCCTTCAAAATCACACATCTTCGAATTTTTCGTTCCTGGTAAGAATAACAATCAGTTTTAGCAAAATATTTTAATTCAACACGAACTAATGCCCAGTGCATTAGTTCGTGTTGTATTTGCAGTAGTCTCGCATGACCAGACGAATTAGTTTGTCGTTGTAAGATTTGTTGGCAGCCTGCATCAATCAACTTATTAACTAAAGGTAGTCATGCCAAACAAAACCTCGTAATACCGTGTCGATGGACACACAGCAACTAGTTCTATGTTCTATGTTATGTGTTTGGTTTCCGCACTTAGTCCTTCAGTAGACCATTGTGCGTGCAGCAACTAGTTGGAGGATCCATTTCATTATTAATTGGAGTTAGCTATCACTCCTGTCATCTGTCATTTGTTATTGTCATAACCGTTGCAGTTTGTGGCGCTATGTAGGTATTAACCGGTATAGTTAGGACTGTTCATTATCATTTGAGGTCGGTTTATCTATATAAGGGCTGATTCTTCCAACGCCAGGTAACTTTTATTTGAGGAATAAAATTGACGTTTGACAGTTTTTGCATGGAAGAACTGTTAAAAATTTAAATTGAATTCCGATAAAATAATCTGGTGTTGGAAATCACAACCCTAAATAAAACAAAGTCGAGTTAGTTACACCATTTATAACTCAAGAACGACTGGATTTTTATGATCATTCATTTGCTGAATTTATCTCCGCCCAAATAGCAGAATGAGTAATTACAACATGGGAAAAATTCACGAAAAAATAAAAAAAAAGATAATTCATTACAACTTTTATTGATTCTGAGGCGGTGCGAAGTTCACCGGGTCAACCGTCCGTATATACCTACATGTACCACGTTTAATTTCGAGGAACCTATCTGTAATCTGACCGATATCAATTAGAATACAAATAACTTCCTCGAAATTGTCAGCCAATTCTAGGAGGCTAATAAGTAATGTAGCCTTCATCAGGCACTGTAAATTCGAATCTGTTTATTTTTTTTACATATCACTGAAAATATGTTATCAGCTACAAACAGACTGATTTTCCCTTTACAGCCTCAAAACAGTATCATTATACAATTGAATACGTGCACTGAAAACGTAGGAGTATTCATTATGAAAACGTTGCGTTGGTTCGTTGGTTACCTAAAGCCGGGTATCCACTATGTTCACGAACCTCGTGTGCTCCGCGCTCCTGCAACTGCTCCACATAGTGGATACGTTCGCGCTCCTAGAGCGTGCTATGTGGAGCAGTTGCAGGAGCGCGGAGCGCAAGACGTTCGCGAACATAGTGGATACCCAGCTTTACATGACACAATTATTTGTTTTGGAATGCAAAACAAAGGCACGACCTATTTGCGGTTGATGAAGTGCAGGTGGACAAGAAGCGTAGTTCGCGATGTTGAAGTGGACAGCTCGAACAAGACAGTATGCAAAGGTTACGACTGCAAACGAATTATATAGGATTAAATTGAATTAGTTAACGAAACTCCGCAGGCGCAGACGTGATGAGTAACGATATCTAAGCATAATAGGATGAAAAAAAAAACAATTTGGTGATAAATTGTTTTAATAATTAATAATAATAATGTGACAGCCAATGGGCTAATAGCCAAGAGCCTCGACCAACACCTGAATATGCTCTCGTTGGGCAGCTGGATCAAGGGGATTGATTCAGAGAGCAGTCCTTCTGGACACGGCCCGCATTGTTAGGAGGTTCCTCTCTCTGGAGCCCTGAACGCCGGTAGATTAGACCCTGTTCCCGATTCCGGTGGGCTACTATTTTTAAATGTTTTTATACTTATTTTTTATATTGAATTATTTAAAAATGTAATAAAATAAGGTATGTAAATAAATAAAGGAGATAATAATAAATCTTTATTTTCAGACCATAAATCCATAGTACACATAAAAATACGTGCAATTTATAACAAGAAAAAATAACAAACATAAACGAATCTAATTAAAATCTACAAAACAAAACCTAAAAAGTGCCAGTGAAAGTCTTGTCAAAATCGATCCAACCGTTTCGGAGATTAGACGGAACAAACAGACTGAAGGACAGTAAGTCAAACAATTTTTTTTTTATTGTTTTCTTGATAAAAGTACCGTCCGTATATACTTTCATAAGCATTTAGTAAAAAGCTGTTATTTTGACATTACAAACAGATACTTCAATTTTGTTTATTTGTCTTTGTATAGCCCTCTTAGAACGTTATAAACGTCCTCCCATCATCGTTCCTTATAAACGTTTATTTATTTAAGGTGTATAGATGGCTCACTGACCTTGTGCAAGTGGGCGGAGCTAAACGCCCTACTCCCGAATACGTGCGGTGGCGCGCTACACTAAAACAACGATCAAAGAATATGCAGCGGCGCAGACATGCCGCACGTTGGTCGCCATTTTTGCCTACGATTCCAGAAGGGAATAGCGGATGCAAGGCTGATATATTTTTACAAGCTTTTTTTATATTTAGCTTGCACTGTTCGTAGGTATTAAACTAAGTATATATGTAAGTTGTCCGTCAAAATTTGCAAACCATTTTTCGACCATTTGTTGGTACCTATCCGATTGAACTGAAATTTTGCATAGACCTTTAGTTCTGGTAACAATACAATGTACTATAACAGTCAGAAGTCGACTAGCAATCTCACAAAACTATGGCATAGGAATATTAGTTTTACTTATGACCTTCTTCTATAAGAACGTTTGACAACACTACACATTGGCAACTTGTTGCCCGCTTATGATTGTTATTACTTTCAATAAGTTAAGAGAGCGTTACGGTGGCCAAAGTAGTAAGCATTGTGCCTCGCATGAGTCGCATGGCGAACGTTCGGGTTCGAGTCTCACATCAAACATGAAAAATATTTTTTAAGTATTACAATCATGTTAAATAAGAATGCCGAGTTGCTAACAAATATTTTAAATATTCCACAACTAAACGAATATTCTTTCGTTTTACAATTATAATCTTAGCGTCGTTATTAAAATATGAGGGTAGATTTGAAACAAAGTGATAAGTTCACTTTGTAAATCTACCCTCATATTTTAACTACTTTACTAGTTTACATAAATTATTCCACTATTCGCTATTGTTGGTTGGTGAACATAGTTACGAGCGTTTGTGTTATCTTGTTGTTGCTATTTTAGTATTCTTCTGAATTCAATATGCAGGCTAATATTAGTATTGAAGCCAAGGCAAATATTGTGGCCCTATAATAACATAAATAAGTGTAAAGGATTTCTTTTGTATAAAAAATATTACAATGTTACCATATCAAAATTTGTTTCATTTATTATCATATTATAATAATTACCTTTATTGTAATATCTATTTGTTCAAAGTAATTTACTAAAATAAATTACTAAAACATACAAATAATAATAATTACAAAAAACATCAAAAAAAAACTGGCCCAACTAGGATTCGAACCTACACCTATCCCGTTCACGTTAGCGAGTGCAGCCTCGTTACCGATCTAGCTAACGTTAACTTATATTCACTTGTTGAAATTTTGCATTACTATGAAAAAAATAATCAGACTGCGATAAAGAAACAAGTTACTGATATTGTCATCCTTGTCTAGCATTGACCACATCTATGACTACTCGTAGCGCGATGCTACACGACATGTTACTGTACAGACGGCAGCACATCAATGTAAACTCTATACATATCTATAACTACGACGCGCCGTATAGTGTTAGAAAGAAAGTATCCTTGGTATGATTGGTGGAGTTTTCAACGTTTCTAAAATTGACCAATGGTTGCACATACTAATAATTGACAGCCAATTATCATGTTCACTAAAAAAAACCAAGGCGAGGGTGGATGAATAAAAAAAAATATCGCGGATCAGTAACATTTTAAAGTTGTCTACTGTTAATAGCTAAATTCCGTGATTCATTTTCTAAATAACTGGTTGTGATTGTGCGATAATGAACTTTATGAAAATATACGATATGGTTCAAATTATTTAGAATATTGCGCGTATAATCACAGGTAAGGTCAAATTTCAAAACATATCACATGAGTTGAGTTGGTTTCGTGGTCACTAAGGCAGCTCGATATTCATCTTGGTCTGCGTTCGAATCCAGGAAAACCTAAACACAGCTTTTTGTTAGGAATGTTTTGTTTTTAATTATTATCTTTTTTTTTTACTTTTTTTAACGAAAGAAGTCGGGAAATATCTTTTTAAATGGGCAGTTTGTATAGAAATGAAACAAAATCATTGCAAGTAATAAAATGTTTATTATTTCATTAAAATATATTTAAGTAAGATAAAGTAAGTAAATGCTCATAGTTCAAAATTAATACACTCGCACACAGCTCGGGGCACCAGAGAGTACTTGGAGAAAACTTTGTATTGCCGTGGCCTCAAAACCCATCGAGCACGCATGAGAAAAAAAAAATCTTTATTTAATTTTGTAAATCATGAAACTTTTATTTTCTTTTGACTGTAGGTACTTACCTGTCAAAAAGAATAAACTTACATAATGTGGATAAGACAGAGATTAAAACACTACAAATTGAAAAATAACTTTAATTTCGGAAGTCGGTGTCAATAAACGAAATTGCGGAACCAAAGACACCGACTTCCGAAATTAAAGTTATTTTTCAATTTGTAGTGTTTTTTTTGGAAGTCGGTTGTTTTTTTTTGTAAAAAGTTTTTATTTTTCACTTTTTAGTGGGTCAGTTTGTAATTTATCTAAGTTACAATAGCCCAATGGTAACTGCTCATCACGTGTTACAAAATATTGCTTTTCCCGATGCTGGGACGTTAATTGTTGAAGAGTTCTCCTGGTAAGAACCACTCACCATACGCATTGTGACGAGCATAAATTGCTTAGCAACCATATTAAAGTAATCGAATCGCAACCCTTGAAATATTTGTCATTGAGTAGTTCCGATGGCCATCGGTGATCTTCATCATCAGCCCCACTTTACCAAATGATGATTTCCGAGAGCAAAAGCTCAAGTTATTTAAAAAAATACCCACATCGCAATAGGTTTGCCTGTAACATTTGAGGGTTTCCCTCGATTTCCATGGGATCCTCTCATCAGATTCCAACTTGATGATAATGGGACCACCTCAAGAGTACACCCTTTCAAACAAAAAAATATTTTTTGGAATCGGTCCAGCCGTCTTCAAGTAATCGGTGAACATACATTAAAAAAAAAAGTGGCCAAGTGCGAGTCGGACTCGCACACGAAGGGTTCCGTACCACAAGGCAAAAACGCCGAAAAAATCACGTTTGTTGTATGGAGCCCCCCTTTAATATATATTTTATTTTAATTTTATTATTTACTTATTATTAAAGTAAAAATACAACTGAGTATTTTGTGAATATTTCTTTATTTATTTAACCTGTAGCCATTATTGATATCGAGCAAAAAAGGGCAAAAAAATCGCGTTTGTTGTATGGGAGCCCCCCTTAAATATTTATTTTATTTTGTTTTTAGTATAATTTGTGAAAATTTCAACTGCCTAGCTACCGCGGTTTTTGAGATACAGACGGACAGACAGACAGCGAAGTCTTAGTAATAGGGTTCCGTTTTTACCCTTTGGGTACGGAACCCTAAAAACATATATAAAGTCGAACATATAACCTCCTCCTTTTTGGAAGTCGGTTAAAAACAGAAGACGAACTAGCAGCGGATCGAGGAGGGGGGGAGGGGGGGAGGGGGGGTTCAGGGGATCAGACCGGAATAATTCATAAAATTTTATGTTTTTGTTCTGTAAACTTTTTGTATTGTAATAGGTACCACAGTATAAAAACATATGATGTATAGACTGTGGTAATACTATGTTCATTGTTTTGTTTTAATATTGTAGAATAAGCTCAACAATAAATCAAACAACTACATACGAGTGCCACTACCACGATAGTTTTTTGTGCATAAGCCAAAGTTGACAACCATAGCGCGACCGCCGAGCGTAGGTATAAATCATCATCATCATCATCTGCCTAGCCTTTTCCCAACTATGTTGGGGTCGGCTTCCAGTCTAACCGGATGCGGCTGAATACAAGTATTTTACATGGAGCGACTGCCTATCTGACCTCCACAACCCAGTTATTGGGTAATACGATACCCCTTGGTAAGACTGGTTGTCAGATTTTCGGGTTTCTTACTACCCGTAACGACTGTCAAAGATCCACGAATGACAGCCGGGACCAACGGCTTAACGTGCTTTCCGAGGCACGGAAGGGTCTCGGTATGTAAAGATGGTAACCCATCTACAGACCAACCGCGGCAAGCGAAGCTTAACCTGATCGATCGACCTGTGCGGCTGTTTTTATTTAGCCACGGGCCCCGCAGCGTAGGTATAAATACTGTTTTATATTTATAGCGTAGGTATAAAACAAAAAAAAAACATAAAACAGTAAATCAGTAAATATAAAACAGTATTTAGAAATGGCACCAGTACTATAGCGTCCACGCGCACAATAGAAATGGGCACTCTGCAGCGAGCTAGTCTATAAACGCACACTGATACAATTTGTTCGTAAATATATGCACTAACACAGGCAAACACGCCTATTCGATCGATAGCCGGGGCGCAGCAGCGAGCGACACAGCCATCCCGTCTCAGTGCTAACGCACGACTGCCGCCCGCGCCCGCGCAGAGCACCTCTGAACCTATATCTCAAAATAGGAAAATTTTCTTTGCAAATGTTGATTGATTTAAATTCGCTGCACCTTAAATGTAGTACAGAGAACCACCAATTTTTCAGTGTAAAAATATTTCCAAACATCAAAGCCGTTTAGAAGTAGTAGGGAATATTAGCCAAAAATAGCGTTTTGGTAAATATTTTTTTAAGGCAAAAGTATTAGGCATACGAAAAAAATCCCGCAACTAAAATGCTGTACATGAATCTATAGCAAACATATATTTTTTACAGATCTTCTAACCTAGCCGTTAATGAGAAGTAGGCTTCATAAAGTGACCGTCTCACGCTACTAAACGAGAGTAAGGCCCTTAATAAGGATCTCCAAAAAAGGATACACATAATTACAATTTAGTATCTTTACAAAAAAGGTTATAATAAAAAAAGGTTCTTATACGTGTGCTCCGTCAATTACAGGAGACCACAACATGCACATATAACTAGGTGCAAACACGACAAAAATAGAGAAAATAAATTATGAATGATGACTACAAATTATAAAATTAGAAGGAAAAAATATTAACATGTCAAGATTGAGCATTTATATTACAAATGGTGTAGACAAGATAAACATAAAAATTGAGAAAAACCATTGAATAAATTTGAGAAAAATAATAATTCTAAAAATTAACATGTCAAGATTAATATTACAATGTTTAGTTTAATAATAATTATTTCACAGTTCGGAGAGAAGTAACATAGTTACATACTTAGTTATTTTATGGTGTCTAAATACTTTTTGTAAAACGTTGCACCTATAATGGAAATCGGTGTGTAACTACTCGTCTGATTATAATACGTTTATAAACTAGGGGGTAGATGTATATTGTTAAGAGACCTGTTGCAAAAATGCGCGTACGTGCATGATTTCCTCGTTGAAATTTAATACCTACTATTCGTTGGTATACATAATAATTAATTGGTAAAGATAGTTCGTTTTCTCTTCTACAATAATAATAAATTGATTTTTTTTATTATTTATCTATTTGTTTAGCAAATCGTTCTCCATAAGCATGTTTTGGCAAAAACTCATGGAGGGGAGAGCTCTAATTTACAGATTCTGTTAATCCATCAAAACCATTTTTCTCATATCACAAATATCATATACTTTTATAATAATAGAATACAAAGTCAAAGTCAAAGTCAAATCATTTATTTCAAATAGGCACATT
Organism: Oligia latruncula; assembly: GCA_948474745.1. Taxonomy (NCBI): domain Eukaryota; kingdom Metazoa; phylum Arthropoda; class Insecta; order Lepidoptera; family Noctuidae; genus Oligia; species Oligia latruncula. Next base: position 13,549,275 of record OX419683.1, read on the forward strand.
AAAGGCACTTTTGAACGTCAAAAAAAAAACTAAATAGAAATGATTCTAGTCGCCCATTCGAAAAGGTAGATTTCGTATGGAGAAGAATGGGCAAGAAACTCCACCGTTACTCTTCTAAAATATTTTACAAGGTCTTGTATACATAATAAAAATTATATGTGAACACGATGCACCCATAATAAAATTAGTCTACCACAAAAGGTAAAAAGAATTAAAAATTAAGCAATGACAGGTAAATCAAATAAGTGATAGATACATGGTGCTCACATATTTACCAGTTATTTAAAAAAAAAATGCAAAAGTAGTTGAACTTTAACAAGTGTGTGAGCCATTTATACATTTTTGATAAATGCTTATAAATAAAGAAAAAACGACTGTACCTTATTCAATTTTCTGTTGGAAACTAGTCTGAATATCTCCGGACTTCTACATCATTTCCACGTAGGTACTGCTTATACCAAAATAGTATCCAATAATTGCTTAAACAAAATCAATTTAAAAATTTAAAAAAATTGGGTACTTTGATTTTTTAATAAATAAAATAAAAGCATATTTCATTGCGCTGGCGATGCGCGCTCGCCCTGGCCGGAGGCCTTAATTTATTGAAGCATCCACAATTCCACAGGCAAACCCGGTTAAGCAAACGACAACCTCTTCGGAAGAACTGAGAGATGCCACTTAAAAAAAAAAAAAATGCGCTCTTATCGAGCATTTAATTCATGTATAGTGTCGTATGTGTGTCATAGATATGTGTTGATTATGGTATCAGAATCATTGGGTTAGTAAAGTTGGTCAATCTCGAATAATGTGAATACAATATTCATGAATCATACGGACAAAAGCTGAAGATCTCGATTTATGCCCCGTGCATGATAACTGACAGTCAAGTCGGCATAAACTTCGCACCACTCACAGACTAACAACTAAGCTGTGAAATCCTCTCAATTTCCTGACTATTTTGATTAAATACCACGCTCAGGTAGTTTAACAATTCCACTAAATTAACTTGACAAATCAAATAGCTGAGTGAGTGAGCTAGCCAGACCCCGACTATTCACTAAACAAATAATTTAAATTCACCTGAAGCTTAATTAATATAACAAAGCGTTCGGTCCTCAACACCGCATTTCGTCCATAGGAAGTTTTAGGAACTCAGCTTGAACATTCTGCAATTAAATACCAATTTTGGTGAAATTGAACTGAGCATGTTTCCAATCAGTACATTGCGAAATATTTCAGTTATGAATCTCGATTTGGATATGAACAACTTCATCAATATCTATCTGCATACCCTTTTCCCAAGTATGATCCGCTTCCAGAGAGCATTGATACAAACAAATTCTTCGTCAAAGTGCATTTGGTTTATTTATGTAGTTGATATCGTAAACAAAGTATTTAATATATATTATGATGGTATTGATGCATCTTTCATCTGGTATTTAAGCTATAGACGTGAGAGTATTATCGCGAAACCACTTTAGATTGCATTCCAAACAGACCGGATTTGAATTGAACCTTGAACGTCACATATGACTGAATCCAATGAATCAATGGGATCGGATGCCTTTTGAGAGCATCTAAACCTTAGCCTTAAATTTTGTTAAAAAATATAAGGTTATTGACAGTTTATGGGCGCTACTGATTTTTTTTTAACGTTACGAACGTTACTTCAATTTTTATTTAATTACAAGCTAACAGACTTAAAACAAAAATAGTAATATGTACAAGTTTATAAAAAAGGGGATGGAATCATAGGGCATCAAAAATATTGTCCGCATCAACAAGAAAATTGCGCAAGAGGCTAGCAGTATTGCCACATTGTAAGGCAATGCCAAAATCAAAAGTCAATTACCAAAAGTAGGTTGAGAATCAGCACTTTTTGGATATACCCCCAAAACGCTGTAACTAGGAAGAAGAAGTGGCCCAACAAACTCCCCAGCAGCACATCTGTTCAGTTAGAGAAACTTAATTTTATTTAATAGTATGCAAAATAATGTAGGTACATTACGCAACACAAAACATTAAGACATACATACATAATATATATTCTAAGCTAACAGACTTATCATAATAATATACATATGTAAATAAAACAGAACAAAGGTAAAGAATCATAGAGCACCAAAAAAATTGGTCCGCATCGCTGTCAGAGGGAAAAGTGCCAAAAGGCTGGCAGCAATGCCACGTTGTATGGCGATACTGATTCTTTGGCCAAAAAATAGGCCAGCCCTCTGGTCACGTGAAGAGTAATACGAATAATTAGTTCGTTTTTCCGAATTTCACCCGACTTTAACATTTTAACAGCCCTGTATTAACTCTTACCAATACATCACCACCATCATACTCGGAACGAGATACCTCATAGAAACGCGCCAGGGATCTATGCAGTCCACGGATATCAGTCATTCATCAATAGGTACATAGGTACGCTCAAAATGTAACAGGAGGAGTATCGGATCTGCGAACACACACATATGTCGCTGTCCCGGAATATTACCTACTCAAGCAGTTTTGACAAATATGAGCTGGTTGTCGATTCATCTTATTGACGCTGATGGGTTTTACCCAGGAACCCAATGTTGGAATTGGGTGCGAAACCGTTGTGCAGTATCTTTGGCTAGCCTTAGCAGAGAATATAGACACCTTGCCTTGTTTACGTTCAATACTGTTTGTTATCTATAGACAAACCAAAACACGACACAGTTGGCGCAGTGGTTAAGCGATTGACTGCTGCGCTTTTTTTCGATTCCCGCACGGAACAAATATTTGTATGACCTACAAGTAGTTGTTCCGGGTCTGGCTGTTTGTGTATGTGAGTTTAAATGTTTGTAAACGCACCCACAACACAGGAGAAATTCCTAGAGTGGGGCAACGTTTTTTAAAAAAAGAAAAGAAAAGAAAGAAAGACTTAAAAAAACCTTCTAATATTTTACAGTGACATCGTATACGGCGTGTTTGGCAGTTTACTGAAAGAGCCGAAACAAAAAGAGCCCGTCAAACAATTTGACAGATTGACAGATATTTAAAGCATGACTGTAGTAAGTAATACGAAGATTACTTCTTACTTTATTTATATGACTTATGACTACTATTCAGGGTGAAATTTTAATCACCGTGTTCCTCTTATAATTTAATTTTATTCATAATGATGACTACAATAAGAGGAAAATTGTGATTAAAATTTCACCCTGTATTTAAAAAATACTCTATTATACTTAAAAAGTAAAAATCTTTGATTTTTTTGCTTTGCTTTTGGGGAGACTCGAGTACTCCGCCATTTAGAAAAAACAATCAAATAGTAAGCCCGATAAAAGGATTAACATTATATTTATTTCATTAGATACCGTAAACTGGGGTTACTTTGAATAGCAACCCTGACTTTAATCGAAACTTCCATTTCATATAAAATCGCGAATTGCGTAAAATGAAACGCAATTTGTTAGTTTTTTTTTTCTAGTTTAGCAAAATTGAAGAATTGTTAAACTGTTGTTGTTGTTGTTGTTTCTTGAGGACACGCTGGGAATTCACCAACGATTTTAATTGAAATATAATTAATATATTTATACCATAATTGTGCTGCAAAATTTCATGTGTACTTAATCATTGTGATGGTATAATGAAATTTCTAGATAAACTTCATTATGTGGCCTATTATCGAATAACCAATACAATGATTATTGTTTTTCTAACGTCAAAATTAATGCAATAACTTGAGTTTGTTTAATGCGGGGTGTCATTGATAGGGTATATGGTGTGAGATTGATCGGATGATGCCGCGAATATATGAAAAGAAACTTGGGTCCCGTGAATACGAAAATTATTCACAACCGCGAATAGAAGAAGCGCTTAGTCAAATAGTGGACGGAAGTTTAAGCATTCTTTTTTAGTTTTAATTTAACTTTTATTAGATCAAAGTTACCCCATACGACAAAAATGACAATAATTATTTATCCCGTTGGCAGATTTTGATTTTTAAAATTGTATTGGCATTATAATAGGGGTAACTTTGTAATTACGCAATAAAACCCCCTATTTTATTGCGTAATTCCAAACTTATCAAAGTAACCCCATTCTACGTATAACTTTGATCAGAAAGTTTTTTTTTTCTCAATATCAAGCCATATTTTTTCATGTATTGTTACAGAAATCGCGAGTTTAAACAAAACCGATTACTAGACCGATTACATATTTTTTTTTAAACCAGAGATTTAAAAGATATGGATCTTGAAAGTTCAATATTGATCAAAGCAACCCCGGTTTACGGTAATCAGATATAAAACAAGTACAAACCGTGTCAGTAGATACAACAATATTGTAATTATCATCTTTATGACAATGGCGGCACTTCAGAACGTAGTAACGTCCGAGTCGCTGTCCACGCAAGTGCAGTGTGATTAATTAGATGCAAGACCATAATAGGTAAAAGTTTACCATAAAACAATATTTTATTTTAGTATGTGAACTAGCAAATTCGACTTTCCAACCTTATAACAAATGCTACCAAATAACTCACACAACGTGTTGAATAAACTTGAAAACACATGACTTATGTCACAGCCGAAGATATATTATTAACATTTTCTGACTCTAGGCCAGTGTCTTGGACGACTATTTTTATACAGTGCCCAGCGAAACAATTGTGTAGATTTCTTTCGCCAATTGGAAAGAGTTGGAGTCTGTGACAGTTATAAATCGTTGTACATAAATATTTCCGAGTGTCGTTCGAGTTGGGCGACAACGTCGGAATAAATCACAGTAAGGAAGCAAAAGACAAAGCTCAATCTGTAGGCAATCGCCATGCAATCGCAGACCGATACCGATAATACCTTCAAAGATTTATGATAATCATTTCCATTCGCTGATGCATTTGTCATTATAAAATCTTTGCTCTATAAGATTAGGTAAGCTACTCTTATTTTTATGATTTAATGTAATATCTCGGCATTTTATTTAATATTATTTTGATTAAACACACTTTGCGGATGCTATGAAAACTATTCCGATAAGGAATTCAAACATAAATCTTATGTTATGCATAAGATTTATGTTTGCGCGATTATTATTATCGCGATTTCTTCGAGCAATAACTACAGATTTCACGAAAATAAGTAAGGTAAAAAATAATTCTTTGTGTTACAGGTAGTTATAATGAAAGGTTATTTGTATCTAAAAACATTCACTGTTTTTAGTTCATTTCAACTGATAATTACACAAACAATAGATACTACAGAAGAAGAAGCAATTATTGATGAAATCAATGACAATCTTGAGAATGCGGCTGATGGAGAACAGTATATCAAGAAAATTGTCAATGTCAAGGGTGAGAAGTTTTTTATTTAGGTTATCCGGAACATAAGAGCATAGTAGAGTGTAATGAAACTTAACTATTGTGTGAAAAATTCATTTTAGAAATCCCTGAAAGACCTGGAATCTTAATGTTCACTGCTCCTTATAAGTTGTGTGAGGGAGAATGCAGCGACAGTGACGGCGGGAACATCGTGCTGCAGTTCCCTCTGTTCATTGGACGGAAAGGCCGGGAGGCTTACGGGCGTGTGTTCAATAGGGACTTCAATGTCTTGCACGCAAATTCTGCTGCGCCGTTTAAGAAGTCTAAAGCCACCACAACAACGACTCCATGTATCGTTTTGAAAGTCGCGGACACCACTACCACCACAACCACAACAACTACAACAACAACTACTACCACAACGACTACAACTGAGGCTCCCACAACCACAACTACCACAACCACGGAGGCCCCTACCACTCAGCCCGCTGTGCAATGTCCTTATTATCCACCTGATATGTGCTTAAAAAAGAAAAAAAAGAAAAAAAGCTGCGACCTCATAATATCTGAAAAAGATACTGCAACACCATTTATAGCGGACACCACAAAAACTGAGGACAATTTCAATAATGTAGATGAAACTGCAAGAGTAACCGATGGTAATGATGTAGCTAATGTGACGGCGCTAAGAATGGAAAACGATGTGTCATCTCTTGAAGACATGGGCTCAGATTACAATTTTTATGACCATGGTTTCCTACGTATTTTATAAGACAACGATTGGTTAGCATAAAGTAGCATTTATTTTGGCCGTAATCATGAACTATAACAGAAAATAAGCCGAAGAATAATTATCGGCAAATAAATGAAAAATATTGTTCTTTCCACTGTGTAAAGTTGTTTACAAAACTGTGTAGCTGTATTAATTCCGAGTGTAATGTTGTTTACACAATTATAATTATTTATGTTTTCAAAGATATTTTTTTTATTTTATTTTTAAATATTTTAATAATATTACTCTCATCAGTACATTCCGATTTAAATGGAATTTAGAAATAATTTGTTTTTATTTTTCTTGGCAGACTATTTGCATCGCTCTCATTCTGGCTACGATGGTTTTGGAATCAAGTCAGTCGGAGATGCCGTGGGACAAATGGTTGTGGTCCATGCCGCAGCAACCGATTATAACCAATATCGATTTCCGTAGGCATGATAACCTACCCGTTAAAGCGCCTTCTTTTGAGTGCGAATGTCCTCCTCATAATGGTAACACTATTTTTATACTCATATACAAACTGTAGAGCTTAATTAGAGTCTACTCCTATTTCCTATTAGCATAAGTATAATCAGCTATATTACCTTCCCAGTGTTGCGACACAGGCCTCCTCGCTGAGAATGGGGGTTGGCCATAACCCACCACGTGAGCCCAGGTCCAATTAATTATGTTTAAAATCAATAATAGTTGGTTTAGCCAAATTGGCAAAATATTGGGTGTACCTGTACGTATGTAACCTTGAATGATATGTGTGAGTCAATTGTGAAGATCTTCGCAGAAGATCTTTGGGGATGATCATTGAAACAAATAATGTACATAGATTTCTTTCTTTTCTTTTAGTCCAAAGATTGAATTTAAAGATGTGAAATAATTGTATCAAAATCTTTTTTCAGAATGCGTTGTTGAATTCAAAGTCAACAAAGATATGGCAGACTTCCTCAATATGCGAGGACTTATAAAAAAAGAAGATCTTAAGAACGTTCGCGAAGATTTGATAAAATTAGAAAATTCTAGCGGTGTATATGAAGGGTACCAAGCCGTAGGACAAGCAATCAGGAATAGACGAAGTAACTTGAATTACGAAGAACAATGTTGCTGTCCTCCCAAAAACGTGTACATGCCTTCATTTATAACCGACCGTAAATTCGACGAAATAGTTGATAAATTTAAACAAGAAGAAACTAATTGAAATAATTACATTTGAGTTAAGACCACACCGAGTGGAACTGCACTGCAGTGCAGCGATATACGGCAGTAGGTACTAATCAGCGAAATTAATTGCTAAGCAGGTTGGCACACTACACCAATTTGCCATGATATAGCTGTTTCATACAACTGTCATGGAATTACAGTATTGATTTGAATATAAGGACAATTTAAGTTGGTAGTCAATTTCCTTAACACGCATGTCTCACCAAAACACGCAAGACGAAAATGAAAGCGCTGCAGTGTGTAACATACCTATAAGATTTCCTATAAACAATACTGCATCGCTTTGCTGCAGCGCAGTTCCAGACCGTGCGGCCTTACCTTTACACTCAAATAAATGTTCAGTTATTGCATTTAGTTTTATTGTTTTTCGTAAATAAAATGTAGATTGGTTTGTATTTCTCACGACTTAAAAGTAAAGCCTATTCAGTTATAACCATGCTTGCGGTTATTATATTGATGGGGTTTTCGTTTATCCACTATTCGACCACTGAAGATACAGAGCCATTTCTTACATTGGGTGACATAGTTCTGGACAATAAAGTACAGGGTATGTACTGTATTTTTAATATATTTAATTTATTTCAGAGCATCGGGAGTAGTTCTATACCATTTGGTTTGATAGCTTGTGGCTACTGCTACAAGGAAAACTGTTAGGTACAAAAATAAAAATCTCCCCGAAAAACTCCTTTCTACATGCTGCCTTGAAACTTAATTTGGAGTTTTTTTTTTCTATGTATTTTAATTGAACTGATTTTCGCCAAGTTTTTAGTATAACAACTGGAGTAGCCCGTCTTGTACGATCTACTGCTCTAAACGTTTGAACTGCGAAAACCACACATCACACTCATGATAAATGTTTCAATCTCGCTGTTTGTGAATTCATCCGTATATATGTATATAAGAAAAGAACAAATTTTTCTTCGTGAAGCACTAAAAAGACGGTGCGTATTTTTGTTTCAGCTGGTTGTCCTAAAGCACCAGTAGTGATACAACCTGTCATAATAAAACTGTTTAGATATCCAAATAAAAAAAAAGGCTCATCAATAAAAGAACAGCTGGAAAAAATGCAAATAGGAGGATTTTTAGGATGAAGACATTGACAAATAAAACCGAGAATTTCCATTTTGTATTTTTATTATTTAAAGAAACGATAATTAAAACATGTGTTTTATAATAAATTCTGCAAAGAATGTATGATGACGTAACTGTGCAGGTGGCAGCACAATAGAAAGTGACGTTGAACAAGTAACAGAAAAAATAAACAGAACAATGCGATAAGTAGGTGCCAATATAGTGCGAATGAAAGAAGTTGGCGTTAATAACCAAACACAAAGAAAAATGTCGGTAAGTCTCTAAAAGAATAGAAGCCTTTCATACGTGACGAACTAAATAACAATAATATATTAAGTTTATAATAATATTAACTATCATTATGAATATCAGTATTCCTGATAACTGGTTTTTTCCATTCACCTAGTCAACTTTCAACCAAAAATATATTTTATTAGTTAGAAAGACAAACGGAATCCATGTCGCAAAGGTATTTTGTAATAGTTTGTTAGTATTAGTAACTATATTCAAAAGTAGTTCTGACTTTCAATTAGTGACTCATGACCAGCATGCCAACACCACTTCTCGTGTAATTAAGAGCTGACAACATTTATAATAAGTTTTAGTATTAATTTTATAATTATTGCGTACATTATAAATACGCTACGCCTACATATTGGCATGAAATTACCGCGAATATGAATTCAGTTCATGAATCCCGCGTATTAGTAATTTCCATCTGATAATGACGAGAAGCAAAATAGTAATATGTAATTACTAAACATTTAATAATCTATTTACATTGGTCTCTGACTGTGTGCTAGCCCGTCATACGTACTCTAATAGCTGTTATCTTTAATCAACCGCTTTACCTACTTGTCTAATTAATATTGTGAACCGAATACTTTTCATTTTACATTTACATGCAGACCATACATTGTGGCTTTAAATTATTGATAGCTGATTAGTGGCGGTAATAAACATTCTTTTCTTATGACCCCTTCATAGAAATATGTATATTTAGGTATCTTATAAAATTCTGAAAATAGTAAGATTTGTTTAGTAACTCTTGGAGATTTCGGTCTTGGGGCTGACTGACGCTAGGGTTGACGTAATTAATCTGATTTTAGAGCAAGATTTTTAAATGCTTAGAGAAATATATTAATTGATATTTTCAGCTAAAATGGATAGTTCAAGTATTAGTGCAGTACGAGATCATAGTACTAACGTCGCCATCCATCACTGGCGTCACCTACATGGACCATTTCGATTTCGAGGAGAGATACAGAGATGCTAATGAGTGTAACCCGCTATATTGGCATCCGCTGCATTTACCCCCCTACTGCGCAGAAGTTTTCGAGAAATTAATACGATCCAGACTAGCAACGAACACTCCTGTTAGAATCAAGACGAAAAGGGAAAAGAAAAAACATCACCGCCCAACACACAGCTACCCTGAAGAAATCTACAATTTTCCTTATCCAATATATCAAATAACTAGCGCAGAATACGAATCATATAGTCCACCCATAAGCCCATATGAAGAAATGATTGAACTTTTGAGAAAAGATATTGCGATAGATCCTAGCTCCCCAACTGTTACAGTGATTCCTAATCTGGGTCCTGTTGCACTGTACAAACAAGGTATATCCAGGAAAAGTGAGAATAGGATAAAAGAAATGGCAGAAGACTATGTGAAGGCTACAAAAAAAATGTACGAACAATATTACGCAGCTTATGGCAAATATCCTTCTGAACCAGAAATATTTATATACGACAGCGCGAAAAATAAAACTAAAACAGAAGAAGATAGAAAGAAAAAAGAAGAAAAAGAAATCAAGAAAGAAAAAAAGAAAAATAAAGTTCACAGAGTGAGGACGAAACACGGAGGTGTAGTCACCATAATAGAGACGAAGAATTTAGAGATGTTGAAAAAAGAAGGACCATTGCTGTAATTGAATTTTTGTCATGTTTATCAAAAGTTGTTTATTTAGTTCCGCTATTATTTAACCCCTTACTAATAATTTTCAAAAAGGATTCAAAAAATAATTTGATTCAAATCCTTGGTAATCCTAAGCAAGCTCCTCATAATCGGAATTCAAAATTGATCTGAAGACGATCGACTCAATTAAACTACATGAGTTGCGATACATTCCAAAACATCTGGTGTGTTGACGACTGCCCTAGGTATCCCTGTATGGTCAACCTCTCTATACCTTCCTGGCCAACAGATGCTGTTATTTGTACCTATTCCATATTTTTTCTAATAAAAAAAACTCATGTGTGTTTGTTCGTATTTTATGCGTTTGCCATAATGTGCATACATACGAGCGGTACGCGTCGACAGCAGCCGTCGACGCGTCGACGGGCACCGACGGTTGCAGTTACCTCTGCCGTTTACGCGTGCCGCTCGTGTACGCACATATACCGTAAATCCGATTGTGATAAAACTTGGTCAATTTATACTTGCGCTTGCGCGAAACTAATTGGCATACCACAATTATTACTTCTGCGGCAGCAAAGCGCCGGGTACTAACTCGATAAGGTGTTACAAGATTATTAAGTTACAATTACGGACACTGTAGGGCACATCAGAAAGTAAATGTTTTACAACGGCAGCCATTCTTATATAGGTACTTCGTGTCGACACGAGAGATAAAGTAAACAAAGGAAAAACAATCATCATCATGTCAGCCGAAAAACGTCCACTGCATAAGCCTCCCCCTCTCCTCTCCCCTCAAGTACCGCAACTTCGACAGGATTTGTGCTTTTCGCATCCAGCGGATTCCTGCGACTTTTCGGCCCCATCGGTCATTTGTTCTACTAGCAATGTGCCCTGCCCACTGCCACTTAAGTTTGGCAATTCTTCGGGCAGCAAAGACAAATTCCAATGTATTTACCTAATTGTTACAGTGATACCGGACTTGGGTCCAGTTGAATTGTACAGAGTGGCTATAGCCAAGAACAGTGAGAATATGCTCAGGTCGATGGCCGATGCCTATATTAGGGCAACTCAGAAGACGTATGATAAATACTATGCAGCCTTTGATAAATACTATCTATCGAAACCATACTTTTATGTTTACGACAGTGCCAAAAACAACACTAAAATTGAAGAAAAACCGGCCAAGTGCGTGTTGGGCCACGCACAGTGTAGGGTTCCGTAGTAACAAGTTATCACAATATAGTACGATTCTGTTGTTCTTTAATCTGAATATAACAGTCTATCAAAAAGAACTCTGTGGTAATAACAAAACTCGACTTTAATTTGGAAAATATATGTTATGGGTGGCCAGAGTAAAACAAAACTTTCAACACATAACGCAACCACGGCGGTCATACCTTGCAAAAAAACTTAACACCGCGATCTACAAAAGGGACGTCACAGCACAAAGCCATCTGTTATCGAATAGCGATACTAAAGCTAAAAAATAAGAGTACGATTGATGCCAAGTTATTATTTCAATTCACAAAATTGTAATTCCAAAATTAAACAAAGTTCGTTTGTGACTAGAGGTAATCAAATGAAAACGTAACCCGTTGGTACAGCGCCATCTAGCGGCAGTATTGTGAAACTTATGATAATTTATTATAGTTTATTTATTTCATATTTTGTTTTTCAGTGCAAGTCTTTACCCGTTTTATACAAGCAACTACTTCATCTTAGTAAATTTAAAGGATTAATGCTAAGGATTTTGTATAAAATTATCCAACACCCAAGTTCAACGACTATTACTGCTAAACTGATAAAGTTATCGTAACCGCTATAACTTTCATTTAAAGTTCATGAAATGCACTATCGTCGTGAGTTTTTCCAGATTTTTGAAGTCAACAGTTTAGCTTTTAGAGAAGGGGGGACGCCCTACTGGAACAAAAATTTGCACTTTAAAGTTTAATATTTCGTAAATAGAGCATTACATTGAAAAATAATTTTAGCAACCCCCAAAGTCATTTTAGAAGACCTATTCAACGATACCCCACACGATGGGGTAGACGACGAAAAAAATATTCATCCCCACTTCACATGTAGGGGAGCTATAATTTACCACTTTGTCGGCATAATTGATATGTACACACTCCTACAAAATTACAGCTTTCTAGTACTAACGGTCTCTTAGCATAATCTCGGACAGACAGACGGACATGAAGAAACTATAAGGGTTTCTTGTCAGAACTAATGAACCCTAAAAAAAGGATAAAGAAAAGGAAAAAGAAGATTAAAAAAGAAAAAAACAAGAAACACAAAGTTCAAAGAGTGGAGACTAAACGCGGTGGTGTAGTAACTATAATAGAATTGATTACTTATCTTACCTATCATTAAACGTACCTTGTTACTGAGATGATTTCATTCACTACCTTACAAATTACAATTTTACCATCTTAACAAAAAACACTACAAACTGAAAAATAGCTTTAATTTCGGAAGTCGGTGTCTTAGGGATCAGTATTTTAGTTTTTGCCACCGACTTCCGAAATTAAAGTTATTTTTCAGTTTGTAGTGTTTTTTGGAAGTCGGTTGTTTTTTTTGTAAAAAAGTTTTTATTTTTCACTTTTTAGTGGGTCAGTTTGTAATTTATCTAAGTTACAATAGCCTAATGTCAACTCATCACCTTTTACAAAATACTGCTTTTCCCGATGCAGGGACGCTAATTGTTGAGGAGTTCTCCTGGTAAGAACCAGGAGAACTCCTCAACAACCACTCACCATACGCATTGTGACGAGGATAAATCGTTTAGCATCCATATTAAAGTAATCGAATCGCAACCCGTGAAATATTTGTCATTGAGTAGTTCTGATGGCCATCTATGGTCTTCATCATCAGCTCCACTTTACCAAATGATGATTTCCGAGAGCAAATGCTCGAGTTACTTTAAAAAATACCCAAATCGCTATAACTTTGCCTATAAAATTTGAGGGTTTCTCTAGATTTCCATGGGATCCTCTCATCAGATTCCAACTTAATGAAAATGGGACCACCTCGAGAGTATACCCTTTCGAACAAAAAAATAATTTTGAAAATCGGTCCTCAATTGGCGGAGTAATCGCGTAACAAACACATAAAAAAAAAACGTACCGTCGAATTGAGAACCTCCTCCTTTTTTGAAGTCAGTTAAAAAGTATTCGTAGTATTCGTAGCGATAAAACTATTTAAATTGTTATAGCTGACATGCATTTCCTTTTTCAAATTAAGGATTATTATAATAATAAATCCTGTTCTGACCTTCGTTCAATCTGTCAAAATACACAAAGATAAATACATCCGGGTAAAGTATTAGAAGCGTTTGGATTATGTCGGATTCTACCGAATAAAACTATGTGGAGGCCGTTCTCAATTGAGCTACAGGATCTACGATGGGTCGTAAATAAGGAAAAAATGTTCAAATCCTCAGTAGCATAAGTAATGAAAGGAAAGAAAATATTCAAGCTATTCCATTGTTACAGTGAAGCCGAACCAGCATCCTGGTCCTTACCACGCCATAGCACAGAAGACTGAGGACATGGTTAAAGTCATGGCTGACTATTATGTCGCAGAGTCTCGGAGGAGGCATAAGGAATATATCGCAGCCCTCGTAAAATATGAGAATGACAAAAAGAAATATATTAAAAACAATATAAACCCAAGAAATGCAGTCGAAATAATAAATATGAAAAATTGGGCAACTGTGTAAATTGAAGGTTTCTTGCTGTGCTTACCTATACATTATCATCATCATCTGCCCAGCCTTTTCCCAACTATGTTGGGGTCGGCTTCAAGTCTATCCGGATGCAGCTGAATACCAGTATTTTACATTGCTTACCTATACATATTATCAGGATATTTATGCATATTATGTATAATCAAATTCATTAAACGCACCATTTTAGAATTACTAAAGAATTGTTTTATTATGGGCTGATTTTTCCAAAGCCAGATAATTTTATCCGAGGAATAATTTTGAATTTTTGACAGTTCTTCCGTACAAGATCTGTCAGACGTCAATTTTATTATACGAATAAAAAATGTCTGTCGATTGAAAAATCAGCCCTTAACATAATTAACTACAACACTTATGTCACTACTACATCTCAAAAGTCGCAACCGTTTCCACTGGGCTACCTCTGCACGAGTGTATTGAAGGGTATCTAGCCCTATCTCCTCAAGTTCCAAGTTCCCCAAAACTTTTATTATTAACTAAAAGTTGTACGACTCTGTCTTGACCGAAATTATGAATGTCACAGTCGCCGAATCTATGTTTATGAACGTATTGTTTAATGTTATTTGTTATTACTTGGGAGAACCAATAGAGTAAAAAGCGTAATCTTTTAATTGCGATTTACGCTTAATTCATTAAATATTATTACCACTATGCAATACTGATAAGTGATAGATAACAAACGACGTTGTTCTGTACTTAATTACCGAATAGGTGCTCATCAATAGAGTTGTGACTGAGTGCTAATGAGTAGAGTATCAAAACTTGTTATCGCTGAACGTACAAGCTGTGATTGCCAAAGATTGCTTAATATCAAAGTGTGTTTCAAATGCTGTGATTATCATCATATCGAGAAGCACCGTTATTATTTTTCTTTTTTGATTTTACAATAAAAATGTGATTAAAAATCTTCATGATGTGTTTACTTACAATTTTCCTGAGCTAAAGAATTGCTTGCTCACCCTTAATTCTTCCCTTACACTACATTTTTCATTAGAACAACCTGGATATATCTCGAAAACATCTAAAATCACATAGGTAGCACAAATATATATTTTTAACTAGGTACCGTAAAACGGGGTGAATAGGGATGCAGGGGTGAATCGGGCAGAAACTTTAAAAGCGATTTTAACATTGAAATAATTATAGTTTGTTGCCAAAAAGGAGTATAATGTGTTTATTGTGTAATAATCAACGATTAAGTGTCATTTTCGGCAACAAACTGTATTATTTCAACGCTTAAATCCATTTTAAAGTTTTGTCCCAAATCACCCCTGCATCCCTATTCACCCCGTTTGGTGGTACTGATTTTATTTTATTATAACACTTTTGGACACGTCAGTACGAGGATTGGTCAAGTGTGACCTTTACAAATAATTTAATTTTATATTTTGAGGACGCGGACGTTGGGAACGAATGTATGAAAAATTATTATGGGGAACTAGGAACTTGGGGAGATAGCGCATCACCCGTATTGAATCTGTCTTGAACTATGTCGCAGAGAGGAAACATTGGGTGTCTATTGATCCTACTGTCGGAATTCCCAACTAATCTTGCTAGCAAAAAGTTGGACTGATTAACTAAAATATTTGAGCCTTCTATTGTAGCAGAAGTTATCAATAAATCCTATCATAGTCTCTTAGATCTTCTTCTTTCCACTAATTCCCTTTTGCATCATTCATGTCATACGTAGAAAATTTGTAAACAATATTGAATCACCTCTGAGAACACAGGTGCAACTCAAGTTCAGTTTACAAATAAAGAAAATAATCTTTCGAGTATTGTAGTCTAAGATTTCATTGTCTGCATTAAAAAAGATTCATTGTTTCGTTCAAACATGTAAGGTATTTATTCATTCACTGTTTATAAACCCCTTGTTCGGAGTAACTTCAGTCTTTAGCTGTTAGGACGAACAAAATGTTTTACATTAAGTCCATCACAAAACTAAAGGTAAGAATTAGGGCATTTATTATAACAAAAAGCTAATAGAGTAACGGTTTTTTATATCTACACATACCATAACATACACATCACGCCACGCCTGTTCATCCTGAAAGGTTAGCTAGAGGTAACCTGCCTGCCTGTTTGAATTAAATTTACCTTCCTAAATGATCTGAATGTTTTCTATTGATTAAATTAAATTTTATTCGAAAACATCCATCGGTTTCTTACTAAACTTCAACTATATCCAACGACCCTGGTTACTTACCTCCTTTGGTGACCGTACACTTTGCCAGTTATTAGTATACGTGTCATAGAAATGCAAGTTTGATGCCGTGTATAGTATTTTGAAACTACGACTTACTTGTTTTTAGTCTAAGTGCTCATACACACGAGCGACACACGTCGCTCGTGTGTCGTCGACGGTAGAGACAACTGCAGCTATTGACTAGTGTCGACGGCTGCCGTCAACTCTAGTTAGCGGCAGCCGTCGACAACATGCCGCTCGTATTTGAGCACCGTACCTACTCGACTGCGACGGTGGTTTAATTCCGATCCAGTCTGTCCGTTGCTGCCCTCTCCCAGGGACGCGACGATTTTTAAGTTTTTTAAGCCCTGGCTGGAGGCCTTAATTTATTGAGGCATCCACAGGCAAGCCCGGTTAAGCAGACGACAACCTCGTAGGTTGAACTGCAAGATGCCTCTTATAAAAAAAAATGCGACGGCGGGTGGCAACGGGCGAAAGTTTGTGAGTGTGTTTGTATGTTTGTTACTTCTTCACGCACAAATGGCTGGACCAATTTTGGTAAAATTTTGTATGGAGGTAGGGGGTTTTTATCCCGATATTCTTGCGGGATCGTCACTTATGCGGGTAAAACCGCGGGGCGCTGCCAGTAATAAATAAAAGTCATCATCGTTCTGCCCTTTTCCTAATTTACTTGGGGTCGGTGCTACATGTATTTTTCTTCCATCCCTAGAGAGGTATGGAGAGGGAGTGACTACCAAAAGACTTTTCAGTAACTGGTGTCACTTTCAGACTTTCTCATAATATACTCTCTTAGCATTCTCATCTCAGCTGCATTCATGCCTTTTGTGCCCCAAACATTCTGATCCATACAAGACAGCAGGTCTAACCATTTTATTATAAATCTTCTTCTTTATTTATTTATTTATATATACTTTATTGTACACCACAAAAATACATAACATGAAAAAGATACATCAAACACTACAAAATATACAATGGGCGGCCTTATCGCTTTCTGCGATCTCTTCCAGGCAACCTTGGAATGGACAGTGATTTTCCTGGACATAAAATGGGGCTGTCGTTGGTGTAAATATTATGTACACAATACACTAAAATAGATACACAGATATACATATCCAAAATTATAGATACATAAATATATACATACTAAATTATATAAGCAACGAAAATAAAAGAAGACAACAAGATCACAACGACAAGTAGTGTTCCTTCACGAGTCTTTATTATGGGGAATGTGGGAATGTTGACGTAAAATCAGAAATTAATAGATTTTTCATAATTTTTTAATCATGTGTTACACCAAAATACTTCAAGCCTTTATTTTTTACAGTTCCTATTTATAGTACTGTCACTGGAAGGCATAAAATGCTCCATAGACGGTACATTCTCCAAACACCGACCAAACCGTACAAAACCCGGCGAAGACCCATGCGACCCTCTCTACTGGTACCCACAGAATATTCCAGATTACTGCAACTATAAAAAAATGCCTACTCCTCCTACGGACCCTGGGCAAGAAATGCCTATTCCTATCCCAATGCCAATGCCTGAACCTCTACCGATGCTCCCTCCACCGGTGGTGCCTCCGATAATGATGCCCCCTCATGCAGTGCCGCCTGGCCCTTCACCGCCATTCGCAGTTCCACATCCTATAATGCCACTGCCAATACCTTTACCTTTTGGTATTCCCTTGGCTCCCACAAATCCAATGGTTCCAGTAGCTGGCATACCTCTTCCGTTTCCCCCACCTGTTTTTCAGATGCCATTCCCGCCCCAGTACCCACCACCTTACCCGCCCACTTACGGTTCGCCATATCCTCCTGCTTACCCACCTCTTTTCCCTTCACCAAATCCAGGGCCAAATTTGCCACCATATACGTTTCCATATCCTTCTCCGTACCCAATGCCACCTCGTAGCGGAACGGGCATGGTTCCCGGAATTTCAGGCATGGTTAGTCCCGATGGCGGCATTAACATTATGCCATTCTCAGATGCCTACTCCGATATGTTAGAAAACCATAAGCAAAAGATGGTCAGACGACGTCTACAGAAGTTTCTCAGCGATTATGAGAGACCTCCATGGAAAAGCCGGAGAAAAACGAGGCGACAAAATGGGAATGAAGTTTTTTACGAAGAAAAATATAACGAAAATACAGTTGAGTGAAATACAACATAGAATGTACGTGAATGTGATATGAAGAGTAGCAGTGGAGTTAATTTTTTTGTATTTTTGGTATCTAGATAACGATAAATAAACATAATGAATTAAAAAGTTTTTGACTAGATAGCATTTTGAATGCATCATTTATGGTGACCATAATGCTAGCGTATTTCCGAATCAAAGTGATCATGGATTATGCCCCAAATATTGAATTTATTTTGAACAGGTGAACCCATATTACTAACATAATTATGTAGCTACTATAATGTTGGCATGGTATCCTATGCAGGGCGTCGAGTTCGATCTGAGTCCATTTGGGTATGGGTATCAAAACTGGCCTGACCCAACAGTTGAAGGCGTGCACCTTGTTTCCGCCTGAGAGAAGACTATTAAATACTTTTTTCAGGCGGCCAAAGAAGCGCTCCTTTAACGATTGCTACAGGTGAACAAATATTACAAACGTAGCTACTTCTTTGCGAAGACAAAGTAACACTATGTTCTTTTTCCGACCTTCAAGATAACAATATGAATTTTTGATTATAAACTATGATGTAAAGTATTCAAACATATACACTGTAAAACTTGCATAAAACACATATCCAAGAACTCGTCGTAAAAACCGAATATAGGCGCAGCTGCAGCGCAAATATTGCGACACATTCGGAGCACCCTTTATACACACCAATATTTTATAATCCTCGCATTCACCGTATGAGCATAGAACATAGTTCGCGATGGAAACCTTTCAGGATTACAAATACCTATACTTAGTTTGTAGATTTTTAGCTTTACTAAAAAGGGTATTGGGAAAATCTGCAAAATTATTCTGCAATTCCTACGTTGACCTTTTTTGAGTTTATGAAGAGTTGCTAAGAACGTGTGTTGGCCGTGCATACACACGTCCGTCACGACCAAATAAATGGCAGATTTATTTACGTCCTCTGATTCTCACTTAAATCGTTGTATTAATAATTTTATATTCTGCTAATAAGATCATCTGCCTAGCTTTTTCCCAACTATCTTGGGGTCGTCTTCCAGTCTAACCGGATGCAGCTGAATACCAGTATTTTACATGAAGCGACTGCATATCTGACCTTCACAACCCAGTTACTGGGTAAAGGTAACATAATACTCCTTGTTAAGACTAGTTGTCAGACATTCGGGCTTCTGATCATTCGAATGACAATACATTATTTATCCATACTAAATTATAAATTCGATAGTAACTGTGTCTGTCTGTCTGTATGTTACCTTTTCACGCCTAAACCACTGAATTGATTTCGATAAAATTTGGCAGAGAGATAGATTGCATCCCGGGGAAGGACTTAGGATAGTTTTTATCGACATACCTGGCGGGCGAAGCCGCGGCCGGAAGCTAGTTATTATATATATTCTGCTAATATACATAATATTATTACTTACAATGGAACTAACCACCGTCAACATAAAAATTATATATGTCCAGATAGTTAGGTTACTTATTCCACCAATAAAAAAAATTGAAGGCTCTGAGCTTGATTACCTACTTGATAAGCATTCCTTTTGTAGCTGTTACGTTATTGTCATGATTCAGCAAATGATTGACACCCACTGAAGACCTGAACCCGGACATGAGTTACCTTGGGTAACCTGGAAGTCTTTAAACAGACTCCGGACCCTTGTTTTCTGAAGCAAGGAAAACATGGGTCAGGGGTGTTCAGGTAGAGATTCATAGGCGACTCCGCCTTAGAGTGTAAATGTGGTGCTGTTCCACAAACGATGGGACACTTAATATCATGTCCTGCGTGTCCTGTGAGCTGCATGTTACAGGAACTGATGGATGGCGCTGGTGATGGCGCCAAACAAGTAGCCGAATTCTGGGCCGAATACATTTAGATAGTAATCTAAATGTATCGAAACGCTAAGAAGAAGAAACAAATGATTTACAATAATTAAATTGTAACGCCAAATTGTGAAATGAACTTACTTGGAAAACATAGAACTGCAGTGCTATTCTGTAAAAATCTTACCGTGAAAACTTGGGTGAAGCGAAGTAGAAGTGAGTTGTCATTCCACTGTATGCTAGGGATTACCAGTGGCAGTCACCGTACAGAGGAATTTTGCCACTATTGACAGCTCACTTCACCTAAGTTCTCGCGGTGAGATTTTTACAGAATACACCGGCTGGTATTTTCAATGTTAGATAGTAAAAGCTTTTCCCTTAGATACAGTATTTCAATGATTAACGATGTAAAGTCGGCACATTTCTCGGAAGAGGCGGTTTTATTTTAGAATAGTTATACAAATACATGTGGACACGACAACTGTGAACTGCGCGTGAGTGATGTATCGTGCGCGTTGACGGAAGCGCGCCAAAAATGTGTAGCAGTCTCGAAATGTTGTATAATCTAAGAGTAACTACAAAGTTGTCATATCATTTTGCCATTAATTTTAAGTAACATGCGAGAAGGACAGGACCTGTCGTTGCGGCAACGCTTGGGTAGGCCTATTTCCAGCAGTGAGAGTCTTAACAGCTGAAATGATGCTGATGGTGACCAATATGAGAAGGCTTCCTTCCATTCCCTTAATTATAAACGTTCAAAATCTAGTCACAATCTCATCTCAGCGACTATCAAAGTCAGAACTTTTCATAAAAGATTTCATTCGTGAAAAATACGGGAATTGCCACTTTGAATTACCAAGCGGCTATGGCCGTTATTAAATGTAAATTTTAAAAATTATCATATATCTTTGACGGCAACAGCATTCGAGATTTTAACGACGACTTAAAATTCTTCCAATTTTGTCTTCACTTGCACTCCTTTCTTTTTTTTATCGTGGAGAATTGCTCCTGCATTCTGCACTACTACTACCCCTTATAATCTGTTGTCGGGGGGGCGGTTTCTTCTTTCTATTAGAGAGCCAGACTCAATATTTTAATAGAGTAACCAAGGGATCTTGTTTCCCGTTCGTCTGCATAAGATCGACAAATTGGAACCATCTCGATTCGACTTCAAATTAGTGACTTTAAACAAAACGAACGGATTGCAAAAATTCTTCCAAGAAAATGAAAGATTTTTGCAAACCAACCCATTGTCGGTTGACCACTTGAGCCTTGTCATTAAACAGTTTATTTTGCAACTGACATCTTTGAAAGGCAATAAAAAATCTTATAAAGTCAAAATAAAAACTTGATCTGTAGCAATGTAGTCTGATATTTATGATCAAAACGACATAAAGGGAACCATTCCAAAAGAACACCAAAAGTTCTGTGATAAAATTAATGCATGAACATGAAAATTCTCGATATTCATCGCAAAATGGCGTCCATTTGTTGTTGCCTGTAGTAATAATTTTTTGTCCACAATGTTAGTTCAGTTTTCGCAGAACTGTTGTGCCATTCAGGGGTAGATATTAGACAAACAATTTGAAATACCTATGACTCGGTATCTGATGTGAGCACTCGTGTCGCATTCCTATATTAGTGTATAGTCTATGGTGTCGCATACGGATTTCTAGAGGAATGGCATCATCGCTTTATTATTAAACCTTTGCCAGGCCCTTTTGATTTTTCTGATATTTTGTATATTGATTAAACTATTGTTCGTCTCACAAAAGAGTTTGATTTCCCGTACTTGTTTTGGGTAATATTTTCCCATTTCCAAATGGAGTTTTTCACGAAACTAGGCTTCAAATTCCCAAGGACTTATGATGATGATGACTACTACTAGTGGTAGGTACGAATCCTGCATGGTGGATTAAGGCCCACTCCCTCTCTCAGAGAGGAGGCCTGTGTCCCAGCAGCGGCAACATTATAGGCTGATTATGAAAATGATTATCGATCATTAGTTATTCGCGGGAGATTTTACCAAAACTCGCTCTTACTACGCTTATAATAAAGATCTTTATAAAACAGGGTATAACATCTTGATGACAGGCCGTACTTCTAAATTCGCTGATACATCTAAGACTTGGACAGTGTTTATAGATCATACATAATCCATCCACGGAAGTTTTCGTCGTAAGAACTGCTTTCCATTTTTTTTTCCTTTACTTACCTTTTCATTGTATACCAATCGAATAAAACTAATATAAATATGTATGTGTAGTTTTTCAGGAAACAATATAATAACAATATAATATTCTTAAACATTTATTTCCAATTCGAATTTAGATTTAGTCAACATAGAATATAATTCTAATAACATGGTCTGATTTCATACAATTTTGATTCTAATACTATAAGCGTTGATATTACGATTATACAGATAGTTAAAACTACTCAAACTTTATACTAAGTGGGCGGAATTGAATAATATAACTTAACTATGTGTATATAGTGTAACAATGAAAAGGGCTAGGTATTCTAAGTTTGCTTACAGTGCAAATAATGGTAGCTGTTTGTTTTTTATATAATATAATAATTTTATTTTGATAAAAATCTCTTTTGTAATTACGCGAAATAACCAAATAATAATAAAACAGCCCCGTTAATAATAATGTGATATTTTGACTAAATTAAATATCTCAAATTAATATTTTATCAGAAATAGCTCAAATAATTTTATAATTTAGTGCAATACATAACCTAGTTAAACAATAATATCAATTATTATAATTAATATCCTATTTACTTAATTTACTCTATTTATTGGACGGAATTCCTGAGGGCTCCAGATATATACAGATACCTTACAATCTAAAGACTATCATAATTTTATAATTCTACCTTAAACGTTTAATCGTAAGTAGGTATTCAAAATGTGTAAAAAATGTTGTTGCTATATAAACTAGGGAGTTTTAAAACGTGATACAAAGTTATATCTAGTAATACGGTTGATTGACAAAACTGTTTCGTTGATGTGAAAATGTATTTTGGCCAAAGATTTAAATCGTAAGATTTGCCTACGTCGTTTGTACTACGTCGCGCGAAAAACCGTCCATACTGTGAAGAGTAAGCTCACACAATACTAATGGCGTTTCCATGACCACCAAGTAAAGTCTCTGCGACATTGTGTGCGTCAGAGGTGTCAAAACGAAACAAAAACGCGGCCAACTTTTAACGCGGCAGGGCAAACGAACGAGAAATCTTCGATTTTGGCCTTATTTTTCGGCCGTGTCATTTCTGCATCACTCCAAGTGCCACTAAAATCATTTAAACATACAAAACACAAAGGTGGAAATAAACGTATCGACATAAATCCGCATTTAATTGGATGTTGCTATTTATGAAGAGTTCTCCGTCATCATTAGAGCTCTTGAAAACATGATACGTGGGAATAGCTAAGTACTCAATGTTCTTAAGCATCCAGACTGATGTTATTTGAGCATCTATGCGAAGAGCCGTTTTATTAAGGCTATGAATTGGAATTCATTCTGCAACTTTTTATAATAGAGTGCGCTAATTAATTACGGATTTATGTTCCACCATATTTGGCAGTGGAATTCAAGCTTCGAGTGATAGAACACTGGAAAACCATTGGGTGGCATTGGCTTCATGTTTGGCACTATAAAAGCGAGCGATTATTGCAACACCTTTATCTCACGTCAGGGAATTTTTTAATAGGTTTTTTGGCTTATTAGTCGATTCGCACAAATTTACTCACCCGAAATGGCCGAATCGCCCCTTTTAAATATTTTTTTTTTTATGCGGTCTCGCACGAATTGCCACATTTTGAATTATAAGCAATGAAGTTAAGAAAAAGGTACGCGTTTTATATTATTATTTAACTCTTATCACTTCTATGTCATTTTGACGATACTTTAAAAAAAATATTATTCAAACGTGACGATTAGTAAGAGTGAATTCTTGCGAATCGATTAATAAGTCGGTTTTTTTTTAATCTACAGCTGTCGCGGGAATATGATGACACTTAACTTAAAAGTAATCTATAATAATACTTATTTTAATTAAGTGCATAATGCCACAAGAGTTAATAGGAGTCTTAAGTAGAATTCCAGCTTTTTATCTATTATACTTATATACCAGATACATTAACTCATTAAATAAAACTATTCTTTCTACGTCAGTGATATTCCAAAGAGTGGTTCGAAAATTGCAAGTGTATACTTTTTACATGTAATTTTATAATCACCCTGTACCAACGGGTCGAACTTAAATTAGCTTAACTAAAAACTATTTTTAAATTTAATTTAACCCTTAAATTCATATTGAAAATTGTGCAATTCTCGTCTTAAACGTAGTGGAATGTTAAGTATGGATGAAATAAAAAAAAAGTGACTTATTTACCTTAACATCTTTGCCTCCCTATATTTACTAATACTAAAATGTGATGCAAATCTAAATGATAACTATCTTAAAAGTACCTACAACTAAGTATTCGAATATATAGCAGCTCAGATCTTTTGGAAAATTAACTTAGATAATTTGACGAAAACTTCGGCAATCATATAATATTATTGATTTGAGATTCAAAATGGCGAGTATTAACTAAATATTATTGAGAGCATATAACTTTGCAAACAAAATACCTATTTATATATAAATCAAACTAAGTAATAGGTACGAACTCCGATGGTTTGTAATACTGAGAAGCATTATGTTGCGAGAGATTATTGAGGAAGTGTGCGGGGGCGCATTCAGACGTTCAAAAGTGCCTTTAATGTGCCTATTTGAAATAAATGATTTGACTTTGACTTAGACGAGTCTAGTTCCAAGTAGAGCACCCACGAGCTTAGGAACTTCCTGTTTTCTGGTTAATGTAGTTAGCAAAGACAATTGGCAAAAAAGGTCCAGATCTCCAATACTAACGAGACCTTTGTAACTAAAAGGTATATTAAAAAAGAAGTAACTTTTTAAAAATCACCCAGAAAAAATCTAACAGTAAAAAGTTAGAGTTAAGTAATTTTTTTTGCATAAGTTTACACGGTTCGAGCCGCTGAAGAGTAGGTTGCACTGTGCTATTTTCGACTGAACCTGTTTTATATTGACTTATAATAATAATTAGCCGAAAATGTTCCTATTTCTGGGGGGTAGTATATCGACATGAGTCGTGCAAAGGCGCCTTTAAGTTCGCCCTATGTTCGGAATCGCGCAGCATTCGTTCTGCGTTTCTAAATACGGCTAAGCCGTATTGTAGACGGGCTTGAAAAATATTTTCTTTAAGCTTAGGAAGTTCCTTTCTAGTTCCAGGTGCAATGTTCCCATATGGGGATTTCTCAGTGAACACATAAAATCCAGTAAGCAAGAAGAGTTTTATTTATTATCGTCTCTCTATGCCTAACTTATTTTGTGCATTATTATTTTATAAGGATAATAATGTCCATTATATTGTGACGCTGAATTCAATAAGCGATTATTTTGTTAGTACTCACTTAAGAGTACCTCCTTCATACTATTATTACCATTCCGTTATATTTATTTTAAACTAGATGACCCGACAGACGTTGTCCTGTCAAAATTGTAATGTATAGAAAAAAATTACTTTCAATTTCCCCGAGCTATCCACTTTTGCAAACATTTTAAATAAAAAATAGCCAAATCGGCCCAGCCGTTCTCAAGTGATGCGCTTACCAACGGAAAGTATTTTATTATTATTTATATAGATTATTGTGTTACAAATCCCTCGTAAGTACTTACCTACTTCAACAGGTATAGTATAAGTAATGCTACTTCCGAATCATGAAGACGCCTGGCTTAAAATACATTTCTTTAGTATATAGGTACAAGGTGTTCAATCAAATTATTAAAATACTAATGAGAAACAAGTTGACGCGCCTTCCTAATGTTCTATGGCGGGGTCTTAACTGTATATCTTAATTCAATAGAAAATGAAAAATCCTCATTTAAAGCATAGGGTACGCCTCAACATTATCTGGAGACGATTTATTTATAATTTTAGGCCATAACAGGGTAGGAAGACGAATGATCAGGAGGCCATGAGGTCGCTCCAAGTGTGCAATTTTGTGCAATAATTGTAAAATTAACTCTACCTCACATCAAAACAAATCGTTAAAAAGAACTTAATTTTTTTCTCATCTAAGTTCAAAGAAAATAACTGTGCACTCGTGAAAAAAATACCCCTGAAGAAGTATCGGTTCAAAAATTAATCTATCCGTAGTAATCTATAAAGCTATTTATAAGCCTACTCACATCATCTACCGATAGAGATATAAAACATATTTTGAAATCAATTTACCGAAATACCCTATAAATCTAAGATGGATAAATATTTTTATTAGGTTTATCAAGGAATAAATATTACCCGATTGCTTTTAAATCCTAAAACAGCATAAAAGCAAAGTATGTACAGGAACATGGATAATCAAAACATAGACATAGGTAAGGTACCAGACAAACTATAGGACAGGAAGACGATGGATTAGGAAACCGAATCTCAGGCCTCCGACTGTGCAGTTTGTGCAGACAAATAATAATCACTACTACAAATAATACGCTTCCTTAACTCCGTTTTAACAAAGTGGGACCCAAAATCAAACGTTAACTGTGTTCTGGTGAAAATGACTTAGATGACGAACAATAAGTAATCCTAATTTAACTATATTAACAAAAAGCTCAAATCCTATTAATAAGTTCACTAACACACTTCATGAACTACCTGCAGTGCGATTCTGTAGCCATCTCACCGTGAAAACTTAGGTGAAGTGAGCGTAGAGTGAGCTGTCAATAGTATAAATTCCTAGCAAAAACAAACTCACTTCACCTAAGTTTTCACGGTGAGATTTTTACAGAATCGACCGGCTGTTCATGAAGTGTTAACTGGAAAATTATTTAATTTAACTACTCTACAAAACTTTAACAGACTGATGAGATAATTTCAGCAAATAGATCTGGAAAACAAACCTAAGTAGACATAATTATAAAGTAATAAGATCTAACAAACAACGAGTAAATCCTATACGAGGAGAGTCGGTAAGATAAAATAGGTAAGGTTCCCAAAAAAATTGAAAATAATTTAATAATTTTATTTCAAATATAAAACTCATAATAATACGGGAAACGCTACCGAATTGGCCCCAACGTCTTCACAAACAAACAGTAAACAAAATTAATACGCACTTGGCACCGGGCATGCGGATATCGTTATCAACAAAAATTAAGCATAATATTGATATATCATCAAAAAAATTTAAAGATTAATTTCGAATATACCAACTTCTTAACCCCCTAAAATAGTTTACACGATTTTTTTAGACCTTACGTACACGATTCTGCTATCCTTGGTGGTCAATATGAAACTGACTACAAACAAACCTCAAAAGTGGAAGACTGCCGGTGATTACGAGGCCACTATCTTGGGCCTCTTTGTTTTCATTGCGAAGCTAATAAAGACAAACTGGAAGATGAAGACACTGTTGCATCAACTACTAGGAAGCAGGAGCTGAATCCTAGTAGTTGGTACAAAAGGAAAACTAAAAAATCTAACAAAAACCAAGTTTACGCAATAATATCTCAGTATTTTAAAATTTTGCAACCCAAATATGAAATGGTTGGATGGGTCCACAAAAAGTTAGAAGATATTTGATTCCTCACTGATCGTGAAGCCAGACGTAGGTATACTAATGATAGTCACTAACGCTACCTACCCTGATCTTCGAAAGAAATCATTATGTCCCATCCATTCATCCATCCCACTTATTACGACAGAAAACAGGGAGTAATAAGAAAAGCTAAGCTGGATGCCTTAAAGAGGGTCCACTAGTGTGGAACCATTTAATGCAGGATAAAGGTGCTAGATCCTGCTGTTAGCATAAACAGTATTTCTTTAGCCTATAATGTTCCCATAGCTGGGAAGGCCTCCTCTCTTCGAGAAGGAGTGGGCTATAATCTACCACGCGGATCCAGTGCGGGTTGGTAGATGTTACATGTCTTCGAATTGTTGGGTCTAGGACATGCCGGTTTCCTCACGGTGTTTTACTTCACCGTTTTGGGAGCAGTGGTGATGAAATTATTTACACAAAGAAAAATGCCTGCCTGGGTTTTATCTCACAACCTACAACTCGTTAGTCGAGGCTGTTACCACTGGGCCACCACTGCTCTAGTATATGTAATTCAAATTAAGTGATCGACAACATAGAAAACGACAACATGACATGATCTACACCCTAATTGCGTAACACACTATTACTCTCAATTTCCTCCATGTACGAGAAGTGTTTCTGTTCAACAACGTAAACAACGCAATGAATGTTGTTGAACTGTCAAAATGAAACCCAAGCTACTGATAGTGTGTTATGCAATTACCCTACTGGCTGATTTGGTGTTGACGATGTGGTAAAGATTTAATTAAGTAGTTGGGAAGACGGTGATTTCGAAGCCACAACTTTCGGCCTCATGTTGTTCATATTGCAAAGCAAATAAAAAGAAACTTGAAGGTAACCGACAATCAATCTGCCTAGCCTTTGCCCAACTATGTTGGAGTCAGCTTCCAGTCTAACCGGATGCAGCTGAATACTGCGACTGCTTATCTGACTTCCACAACCAGTTACTGGGTAACATGATATCCCTTGGTATAAGGTAAGACTGGTTGTTACACTTTTGGGCTTCTGACTACGCGTCACGACTGTCAAAGATCTACGAATGACAGCCAGAACCAACGGCTTAACGTGCTTTCCGAGGCACGGTAATGGATAGTCACCCATCCACAAACCGACCGTGGCAAGCGGAGCTTAACCTTCGATTGACCCGTGAGGCTGTTATTACTTAGCCACGAACCCCTCGAAGGTAACCGAACAATCTAAAAAAAACCAAATTCAAGCAGTAGACTGCTTGAAATGCTGCTTGAATTGAAAATAATAAACCAATGTGTTGAGCTGGTTAGTATTAAATTTGATTTCTCACAGATCGTAAAGTCAGACATAGGTATTGTTATGTTAGCCTCTAGGGGTGACCTACCCTGATCTTTGAAAGAAATTATTGTGTCCCCTCAACACTTGAATGCGGCGGAATAATATTAAGACGTTATGGAAATTAATATCAACTAATGTTGATATTGTTATTATGTTGATAATAAACAGCACGAGCTCGAACACGCACGGCACGCGTCAAATACAAGTTACGTTCTTCAACGACAAGAGATGATGATGATTCTGACCTGACTTATGAATCAAGACAGGAAGACGATGATGTCGAGGCCACTATCTTGGGCCCCTTGTTGCTTTTATATGAAAGCAAATAAAGACAATACAAGATGAAGACACTGTTACAACAACTGCTAGGAACCAGGAGTTGGATCCTAATTGTTGTTGTACAAAAAGTATTATTTTTATATTCTTAAAAAGTCTAGGTGTGCTTTAGAAACCTAAAACTCAAGAGCTAAACTACGAACACGGTGGATTTGGGGGCCACGAAGGAAACACCTACTTTGCCAATATGTTCAGCTAATATCAGTAAACAATTAAACTTACAAACACAACTACAGGGTAGGAAGACGATGGATCAGGAGGCCCTGGGGTCGCTCCGACTGTGCAATTTTGTGCAAATGTAAAATAAAGTCCACTTCCCTTCACTATCAAATGAAATCGGAATAAAAATGAAATAACCGTGCACTCGTGAGAATGATACCGATGATGATGTATTGTCAATGAAGCTAAACTTAACCCTACTAAATTTTTTTTAGTTTATTTTTTTATTTTTTTTTAATTAATTTTTTTTGCTCATGTAGGTACCATACTAATATAATTCCAATGCACGAAACAATAACTTAACTAGACTAGAAATCTATTCATATGCTCCACTGACGCATGTCAAACGATAAGGATTTTAAAGTGAACTTATTTTTTATTACTAGATACTAAAGATAGAAAAGCAGAACCAAAGAAACATAGACCAAAATATGTTTTATGTGACGATTTGAAAAGTACAGTCTTGAAGAAACTCAATAAAAACAAAAACCTCGTATTTTGATATCTGTTAAATGTTTAAAAAGTTTGATTTTCATCGAAATAGCAAAAAGAACCAAGGTACAAGATGACTAAAATGCTAGTCTACTTAATCTCAAGACTTATTATCTTATTTAAAAGCAATCGACAAAGCTTATTATTGTATGATTAGATTTTATTATTTCATATGAAACTTAAGATTTCGGAAGACGATGGCTTAGCTTATTTCGGCTGTGGATGATATATGTGCAATCACTTAAAAGAAACTACTATATAAAAATAACTATTTAATAACTGTGTTCTCGTGAAAATTTAATCAACGATGAAATATCAACGGAACTTTCCTTACGAACTATTTTCATGCAATGTTAGTCAGAGAAGGCAAGCCCTGAAACGAGTAAAAGCGTAACTAATCAATCTGCCTAGTTTCCCTATGTTTGGGTTGGTCTCCAGTCTAACCGGATATTTTACACGAAGTGACTGCCTATCTGACCGTGGAGGTCAGATAGGCTAGTAACTAGGTAACACGATACCCCTTGGCAAGGCTGTTGTCAGACTTTTGGCCTTCTGACTAACCGTAACGACTGTCAAAGATCTACGAATGACAGCCGGGACCAACGGCTTAACGTGCTTTTCGAGCCACGGATGGAGATCCCATATCTACTGGATGGCCAGGTCACCAGTCCACGAATCGACCGCGGGAAGTGTACCTTCGGCCGACCTGCGCGGCATAACTAATGACTTTAATAAATTAAGGTGGGTTAGGGGGCAACTCGTCCATTTCGAAACTAGGACCAAGGTCCAATTCCACCTTTTATAATTTGGTTAGGGGGTAACTCGTCCCATTTCGAAATACTCCAAGAACATCAAAAGTCACTATATCCTGAAGCAAAATACCTATTGTGTTTTACTTAAAAACTGTCGAAGGGCCTGTTTTTTTTTTTCTTGCATCTAATAGCCTAGTGGCTCTGTGGGTAAAAATCTTGTACTAGGTACCTACGCACGGCTATACATTTCCAGTATAAGCTGACTTCTCATTGTACGAAAAGCTAATGCGAGGTCAGTTAAAACTGGAAATGTATAGATACCGAAACAATAAATTCAGGAACAGTATTTTCTAGGAAAACAAAACTGTGTTAATATTTTTGCAGCTAAATACCCAATACTGACTAACATTACATACCAACTATAAGTTTACAGTGCTCACTATCTTACAGTATAATACACCTATTTCGACAAACAGTGACTTAAAAATAACACTACCTTACCTAGTTATTTTAATTTAAATCTAACCTAAATTATGGACCAGTTCCTCTGATATGTCACTGGAGTATTTGAGAAAAATAAAATTGAAAGTCTAACTCTAAAGGAGATTATCTTAATCGCACCAGGTACCTTCATGAATTTGAAGTAGCAATACAACTATATGAATCGACTAATATTGAAATATCAAGGAATGTATCTATCCTCGAAAATTTACTACTATCGATAAAAACTTGTTATCGGGATTTTGTTGTTTACATCTGGTTTAAAATATTTTTTTTAGGGTTCCGTATTCAAAGGGTGCCAACCCTATTACTAAGGCTGCGCTGTCCGTCCGTAACAGGGTCACTTTTGAAACGTAAAGTGGATACTTGATTTTTTTGCAGAATGAGTACAAATATTTGAAATACAAGAAACGTGCTTTTTTTTGCGGTTTCTATTATTAAAGTTGGTATTTTTTTATGTCTAGTTTTGATTATTGTACGTTGGTATGGAACCCTTCGTGTGCGAGTCCGACTCGCACTTGACCGGTTTTTTTTGCTTCATTTAAGTCACTAGTCATTACGTAAATGTCGCTATCAATATTTTCTAATAACAAAGGAACGTCGCAGCCTCGACACGAGAGGAAGTGTTTGCTTATGTACTTAGTTAGATCATTACGAAATGCAAACTAAAATATCAACGTTGTTTATAGAAATATCCTTCTGAAATTCGAAGATAAAAAGCTCAAATATTGTATATTTAACTTGCATATCTATCACAATCTAAATAGTATCCTATACTTATTTAATAGGAGTCTTAAGTATAGGAGATGTTACACAACTTCCTCAGTAAAATCGTTCATGATAAATTTCTACCTAACCAATATTCGCGACATTTCCTTCCGTTCAAAAATCTTTGTTGTTGTAGTACCTACGAACTTGTTCATGTTCTGTCAAGTTGATGAAACATACACTGAACTACTTACATTGATTGGAGGAGCACTCACAAAAGGACAACTCGAGTTTCTCTTGAAACTTATGTTCTTAAGGATAGTTCGTTAAGTTCTCCTAGATACAAATACCTACCTATAAACCGTATATTTCTACCTACGCGTGTCTATGTGGTCACTGTTCTCACTGAATAAGTTTACAGTTCAAAATAAACCTATACCTAGGTACTTATTTTGATAAAAAAATGTAAGTGCTTAAGTATAACTTGCGATGTGAAAACTCAAAACTAAATATAGGTATATATTTCTTAGGCTTATTAAAACTAAACGAAAAGGCACAAAAGGGAATGCTTCTCCAGCGTAAAATTACTTTATCTGAAAACTGTATTGCCTCAAAATCAATAAAAGATTTAACTTAATCATGACGCTCAGTACCCGAATGGAGGCAGACTACTGCCTGCCATTCGGGTAATTAGCGATACTTCAAAAATTTGACTATCGTGTGTGTTCGTAACTTCCTACCTTAAATATTACCAATTAAAATACAATTATTAGATCTACATAATTAACATACGTCTTTTGGTGAGCATATATGCGTCAATAAAATACATTTAAAGCGGACAATAAAAGCAGTACATAAATTCACTTCACAATAACAATTAGGTAGTTATATTATCGAGAGTCGAGTCATTAGAGGTTCCTATTTGAGAGGATCAATATGAGCAATAGTTTATCCGTGAATGTTGATGTATGTTATCGGACATTATTGTATTAATTGATTCACCAAAACAGCGTATAGTTCAAGAGAATATGGATGTAGATATTTTAGAAGTACACACGGGATGTTTGAAGGATAACATTGTTGTAAGTGTAGTTTAGTCGTGAGCCGGCGAGTTGTGTCGAGAGCTTACACTTGGTGCGTCGGCTTCTAGTTGCCAAGCTGCTCCTTGCGGATCTACCACACAGCTGACGACTCTAAACCAGCCACAAGCTCCGTCGGCTAATTATAAAACCAGACATCTCAACAATAAAACTTAACATGCTACCATAAAGTTAATTTACTCTTTAACAAAACGCAAACCATCACCAACAAAAATATAACATACACATTTAACATAACCCATAAATAAAATAAAAAACTACCTCAGCCATGCTGAACATTTATTTAACCCGAGTCGAACTCGAAAATATACATCATAATTATATTTAAATAATATAAGCATTAGGTAGGTTCCCAACTAAATGCTTGCAGTTAACATAATACATGTATAAATATAATATTATAATAAAATACGGAGAATCACCAGACCCTATGAAGTCTTCACAAAACGTAATATTGGTGGATGGGAATGTTTTACAAGTACGGTACCTACTACCAAATGCGTTTCTGTATATGAACTAGAATACCAAATAAAAACCAACCAACCAATCAGAAATGGTATTTTTTTTGTTACCTAGTAGAAAATCGGTTTTGATATAAAAGAAAATCTGTAGCGTAGCTACTTCTTCAATGTATTATTTATCTAAATTATAAGGTGTATTCAGTAAGTTGTAGCGTAGCTACTTTTTCAATATAATTATAATTTGGATAAATAATATACTGAAGAAGTAGCTACGGTACAAGTCCTGCAAGTTTTCGCTATTGAATTAAGTCAATACCTATAACATAGGTAGTTAGTCCCGGTAAACATGTCCACTCCGTGGAATCTATTCATACGCTGTGCGGTATTAATTAGGCTCATTAAAATGTTTCGCTTTGCAACGAGCTCCATTATTCGCTACAAAATGATGTATATTGGTATTCCCGTTCCCAAGCAATGTTTTGAAGGTAAATGTTCATCAATTGAGTCTAGCGGTTACCCGTTTGAATACAAGGTACACTACATAAAATATAATATCTACCTATACATGTGCGAAAATTATTGCTGAACGAATACACGTCTGTGATAGTCATAATTAATTGGGTACTTAATTATCTTATAATTTACGGGTACCCATGTGATGTCTATCAATTTTCTTTGTTTGTTTTTCGTGACAGAAAGACGTAACATAGAAACGGTGCGGTTGCCAAATCACAAGCCGCGCGCTATTAAATCCCATTATTACTCATTAAAAACTGATTTTCTAGTTTGTTTATTTCAATTTGTTCTAAAAGATTTGTGTAGAAAGCAATTTTTTTAGCTATTGTTCAATCTGTAGGGAAAAGGCCCTATTTAATTTAGTGATATGCTAAGAAGGATGGAGTAATTATATCTTCGATTACATACGAGAAGCACCACATGGATGCCCATTATACTTTCTAGGCTTACAGAGTAATGTATAATTGAAATTATTAACTATTGTGAATGTTGTGATGAATTTCATTACGTAACATCATTTTTTTTTTTTGCTTGCATACGCTGTCCCTCTGCTGGGCAAAGGCCTCCCCCAAATCCTTCCAGAAACATAGAATTAAGCGATATAATTAACATCTAATTAAGCGATTAATACTCACCTAACCTACGTTATATACTTACCTACTAAATATAAATTTAATAATCATTTTACTCAAGAATTCGCTACGTATTTACATCGATAAAGCTGCAACAAAAGGGCCTACTTTTCTAATAGTGTTAATTTAATTCTATAACTACATGTTGGTGTTGATCTTACAGTTGCTTATAATAAGTTGTTCCATACCTACACCTATAGGTATAAATACGAGTATACCTAGAATGCAAATGTAATATTCGAAATATTATAAGCATTGCGTTCGAAAAAGTACTTACTTATTTACTTTAATTTATATTGCTAATTTAGTGTCAGATATTCCCGTTACAGCTACTTGTAGAACCTAGGATCCACTCGGAATGGGTTAGTTATATATCGAAAATTTCATGGAACGTGAAAAATCCGTACACCGATAGTTGACGCATGGCGCGTCAACTATCGGTGTGCGGATTTTTCACGTTCCATGAAATTTTGTATTCAGGAACAGCCCTTTTTCCACAAGACAAAACTACGACAGTAATCCGTTTTGGTCGGGATAAACCGGACAGCAAAATTTCGTGAAATCCTTCCATATAACCTGGGCCTCAATTCTGCTATTACAATAGTGTCAGCAGAATGGTCTATCATTGATTTCATATTGTTGATTTTTTGTAATCTACTAATATTAGGAAGTTTTGTAATCTACTAATATAATGGCGTCATTATGACTTTCCAATTGTCAACCACTGACACTCCATTGAAAGAAATGGCATAGAATGGCAATCTCGTACATAATGACAAATGAATGACTTAGGCGGTAATCTGCAAAAATTTTGACAGCTCCTTTGATCAGTGACCTACTATTAGAACGTCATTGTGCAGTCATTGCTTTTAATTCGTTACGAGTATCGTATATGTTCTGTGCCATTGACCGACCAATGATCGACCATTATGAATTTAGCACATTACGAACTTTTAGCAAAATGACAATGGGATCGTGTTGGATCGTCGAATTTATAAAAATAGCAGACTTGGGCCCCTGTTTGCTTATTTTATAAGCCGGAAACATTGTGACGTTGTAAAGTTGGGTGCAGGAAACTGGGTCCTGACGCAATAAACTGTGAAGTTTAACATTCTGACGCGGCAGTACTGACGTTACTGGTGACCTCTATAAACCTGATAGTTTCGCCGCCGAAGCTGACAGCCGGACCTCAGAACTTATGGCTGGTGGCCGGCTGCTCGGGCGGGGTCACGTTCATCCCCATGTTATCGTAAGAGAAGTCCAAAGTTGTATCTTCTGCGGGATGTCGGTTGCTAAGTGCTGTGCTGATGGTTTTCGGTGTGGTGGCACCCTGGCTCTTCTCGGTCTGTGAAGTCCTGGTATCCAGGTCTCTCGCGTTCAGAGGCTGCTGCGGTCGTTTCGCTGGTTCGGGGGGATTCCGTATCTCGAGTTTAAGTTCGTGCTTAGGTTTGGGCATCTCGGCGTGTGGGTTGTGATGGGTCAGGTCGCTTGGGTACTGCTTCACACGGTTCTGGAAATTGGTGAAGATTGGTTCTGGTGATTGGTGGTGGATTGTTGGAATTGGTGGTTGGGTTTTATCAGTGATTATCTAATAAAAGGAATGATTTTATTTTTAAAATTATTTTATCTTACCTATGTGAAATTGCAGGCTCTATAAATTCATTTGGGAAATAAAGAAGTATGAATATTGCACGTATCTATGTCATACGAAAGTACGAGTATGTATGTAGAATTTAAAAAAATGCATTTATGTATTATACGTATGTGTAATGCACGTATGTGTGTCAGTAGAATGTAGGCTCAGGTAAGTGTGTTGCACGCCTGTAAGTATATTGATTTATACCTAAATATGCTAAGTGCACATCTTTCACCTATGTATGTAAAGCTGTTATCAGACGGGTACCTATGTCTATTAAGCTGATATGAATAGGATCACTAAAAGTTAAGGTTTATTTTTGTGTTCAGACGTTTCACTATGCGTGAAAGATTAAAGAGATAAATGAACAAAAAGTGAAGCAATATCAGTTTTACACGTATGGATTGCATGTTTCGTCTCACGTAAATATGTGTGTTACACGTGACGTGTTTGTATCTGTGTTACACGTGACGTGTTTGTATGTGTGTTACACGTGACGTGTTTGTATGTGTGTTACACGTGACGTGTATGTATGTGTGTTTACACATGACGTGTCTGTAGGTACGTATGTGTGTTACACATGATGTGTTTGCATGTCTGCTACACATGATGTGTTTGTATGCTGCACGACTAGTACGTACTATTATTCAGTATTAAAGTAAATTCAACTATAAAAATAATTACCTTCGCCGGCTGAAATTTTTGTTTGATGTATCGCCAAGAGAACTTGCCCCTGCAGACGATGATGAGAACGAGCACCAAGATGGCCAGGGCCACCCCACTGATGATCAGGGCTGTCTGCGCCTGACGCTGCACACCTTCGAAAGCATAACCTTTGTCAACCACCATTCACCAATATGTCTATAATATTAAAATAATCATGTTTAATCATAGATTTACTGGGTAATATAAAGCTGACAGTTGCATCTGCGCAATGCGACTTTATAGCATTCGCAGTAGGGTTACTTCTGTTTAGCAATAATTATCACATTGGCATTTCGCTTTAGAGAAAGTTTCCTCTCGCAGTAGAGGGGTATGATGATTTTATTATTAAACACACATGACAGTCTGAAGTCTTTGCCGCCTTTTCTTGGTCCTCAAGTAATTTATGAGACGATGCTTGCTACCGTTGCTACCATATGTCAAAATACTGATTCAAAATATTAATTCTGAACACTCCATATACAGGATGGCAGGGAAATGGGAGCAAAAACTGTAACCAGTAATCTAATACTCTTGGTAATTAAGCTCATGATTTGAGACCCCCTAGGATATAAATTTTACACCGGCTATCAAAAAAATAAACCAGCTGTTTCATGGAAAACTGCAATACCTACTCGGTCAAAATGTATGGAACGAAATAATTTAACGCAGCATTACATACCTAAAGCCTCTCTATAAAGATGAAAATAAGGTACAAAATAGCAGACAACTAAAGCAAAACAAGGAAACATTTGCACAACTACGCTTTACGTTGTCAATGAAGAATTATTTAGGTACGGCGCGCTAAGGGGACTTAGGAGCGCTACTAGTTGCTCCAGGCATTAGATGTCTGCCTGTACTAGACGTATAATTCATAGGAAAAGTTTAAAGCTTCAGTTACCAGCTGTTCCGTTATGGCATGTGGAATACGCGTTAGCATATAAGGCAGTTTGTTCGCTGTTGCTTTCATTGCATAGCATGCTGGTTGCATTAGCTTAGCTACTATATAGTTTGTTGCTAAAAAGGATGGATGGATGGTGTTTACTGTATTATAATTAACGATTAAATGCCCTTTTCATGTTTCGTCCCGAAAAAAAATCAGCTGTTCCATACATTTTGTCGATATAAATGAACACAAATGTATGGAACAGCTGATTTTTTTTTTTCGCGATTTCAAGTTTGGTCCCATAGAAAAAGTTGATCAAAATGATGAGTACAATGACCCCTTTTCGGGTTTAGTATAACAAAAACTAATGTTGTATATTTAAATGTTTTAGTACACGCTAGCGCAGCTGCTGTAGTTTCATATTCTCAATAGTAGTTGTCATTGCACATTACGAAAAGTTCAGAATAACTCGACTTTTAAAATCAATAATACTTGAAACAAGTTCAGGAGAAGCGCGTTAACTTTATTCAACATTCGCAGTAAACATGTCTACAGTCTAATTAGGGTCTAAAACTTGGATATTCGCAGCACAATTTCCAGAACTTGCAAAAACTTATAATGTCTATGAGCTGCACAACAACACTACTCTACAGAATATCAAAATGGTTATATTGTTCTTTACTTGTATGTACAGACGCCAGCACATCAAGCTACCCGAAACTGTCAAATTTTCCCAATCATGTTTGAACCTTATGCTGTAGCGATAAAGTTGAAAATCTATTAAAGAAATTTGACAGATTGTAGTAGTTTGATGTGCTTGGCGTTGTACATGTATGTATACTCGAAGTATCTATTTGGTCTACAGACAGGTCACTTGCACTACAGTCCGGCCGTCGTCGAGAGAATGTGTTCCTAACACCTGGGGCCCAAGTCTGCTATTTTTATAAATTCGTCATTCCAACACGATCCCATTGTCATTTTGCTAAAAGTACGTAATCTGCTAAATGCATAATGGTCGATAATTGGTCGGTCAATGGCACAGAACATATACGTATATGATACTCGTAACGAATTAAAAGCAATGACTGCACAATGACGTTCTAATGGTAGGTCACTGATCAAAGGAACTGTCAAAATTTTAGCAGATTAACGCCTAAGTCAGTCATTCATTTGTCTTTATGTACGAGATTACCATTCTATGCCATTTCTTTCAATGGAGTGTCATAATGACGCCATTATATTAGTAGATTACCAAACTTGTCAAAATCAAAAATTATGAAATCAATGATAGACCATTCTAACACTATTGTAATAGCAGACTTGAGGCCCTGTTAGTGCGACAGTTCTAGTACCTAATAAAGATCAAATTCGCAAAACACGTACTTATTCGTTTGTATGGAACTGACAGGTGTCAGGACCGCATTTCTCTCTTTGGCCACACTGTAGGTACTTTTAAACAATGTTGTGAGTGTGCTGAGTAGTCGATTCTTTTACATCAATCTCTTGAATACCATATTAAGCTTCTCAAGTTATAACGGACACACGAACTTAAAGGTTGTTTTTGCCTGTATACCGATTAGCTTGTTCGTCTGTATAATAGGACTCGGTCCGTGAGCTCAAGAGAGTCTCAGCTTATTCAATATTAACCCGACGAAGCTCTCAATTGGACAGCGAAAGGACATTCTCATATAAAACGCAAAAACCAATTTAGGTTTAAAAGAAAGATAAAGTTTAGATGTTTTGTGAGAGAAATATTTATTTTTAATATCACTAGGACAATAGTATTATGGATTGATTCTAACTTTGTAAGTGATTCTACTATTCCTTTAAAGGATTTTGATTAAGATTGTATTCTGATAAGTCTTATTGGGTTGTCCTGCGGGGTAATTGTGTAACACTCTAACAGTAGCAAAGGCTTGCATTTTGACAGTTCAACAATATCCATTGCGTTATTTAGGTACGTAGTTGAGCAGAAATATTTTTCGAACATATGAAGCAATGGATTAGCAATATTCTTCAAAATGATTCAGATTGTGATTAATAGTGTGTTACGCAATTATGGTGCTGGGTAATATTAGTATTAAACATGGATAGGTACTCTAAAATGTCAAAAATAAGTTGAAGTTGAATGCTGGTGACACAAAGTGTGGAGCTTAATTAGGTAATTACCCCATATACAAGCTTGTCACACTTTAAACTGATAAAAAAAGGATTAAGGTTTAGCCATTGCTTTTGCCATTAAAAGGCGTCAAACTCATGGATGCTTGTGGATGTAATGAAGTAACTTTCGGCCCTATTCCTGATTGTCATAAATATTATATTCCCAGCGCACTTACGTTTAATTTAATTTACTTTTCTCTGATGCCTATATTTTATTCACGACTTTCTCTTTGTGAAATAAATACTTAGACTTCTTTTAATAGCCTTTAAAAGAACTCTCTCAAACGCACAAAGCATTAAAAAATAAATAATGATAAAAAAATGTTCTCCATCTAAGAGTACGTAAAACGTATTCGCAAAAGCAAAAAGAAAAAGACATGTACAACGAAGTAAACATCGCATAATTATGAATGAGCGTAAAGTTCAGTACAAAGTAAACCTAGAAAAAGGAAAAAAAAAGATAAAAAAATTAGAAAGTTACCGCTCAGATCCCCTGGAGGATGTGTATCTTCGGACCTTCGCATGTACCTCAGGTCGAGGAGGTAGCCTGTAAATAAACAAATATGGGTGTAAACAAGCGATTTCTATAAATAACTTTCTGTAGTAGTGGACCATATATGCAATTAGGTAGCTGTGGGAATAGGATAATTTGGTCACGTTACTAAACTCCATTCAAATAAATTGATACCCTTACTAATAAACGTATTATATCAGATGAATCATAGCGTGAGATGAATAGTTACACACCGATTTCTCTCTTTCAGTCGTCAGTAATTTGACTTTCGACAGAAGAAGACAAAGCGTTGTGTAACTATACAGACGCTACACAACGGTTATTAGTAAGGGGGTATAATAATTGTATGCCATAAGGCCAAACACGATAGATCTCTTTTTAATGAAGGTGGTAGGGATATTGACACTAAACATGTTACCATGGATTCAATACATGATCCTAAAGTCCCTTGCGTAAAAAATTTTCGTCGGTTATTTAGCGTAGCATTCAGCATATTGTGGTCCAGAATCATGAACTGAATTCATGGTAAGCGGTTGGGCGTCGACATCCCTGCCACACTGTTTGAGTTTTTATAATCTGCGTGCTTGTATGTTGCTTTCTTGTTGTTTATTTTTGTTTTCTTGTTGTTTATTCTTGGTGCCACTTAACGGAAGATTTTGATGACGTTTAACACGTCAAAAAAATCTTCTGTAAAGTATTCCATCATGTAACTAAAAAAAGAAAAACATTGGCAAAAAGACTAATGCAATAGAGGTGTCGAAGGATGCTGTTTAAAAACTTTTTTTTAAGAAATTTATTCGTTTCTAGTGATCTGCTGACGCTTTGTCTGAATATTCTCTTTGAACTTTTCAAGGACATTATTTTAGGCTGACGTCTATGAAAGCCGGTGAAGCTTCGAATCTTTCACCTTTTTATAATTTATTTTAGAAGCTATACCTTCCATTGTGATCTCAAGGGTTCCGTACCTCAAAAGGAAAAATACGATCACTTTGTTGTCCGTCCGTCTGTCTGTCCAGATCCTTTATCTCTGGAACGCGTCGAGGTATCGAGTTGAAATTAAACCATATTATACTCAAATCTGCGGTCCCTTGAAGTTGTGAAAAAATCAAACTTCTAAGTTAACGTAAAAAAAGATACGGACGTTTATGCCGCAAAAAACGTATATATATAAAAATTTGGCAAGAAGCAAGGTCATGTAGCACAAGTAAAGGAAAAAATCCGAAAACCGTAAATTTGTAGTTACATAAAAAAAAAATGCCGTGATAAACTATATTCACATACCTACAAATTTGTACGGAACCCTCGGTGCGCGAGTCCGACTCACGCTTGACCGGTTTTTTATTTATATTTATATTGTTTATGTCTTAGTCTTAAGTAACTGGGCAAAATTGCAATATTGTTAGTCAAGTAATTTTATTTTCTTTTTTGTTATTATTCGAAGTATTTTGCCACAATTTCAAAATAATTCACATTGATTAACTGATTCTAAGCTTAATGTACATCTACGTAAGGTCTGAGGTCTCTACTGCCTGAAGAAAACTTGTAGGATCCTTTTCGGAGAATCCACACTCACTCACGAAAACGCGTACCTATTTTATTAAAAAATAATTCTTGCAAATACCTAGGTATTCGTTCTCCCGGTTATCACACTAATATTATAAAGGCGAAAGTTTGTGAGTGTGTGAGTGTGGGGGTGGGGGGGTGTGTGTATATGTGTGTGTTTATATGTTTGTTACTTCTTCACGCTGAAACGGCTGGACCAATTTTGAGAAAATTTTGTATGGAGGTAGCCGACACCTTGGATTAAAATATAGGCTACTTTTTATCCCGATATTCCCACGGGATCGACATTTACGCGGGTAAAACCGCGTGGCGTAGCTAGTAATATCATAAAAATACTTTTATTCACATTAAAACGAGATCTCAGCCATAAAACTCAGTTTCAATGGTTTCATAATAGAAAGGCATTAACGGTACGGTACAGGTTTCTTTGCTATGAGATAAGAAAAAACTAGCCAAGTGCGAGTCGGACTCGCACCCGAAGGGTTCCGTACCACAAGGCAAAAACGCAGAAAGAAACACGTTTGTTGTATGGGAGCCAAATTAAAACAATAACAAAATATTTAATTTATTCTGTTTTTAGTATTTGTTGTTATAGCGGCAACAGAAATAGATACATCATCTGTGAAAATTTCAACTGTCTAGCTATCACAGTTCATGTGATACTGCCTGGTGGCAGACAGACAGACAGACGGACAGTAGAGTCTTAGTAATAGGGTCCCGTGTTTACCCTTTCAAACTCAAACTTTTATTTCAATTAAACCATTAACAGGCACTTTTGAACTGTCAAGAAGTCGGTCAGTCAGAAAATATGAAGCTAGCTTTGGGTACGGAACCCTAAAAATTAGGGCCGGGTATTGTGTTGACACAGGCGGTTCGGGGAAAAAATGTCCCGAGTAAACAAGTAGCAGGTCGAGCTGCGCCGACAGGTGCTTGCCCGGGCCACACACACACACCATTAAACACATACACACACACAAAACACTTCACAAAACTATCAACTATTAAACGCTTAGCGAATATATTGTTTCACAACTCCCAGCTCTGGAGGATAGACCTAACGTACTTATCATAAAATTTAATGTTTTATTTCATCCCAATGTTAAATATTACATAAGTACTTAAATACAGCCATGAAATGAAACATGTTATTTTGTCCTTTTCGAAGTATATAAGCGCAAAGTAAACTGTTCCAAACTAAAAACCGAGCAGAGCAGAGCTGCTTTTGTTTTACACAACACAAGCTCATTCAAAGCCCGCTCATACTTCACATTGTTTACAGAACTTATTGAAAACTCGCATTTAATTGCATCGCGACATATGCTACAAAAACAGATTACACTTGCACAATTTATAAACAAGGAGCCACCTGTATTTGAGTTCACCGACGATACCGCTGCACACAGACAAGCAGTTGTGTTCGTGTGCGTGGCTATACATGTGTGCGTAGCATACCTGTCGAAGTCAACGGAGCATGACTTTTATGGGTATTGTTACACCCCTTACCAATGATCCCACAACTGCAT
The DNA here is from genome assembly GCA_948474745.1 of Oligia latruncula. NCBI lineage: Eukaryota > Metazoa > Arthropoda > Insecta > Lepidoptera > Noctuidae > Oligia > Oligia latruncula. Next base: position 13,593,172 of record OX419683.1, read on the forward strand.
TCTATTCAGCCCGTTATAACTCGTGATGTGCGAGGAATAACGACCCATTTGCAGAGGATTGGATAACTTGGTACTGGCATGCACCTGATACTTTAAAATTGTACAGATGATATAAGCGGAGCGCAAAGAGTTCCGTGAGCTGCGTCTTGTGATAAAAAAACATTGCATGCTTTTTGACTAGATACAAAGTTTATCCCATTGAAAATCTTTTGCTGTAAGGCACAATCCCTTTTCATAATAATGATCGTAATGGAATGACGTAGTTACTATAGCTACCTTCAACAGACTAATGGCAAATACTACCGTCCTTTCATTTAGCTAATAGTACAAGTTGTCTATTTTAACTAGCGAGCATAAATTCTATTATTTTGTAAGGAAAAAGTACTTAATTTTTTTTTTTAATTCTGTTGCAACGAAAATTCAAAAATGTATGCTAGCGGAAAATGTTTACAACTGTGTGTTAATACGGTTTTCTATCTGATATTTTAATTCGTTTGTTTTTAGGGTTCTGCTTCCGTATCTCAAAAGTAATAAAAAACGGAACACTTATACTTCACTTGGTTGTCCATCTGTCCGTCTGTCAGTCTGTCAAGACCCTTTTTCTCAGGTATTCCAAGAGGTGGAAATTAATGTCAAATAAAAAGGTCTACGGTCCCTTGGAGCTCCAAAACATCTTGCTTCTTAATCAACGCAATAATAAAATACGGCCATTTATGCGACATACGTATTTTGATACAACAAATAAATTAAAACCTACAGCGTCCTTCCAGTTGACCTAGAATCATGATGTTGAATGCAAGGTCTCACAGCACCAGTAAAAGAAAAAACCGAAACTCGTTAAGTAATTTGTACCACATAAAAATAAAATTACGATAACAAACTTACAATTTGTGTCTGTAGTTAAAGAATTGACCGTGACGTTTTTGATGTACGTATGGGAGAACTTGCTTTTCAACTACAATGTTAGGAGTCATCCCAACTACGGAAAGGCTGGTTTTTTTATCAAAGAATCCTCTCAATGCTAACAGGAATACATTTACTGGGAGATATTTCCCAATAGTCTGCATTGTAAATCGAGAAGGTAGCAGTTATATTTTCCAATAAAGTTTTTAATGAGTTTTACTTATACAGACGGATAAAAGAAAGCTTGGAATCTTTGTTCCTCGAACGCCAGGATTTATAATGCCTATCTCAAATAGAAGGCTTAATAAAAGTAATCTTACAGACTAGGATTGGAAGTTTTATGGCAAACTGAATAATATAGTGACACGTGTAATGTAATAACGTAATATTCTTGTGAGATGTCAGATAGACACAGACAGACTTGTGCATTTTTAAGACGAAGGAAGGTTCAATATACACAATGGATTTTTTAATATTTCATTAAAACCATTGAAATATTAGCTTTGCAAAAAACTACTAGAACTCTAAGTTGATATCGCCACATTTTTGCATTATGTTGTGATTTCATTATTTCGACTGTCTAGATTTTCGAATTCTATTCCAGCTTTAAGGTACTTTTTCCAAGGATTCTAAAATCGTCATCCTGCGGGGTCATTGCGTAACAAACATAACATGACAATAACATTGATCAAATGAAAAAAGAACCCCGTTGTGATCAAATGGGTATCTTTTTGGCAGTTCACCCACGTTCATTGCGTTAATTATTACCTACGTTGTTGTTGAACATATATTTTTTTTCAAATCTGTGAAGCAATGTCCTTCAAAGCTCTCTGATTGTGATCGAAAATGTGTTACGCATAGGTGTTACCCACTTTCAACTTTAGGGTGCTGGAAATTCGTTTATCATTTTATTTGTTTTTATGTTTTTTTTTTTGTTCAGCCTATACTGTCCCACTGCTGGGCAAAGGCCTCCCCCAAGTCCTTCCAGGAACGCTTTTCCCGCGCCACCTCAAACCAGCCCCCGCGGTACTCGTCATTTTATATAATTATCTGTGTCGAATGCAGATAAAGTTCTTTAGCGACAAATATTTACAGCAACTGTCTAGATCACCAACAGGTATTAACGAGTTCATTATCAGCATCGCGTGTGATACTATCGTAAACAATTTTTACTATGTTACTATGTCAAGATCAGTCTCCTGAACATGGATCGCAGCATCAGTAATACGTGTGCTCACTTAATTCTGTACAACATCTGCACCGTTACCGTGTTGCCATATAAATGTGAAACCGCTCTCATATAAGAGATGCTTGACCTGAAACCTACACATTCTTTACTCAAGTGCAAGCGAGACAAACCACAGCAAAACAGAGACGGCGACAACTGTAGGCGGTTTGCGGTCACGAAACCAGTTGTAAAGTTTATTGTTTAATGATAACAGACTTTATAACTAAGACGACTGAGTGAATAATCGATTGCTCACTCTTTAAGGCTTCTATTATTTTTTGTTCATATTAGTCATCTTTATAGCTCCAAGGATTTCCATCTGATGGAAACGCGGTAGTAGTTTCTGAGAATGTTGGTCGTAGTCCAGATAACACGCGTGTTTGTAGATGTTATACTACGTATTGTATTATTATTTCAGTGTTGTCATACTTAAATTACTGAAGTTAGTTGGCACTGTAGCCAGTAAGACGCTCACTCCTCTCGGTGAGAGGGAGGGGGGCCGTAATCCACCACGCGGGCCCAGTGCGGGTTGGTAGATGTCACATGTCTTCGAAGTTTTGGTTCTAGGACATAGCTCACATGACGACGACGTTGATGTCCTCACGATGTTTTTCTTTACCGTTTTGAGAGCAGTGGTGATGAATGAATTGTACACAAAGTAAAGCGCCTGTCGGGTTTCGAACCCACAACCCACAATCTCCAACTTTTCCATATTTCCCAGCAATCCGCCCGCAAAAAGAGATTTCAATTACAGTACAGTGCCTTCGCAGAAAATCTTGATCAAACGAAATAAAAGCTGCCTCACACGTCATCGATCGCATTTCCAGACATTCAAAAAAATACGTGAGGTTCGTTGGGTTAGCCACGGCCATTAGGCTGATGAAGTCTGTATGACGGATTACCAACACGACATAAAAGGTTTCTATTAATAGGTATATATGCCACGTATCAGTCAGTTTACCTTGCTTTTGGGGTGCATTAATAAAATGTGTTGTCGACACCTCGCCTAATAATTGCAAGAAAAGTCAAGGAACTAGATTGAAAAGCAAATTGACAATCACTTTAAATTGTCCATAAATTCAAATTATTATTTATTATTATGAGCCTGTGTTGTCCCACTGCAGGGCAAAGGCCTCCCTTCCCTCTTTCCACTTTTCTCGGTCTACTGCGATTGTCGGCCAATCCTTTAAGAAGGAGTCCAGCTCATCCCGCCATCTCTTTCTGGGCCTGCCGCGCAGTCGTTTCCTGCCATTGGGGATCCACTGAGTGGTGGCTTTTGCATATTGCTGCTCCGACATGCGACAGATATGGCCAGCCCAGTTCCACTTTAGTCCAGCAGCTGTGCGGCCAGCGTCCGCTATTTGTGTTTTGGAACGAAGTATAGAGTTCTTAATGCGGTCTGTGAGTTTGACACCTAGTATACTTCGTTCCATAGCCCGTTGGCAGACTCCAAGTGCGGACTTTTGACGCTTTGTAAGAGACCATGTTTGCGCTCCGTAGGTGAGGGTGGGAAGAATGCATATGTCCATGAGCTTTCGTTTTAGTGAAAGCGGGAGAGGTCCTTTCATGAGATGTTTCATCGACCAATAGTTCTTCCAGGCGTTTTCTGTGCGGCGAGCGACTTCTTTGTAAATTCAAATCACAACTATTTTTGGTCAGTCGTATCAAATGGCTATTCTGCGCAGCAATCAAGGCCCTTGACTGGAAATACAGCATGCCCTGAACGCCAACGCTACGATTATTTTTTTAAAGATTGGACACATACAGCAGGACACATAAGTGGAAGGAGGGAAGGGAGGTGTTTGCCCTGCAGTAAAACATAATAATAAAAATGGCCGATCCTCGTATACATAATCAGCCTATAATGTTCCCACTGCTGGGACACAGGCCTCCTCTCGGTGAGAGGGAGCGGGCCGTAATCCACCACGCGGGCCCAGTGCGGGTTGGCAGATGCCACATGTCTTCGAATTTTTGGTTCCAGGACATGCCGGTTTCCTCACGATGTTTTCCTTCACCGTTTTGATAGCAGTGGTGATGAAATAATTTGCACAAAGTAAAGCGCCTGACTGGGTTCGAACCTACGACCTACAACTCGTAAGTCGCGGCCGTTACTACTGGGCCACCACTGCTGTCCTCTACTGATCCTCGTATACATAGTTCACTAAAAAAGTGGCAAGCTTACCTTGGCACTCTTTGATGCAGAGTCCAGCATCGTAGTTGTGGCTGGTCTTGTTGCAGACGACGGTGCAGGGCGCGCACCGGTTGGTGTCCGGGGAGCAGTACTCCTCGAGCTGGCAGGTCAGCTGGCCGCATCGGATGCCGTCCAGTGTGAGCTGGGCGGACGCAGCGCCAGCCACCGCCAGCAGGCATGCTAGTCTAGACATGGTTGATCTGTAAAGAGGATGGAATAGAATAGAACGTTGTTTTTTGTTGCTGCAGGTCGTTAACTAATAAAAATAATTAAAAAAGTAACTCTTTAGCATACCAAGAATAACAAAATAATTAAAAAGAATATTATAACTCTTTCAATGATAAGTTCGCCTATAATATGTAGCAGTATCGGATACTGTTGGGAATCGAACCCAACACAGCGCGTTGCACGCGGTCTGCATGCGTAGGCAGCGTGATCAGCGCGTCATCGGCGAGTTGAGACGCGGCGCTGCGGCGACACGGCTCGGCCCGACGACCACTCGCTTCCACGGACTCCACCGCGACGGACGATACTCCTCTCTTAAATAACTTATTGTTTGTCCGGGAAAGTTAAAACTGTAAATATTAGCGGCAGTAAACCATCGCCTAAAAATACAGTCCACTCTTTTATTGCTCCCCGCGCTAACATTGGTCCTTCGAGCCGGATCTCGCCGTCTTATTTACGAGAAAATAACGGTCTCGGAAGATAATCTTCAAACTCGAAGCTCTTCGGTTGCGGTCTTCAGCGGCTACAGTTCCTGCAGGAGTCATCAAGGTCCTGTTCAAGAAACATCACGTAGCACCCGCACACGCCTAGAGGAAGAAGTCATCCAGAGGTCGGACGGCGCGGACTTCGGACCCGTCGAATGTTCGAGTCACCAACGGACAAAGAAGGACGAAAACTTGCAGATCATCGTTTATCCTGTGGATGGTTTAGACATTCTGTGAGTTCGTTCCAATTTATCCCATTATTAATCCTTTCTTTGTCTTATTTCATATGTTTAAACAGCTATATTCGAGTGAGTGCTTTCATTTATCTTCAATTTAAGTCGTTTAGTGACAATCATTCTTATTCATAGCCTTACATTTCTCTAAAATCACTCTTCTGCTTACCTATAAAGCTAAAATATAACGGTATAATATTAAACATCTGTTTACGCAATTCCTTCGCTTCTTATCTATAACAGCTGATCGCTCGGCGACGTACTTGTTACCCTAGCATCAGCTGTTCTTTTGTTCGCACCGTCGACTCATTTATAACTCATTAGCTATAGTTACATTTCTTATTACTTTTAAAAAACTGGTTTGTTATCTCATTAGTTTATTTGCAAGTTTGCTACTGGTGTATTTGTCGCTATGGCTGACGAGAAGGTTGAAAAACTCATTAAGAAACGCAGCTGTATGAAATCAAAGCTCACAATTTTTAGCAACTACCTTCACATGCTTAAAAGTTGCACCGAACTTAGCAGCTTACAACTTTTAGATTTAGAGACCAGATTTAATAAATTTGATAGCTTATATGTGGATTTCGACAAATTACAGTGCGACATCGAGGTGTTGCTGGATAACCCCGATGACGAGAGCGAGGAGCGTGAGCAGTTTGAGAACCAGTATTATAAGCTGGTGGCGACGGCGCGGAGTCTGCTCGGTGCTCGTCCCCCCCAGTCTTGCAGTCTTCGAGATGGTTCCATAACGGGTATCGAGGATGTACAGGCAGGTGGCTTTAAATATAGTTGTGTAAGGTTGCCAAAAATTAATTTACCTGTTTTCCACGGTCACTATCAACACTGGCTAGAATTTAGAGACACTTACATTTCACTTATTCATTCACGGTCGGACATTGACAACATTAATAAGTTGCACTACCTTCGTGCTTCTCTTAAAGATAGTGCATTACTAGTAATTGATAATTTAGATTTTAGAGCTCAGAATTATGAGTCCGCTTGGAATTTATTGTGTAGTAGGTACGACAACAAAAGATTGCTCGTAAATAATCATGTTCATGCATTGTTTAACGTTGAATGTATCCAATGTGAATCTTGTTCTTCTATTCGCAATCTTATCGACGTCACGAATAAAAACCTTCGTGCATTAAAAACTTTAGGTCAATCAACTGAATATTGGGATACCCTCGTAATTCATATGATGGCAGAAAAACTTGACAGTGTTACACGTAGGGTATGGGAAGAACATAGAAACACGCTTATTGATCCACCTTCGTTAGACATTTTTATTAAATTTCTTAGCAACAGAGCTGACTTATTAGAAACTGTACAAGAACACAAAAGAAACTTAACAGAATCAGACACTTGCAAACAAGATTCTAACCTACTTACAATGACAAAATCTAATGAAAATAAAAATGACAGTAACAAAACAAATAAAAAATCCAATAATTACAATAATAAAACTTTCAAATGTCCTCTGTGCAATCAGCAACACTACTTATTTAATTGTGAAGCATTTAGAGCCCTGTCTATTGAAGATCGTCTTCAAAAGGCCAAAGAAGCAAAGGTCTGTCTTAATTGTCTTCGACCAGGGCACGTAGAATCTAGGTGCAATCTTGTTCCTTGCAAACATTGCAAGAAAAAGCACAGTACTCTGCTTCATTTACACGAGCACACTTCTTCTACTCTTGAGCCAGTTATCCCCGTCAGTAACTTTGCCGGTACAACTAGCGTTCAGCAGTTTACTACTCCTGCGAATGTCTTGCTTTCCACAGCGCTCGTGAGGGTGGTTGACAGCAAGGGCGACGTGCACACTGCCCGAGTACTGCTCGACAACGGTAGTACGGGTAACTTAGTTACTGAGTCATTTTGCGGTAAGCTGGGTTTGTCGCGACGTAGTGCGAGCGCCACCGTGACTGGTATAAATGGTAATACTTCTCGTAGTACACAGTCTTGCAGTCTTACTATTATGTCCATCCACAATGACGACTATAAACGTACTGTACACTGTCATATTTTACCACAAATTACCAAAGCATTACCCTCAACAAATATAAATATTGATAACATTCCTCTTCCATTGGGAATAAGTCTAGCTGACCCATCCTTTAATATGCCGTCAGCTATAGACATCTTAGTTGGGGCCGAAGTATTTTGGTCCGTCTTAAATAACAACATCATCGACTTGGGTAAAAATCAGCCCAAGTTATACGAAACTAAACTGGGTTGGGTAGTGTCAGGGTATGTTGCCCGTCATAAGTCACACTCTTCTTCTCCCGTTTGTAATTTTTTAAACGTGGACGCCGATCCAGTCTCATCTTCTTTTTTGGTATCAGATACCATCGCAGCCAAGCACTCCCTATCTCCTGAGAAACGTCCCTATAAGCAGAACTTTGAAAAACGGGTTACTCATAAGGACGACAGACACTTTGTGGTAACCATGCCGCTGAAGGAAAAACCTTCAGTCTTAGGCGGTTCGCTTCAAAAGCCAAAGTGTCGGTTCATGTCACGTGAGCAGTTGCGTATAGGTCCTGTCTTCAAATATAGGTATAAAAATAGGGAGTCTTCGCCTAGCTGTCTTCATAATAATAGTAATTGTTACTAAATAATATTTATACCTTTCACGCGTGTAGCTTACCTACCGTCGTCAGACAAACCGGCGGATCTTGTTTCCCGCGGGCTGAAGGCTGATTCCATCAGTGTTCATCCTTGTCGTAGGCTGGTTCTACAATGCCCAAAATGCCCAATCATAACGAGAGACACGATCTACCAGTACTGGTTTCTTGTTCTGTTGTACCTACATACTAACAATAATTCATAAGTAGATTATTTATGTAATGTAGTTAACCATAGGTCTTATTTTAATGTTCATAACAAATTTCTTATTTCCCTGTTCCCATTTTATAATCCAATAGCCTATGTGTATGTGGTAAATTGAATCATTCATATTTTAATGTGTCCTTATTTGTTGTACAAATTATCCATGTTTGTATTGTAGCGTTGTTTACGCTAAGCCAGTGATGCTAGCAGACAGGAGAAGCAGAGTTTAAATCTTAATCATCTTTGGCTATCTTATCTGCAACTCGACACAAGCCTGTCATTTCGAACTCGTTGTTGTTTTATCTAGTGAAGACTACTCATCCGTTATTCAGTAATTTGTCGGAATTCACTATACGATTCTTAGTTTCTTCTCCTTCGTTCTCCTATTCATTCTTTATCATTGCTTGCTAGTTATGAGAAATGGCTACCTGCCTCACTCAAATAAAAGCTGGCTGAAACAAACTCCTACCCTCATATTCCTCTTCCGTCAGAACCCCTCAACTCTTCCACTCGTACTTCCTCTGTTTCCTTTGGACGGCCACTTAATTCTATTCTTATCCACAGGTCTCTGATGGCAATGGAAACCACCTGCAGCTTACTCGGAAGAGTCTTGAGCGTTTACCCTGACAGTGACGGCAGTCACTAAGGTGAAACCGACGAGGGACATCATTTAGAGGCACGCACTCATATCTGCCCCCTTCCAGATTTTTGAAGTTCACACTTCAACCCGGGCAGCATGTTGGGAATCGAACCCAACACAGCGCGTTGCACGCGGTCTGCATGCGTAGGCAGCGTGATCAGCGCGTCATCGGCGAGTTGAGACGCGGCGCTGCGGCGACACGGCTCGGCCCGACGACCACTCGCTTCCACGGACTCCACCGCGACGGACGATACTCCTCTCTTAAATAACTTATTGTTTGTCCGGGAAAGTTAAAACTGTAAATATTAGCGGCAGTAAACCATCGCCTAAAAATACAGTCCACTCTTTTATTGCTCCCCGCGCTAACAGATACCTTTCCCAAATTCTATTGTAAACCATTATACGCTGTTGGGAGTTCTATATTAAATAAATAAATATCTGTATAAAACTAGGTAACTCGGTCAATAATATAGGCAGTCACGATAAGCTATGTAATAAAAACGCATTTGCGTAGAATGCTTAGGGGCGTAATAGTGGAATTTCGATCCATAGAAGGCGTATTGATTCGTATTCCGATACTACAAACCGACTGAATCGATTATCACTAAGTGAGTAAATACATATCGTCACTAGAAAGGCAAAAGTACTAAACTGCAAAAAGGGCATTTTACAGGAGAGCGGTTTAAACTTTTTTTAAATACTAAATCTGGCATATCTTTTTTTCTAGCATTCCAATTTAAATATGCTGAAGGCAAAAAATCATTGTTATATTATTATCTATGTGTTAAAGTTGACATATTGCCTATTATTACTGTATTTCCGAAGATAGTGTCGCTTTAGTATAAATGCTCTGTCCACTTCGTAAGGCAATAATACTTATCTTCATAAAAATATTCAGGTACAGTAAAGCATAAACACTATTCAATAAATCCATTGAAATTTAAGAACGCAAAAACAACTAACATGCATTCCAGACTAATACATTCTTAGTCATTATTACTTATACGTAATAATTAAGTGTAAAGATCTAAAACAATTTGACTTATTGCCTTTTAGTCGTATATTTGCTACTTACCTACTTCTATCAACTCTCATCATCATCATCATTTCAGCCGAAAGACGTCCACTGCTGGACATAGGCCTCCCCCAAGCACTTCCACTTCGACCGGTTCTGTGCTTCTCGCATCCAACGGGTTCCTGCGGCCTTCACAAGGTCGTCGGTCCACCTTGTGGGAGGCCTTCCAACGCTAGGTCTTCCGGTACGTGGTCGCCACTCCAGAACCTTTCGGCCCCATCGGCCATCTGTTCTGCGAGCAATGTGCCCCTGCCCACTGCCACTTATGTTTGGCAATTCTTCGGGCTATGTCGGTTACCTTGGTTCTCCTGCAGATCTCCTCATTCCTGATTGGATCACGCAGGGTAACTCCAAGCATAGCCCTCTTTGGGTGACTTTTAACCTTCTTATAAGGCCCATTGTGAGCGACCACGTTTCAGTGCCATAAGTCATCACTGGCAACATGCACTGGTCAAAGACTTTCGTCTTGAGACACTGCGGTATGTGGGACGAGAAGATATTGCGTAGCTTCCCGAACGCTGCCCAGCCGAGTCGGATTCGACGATTGACCTCTTTCTCGAAGTTAGACCTACGTAACTTGACAGTTTGTCCTAGGTAAACATACTCGTCCACGACTTCGAGTGTAGCGTCTCCGATCTTTATGGGAGTGGGTGTTACATGGGCATTTGACATGACCTTCGTTTTGTCCATGTTCATTTTAAGACCCACTCTTTCGGAGGCTCTACTGAGGTCATCGAGCATTGTACTGAGGTGTATAGTCTCAGCCATGACTACGATATCGTCGGCAAACCGAAGGTGAGTTATGTACTCGCCGTTGATGTTGATGCCAGCCCCTTTCCAGTGCAGCGGTGAACAGTTTCGGAGAGATAACGTCTCCCTGTCTTACACCTCGCTGCAGAAGGATAGGTTTCGAGGTCTGATCCTGGAGTCGGACTGACATATTGGCGTTTTCGTACAAACACTTCAGCACCTCAATGTACTGATAGTCGATCTGGCACTGTTGAAGAGACTGCAGCACAGCCCATGTCTCGATCGAATCAAAGGCTTTCTCGTAGTCCACAAACGCTAAGCAGAGAGGCAGGTTATATTCTTCGGTCTTCTGTATAACCTGTCGCAGCGTATGTATGTGGTCTACGGTGCTAAAGCCTTTACGGAATCCGGCTTGTTCGGGAGGCTGGAAGTCGTCAAACCTGCGCGCTAGACGGTTCGTGATGACTCTCGAAAACAGCTTGTAGACATGGCTCAGGAGTGAAATGGGCCTATAATTCTTAAGAAGGGCATTGTCGCCCTTCTTAAAGAAAAGTATCACCACACCTCTGCTCCATGCCTGTGGTGTTTTGCCCTCGAGTATGACGGAACCAAACAGCTTCTGAAGGGCCTTAAGAACGGATTTTCCGACGGCCTTCAGCAACTCGGCCGTAATTCCGTCATCACCCGGCGCCCTGTTGTTTTTGAGCTGCTTCAGAGCCATCCTAATCTCGTACAGGCTGACGTCCGGGATGTCTTCAGTATAGTGCCGGGTAAATCTAGCTCTCGGGTCGTTTGCCAGATTCATAACGGGGTTACTTGTTGACGTGTATCAACTCTAACAATCTAAATCTCAATAAATAAAACAAAGTCAATAATAATAATAGTTACACTATTTATAACGGCTAATAACGACTGGACTGATTTTGATGATCTTTGATTTGTTGAATTTGTCTCCGACCCGAATAATAGTTTTTTTTGTTGTTGTAATGTTTGTAGTAGTACTAGTGTTACAGTGTTGTGTAGGGTAGGGTAGCTTAGCTTAGCGTACAGTAGAGCAGCGTAGCCAAGAGTAGCGTAGAGTAGGGAAGCGTAGTGTAACGTACGTAGTGCAGGTTAGGGTAGTGTAGTAATTTATATTCGAGGCGGTACGAAGTTCACCGGGTCAGCTAGTGATTGTATACTTACTGAACAATTGCAGCGATTGCAGCAAAAACAAGGAAAATAAACTTATGTTCTACACGGAAAATCAACTTTTATTGAAGCTTTTGACAAATTATTATCATTATTATGACAATTTTCTGGTGTACATGTAGAAGTCTTCACTTTTTTGTCTTCTATAACTTTTCCACTTTTAGTTGTGTACCTATTGTTTTCCACTGTTCATTTGATTGCTCCTAACTTTCCTCTTGCTAATTTTTCGCTCTCCTTTTTCTAGCTCTGTGTTCTCTTTAGTGTCATCTAACACAATTTTTGCTGATATTTTTTTTCTATTTTTATTCTTTTTTTTTTGTTTACGTTTTTTGGTAAGCGCCAATGACTATGCGCAACGCTTCAAACGTATGATCCTTAAATGTTACATACCATAACAAAATCCAGAAAAATACAGCTGCAATAACTGTCAATTTATCATTAATATTTTTACTGGAGGAAACCGGCATGTCCTAGAACCAAAAATTCGAAGACCTGTGACATCCACCAACCCGCACTGGGCCCGCGTGGTGGATTACGGCCCAACTCCCTCTCATTGAGAGGAGGCCAGTGTCCCAGTAGTGGGAACATTATAGGCTGATGATGATGATGATGATTTTTACTGGTTTCAATACTAATGTACCACCACAGTTTTCTTGGAGTAAAATTTTTATAGCTAAAATACTTTTTCATCAAGAAAGTAAAACGTCAAATACGCCTAATAATCACCACACAATGTAGATAATTGTAGCAAAGGTACTAAAAAGATTTTCTTTTAAAAATGTCGAAGGGCAAAAGTACTAAAGCGTTAAGTCCATAAATTTTTACGTAAGGCAAATTTACTAAGCGACCCCATTAGTTACAAATTACGCATTTTAGGTTTCTCAACAAGGGTCGACAGGCAGATGGCAATAAGAAAAAAAAACTAACCAACATTATCAATAAAAGTCATATAAATTCCTTTAGGTAAGTAAAAAAGACGTACCGAAAAAAAACAAAAATGTCACTGCTAAAGCGCCAGTAACTTTTTAAGTATTGCTCAAATTGATAGGAGACCAAGACCAGTGTGTAGAGAAAAAAAAACCGAATCCAACCATATATAAAACTCATTTTAGCTAAAATGGCGCTTTAGTACTTTTGCCTTTCCGGTGACGATATAAAGATCTGTCAAATATACCAATGTAAAGCATTGAGTATTGTCGGCTACTAATGTATCTGTCATCCAAATACTCTTGGATGACAGATGTCAGGGCACAGACAACTATAACATTAAAAAACTGGTCAAGTGCGAGTCGGACTTACGCACCGAGGGTTCCGTACAAATTTGCAGGTATGTAACTACAAATTTACGGTTTTCGGAATTTTCTTTCACTTGTGCTACATGACATTGCTTTTTGCCAAATTTCATGATTCTAGGTCAACGAGAAGTAGGTTCACTATAGGTTTTGATTCCCTTGCGAGTGTCAAAATATGCGACTTATCATATTATACAGAACTACGCTCGAATCTTTTGATTACTTTGACTTAGATGTTTGATTTCTTTTATTGCTTCATGGGATTGCAGCATTTGATATTAATTTCAACTTGATAACTTTACGCGATCTTTAGAAAAAGGGTCTTGACAGACGGACAACGAGGTGATCTTATAAGGGTTCCGTTTTTCCTTTTTAGGTATGGACCCTAAAAATGCCTTGAGGCAAAAGTCAGCACAACGGAACACAAAGGACTTAGTTAACGGACAAGGGGATACAAAAACATTTCCACTCGACGCCGTTACTAAGATCCCCTCTTATACCAACATCAAAGCAACGGGTTGCAATCAACTTTGCATAGGAGATATCAGATGCACGTTAAAATGATTAGGGGCGTTGTTCTGTAATCATGAGTTCAATCACAATCGTAACGACTTTGAAGGAAATACTTATTTCATTGCTTCATAAGTTTGAAAAAGCCGTCTACTCAACAACGTCAACCAGGCAATGAATGTTGTTGAATTGGAAAGGTGTTGAAATCGTTAGCGTGTTACACAATAACCCCGCTTATTAGTCTACAGCTACTGTCAGGTACTACAATGAACGGGTAATTCCTTTTTCATGACAATAGTTCTAACCGGTTCCTTCTATCTGGCAGAATATTGATGCTCCGAAATTGATTTGGCATAACACACTTGGCATAATTTTCTTTAAACGAATAGGTATTTTTAAGGCATAAAAACTATTTAACATAATTATTGTTTGGCCGAATGTTTATATGTCTGAATTTACAATGGCATACTTTTAAGATGGCAGGATTTTATTTGGCGTAATTTCACTTGGCATACTATGAAGGTGGCAGAATTTTATTTGGTATAATTTCACTTGGCATACTATGAAGATAACAGTAGAATTATTAACAAATATTGTTTGTTCGGTGGGGCTCCGTTGACTACCTCTTATTTATTATTGTTTGTAAACCAACTTAGAACCTTATTAATAATTTTAAAAAAATGGTTAGGTTAAAACGTGACCCCTTCGCGAACTCACGAATGCCAAAAGACGATTCTGACTGTGAACTTTCTGCGATATGATGGTTCTACTTTTTAATTATTATGGATATGAAATTTATGCCTAAAGATGATTCTGACTTACAAATTTATGAGTTTTGAATGTATGTTAAATGAGTGTATGCCAAACGATTTTCTGCGAAATGAAGTTTATGCTATAGGTACGCTGTTACGCAAAATAATATTACCTATGACATAAAAAGTTCTGCTAAAAAAGGGGGAACCCAGTTCTAACTTATTAGTCTGTAAAGAATGTTGATTCTTTACGCCATTCTGCACGTTTCTCTCAGTAGAGAAACCGTAGAGTAGGTACTCCTCTTACATAAACTTCATTTACTTGCAGATTATATTGGCCTAGTATTAGCATAAGTTATTTACACCAGACTTGCATAGATAAGTGGGAGGGTGATGAGTCTAATGCATTTAATACTAGAATAATAATTGCCAGGTACTTTGAGAAACGAGCAAATTCGTATGAATTTATAAAATCACTAGCAGCGCTCCGCGGTTTCAACCGCAAAAGTTTCGATCCCGTGGGAATATCTGGATAAAAACTATCCTACGTCCTTTGCCGGGACTCAAACTACCTATATCTATACCAAATTTCGTCTAAATCGGTTCAGCGGTTTAAGCTTGAACAGGTAACAGACAGACAGACAGGCACACTTTCGCATTTATAATAATAGTATGGATGTAAAGTTCTACGAAGAAAATAACTCTTGGTACAGTGCATTTTCCTTACATGCCCTATTTAGTAAACAAACACGTTACGATAACGAGGTCTCGCTTGAAAGCATAATATGGTCGTGCTATTTGTATAAGAAACCTACGGTACGATTTGCATGAACAACTTCTTCGAATAATCATTCAAACATATTCATTTTCTTAATGATCGATATGCGAGTAGATACTCTCAAATGCGCCATACTTATTTGTTTATGATTTAATGAAATACACTTTGTATCTGTTCATTACCTTTAATAACACCGGAGCTGCGAATTTTTGCTAGCCTTCCTAGTAATCGTTTTAATAACAGTAATTAGGACAACCGTTGAAGCACAGTTGATCAGGTTTTCATCGAGTTTACGTAGCTTAATAGCAAGGCGTAATATACCTACGTAGATGTTTTATTCGCTTTGGCGGCGGCGTTGAATCAGTGCAAACATTCACGTTTGTAAATAAACATACGACAGATCTCTATCCAAAGGGTTTTCGTTCGTTTGTAACTGAACAAATATGTAGCTCGAAACATTTAGGTATGTCAAAATATTTTATGATGACTCATAAAATAAGCTTCATATTCACTCTTTGAAGCAGTCTATCGGAAAAACGTTTTTTAAAAACCTAGTAATTTTTTTGTCCCTGTTTGTAAAAACGGGTATTTATCGTCGCGAAATCCGTTAAAACTGTTTATGCAGTCATTCAACGGTAGGAATACGTTACATTTCAAAAATATAGGTATCCACTTATTCACTTAAATAAAACCGGCTTTAATAAGTAGTTATGTTCACCCTTGTTTATTTCCTAGTTATTATCCGTTTTAGTGATTACAATAATAGTAAAAAATATAAAACTGCCATTTATAATAATATTAACGTATAATCTTGTGGAGCACAACTTAACGTGCTTATTTTCTGCATTTTCATTCTAAAATAAAAGAAATACTTAACCAAATAAACGATGATACTTAACAAGGCGATAAAAACTGGACCAACAGATTATTTTATTAACTAAGTAGTGTCAGTTAAGTAGGTCATTATCTCATTAATAACAAATTTAAGTTACCTCATTTTAATATCTATTACCAATGTCCAATTACTAATTTACCTAATTATCCTTTATCCGTAGGTATGTGTGACGCAAGCACCATACGGCTTACGCATTACAAGATATTTAAAAATAAAAGTTAGATAATAAATGGCAGTTATCCAATACCATTTAGTTAAATACTAATCCATCAGCTAGCAACATAAAATTTGTTAAAAAAAACTCAAGCTTCTGATCTTGTATATTAGCAATGCTTTAAAAACACCTATAAATAAGTATCCGTTGCATGCAATTGATACACTGGCGTTCAAACCGTTATGGTAACAATAGAAAAAAAAAAATTAAAAAGACTGGCCCGTACTTTCGCTGCATAATAAGCAGGATGAGTCATCCTCGTCCGTATGCTCTGTTTGTTAACCGACATTGCATATTACTGCGGTTCTACACACTAATACGCCTTCAGATACTTTTAAATAGTCATTAAGGCTGCACCGAACGCACAGTGGCGCCCTCATCGTTTTTAGTTTTATTATAATCACTAAAACGGAAAATAGTGGCCACTATTATCCGTTCTAGTGATTATAATAATAGTAAACGATATAAAACTGCCGTTTATAATAATATTAACGTATAATCTTGTGGAGCACAACTTAACGTGCTTATTTTTTGCATTTTCATTCTAAAATAAAAGAAATACTTAACCAAATAAACGATGAGGGCGCCACTATGCGCTCGGTGCAGCCTTAAGTCTTTGTATTGTGTCGAAGTCTCCAAGTAACCCTCATTTTTTATGCTACTGCAATTGTATTTACAAAAGAACGGTGGAAATACGCTCCCGGAATCCTAAATCGAGCCACTGCATTTATAGACATCAAAATAATGAGAAGACAGGTAAAAAGATTAAATGCAGTTTTGAAGCTGACTTACTGGCCACCATTTCGGTATCACTTATGAAATAACTTTAATTTCGGAAGTCGGTGTCTTGGTATCTGTATTTTAGTTTTAGTTTTATGCCACCGACTTCCGAAATTAAAATTATTTCATAAGATTGAGTTAATTTCTTTTTGAAGTCGGTTTAATTTTTTTTAAATACTTTTTTATTTCGTAATTTTTAGTTTTAAGTAAAAACTGGAATATTTGTTAATTAATTTGTTATTAATAGTTTTGTTGTAAATATTGCACTGGAATTTGACCAAGGTTTTGAGATGTTTTCCCTTTGCCACTACACCCGTAGCTCGTATCATTAAGCCAGGCCGACACACTTACACGTATTAGTCCATATCTTGAAAATTACTGAATCGATTTTGATTAAACTTGCACTGTTCCCTAAGTTGAAGTAAATGTAAGCCTAATGGTCACGATCCGATTAATAGTTGCTTAGATATGCGTGGACAAACATACATACATACATGCATACGTCTATAACATTTTGTATATTTGTTTGGAAGCCCTAATAGATAGGACGTAGTTAAGCAGAAAGGACCCAATCCACTGTTTGGTCGGAATTGAGTTAAGTATGCCATCATACTTCTGAGGGTCGAATCTATCATACAGTGAAGACTTTATTTTCGAAATGTATATAGAAACTATTTTTTTTACTACCCCGACTCATCCCACATGTATGAAGAGCACGAAAAAAAAATTATTAAACTTCAAACGCCCATTACTCAAAAGTGACTTGATGTGGATTAGGTCCTTTCTGCTTAACTACGTCCTCATACGTGAATATAATGTAATTCCAATAATATTACATACATACGTATCGAATTGATAACCTCATTTTTTTTTAAGTCGGTACCTAATAGAAAAGAGTATCGAAGTTGTTTTTACTTCTTTTTAGGGTTCCGTACCCAAAGGGTAAAAACCGGACCCTATTATTAAAACTTCGCTGTCTGTCCGTCCGTCCGTCTGTCTGTCACCAGGCTGTATCTCAAGAACCGCGATAGCTAGACAGTTGAAATTTTCACAGATGATGTATTTCTGTTGCCGCTATAACAACAAATACTAAAAACAAAATAAAATAAATATTTAAGGGGGCTCCCATACAACAAACGTGTTTTTTTTTCGGTGTTTTTGTCTTGTGGTACGGAACCCTTCGTGTGCGAGTCCGACTCGCACTTGGCCAGTTTTTTTAATTCATTCTGACGTTCAAATTATGGATACTGCACCTGTAGTAGCCGCGCAAACTGTGGCACTTCTTTAGTCTGGATTTAGTCAGCGAAACGTTAGTACACAACTTCATGCTAGTTGTTCTGCCGTTCAAAGAATTTACCACAGTCAGTGCATTTTTTTTTTATAGTTTTTTAGTTACGCTTTTCAGTTACACTGGCAGCGCAATCCAATGAATATCTCAACAGTATTGCTAGTCGTAAGCATTAGTTTTGAATATGGAACGTGCTACGCGTAGGTGGACGGTGTTATTAAGGAATTCATCACGTTTGACGGCGCAAGCGCTCGTGCCCACCCCTGAATATGCAACGTCAGTCGACTGACACGCGATCAACGTGACATAAGTACTCGTAAATAAACGACAATAGAAAATTACAGTTACCTATAGTAAGAGATGATTGAAAGTAATTTACCTGCCCTCTGCAGGTATTGTAATTAACAAGCACTTTGTATTTAAAATGCTGAAATTATTTTATAACAGAGTAGGTACTTATAGGCAGTTTTTTTTTTCTTTGTTACCTTATTATTACTGTCAAAGCTTTATCTTTCTTATTAAAAAGACTTATTGCGTAAAGCACATTTTAATGTTCTTAACACTATATTTTATATGAATAATTGTTCCCCCGGCCCACCCCATTGCATCACATCGCCTGCCCGCGCTATTACTTCGTTTTTGCCGAGCATTTTTTCTGTAATTTTTCGCTTTGCTCGGCTCCTAAGGACTCTAGCGTGATGCTATAACCGTCCTCAAGAATTGGGCTATCAAATGCAAAAAGATTTTTCTTAAATCCGAATGGTGGTTTCAGAGATTACAGACGAATAAACTCCTCAGCTTTATTAAGATTAGTACCTATGTATTCAAAAGAAAATATGAAAATTAAAGCGCAAAATTTATTTAAAAAGTATTACTTACATCCAATGCTTTCCCTACTATATATTTTGGTAACCACATAACAAATAGGACGACTTAAAATACCAGCTTCATCCAAATCAACATTGTACGTATTAATAGTGTTTTGACCAACAATAAATATTTGGTTCCCGCGTTAACACAATGATAAATTATCATGACACGTTGTTCAGGGAACATTCGTGTCTCAATATAAAAAAAAACTGAATTTATTTACGGGTAGTACCTACCTAATCTTACGTAATGAACACGTTTAGAGGCCAATTAAACGAAATACTTATTTAAATTGATTATAATACTATTTGTTTAGTTTTTTATTATACTTACACGAATATTTGCATGAAGTTCCATCTCACATTATTGTTTTACGCAGTACAACTGATTAATGACCTTTAATGTATGAGTCACCAAATAACTGATGATTTTTTGGAGCTTATACTTAACGACGTTTTTAGATGTACCTACCATTAAATTTAATTTGGATAGCAAGGCAACAGAATAATAAACAATTGCTAAAAGTGCTGAAATATAGCAAGTTATTTTGTAGAAATACGCGTTTTTTCACTATGACATCAATGAATAAACAACTTTTTAAATACTCGGCATAACTCAACTACGATAATTATTTCTCAAAAGGCACAATACAAGGAAGGAATGAGCGACAAATCAACTTTTCTACCTGTGAAGAACGTATTAGTCATGTCGCAAGGAGTTAACTGTTAAGTACACAGAACGGTTACCTGGCCCAAAACAAATGCTGCCTTTGTCACCACAACACCACCACATACCACCACACACAATGTCTTCAAAACAAACCTTCAGGGAGGAAACTGTGGCTCAAACATTTTACACGATTTACTCATGATTGCTAACAAACGCATTTGGTCTGAATCACAACTGTACTGTTTAAGTTTTTACTGTCGTTGCTAAGCAACCGACATTAAATATGCGACGCTTTGATCCATATTGGAAAGCAGTGTGGAGTGAATCCATTGTTGAAGTGAACGTACCGCTGGTGGTGGATGACCCTACTGGATGTACTTACCTACCGAGAGCCATTTGATACAGTATGTCTATGTAAGTACAGATCTGCTGTCATTTTATGTGGGTAAGTACGAAGTGCAAATAAATCGCTGTAAAGACTGATAAATGATTTATTTTCTGTAAGTAGGTTTGTACAAACACTTTTACACGTCAATTATATTTTTTTAAACTAGATGAGGTCGGCGTTTCCTATCTGACTATTCTAACTAAGAAGGAAAACAGAAAAAAAGTAGTGAATACGTTTTGTCTATAATTTAATCGTAGCTGGAGGTCTGAAGGACTTAATTCATGCTTCATATTATTAGTTTTATACCTACGTATAGAAAATATGCTATCTCGAATGT
The DNA here is from genome assembly GCA_948474745.1 of Oligia latruncula. NCBI lineage: Eukaryota > Metazoa > Arthropoda > Insecta > Lepidoptera > Noctuidae > Oligia > Oligia latruncula. The sequence continues at coordinate 13,613,689 of OX419683.1, forward strand.
GAATTTATCAGCAATTAATTAATTCACTGAAAATATTATAAGTAAACTGAAGACAATACCTCATGAAATAGTGCCAGCCCAAACTTGCAAACGACAGAACTTCATGGACTTTGCATCGTGTTGCAAAATAAAGGGAACTAAAAACGATAAATTAGGGTGGGAGTGAACTGACAGGCCAAGCTGTTTATTATTCATGCATCAATCGCTCAAGTCACAGTTGAAGACTAAGCCTTACAGTTGTAAAATTGGTTCCGAGAGCATGGCGTGCCTAACTAAGATTGATTTCAGCGCTCTTCAGACGTTCACGTTGGAATTCTTGCTGTACACGTAAAGTGGGAATACAAAGACTAGACGCATGCTAGGCATATTTCAAGGAAGGAGTTGACAATCTGGGTTTGAAGAATACTCAAAAAGTTTCCCTCAGTCAGCCTATAACCTTCCCACTGCTGGGATACCTACAGGCCTCCTCTTTGTGAGACGGAGCGGCCCGTAATCCACCACACGGGCCCGGTGCGAGTTCGAAAATGTCACAATGTCTTCGAATTTTAGGTTCTAGTACATACTGGTTTCCTCACGATGTTTTCCTTCATGGTTTTGGAAGCAGCAGCGTTGAAACAATTTACACAAAGTAAAGCGCCTGTCAGGGTTCGAAAAGATCTAGATCTAACTTGTAAGTCGCGGTCGATACCACTGAGCTTTACATTTCTATGGACCCACCACTGCTCTTCTCTGGTCCACTCAAAAATTAGTTTGTGAATTTCCTAAGCGAGGGATAATTTTGCCAATTTGTCTTTGCCAAATTAATGTTGAGTGAAGGACAAGAATTTGTGAGAGAATGATTGATAATACGGGTGGTTTGATGTTGTTATTGATTCGGTAACTACCTATTTATATTATTTAGGGTTTACGTAAAGATAGTTTATCACATCCACTTCAAGAAGCCCAATCGACAAAGTAATTTTTTTTTTTTTAATACAAGTGCAAAGATAAATTGTCATTGACCACACAACCTGTCTGTGTATCCCTGTCGCCAATCCTTTTCTTTGAAATATATATTTTACTTTTAGTTTTAGGCGTGTACTACGGTATTTGGCTGAACGTGACACGATCGGTATGCAGTGATCTAAGCGTGGATCACCTTGAAGCGGAGGCGCGCGCGCACGTAGGTACCATCGCACCGCGCCACCGTACATCCTACCTCCCAACGGAATTACTTAATAAATATTATAGAATACAATTATCCTGAGAATAAATATTGAATTTTTGACAGTTTTTTTCCATAGGTACTAGAACTGTCAGACGTAAATTTTATTCCACGAATAAAAGATATCTGACTTTGGTAAAATCAGCCCTAGACATTTAAGGAAACAACTGAAAAGCGAATTTCGTGGGCTACCTTGGTGCTTTTGCTCGTTATGCTCCCAAAATTCTTCATTTCCCTTAGGTACTGTGTGAGTGAGTTGAGTGAGTGAGTGTTTTTTAAAGCCATTGTGACGTTATTGTCATAACATTTTCAGCCTCAACCGTTATCTGTCATTGACGAACAGCCCCGCAAGCCGCACGTTTTTATCAAACAAGGTCGCAACTCGTCACCGACTCACCGCCGAAGCGCCGACCGTGAGTCGTGATGACTGCACGAGAAAGCAACGCATCGAAGACGCCTCGCAACTCCCACACCACCTTATTGTTTCCTTCTCATTGGTATGCAACTAATACCGCCATGAGTGTCTCAACCCGACGCTCTATGTATGTCTCACAATCACATAAAGAACCCCACCGAAAAATCAACTCTACCTCACAAAGATAAGATTCTTATCCGGATAATTGTTAACGAAAACGAAAAGTGCAATCGAGATTTAGAGGACAAAGTTGTTCGTAATATACTCGTAAGTACCTAGTAGGTATAGTTGAAACAAAGACGCCATTAGTAAAGGGATATTGGTAATATATAATTCAAAGGATGCATGTGTTATCGATCCACAGTTTTCCCAAGCCTTGTGCATTTTAAACGAAGTTACAGACATAACTTTCTTTGTGGCCTCGGCCACGGCATGAAGTTGATTTAAAATGCAATCAATACTTTGAATAAATGATGTGCATTGGCGTAAATGTATTTCGCCTTGGATGCTATACCTTCAGCTTTTACCTTACTTTACCTATTCAAGAAAGTTATGTCCCTATATAAAGCGTCAAACATGAATAAAAAAGGTAATAAACACATTTCACACTAAAATTGAACTAAAATGAAATGCCTTTAACAAACTGAATGCAGCAATTATGTCATCGCTTGAACGAGGATTGGGACCGGATATGATTGGGACATTCTGTTCTGTCCCGGATATTACGCCGAGCTGTCTCTACTACTATTTACTGTTTGATCACCTGCCGGGATAACCGGTTTTCACAAGGCTTTTAAATGAAACTGTATTTACGTCAGTATTTATTAAGCTGTGTACAGGGGAAAATTTTGGCAGGAGCAGGACCAGTGAATATTTAACGCATTTACAATTAAACGCACTCAGCTCAAATACTGGCATGAGTGATTCAGATACTTTTATTGTTGTTTTAAACATGATATCCATATGATGTTAATTTCGTTGCAATTTTTTTAGCTTATCTAGAAGACCGTAATAATACCAGCCTAGTGCTGTCCGTGCTCAAGGTGGATTTCAGACTTTTATTACTTCAGGCCAACTCCCGTAATTAAAAACGTTCAAAATATAGTCGCAATCACATCTCAGCGGCAATCAATGTTAAAAATTTGTCAAAAATGTAGGGAAAGAGGTATTTTTGACAGATTGAGACTGAGATCAGAATGAACTAGAGGTGGTCGTTGAATCAATAAACTGTTGTTTTTGACGACTTTTCATTCGTCAACGAGATAACTGTTAATCATCATTGAAATAACAGATTGAAAATATTAGCTGTTAATTTATGGCAACGCAAAAGACGCATTAGTTCAATAGTAATTATTTTACTCAGTTCCAAAAAAAACCAGTTGAAAATAAAATGCTGCTAATGCTGTCAATTTACGTCAACGGATTATTTCACTATAATTTTATTAATTTGAGTCATTATATATTTTTTTTAATTCTTATCAATTTAATAAACATCTAATTATTTGCAACAAAATTGTCAATGATTGAAAACGTTGATATCTATAAATTGACGCTAAACGCTACCGATTGAACATTCAAAACCTGGTTGACCATTAATGAATATCAATTAATATCAGTAATAGGTACATTACATTTACCAAAAAAGCTTCAATGACCTCTACTGTGAATGTTCTTAAAATTACGAGAATTGCCCCTCAGGTTTCCATACGATGTTTTCTTTACCAATAGCAGTGATTTTAAGATACCTAAACTTAGAAAGTTCATGGACCATAATAATAAATGCAAATAATCGTTGCAGCAAATACCTACTAAGCTATCATAACTTAGATGCAATCACAACTTTTCTTCAAACAGATTCCTCTGTCTGAAGGAAAGTTTTGATTAAAATAGTTTTTAATCATTCGGCACTGTTGTGTTTTCAGTTTCACTTTCTATCCCAAACGCTATTAAAGAAGCACCATTAATTCCATAAGTATATACCTAATATACCATGAAAACAGAGTTAATTAAGTACCTACCAAACAAAAGTCAGTTCTAACTCTCAGATAATTATGCAAAAAATTTTTTTTATATTTTAATGTGTTATATTTTTGGAATCGTCTACTTAGACCCTTTATTTTGATATGGTCATGTAATATGTTACATTTTTTTTTCAAAACTAGATAAGTTTTCGACCACTAAAATCCGCCATTTTAATTATATAAAAACTTTTATACAAAAAAAAAACAACTGACTTCCAAAAAAAAAACTACAAAGTGAAAAATAACTTTAATTTCGGAAGTCGGTGTCGTTGGTTCTATATTTTCGTTTTTTGACACCAACTTTCAAAATTAAAGGTATTTAAAAAAAAAAAATAGAAATATCGGAATTGAGAACCTCCTCCTAGAAAACCTAGCCTCCATCGTGACCTAGATGAGCCGATACACACCTTATGTATGGAAACACATCTAGCCGTTAGGAAGCTTTTTGGATAACAAGAATCTTAATACCTACCTACAAAGATACGCGTCAAAAACATAATCTGGTCTTTGCTGTCGCATTTTTACTCGACTAAAAATTATGGTTAAAACGCTTAGGTATCCGATATAATTAGGTACCTATACAAAACGTTAATATTTATATCCTTATCTACTTTGTATTGTATGCTTATGGCATACATGGTTATACAGGTAGGTAATTTAGTACGGTTTGTCGAGTGTGTAATGAGACACGTGGATAGTTTGTCAACAATTCCAGAGAAAAACGTAGAAAGTGCTCTACCTATGTAAAGGTACCTTCTGGATTTAAATTTAACGGTACATACTATAAATAAAAACAACTTCAATCATGTGGTCAACTCTGAAACACCAAAAAGAACCAGTCTGAAAAGCAATTACTTATCAGAAACATAAAAAAAAATTCCAAGCTGCAATCTGCCTAGCCTTTTCTCAAGTAAGTTGGAATCGGCCTCCAGTCTTACCGGATTCAGCTGAATACCAGAATTTTACATGAAGTGACTGCCTATCTGACCTCCACAACCCAATTACTGGGTAACATAATACCCACTTGGTAAGACTGGTTGTCAGACTTTACTACCAACCTACTCCTAAATAAAAACAACTTTAACCATGTGGCCAACTTTGAAATAGCAAAAAGAGCGTGTAATTTATATACATTTCACTGGATTTTGTGTATGACTCGGCATTAAAATGTTGTAGGAAGGTAGATAGGTACTTCTATTAAACTTCTGAGAAAGACAAAACAATAAAACCAAATTTAAAAAAAAAAAGTTATATCATACCTAATCTATGTGGTACCGACTAGTACAGTCAACAGCAAAAGTAGATGACCAAAATCAGAAATTCAATATTAATGAACGGAGTTCGCGTCAGAACTCTGCCACACAGCCACAGTCTCTGCACACAGCTCAACAACAACAACAACAGCAACAGCTCTGCCATACAGTTCTGACGCGAACTCCGTATTGAATTTCTGATTTTGATCATCTACTTTTGCTGTTGACTGTACCTAACATAGTTTGCATCTCAGCCCGTTGTATAGATTTATTTAATTGTAATATTTTTTTCAAATATAGTTTTCACTAGTTAAACGTGAAAACAAAGAAAAAACCATTAATTACCACCAGCAACATTAAAAATATAAAATCTTATAATATAAAAAGGGAGAAAAATATTTTATCAGAACTTACCTACTTACTAAATATTTCAAATTTATTTATTACCTACTTTAAATATACATAATTACTTACATTAACTTATTCTAAATATAATAATATGAAAATAAGACGAGGTAATAGGTAATCCAGTTGTAGCTCGGGAAACTTCAAATAAATGGCGCCATTCAAATAACTAAATTACCAACAATACGTTCTAAAAGTACCCACAAGAAAATAAAAGAAAGCTTTTTATAAAAGTGTATCAAAGAAAAACAAAATTGTGTAACATTGCCATAAAACTCAGCCTACCCCAATCTGGCAAGAAGTTTTCCCTAAGTTAAGTAAAACAGTTCAAGGTCATTCTGAAAAACGATGAAAATAACCATATAGACAATTACTTACCTAAGTTCCCGTTTCAGAGCAAGCAGTAAACAAAAAAAAACAAGTAAATTATCGGATCATAAAAATATGTCAAATTAAATACACAAATGTACTTAGTGCAAAAGTACTGTTTTTTGTAATTATGAGCCGGAACTCAACTGATAAGGCAGGAAATTCACATACCTTATAAGTAGGCATTAAGTTTACTTGATTGACTCATATAAGTGATATCACTACCTGTGTCACTATTTTATTACTGAGAAATTATTTACTATATAACTCATTACACGAACGTACCTACTGCGTAGATCTTCATCTCGTGCCCCATCATTCTCTTCCGATATTTGTGCGTCTTCCATAAGTGCAACACCATTTTGCCTCAAGTAAATTTTATTCAAAAACCTCAAGAAAATCAATAAATCGATTAATTTAATTTACTAAATAATACAGTTCTCAAATTCAATTGGTAATTTATTGAAGTATCCAATTAATTTAAGGAATTTGGATATATATTTTTTTTTAATAATTAAAATGGAATTATTTAATTTTTTAAATTAATTGAAATGGACGTCTGTCGGCCATGCCAAGCCTTGCACTTCTTGTAGGGCTCAAGCAATGGCAGTAGGCACTAGAATGACGTTGCCCGGTAACCAAGCAGGTAACAATGAGTGTGGAAGTTCTACAGAATATTGACTATTTATTATTAGACCAATCAATACCATGCACCACACTTACACCACCTTACTATCAATTAGACATGGATATCATGTTATTTGATTAAGAATTCAGATTATTTTTCTGTAGCTGAAATGCGTTTGTAGCATGACCGGCGGTGGCTTAGACGAACGACGGTCAATAGATTTGGCATTGTTTCCTATTAAATATTATTTAGAAACATCACGCTTTTACATGAAGTTACAAGGTTAGGCAGAAATGCTTTTACCTACAATTGTTTAACAAAACAATCGGTTATTACATTCTTACACATTATCATCGCTTCTGGGAACGTGCGGCTGTATTGCAAGCTTGAGGTCCGCGTTCGATTCCCACAAACTAGGCTTGGCGTTTTTGTTTTATATAGATATGTTCCTAGTATTTATTAGTTTCCAATAGGTAAATTAGGCAGATATGTATCCTACCTAATGGGATTTTCTGATAATAGGTACTGTCATACTTTAATAAGGGTAATGCAATTGCGTAATAGGTAATTATTACCTACCATTTAGTTAATAGGTATGATCATTAATAAATAATTTTGGCGAACACTAGAATCGAATGACACTTGTTCTTGGAATTGAATAATGATCGAAACTAACTTGTAGCTACTAATTAGTAATACTCACGAATATCATTATGGTAATATTCTAAGCCTAATAATTACAAAGTGTATCGTATCTAGCTCTACCAAGAATTGACTACTGCAATTGTCGCACCCGACAACTGTTTGGTTCTCAAACAACGGTTATTTTTGTCTGGAAATACCCAGTTACAATTATTCGAGGGTTGGAATTGTTAACTGCCAAGGGGGCTTCGTACCTACCTACATGGAACCTATTACGGCTAACGGGTTGCCTAAGGTTTATAAATATTAGAGTAGCATTGGAAATGCCAGGCGAGGAGAACGACGGCGTGATATCGTACACGTAGATACCTATAGCTACCTACAAAATTACAAACGTCTTATTTAACTGCGTCGGCAGGTAATTAAGTAATGTGCAATTGTTTCATAACATAGGTAAAACATAGGTACCTAACTCTACCTACCTAAATCTGAAGGCCAATTCCCGTAATAAAAACTTTAAAAATCTAGTCCCAGTCTCATTTCAGCGACAATCAATGTCAAAAACTTGTCAAAAATCTAGGGAAATTAGAGGTATTTTTGACGTGACGTGAACGTTTTTAAAATTACAAGAATTGCCCCCTTGAAGTTTGCGTCCTCTTTAAAGTGATATACCTACACCGATATTTCCTGAACCTATGGTATACCATTCGGAAAATTAGAAAGGAGCACCTGTACCTCGTTCCACTTCAGGAACGTAGGTAGGTAGACATTTATGTACAGTCAGCAAAAGAGTTAGGTATGCAGGATCGTCGGATAGGTATGTATAGTTGAAGTTTAGTAATAAACCGATGGATGTTGTCGAATATCCAACGATCCTGCGTAGGTACCTAACTCTTTTGCTGACTGTACATACTTCAAAAATAAGGCAACTTTCCAAAACCTGTATTTAGTACCGCACACCTTGCTAGTGCGACAATGCATGATACACTTCTCATAATGAAATTTGTGACCAAAAATTACAATAATTAAATCATGTTCTATTTTATTTGTCTCAACAAAGTAAATAACGCAATGAATGTTGTTGAACTGTCAAAATGAAAGCACTTCCTACTATTAGTGTTACGGAATTACCCCGAAATAACCGTTTCAAAACAGTGTAAGGACTTTCAGGGGAGTGGAGACTCCGCTCCTGTTTCCTGAAGACTGGCGTTACTAACTTAAAGTTCTAATCAAGGTAATTAAACAGATAAAGTGCTATACCCCTTGGTCGTGCTTAGTTTAGGATCATTGTTCCAAGTCCATTGGCCGGTCTTCCATTCATTTACCTAGTAAGTACGTTACGTAGGTATATTGAGTATTTGATAAACCATACAAAGGTATGTCAGGTTTGTTTATGGGAGAAACGGGTGTTAATGATGACAGTTATTATTTTCAATTGACGTCTTCGTGGATTGGACTCTACTTTGAGGCTGGGCAGAACAGTCTTTACTGTACGATAGAAACTTTTAGTAAGAGATGGACAAGGTCTCAGTACCTACCTACAGGCGCTGGCTAGATGTCATGAGAGAGATGCATGAGAACCAACAGACCGACAATTAAAGAACCTTAAGATTAAGCAGTAGGCAAAGTGGACGTGATAGGGAGGAATGCAGTGCAAGTATGGTAATAACGCCAGGCAGAAGCAAAAAAACAATATTATTAAATCAGTGAGAGAATGAACGAATGTGAGGTTCGAGAGTGATTAATAATGACTCTCGGGTGTTAATTGACTACAGTAAATTATTATCAAGTCAAGTCGCAAGCCATAAAAGTAAACCTTGACAATACTCGTGATGTCACAGTTTTAACAAAGCCTCTGCAAAAACTGCACCAAGAACATAATGTTGGGGATTTTTTTCGCAGAATTTTACGCATTAGTCATCGAGTAAGACACTAATGATGGATCGTGGATTGCCAAGACCATTCTCTAAATAGCTGTTATCACGTAGTTTCTTAGCTATATAAGTTTGAGAAAGCAAACGATGGGAAGTAAACCTGTTTTATACTGAATTTCAAAGTCGAAAAGCTGTTTCTAGGCACCATCAGGTATCTACATACTTAGTTAATACATAGCCTACAGCCACCATAAGTAGTAAGTGGCTAAGTACCAACCTGTGAGAAAATGTATAAACTGTTTCCTTCGCAATGATATCAAGGAGCTGCACTTAAACTAAGTATAAACTTATATCTCACCTTACAATACTGCCGACATTATGCCTCGAACCAAACCAATCACAAACACTGAGCTAAACTTTCTAAATTTAAAAATTTGAAACGTTGTGCGCAGCCTTTGCAGGCTCGGCGGCCAATCGCGGAGGTGGGTGACGGAATGCGACTCTTGCGCAGGTAGAGCCGCGCGTGTTTGTGAACCTGCCTCTGTGTGCGTGAATGTAATTACAGTGTAGCGATGTGCCGGTGATAATGTGTGTGACGTAGCGAAACATTAAATTCTGACGTTTTAAAAACATCCGAGTCGCTTGGATAGTTCTCATCGAGCTGTGAAGCTGAAATGAAAAACCTTTTACACTTTTGTAAATAGATAACAGTGCGTCTTGTACGTAATCTGTGTGAATATTTCTGGCGGATGTTATTGAACACAACGACTTGTTTAAGTACAACTATACCTTGTGAAGTGTGGCGTAGTTAACTTGCGAGAGGACTTGGTCAACTGTGGACGCGGAAGGATACTTTGAACCTCACGGTTCCCTGAACCACGAGGTCGACTGCTTCTTGTTTGATCCTTTGAAGCCCCAAAAACAAACTTAATTTCTATGACAAATTAAATAACACAACTATGTTTTCCGAAGGGCTAGACAGAGGTACCTATAGGTAAGCAAATCCACTTCGCCTGATGTGTCTGCTGTTTAGATGTGAGGGGTCGTTGTCTTACCTATCCACTGCCTGCTAAGCTCATCGTCAAATAATAGACCTAGCGAACCACTTCGAAATGGAAGAGACAGCTAACTCAAAATACCATACCTACTATTGGCAATGAGACAAAAACAAAAAAAAAACTTTCTTAAATTACTCTTTTGTTTTTATTATAAGTAGGTAGGTACCTACTTACAAAATTGAGTTCTAGGAAGAAAGTTCTGAAATTTTGGCCGTATTTTGCCTCAAAGTAAGCATGGGGGGGTTACACCCCTGAAAACCTAAAACCTTTGTAAATATTTTGCTTATAGGCTTAATGTTTTCTAATTTTACCCACCTTACGATTTAGAGCCACTTACGATTTGTAGTAATGATAGCAATGTAATAATTATTACCGATCTACCTGCTAAACATCTTAAAATACTATGTTCACTAATTGAGTGTGTGATTGTGCTGGAGAACGAGGAAGCCTGACCTACCGTGATACAGTTTTTACTAGTACGGAGGTCAGTGTGAATTACTCTCTAACAACCATATACGTCCGTCATGAGATCTTCTTATTTTTAATTTGTAGGTAATATTTTATAAATATATATATTATATCTTCCTAAGGTTGTTACTGTGCTGCTAGAAATGTTTCTTTTTTTTTTGTCAGTTAGGTACTCTCAAAGTATGTTCGGTAGATAGAGTGGCAGGGACATCGTCGCGCAGCCATTTACCATGGGTTTAGTACATTTTTTCGGAACCCGCGTTGATACATACAGTAGGTACTTACGTTATTAAAAAAAAATTTGGCTGTGCCGCGGTAGAGCACTTTTCTATGAAGCAGCATTTTTTTTTTATTATCGACGATACTACGCCATGGAGTCTAATCTGCATTCGCGACTTATTTGCCAAAAATGTAAACAAATATGAGTTTATGAAAAAATATCTATAACACACTCAGCGCCAACTGTCTTATTGGGCTAAAAGTCATAAACTTGTCGTTTTTTTTATTATAAAAATGGCTTCTACTGTTGTGGTGTAAGTATAGTCAACTATAATACACCGGCCCGTGTACAGTCAACAAAAAACCGACTTCCAAAAAAAACACTACAAACTTTTTTTTTTTGTAAAAAAGTTTTTATTTCTCGCTTTTTAGTGGGTCTATTTATAATTTATCTAAGTTAAAATAGCCTAATGTCAACTTGCCCATCGCCTTTTTATAAAATATTCCTTTTCTCGATGCAGGGACGTTAATTGTTGAGGAGTTCTCCTTTTATTAGTTTTTAGATTAGATGCTGATAATCCTGGCTGCAGCATCAGGCCAAACTTATGTCAACATTGCATTGAACATAAAATTAGTCCTGTTTAAAATAAGCCCAAACACGACTACGGTGCTGTAATTTCAAGGTTTGTACTTTTTCTGATGCTCCTGGCTTCAGCATCAGGTCTTCGGTGTTCCTCAGTAACAGTACGTTTATCCACACATCGAGCCCTTTTCAATGAGCCTAAATACGATAAATCTGCTGTTAGTTGTCGAGGAGTTAGGTACTCTGCAGACTATCCTGACTGCAGCATCAGGTCATGACTTGATGATCATGAGACCAAATGTGGCAAATGCCCTATCAAACATCAAAACAATTTACTAAAACAGTCCTTGCCTGTTCGAGTAACTTCTTACTGTTAAGGAGATTGTACCTTCTATCATCAGCCCAGCTACCTGAGATGGTGACAACCATACACAAATACACAAGATACTTCATAAAATATGCGAAAAACAATAAATGAGCCTATAAAATTTGAGGGTTGCCCTCGATTTCTCTAAGATCCTATCATCAGATCCTAACTTGGTGACAATGGGACCACCTCAGAACTATCTACTTTCGAACAAAAAAAGAACTTTGAAAATCCGTCGACAATTAGCGGAGTAAACGATGAACAAAGATACAAAAAAAAAAAAAAACATACAAACACCCGAACATAGTACCTCCTCCTTTTTGTGAAGTCGGTAAAAAGAGATAATGTATGGCACTTTTGAATTGTCAAGAAGTAGGTCAGTCAGAAAAATGTGAAGCTAGTTGCCCATTCCAAAGCGTAGGTACCTATGGAGAAGAACGGACAAGAAACTCCATGGACACTCTTTATAAATTATATTTTACAAAAATATTAGTTACATCATTACTTTTGAATTTATAATTAAATAATGTGAGAACGATGTAAAAATAAACAAGACGTATGCGTTAAAAGCGTCCAGAGTACAACAAATAGTACTAAAACAACAATTCAAAAATAAAAATAAAATAATTAAAAATAAGCCGAGGCAGCTAAGTGATGACCAGCCCCAACTGACGGCGCCCGTTCACGAACATGACGCATAGATCAGCACCATTCAGCTCAACCATTTTGAAGGGAACTAAATGATCCAACATACACGCCACCGTCAGCGAGACATTTGTGTGAGCATGACATACTATCAGCCGCCAGGGCACATTCAAGTCAATGAAAGACATATTACCCGGTAAATGGTAAAATAAGGTATAGTACTTACATAGAACTCACTCTGTGCTATGCAATTATACAATACAAATGAAATTGAGTTTATACAATGCAAAGATAGTCTTACAATCTTCAGCAAAAAAACTTCAACTATATCCGACGATCCTGTATACTTATCTCTTTTGTTGACTGTACATAGGGTACCTACCTGGGTCTATTCATTAAAGATACACTGGCCTGGAAAAAGAAGTGCCTCGGGGTACCTATAGCTAAACATGACATACGTGTTGTGGTGTCGTGTGTGTTGTGGTGTTAATTCTACACAATAAAGTTCAGTTAGGTACGCTACAACTTCAAACATTTTTATAAGTTTTTCAATAGTGCTAGTCCCTCTGAAATTATAAGTTTTTCAATAGTGCTAGTCCCTCTGAAATTATAAGTTTTTCAATAGTGCTAGTCCCTCTGAAATTATAAGTTTTTCAATAGTGCTAGTCCCTCTGAAATTATAAGTTTTTCAATAGTGCTAGTCCCTCTGAAATTATAAGTTTTTCAATAGTGCTAGTCCCTCTGAAATCGACTTAATTACCTACTTACCATTAAAATAAAGTTGATATTTGTTTAACTTGAAATAACATCAATTTGAAACAAGTTGGAAATAGACTTTGGAATCAGTGCTGAATTCATGGTTACAGTTTGTCCCTGCCACCCTGAATCATTATAGCAATAGCCATACCTACGTCAGGAACAATCTGAAAGATGCAAAATAAAGAAAAGAAAAGAAGAATTCAGTGTAGGTATCAGTGTTGTGGCCATTACGTAGTATATGCAGGCGCTGCAAGCACAGGGGTTCATTAATTCACTAAAAATGAAAAGCTTCATAAGCAAAGGTTGCTATGTACAGTTTGCGTCAAATAACTTTGCCGCTCTGGAGTAGGCACCAAATTACTGTGCAGTAGTTAATCCTATGAATAAAACGGCAGCGCGCATGGCGCGGATTAGCGCGGCTAGGAAAGAGCCTAGCTTCAGAGCGGCAAAGTTATTTGAGTACTATATGCTTCGGATGTCTACCTTAGGACAAGCTGCTCCTCACATGGACAACGTACGTCCCTTGCTTCCACGTCACCAGTCCTGACTCTGTATATTTTGGCTACTGAAACCAAAACTACAAATGTAGTATACCTATCTAGGTACAGGTAAGCTTTATAAAAATGTGGCTGTAATTTTAGTATAAATGTTATGTCTTACGATTTCCACGTGAAAGAAGTCGCGGGCAGACGCTAGTAATAATATTTATGCTTGTGACTAAAACATTGCAAATGACATGTGAATCGAATGTGTTTAGATGGGTGTAATATCATAAAAGGGCAATAACATAACAATCTTCTCCTACTCTTTCATTTTCATACTTCTCACTTTGTCCATTCTTCCTTTCGTATTCAGTCCATTCTTCTTTGGAATGCACTTCCACTTGATATCAGGACGGCCACCAGTCGAAATTACAGTTATTTTCAAAACAAATTGCGTAGTCATCTCAACACCTCTCTCCCTTGAATTTGTATGTATACACAGGGTGTAATGTGTACCTATATACAGGGTGAATTTTCCAAGTGGGCGTGGATGGCAAAATCCGAAACTATGAGAAATCGCGAAAAGTACTCAAAGGAGTCGCGGGCCCGATTTTGATGAAAACTAAAACTGCATCATTGGATTTTTGAAAAATCAATATTTCTAGCCAGGAATTGAACCCATTGATTTTGAAAAAAAAAACACTATTATTACACCATTCGATAGTATCGCTGATAAGGATCGAATTCGAGGAAGTAATGACATACGGGAAACTAAGGAAAAAAGTAATTTTTAACAAAACACTTTTTTATTTTTTAATCTTTACCTATTAAACCTCAACTGTATGACCATTGATTTCAATACTGGATATACTGGATTTCATTGCTGCATTCGACGTCTCAAGGATTGTACTGCATTCAGAATTTGAATTTCGAACATAATGTTGTGAATGTGACTGCGCTGCGGGTGTATTGAGCATCATTTCGAACAAGGTACAGGTAATGTCGGTATGAAAACTTTAAAATAAGAAGCAATTTATTAAAATCCAACATTTTCCTTAAGTTTGTCGTATGTCATTACTTCCCAGAATTTGATCCTTATTAGGGATACTATCGAGTGGTGTAATAATACAGTGTATCAAAATCGACGGGTTCGATTCCTGGCTAGAAATATTGATTTTTCAAAAATCCAATGATGCAGTTTTAGTTTTCATCAAAATCGAGCCCGCGACACCATTAGCACTTTTCGCTATTCCTCATAGTTTCGGATTTGGCCATGCACGCCCATTTGAAAAATTCACCCTGTATATATTATAAGTAGGTATATACTTATATAATTATATACCATATACTTATTAATATAAGTGTATATAACCTATTTATGTATTTGTTTTAATAGTTTTTTTTTATCATTGTTCCTCTCAACCAAAGCACCTGCCATCCAATCTCTTCACCACCCTTGGTTGCCTGGTAGAGAGTGCCTAAGGCATTAGGTAAGTCCACCTTTGTACCTTTTTGTGCGAAAAGTTTAAATAAATACAAGGGGAAAATGCAAAAAACATTTCCTATTCATTTTACTTCAAACAAAGTAAAACGACAAAGGAATATAACTCGTAAATATTTCATGTCGTTCTGCAGCGGTTAATAACAACGCCCTCTGTGCCAGCAGGCGCGGTTCACACGACCCATTTCCACGTCACGCGTCAGCTATGAACTCGCCAATGGCAGATGTCGGTAAGTGAATGGCTACGTCCCATGCACGTCCCACAAGCAACGTCGCACTACCCTGACTGGACGAGTGGCTGCACAGCGCCACCTGTCCATGGGCAAAGGGTTCTGAATATATCCCACGTCATCATCATCTGGCTAGCCTTTTCCCAACTATGTTGGGGTCGGCTTCCAGTCTAACCGGATGCAGCTGAATAGCAGTATTTTACATGGAGCGACTGCCTATCTGACCTCCACAACCCAGTTACTGGGTAATACGATACCCCTTCGTAAGACCCGTTGTCAGACTTTCGGGCTTCTGACTACCCGTAACGACTGTTAAAGATCCACGAATGACAGCCGGAACCAACGGGTATATCCCACAACGTATTAATCTGTTATTGATTAAATAAAATCGATTATACCACATGGTATATGCTCGTTTCTCTTTCCCACAATTATTACTTTACACAATATTACCTGAATGAAGTTTGCATTTGTAGTTTGCCTTAGAAAAATAACAAGGGAATTCCAACTAATACGGAGACAAAAGGGTACACAATAAAACGTAGCTATCACTTGCCAATCATTTATTTCGCAGAAATCTCATAATATTGGTGAAACTAACATAATACAAACCACACGCATGTGGTCATGGGCATCAAATTCATTTAGCCTAAACTGTTATTAATAATCTTTTATTACTATAGAAAATAGTAATTCTCCCTCTGACCCTTAATTTTTAAGAAACTAAACTTAACAGAAGACTTCTTACAAAGGTGGTACTCTTATTTCGTAATTATACTAATCTACGATTGATCATTTCACTTATATAAGACACCGATTTTAAAAATAGCAGATTATAAAATCAGAATGTAACATTAAACTATCAAGAACAGATGAAATAAGTTTAAGAGATTATTTTAACAATAAACCACGCACAAGATAAAAATAAGTTGAAATGACCGAGTGTCATTTCAACTGAATTCATCATCAACTATTGCAATTGGTATCGTTGCTACGCATGTCATTTTTACAAATATATATATCTAATAATATGCATTTATAACTAATCACACTTACGTTAATTTTTGCTTAATTAAGACTACCGTAACAAATGTATTGTTACATTTTGTTCGCATTTACAATAATCGTCATAGGAATGAAGTAGTAGTCTTAATACATTTTATTTTCTGGCACTTAACCATAGCACGATACTTCCTTAATTTTATAAATTCTTTTTGACGGTTTAATAATCGTATACTAACAAAGATTTATCAACATCAAGACCCGTAACAATAATGTCAAAATAACATGCATGTCAAAGGTATTATAAATATTATATTAATTAAATATTTTTTCTTGGCAACTCTTCGATCTAGCTCTTGGACTATACCTTACTAATTGAACGCTAGACGAGCCGAGCACGAGCGGAGCACGAGCCGAGCATCGTGTTCGCGGCACCAAGTGTGGACCGTACAACGAATCTACAACGATCACTGTCCTCGAACGAAATAAATCGCTTTGTGTTCGTCAAAAAACCGACGGAGCACAGTCGAGCACGAACCAAATGCTCGAAACGCGCTCGTTTGAGACTCGTAAGTCGGTCCACACTACACGAATTTGCGCTCGGCTCGGGCTCCGCTCGTGCTCGACTCGTCTAGCGTTCAATTATTAAGGTATAGTCCAAGAGCTAGATCGAAGAGTTCACGAAAAATTGCCAAGAAAAAATATTTCCACCTATAAACCCTTACATCTTTTGAACCAGTGACCGACAAATTCTGGTATTTGGCGACTGATTCCGACTAATTGGCGACAATTCTTTGTGTTATCAAAATTAAAATACCTGATGGTGGCCCTGCCAGAGTCAGTGACACCTGGGCCACCACTGCTCTTTAATAATAAATACTTTGTGCCTGTTCAATTTATTTCCCCTCCTACTCAAATTCGATGTTCTTTTGATTATTTATATCCGATATTTTTCTGTTTCATTAATTGAGCATGTCTATGGAATATTTTTCCAAACTCTACCTGATATGATATAGAAATCAAAAAAATCAAAGCTTATTGTCATAATGATTGATCGGTTGTCGTGCATTCTAAGGCACTTATTACAGGACTACTACTATATTGGTTTTATTTTTATATTAGATATAAGTTTTCTATAATGTCACAAAATATATTTATCTAAGGCATTTTTTTTCTTCAGGACTCGTGAGCTTAAATCTATGTAAAAAAAATAATCACTCGATAACGCAAAAAATACCGATAATACAACAAAATACTTTTATTCGGTTATTTACAGTTAATTCAGATCTCCGACACATCCCTTTCATACCACAGATACGTTTGAATCAGTCCAGCTATTTAGGAGTACAAATGCATAAAAAGGACATGGTACAATTAACCTAGCAATGTCTTGCGTAATCGAGTAAATGCAAAAAATTTTGACTGTGTGTATAATACACACAATCACAATAAACATAACGCGCTTCTAAATATATCTCTGAAAATAATTATAACGGCTTATGGTAATTCTGATTCTTCTAATACTTTACCCTGTTTGTCAATCAATACTTTACTATTATATCTTTGTTGTGGGCGCCGACAAGAATGTTAAGAGTACTTTCAAGGAAACATTAACTATTGTAAACTATTATTATATTTGTGTATTTGTGTATCATTATGTTCGTGTTACGGTTAATTAACGTGATGTATGTGTACGCGTAATAATGGAATAGAATAAGTTTAGACCTTTAATAGTTTCGAATCTGTTTAAGATTCGGGTACGCTGACAGGATGCGTTGTATAGAACCTGAGCTAGGTAACCAGTTAGCTTTTAAAAATAATTGTAACATAAGTTCGCCTCCTATCCGTAACAAGAACATTGTATCACAACTAAAATTAAGATCAATGACAAAATTAAATTTGTATATTCTCAACATTCCCAAAGTAACGCACAATAATCTTAATAATAATGAATATAATTCGAAAATCTTCAACATAAAATAAAAACAAAAGACATAACAAAAAACAAATATAAAAGACTTTCTTCTTAATTAAACTGAACGTCTCTTCTACAATCATTGTAGTCTCTCAACAATAAATAAACTAATTAGAACTTCTTCTTAATCAAACTTAATTGTCCATCTAAAATCACTGTAGTCTCTCTCCAAAAAAAGAACTTATAAAAACTTCTTCGTAATTAAACTTAAATGTCTCTCTACAATCACTATTATTTGGTGCAAATGGCAGTCCGCACGAGTCAACAACGCAACAGAGCCTAGAACTGAAGAGTTTAACTCTGTCCATATCTGTCCCATCCAAGTCTGGTCGAGAACTGAATGAGATCTTGGTTTGTAGAAATCACGAGCACGAGATCTTCATCATAATTATATTGCAAGCACTGTATTAATTCAAAGTCACCTATTTATCTATGTTACGTACGTAATGAAGACTAGATATCAGGATTTTCGTGCGTTTATCACCACAGAGGCTTAAATGCAAATATTAAATATAATTGTGCATAGTTGTTACATCTGGCGAGGGTGGCGGTGACCTTGAAACTAGAGCTTTGTGGTCGGAACTTAACAAGTTTTGGAGGTCGACGGCTGAGCTGCCGTTTCCGATGCATGCGATGCGTCATCAGAAGGCGGGGGCAGGGGGGCGTCCTCTTCATAAATCATAACTAGTCTGCTGTATTCTCTCTTCTTGCGGGAAACCTGCAAAATAACCCAGCTTTGTAGAATCTATAAAACCTATTTGTCGTATATATTATCTTTTGCCCGCGGCTTCGCCAGCGTGGATGCCGGAAATTATCCCACGGGAACGTGCTACCGAGACAAAAACTAAAAAAGACTACGTCGTTCCCCAGGATGCTATCTATCTCCTTGCCAAATTTTATCCAAATCCGTTCAGTAGTTTAGGTGTGAAAATGTAACATACCGACAGACAGAGTTACTTTCGAATTTATAATATTAGTATTGATTAATAATATCACACTAGCGACCAGCCTCTACTTCGCACGGTTTATATGACTTGACAATAATAATACCAGCCCTTTACTCACATCCCACTGCAGGGGAAAGGCCCCTTCAAATACAGAGAAGGAGGACTATAATACTTATGGATTATAGTCCGCGCGGAACTAGTTGGCCGCGCCTTAGGTATGTGAGCGGGTGGGACGGAGGCGCGGGGGCGCTTTGTCATTACTCAGTACGTGCATTGCGAACAATAGGCAACCCCGCCGCCCTCACCCCCGTCCCCACACAAGGCGCGGCCAACTAGTTCCGCGCGGACTATAATCACCACGCTTGCTCAACACGATTGGCGATTTCAAACTTATATTAACTATCAGCCCAGGTTTCCTCACCATGCATTCCTCCACCGAAGCAGTAATATCCAAAATAAACTCAAACAGTACATGTGAATTGAAAAAGTCACATTGGTATTCGGACTTGAACCTGAACCCGGTGTGGGTTCAAATCCGGATCTCATCGTTCATGAGAAGCGAGGCCATAACCACTGACTTATAAGATTATTATGAATGTATTACACATAAACCATCCGGAATAAATTCACTAAATGATATGAATAGTTATATAATATGACAAATAACAATTACGTTCTGTGGAAAACATATATATTATAGTCAATAAACTTGAATATAAAGTCACCTTTGAAAAAGAGGTGCTGGTTTCTTCGCCGGAACTACTGGAACTGGTGATACCTTCTTCCAAGGTAAGCCTGGCAGCCACACCCTCCAGCTGAAGGTCTTGGTACAACTGGCTTAGCTGCTCGTTGACCAGTGAGGGCTGGAAATATTATGAAGGTTTAGAAATTAATGAAATCAGTCAATGCGAGCGGCATTCTAATTCTCTGCCATAAAAATAAAAATACTCTGTGGAGAAATGAGAGTTCGTTTATCACCCCGAAGTTGTAGTGTGACAGCATGATTTTGAACTTTGTATAGTACACACAGCGACACATCAAGCTATACATTTCCAGTTTTAGCTGACCTCGCATTGTATAGGTTTTTCGTGTACTCAGAAGTCAGCTTATACTGGTTATGTATAGCTTGATGTGTAGCCGTGTGTACGTTGAATCAGACAGAAGGTTTTGAAGTATTTTGCACTACAACTTTAGAATATAGTGCGGTTTATAACATATACAGAGCGGTAGTTTTACAGAGCGGTAGTTTTTTTTTTTTTTTCTGAAGAAGAATTTTAATTTCTTTGTCTATGCCTCAAATATTTGTAGAATACAAGACATGCAGAAGTTACATTATGAAGAGACCGACCTGTTCCAAATTCTTCATTCTCTGTAGGTCGGCCGTAAGGGTTTCTTCTAAAGATTTCGTGTGGATTTGGTACTTGTAGAACAGATCTGAAGTCACGCACACCTATAAAAAGGAAAAATTGTTTTAGTTTTTACTGTCATCGGGCTAGCACTACTTTAGACTGTGTGAATTACTCATCTGCCTAGCCTTTTCCCATATATATTGGGGTATTTATTTATTTGTATTGTACACGGAGCGACTCCCTATCTGACCTCCACAACCCAGATCCTGGGTAACACGATACCCCTGGGCAAGGTTGGTTGTGAGACTTTCGGGCTTCTGAATACCAGTAACTACTCAAAGATCAAAGATACAAGATATATAGATAGATATAAGATACGAATGACAGCCGGGACCAACTGCTTGACGTACAGTCACGAGCACTAATATGTCAACACTTGGTAACTTTCAATTGCGAGTTTTTCGTGAAATAACGAATGCAACCTTGAAATACGACACTTTACATAAACCTATGGGTTTCAAAATACTATGTTCGTAATAACATAAAATTTCATTCAAAATTAAAGGAGAAAATCGCCTTTGAATAAAGCCAAGTGTATACATACTTATGCTCGTGACTGTACTTTCCGAGGCACAGAGGGGATAGGGGCAAATTACTATCAAGTCAAAAAGCGGTTCTTCATTAAACTGATATGAGCGGTAATCCCTGTTAACGTACCTGCTGCAGCCAAGGCGGGTCCATCTTCCTCCTGGTGGTGACCTTCTTCGCGGGCTGAGGTACATGGTAAGAAGCTGTCGTGTTTAATGGGCTCTGAAATGATACTTCTTTTTATTGTCTGACGAAACAAACAAAAAGAGTAAACAAGATAACTTTGTGAGTATATAAGATATAATAACCAACTTGAACCAATTTCAAAACATACCTTGTCTAGAGCTTTATTGTGTCCATTTCGATAAAATCAAGTTGTAGGTTCGTTTTCGAACCTACGAAGTATTTTGAAAACGATGACTAGCGTCTTACAAACGTCAGATAACCAATCACCACCTCCGGTCTGAAGAGAGACACCAATGTAGGCGACAGGATAACGGAAAATTCTGTGGTCACCAAGGCATGTGTGACTACAGGCGATTGTATACCGTAGACGCTAGTTGATGGAAAAGCTGAACTGTAAGAAATTGAGACAAGCTCTAGACAGAAACGATCGACCTTGCGACATCACAGGCCATTGAATCCTGTGAGGGGAAGTCCAAGGTCCAGCGCTGATCTCCTTGCGGCTAATGAAGTAAAATTCAGATATTTACCCTAACTGAACAATCTGGCTTGTTGCCATTTTTGCCGTCAGCACTGTCCTCGGCACTGCCGGATTCAGTCTTAAAGAATGAAGAGTAGAAGGATGAGTAGCTAGACTCTCCGTCAGTCTTGTCAGGAGTTTCGTCACTGTCGGGAAGTCTATTCCTCTTGTTGAGGCGACTCTCCCTTGGAGGTGGAGTGTTCTTCACAGCATCTGTGCTCTGAAGGGAAATTAAATCATATAGACATTGCGTAAGGTTCATTTTTCTTTGAGGGTAAGTTAAAATTATGACTCATTTATACACTATTTATAAATTGGTTTTACCTATTGATGTTGTAATTTAAGTCGGATGTAGTTGTCAAAATGCTAGAATAAATATTTTTATAATTAAGTCTATAAGCTGTGTCGCAGTAGTTATACCGAGAGAATTTAAAAGTTGTAATAGACCTGCCGTGCGCAGGTTTAAAAAACATTTTTTTTTAAATTACATATTACATATTTTTCAAAAGATGTTATTAAAAGAGAATATTTAATAATGAAATCCAAATTACATGACTTGATTTAAAACATCTTTATTTTACAACTAGCTGCGCCCCGCGGTTTTACCCGCATAAGTTTCGATCCCGTGGGAATTTAGGGATAAAAAGTAGCCTATATGGTAATCCAGGGTATCAGCTACCTACATACAAAATTTTATCAAAATTGGTTCAGCCGTTTGAGCGTGAAGAAGTAACAAACATAATTATAAACACACACACACACCCCCTCACAAACTTTCGCCTTTATAATATTGTAGTGTAGTGTGATTTTAATTTTTCAAGACTGCCCCGTTGGTCTCGTGGTTGCAAGCGCGAATGCTGAGCGTGGGGTCCTGGGTTCGATTCCCGAGTCGGACAAAGTGTTATTGGGTTTTCCATTAGGAATTTCTTAGTAACAGTCCGAAGTTTGGAAGTTGGCGGTATAATACCCCCGTGCCTCGGAAAGCACGTAAAGCCCGTTGGTCCTGTGCCTGAATTCTCCCCGGTCGTGTCGGATTACCGTCCCATCGGACTATGAGAGTAAAGGAACAGAGAGTGCACCTGTGTTTGCGCACACACTTGTGCACTATAATATCTCTTGCGTACCTGGCTAGTCTCCATTGAGATTGGCCACCGTGACCGAAAACAGTCGGGGAGGCTATTATTATTATTAATTTTTCAAGAGACGTTATTAAAAAAGAAGTTTTGGTTTTTTAACTTCGTTTGCCAACCAGATTGAGTACCAAGTTCATACCTGCATTTTATGGCCATCTCGAGGCCAATCCCGTCTCGAAGAGCGCGATACAAAGTTAGGCTGTCGTAACAATTTCCTTATTATTACGTTTATCGGTACCTCGTCTAGACTATGATTCAATCCGTGAACAATATTAAAAATAGTGTATTGACGATTGTCAATTGTTTTAATCAACCTCGGTATTTTTTTATTACACATTACATAACTTAATTATTATTATTCTAAGAGGACGATGATGGTGGACCCAGATTTGATCAAACCTTAACATTTAAATAAAATCTGATAAAACATAGCTAAGAGATTGAAGACTGGAAAAAATTAGTAGGTTTCATAATACATATATTATCATTAGGATGAGCAGAGCCCCGAAAACTCAAGGGCTCCTTTGAATGCCCGACAGAGCATTCTGGGCATGCTCTGTCTACATAAACAGCAGGGTAATTGCGTAACACACTATCAGTATGGTTGGTTTCATTTTGACAGTCCAACAACATTCATTGCGTGATTTACGTTGTTGAGCTAACAGTTTTCCAACATATGGAGCAATGGATTAGCAATATGCTTCAAAATGATTCAAATTGAGAGTAATAGTGTGTTACGCAATAAGGGTGCAGACACTTATACTACTGCTACTTATAAAGACGTATACCTAGACATAGCGAAATTGTAAGAACGAATAATAATGTAATAGGTTATATCTTAAAACAAGAATAGTTGCAAATATGAGCCACAGGAGCAGCCTAAAAAGGCCACTTTGGAGAATCATAAAAGGATAACATTATGAATCGTAATAGGGCGAAGACAGTCCGGGTTTTTCTTTTTTTCGCTGCACTACGTAGGTATATAATCAAAGAGATTGGGATTGGATTTGGATCGGATTAATTGGTGTTTTAGCACAGACAAAATAAAAATAACTGAAAAATGCTTCACCAATGGGATTTGATACGATTAACTTAGCGGTTAACTGTCCATTATGTTATACTTTCATGATTCAGACAAAAAAAAAAAAGTGGCCTTTTTAGGCCCCCTGATGTCTGTAGAATTATCGTCGATTCCTAGTTCCCACTGAGACTTTTGTGCGGCACAGACTCCTATAAAAGCATTTAAAAAGTGCAAAAAAGCTACACATTCCAAAATAAATATTACAGAAAAGCGGGACATGCAATAGAAGAATTATAGCACAGGAAACTTACATACTGAAAAAAAAGATTGAAATCGAATTGTCAGTATTAAACATATAAGAATCGTCTTATGAATTTCAACAACAAATAGTATGGGATGATACGTGACGTGCATCATCTTAGAAACAGAAGAATAAAAATAATAATTTGGTAATAAAATATATATATCCCACTCCCTCTCACCGAGAGGAGGCCTGTGTCCCAACAGTGGGAACATAATAGGCTGATTATGGTTATGGTAATAAAATTCGAAAAATTATCTCTTATTTTAAAATCAACTTGGGATATTACATTTCAGCCAAGCAACGATAAATCAAAATAAACAACCATTCTAAGAGTGTTGCAGCATGGTGAGAATCATGTTGTACTTATAAACTCTTAGATGTTATTATTGCCATACCCGGTTCAACACATTTGATGAGAGACTATCTGCGCTGCCGATGTCTGTTTTTGAAGATGTGCCTTGAGTTTCTGCTGTTTTCTTGTTGTGCCACGCGCTGCCCTGCACCGTGGCTGGCCTCAATGTTAAACTGGGCTTACAAGCCTGTGCAGGTATTCAACAACGGTGAGTTTATTGCCTCCAACGGCGAATTCATTTACTTTAAAGTTAAGCCGAATGTTACAACAAAAAAAAGGAAAATTTTGTAGGTACTTATAGCGTTCGTAAAAGTGTTACACTATAATATTCACTCGCATACCACACTGTGCACTCTCATACATTCAGTTATCGAGTATTATTAGCCAAAAAATGTGTATTATCTTTAATTAGGTAACTCAGTTATATTATTAATGTTAATGGTGGTTACTTCGATAGAAAAAATGTCTGGTCATTTGCGTTAAATGCTTGCGATTAATTTAGTAAAATGTTACTGGTCATGTAGTCATCACTTTCAGATCAAAACTGAAGCCGGTGCTGAACTGGTCGATCTAGCGAGGCAACCTTTCAAAGACCGACCAACGAGTGGTTGTGCAAGTCACGTGTTACATGATATTAGCACAAAACATCAGAAGGCCAATTCTCGTAATTTAAAACGTTCAAAATCTAGTCGCAGTCTCATCTCGGCGACCAACAAATGTCAAAAACTTGTCAAAATGTAGGGAGATTAGAGGTATTTTTAACAGATTGAGACTGAGATCAGACTGTGAACCTTCTTAAAATTACAAGAATTGCCCCTCAGGTGATGCATTCGAGTTGCAGCTCGATTCAAACTTTATGGTAGCTCGGAACATGAGGCGAGTCACTGCGCAGTAACAAATTCACCTGTCAACGGTGGTGAGGGGTGAGGTACTGCGCAGCGATATCCCACATTTGTTTAGGTGTCGCGTCTATCTAAGGAAATCTCTTTCCGTGTGAACAAAACATTCAAAAACCATTAATTTACAAATAAAACGAATTGGTGTCCATTCTAAATTCTGTATAGCAATAAAATTGTGCAAGTATGAAAAGGAAATGGTAAACTGATGACGTACCTCTTCATAGTTGCTGCTGGTCAGACCCAAGGGGTTCATTGTGTTTGTGTACTGTTGTTGCATGGACTGTGCCATGTGCGATTGCAGCATGGGGTATGAAAGCTGCTGAGCTATCGGCGAGTACATTAGGGGGGGACCCATGAGTGGGTGGCCGTACACCATCACTGCAATAAAAACAATAGAATCAATTAACTATTGCTTCTAATTTTAAATCTTAGTACGGTATTCTATTGCCGCGAATGCTGAAGAATAAGATTGGTATAACAATCAATAATTGATTGTTATACCAATCTTATTCTTCAGTATTTTCCCGGATTTTACTAAAAAACTAATGTAGCGTTTATATTAGATTTTCAGAGGGAATTATTAGTCACCACGTTTGCCTAACAGATTAGCGTAAAGTAATCGCAGTATCGTGTCAAAATTCCACAGGACTATTGGAAGAATTAATCACATGTCTTTGCCGATATATCTGAAGGCCAATCCCCATAATTAAAAACATTCAAAATCTAGTCGCAATTTCATATTAGCAACAATTAATGTCAAAAACTTGTCAAAAATGGAGGGAAGTTAGAACTCTGTATTTTTGACAGATTGATACTGACATCAGACTGTGAACGTTCTTACAGGGGCAATTCCCCCCAATTTACGCACGTACAACAAAAACATGAAATAAACTGTAACTTACTTGGCGCTTGGAACTGATGTTGCTGGCTATTTGAAGGTAGATGGTGAACTGAGGTTGTGGGCATTGGCTGCGGGGCGGCCGGCGCGTAGTACATCGGGTATATGCCTGTAACATACGTGTATGCTCATTTTTATAACAAAGTTTTTGAAAAAGTTCGGCTTTTATTGCCGTCTCGGTCACTTATTTATGTGACAGTCTCTTTCTAAAGGTTGTTTGGCTATATATTATAACGCCCGGATAGGGTAATTCCAGGATAGGTGCCCCAATGGGATAGGTGCCGCGGCTTTGAATACTGTATATTATAAATGCCGTGGGCTAAAATTGTACTAAGTAATAGGAAGCGCTCGCCCCACAGACCTCAGTGCCACGCCAATCGCACGCGAAAGCGCATGCGTTTTGCCCGTGAGTGTAAAAATCTTCCGCGGCGAGACCATTACAAGCGTTGAAATTATAATCGTAAGTACTTACTATCGAATATCTTTTCACTCTGATAAAAATTCTATTTTTTTTTTATTTATTTGCTGATATTACAGTTTAAAGTACACGAAATAATGCTATAAATTATAGTTTTCTTTTTAACTCTTTTTAAATTAAAAAAGGCATCTATCCTGTGCTAAAAGTATAGTTGCCCCATTTGCTGTTCGGGATAGATGCCCAAGTATTTCTGTAAATGTTTTCATATTGCAGGTGGAAGAAATGCCTCGAAATAAAAGAAAACCGGGGGTTGGTCCCCCGTCACATTAGTTGGACTGAAGAAAGCTTGGAAAAGGCTGTTTTATTTTTATTTCACCAATAAAAAAAAAAAATATTTTGTTCATAAGTCTAGATAGACATATAATTATAAAAGATGTCACAAATTAATGTTAAATACGCTTAATGTTTAATGCTGAATACAAACTAATTATTGAAACTAATTAGTATGTTTTATTTAAATTAGGATCTAATATTGAAGCATTTATACAGTGAATTTTACGTTAGGCATCTATCCCTTGAAGCATTTTTACTACGAGTCTTCTATCCCTCACGTTAGGCATCTATCCTACTTTTGAGAGGGTAAAAAAGACACAATTTCTTCAAAATCTATGAAACTTATGTAAAAACTAAAGGGGTACCATCATAGATTAAAGATCAAAGTTACCATATGCAAAAGACGTATTGCCAATAAAAAAAAAAAATATTTTGTTCATAAGTCTAGATAGACATATAATTATAAAAGATGTCACAAATTAATGTTAAATACGCTTAATGTTTAATGCTGAATACAAACTAATTATTGAAACTAATTAGTATGTTTTATTTAAATTAGGATCTAATATTGAAGCATTTATACAGTGAATTTTACGTTAGGCATCTATCCCTTGAAGCATTTTTACTACGAGTCTTCTATCCCTCACGTTAGGCATCTATCCTACTTTTGAGAGGGTAAAAAAGACACAATTTCTTCAAAATCTATGAAACTTATGTAAAAACTAAAGGGGTACCATCATAGATTAAAGATCAAAGTTACCATATGCAAAAGACGTATTGCCAATAGATTTTTAATTAATAAGTTATGGCTCCCTATCAAAAAGTGGGGCACCTATCCTGGACTTACCCTACTGTTTGGCATATAGCTGTACTAGAAAATGTTTTTACAAAACAATAGCACAAACTTTAACCAACAGCGCCCCCTGTCAAGGTTATTCGAACGCCAAAAGATCCTTGCAGCAGTGTAGGAATGATTGCGGTCAGCTACAGTCTGTTCACAGTTATTTTACCTCCGACAGCAACATCCCAACAGAAACCTTATTGCAACGTGAACAAAGATCACCGTGATTTTGACAGACTTGTCCGTGCCAGCAACCTAAAAGCAACCTTATAGTAACGAAAATAAAGATCATTTTGACAATGACGCAAAATCAGAGATAAAATAACTGTGAAGTGTTAAGAACCACTCATTAATACATGGTGATTTTTTCATAATGTTATCTACCCAGGTTTTAACGTATGTGATCTGTATGTCATGTGGAAGGAATGGGGAAAATGTCGTTAGGAAAGTTCTGAGTATGAACGCTATAAGAGTAGGAGAAGACCAAAGAAACGACGGATGGACTGTGTGAAAGATGTTATGACTAGAAAGGGTGTGACTACCGAGATGATGATGTTGTGCCGACCCCAAAGGGGATGGGATGGGGCAAGACAATCATATGTGTCGTGAGCGTAGCTTATTAGAATGATAAGTTACCTGCCACGGCCGACATGGTGTGCATGGGCAGCATGGGATGAGGCATGGTGCTCATGACAGACATCTGTTGAGGGATGCCCACGCCCGGGATGTATGTGTTTATGTTGTTGGCAGGCGTCCACTGATTGGATGCTGTAATCACAACACGAAGTTACTTATTATGTAGTGAACTGTGCCAGAGAACATGCTTCTATGATATTGTGACAATGGCATGCGTAATGTAGAAATATTTAATCTATACTGTATAGTTATTTTATTAGTACCATTGGAATGAGGTGAGATTAATTCGCGTAAATATTGTCAAAAGCTCCTTATTGATTGAAGTACAGCCTACCACGAGCTCTTAACGCGATCCATTTTAGGACCTAAACTGAACTGTTCTTCTAATTTGTACCATGACGTCAGTTTAACGATTCAATTTAGGTCATGCCACCTGACAGCGATTGTCCCAAACCGAGTCGCAAGTTTTAGTTTCATTCATCTAATTTTGTAGTTGTTTGGTACCATGACGTCCATAGAGCAGCTCAACTGACAAAATGAACTATTCAATAAAAGTTACCATTTCTCTAACATCAACTGAAACGTTTGGTGAATTATTGACGAAAATAAAGTTTTTAGCGCTATTTTAGTGGAACTTTACAAAAACAAATATAAGTGTACTTTAATCTTTCTTTTAAAGTCTAAAATACCTATTTTACATGTCTTTTTTAAGCGCATTATATTTTTTCGTATAATAAATAGCAAAAGGTAAATAAATATCTACTTTGACTAAGAATTATAATTATTTTAACAATAGTTACCGTATTAACGTGGAATCTTAAAAACAACTGTTGAGTGTCTAAGAACAAATAAAATGTTACTTGCTTATGAACGTGTCTGACACCAAAATGTGCGCGAAACCAACTTATTTGATAATAATAGCGTTGTCTCGTACAAAAACAAAAACGTTTCAAACGCGGTTCAGCAACAAATTGCGATCTTTCATTCACTTTTAACGATCCAAATGCCGCTGAGCGTATTGGACGTCATAGTACGACTTTAAAGCGATGCAGTTTAGGAACCTAAACTGAAATGACTTGCTTTTGAATCGTTTTTAATTAGATCATGGTAGGCCACAGCTTGAAATGAGATGGCTTTCCACCTGATGCTAGGGATTGACACTATTGACAGCTCAGTCCAAGCTCACTTCAAATAGGTTTTTATAGTTAGATTTAAATATACCTGTAGGAATCTGATCGATAGTGGTGGTGATAGTCGACGTGGGTTGATTGGCGGCGGCGCTGGGCGACAGCGTGCGCTTGTTGCGACGCACCTGTCTCGGAGAAGGGCAGTGATGCTTGTGAGATCCCGATTCAGCATCCATCATCTTGGATGCGCGCTTCAAGCCATGCGGCTGTTGTGGCTACAAAATAAACGAAATCAAAACCCATTTATTCAAAAGCACATTTTGGACGTCATTACATAAAACAATCCCCTAAAACGGCCACCCTCCGCCACTTCCTAGTGTGTTAGCTCGGAAGATGTGGCGCAACAAACTCTCCGGTGGCACAGGAAAGAGCACTAACAGACTGTTAGAAGAGCAAGATGTAAAGTAATTAACGTTACAAAACAAATTATACACAAAACTAATGAATTTTTGCCAGTCCGCACACGCCAAATGGTACGATCACCTTATTAAAACGTTGATCACTTTGTCTTATAAAACTACATATTGCGTTGTCAAAGATTAGGTAAACAATCGATTACTTATCGAATCACGGATATCGAATGTATCGAATAAGCAACTTTCGACCTATAACATTATTATGCCGTACAGGCAGCTCAAGAAAGGGTAGGTGGGTACCCTTTTTTGAAGAGATTATAACTAAGTCTCCTAAATACTCCGATATTGATTACAATACTCTTAAGAGTTTACATAAATGATGTTGTCTTCCTTCTGCAGCTAGATCCCGAACGCCTGATGTAGCCGCCTGTCTCCAGACATCTTCTATTCACATACTGAACAGTAGAGCGACTAAAAAAGGCCGACTTTTTCGTTGGTGAGAATCCCATAGTTAACTAAATAAACAATCCGTAGGATCAGCTTTTAAGGGTCGTCTATCTTTTAGTGTATATGCTACTTTCGTTGACTCTATTCTGACTACACGAATTTAACTCGTAAAAATCCTGTAAAACACGATAAAGTAAAATGTATGCTAACCTGAAGTTCAGTGGTCCCAGCGCTAGTGGGAAGGAAGGACGCATTACAGCGAGCCAAATGCTCCTTTTTTTTCTTCCTGGTCTCATTCGAGTTCTTCCCTCTACCACCTTTACTGCTGGAACGAGTCTCTCTATGTATCTTCGTTAATTCTTTTTCCATCTCAGTGTTGTGCCTATTAAAGTTAAATGATCTATAAGAAAGTATTTGCACATAATAAGTTAATAACACAATACAGTACAACGGCAAGTAGATACTTTTGATCATTAAGAAAAGGCTTTGATTAGCTCTAAGTCTAGGTTCGCGCGGGCGCGTTTTTCCCGCGGCGATATTTTGCGCACACTGGATTTTTAACGCACTGCTTATCGCTGAGAATTGAAATTCCAACAGTGCGTTTTTTTTTAAACGCTGGGATGCGCTCCGTTGGATTCTAAACACTCGGCTCAACACCGAGAGTTAAAAATCCAGTGCGCGATAAAATGCTGCCGCGATATTACGAGTATTACGTCCGTTCGAACTTGGGCTTGACTATACAGGAAGATGTGTGTGCAGGAAGAGGGATACAATAATAATTTGAATAGTACGTGTAATATACTCAATTATGATAAATGGATACAATCATTAAAATTTACTGCTTATATTCGATCGATACACATCAAGAGCTGCAGTGATATGTTTTTTTTTTATTTTTTATTACAAAATAGCGTTTATTCCCGGTCGAGCGGGAAAAAAGTTCTCGTGCTCGTTCCGCTATAGACCGAGAGTCAAAATGCAATAATGGGGATTTCAATAAGAGATTTCACAGATTGTTAAAATGTTTTAATTACGACTTTCTGAGCAAGAGTGAACAATGTTTTGAATTAAAAATAATTTAAAAAGACTGAGGCAGTTAGTACAGTATTTGTGAATCACAGGTAATCATCGAATTTACAATAATTCTCTCAAAATTATTTACACAAATTCTTAGTTTTAAGGTGCGTATCACAGCTATTCAACAAATTAAAATGTTCACTCTTGCTCAGAAAGTCGCAATTCAAATATTTAAAAAATCCGAGAAATCTGTTATTGAAATCCCCATTATTGCATTTTGACTCTCGGTCTATTAGCGGAACGAGTGGGAAATAAAAAGTTTCAATCGTCACCATTGGGGAGGTCGAAACTTTTTTTTCCCACTCGTGCCCAGTGGGAACGACGTGGCGGGGACGACCGGGAATAAACGCAAAATAGTGGTAATTTTTTGTTCGCAAACAACTCGTTACTAACTTGCTAAGCAATGCCTCAGTAAGCCGAATAGGCTGATATTCTTCGGCAGGCATTGGACTGCTACTCGGTATGATCATCCAATTGGAATCCGACGAGCTTATTTCACCAGAGTCCCTCGAATGCTGTGCTATCGGTGACAGGCAACGTCTGCAATACATAATACTATGTAATACACCTGTATAATTTTCAGACCGCGTTTGATCGACGTTAACGCCGTACGTGACGTGTGAAGTCAAACGTTTGAACGTGTGTCGCGACAAAATGTGCCATCTCATAATATACGATGTGGAGAATAAATGAAAACACTGGCAATACAAATGCACAAGAGTATTTTGAACCTTCAAATAAATACTAGTTTCGAAATTAAAAAAGTGATATTTTCAAATAAATAGCAGTGATAGGCCGACTATTGGTTTTACCAATCTTTGACTAGCTATAGTAACAAAACTGTTGGATATATTTGATTAAATTTTCGTATGCAGACTGAGGACGGCATGCGATATACGCAGTTTAATTTATTGTGGTTTTGTCGTCTTCACCTCCTACATTCTCATCTCAAAATATTTCACGATGTCGGCGATAGACCGCCGTCTGGTTGCACCCTAATAGGCACCACCAGTACCACAGTATTCAACGCGGTATAGTTTGAGTCAGTTAATATCAACTTTCAGTTCATGTTTGATGTGTTAAGTTTGTTCTCGCCACAAGTAAGATAATTTTAGCTAGAAATATGACTTTGAGACTTCGTTGTCAACAATTGACATTCAAAAAAAGGCCTCTAATGATGAATTTATGAATTACTGACCTGAAAGTTGCTAATTGGCCCAAACAGAAAACACATGCAGACGATTGGGGATTCCCTCATTCATAATCAGCCTATAATGTTCTCAGTGCTGGGACACAGGCCTCCTCTCTTCGAGAGGGAGTTGGCTATGATCTACCACGCGGGCCCGCGAGGGAAATTTTGGTTCTAGGATATGCCTGCATGTATGCGTGGGGATTCCCTGAATTTCTAGTAATAATAATTAATTAAATTAATTAAACCGGGGCAGAAATTATTATATCGACGGTTGAAAGGCTAATTGGCCGCGACATTTTTTTGCAATATTTAGTTATATACATATTCGGAATGAGCAAATTTTGCTGATTCCGAATATGTATATAACTAAATATTGCAAAAATATGTAACACAAACACTGTACTTACAAAATTCTAACATCGGTATATATAAGCAAACTTACGAGTATTTCACGAGAGGTCTTATATCGTGAATAGTTTCGCCGGAGACCGTATTGGAGTCCGTATACGAGTCATGTTCTTGACTTACGAAATACCTGAGTACAAATATAAAAGCAATAAAGTTACACGTTTGAATTTCTCTTATGTAAAACATTGAATACATGGAGACTGAGTTTAGGAACTGAAGGCTTACTTACCGTTGTAATGTGTCATTGTAGTTAAGTTGGGTGTAACTCAACGGGGTTTCGGTGCTTGGCTGCCTATCATAATAATCATGATGTGGGGAAATGCCACCAAGCATTACCGAGTCCCTTTCCTGTAAGATAAAACATAATGTTAGGGTTAATGTTATGTAAGAAGGCATAGCATGACGATGCCAATGACATAACAAAATTGAATTGCTACTTAGCCCTCTTCCTCTCTCCTAATTTTTGCTGTGCCCGACAGGGTCCATATTGATCATTTACTTTGTAATACCATCTATGTAATACATATGGAATGCAATAAAGAATTGAGTATTGAGTATTGAGTAACATCACGCCTGTATCTCCTTAGGGCCCGTTGTTTCAAGATACAAGTAAAAGAGTATTTCGGCCTTCATTAGTTGGTCGATTCATCACGTAACCAGAGGCTGACCTATTTTTAGGCCAAATAATCAACTTTGCTATCCAATGTGGCAACGCTACCAGCCTTTGGGTATGTTTCCCAATAACAGGTCTGCGGATGATTATTTTTATGCCTTATAATAATAAATGATAAACGATTTTATTTTTGTAAGTAGGTTTGTACAAACACTGTTACACGTCAATCATGTTTTTTTTAAACTAGATGAAGTCGGCGTTTCCTATCTGACTACTCTGAGAAGAAAGGCCGAAACAAACTCAGAGGTCACAGTGATTGTTGACATAACCGTCCCGCATGATGAGAACCTCGTGAAAGCCGAGAAAGATAAACAGATCAAGTATCTTGACTTGGATCGCGAGGTTGTCGACATGTGAGATGTGGACTCAGCAATCATTGTGCCGATAGTCGTGACAGCCAATGTGTTAATAGCCAAGAGCCTCCACCAACACCTAAGGAGGCTCTCGTTGGGCAGCTGGATCAAGGGCTTGATTCAGAAAGCGGTACTTCTGGACACGGCCCGCATTGTTAGGAGGTTCCTCTCTCTGGAGCCCTGACCGCCCGTAGCTTGGACCCTGTTCCCGATACCGGTGGGCTGCTATTTTTAAATGTTTTTATTTTTTTTATATTCTAATATTTAAAAATATAATTAATTTATGTGTTATTTAAAGAAATAAAGGAAATAATAATAAGGCTCGCATTGTCAGGAGGTTCCTCTCTCTGGAGCCCTAACCGCCGGTAGCTTGGACCCTGTTCCCGATACCGGTGGGCTACTATTTTTTATATTTTTAAATGTTTTTATATTTTTTTTATACTAATATTTAAAAATATAATTTGTATGTATTTAATTGAATAAAGGAGATAATAATAATAATAATCATTTTATCATTTTTTTTTCTTTACATAGGTAGGTACTGTCGAACTGTACGTGACAGCAGTGCCAGTAGGTACTTGTACATAAATCATGCTAATATTATAAATTCGAAAGTAACTCTGTCTGTCTGTATGTATGTTACCTTTTCACGACTAAACCATTGAACGGATTTCGATAAAATTTGGCAGAGAGATATATTGCATCCCGGGGAAGGACATAGCATAGTTTTTATCCCGATATTCCCACGGCATCGACACTTATGCGGGTAAAACCGCGGGGCGCTGCTAGTATTACATATAATTCAGTGTCAGATTGTATACTTATCGTAATTAAGATTTGTCAAAATAAATAAATTACGCTTATAATTGACTTAATTACCCTTGGATTAAAAAATTAATAGAGGGTAAGCTTTTTCCCATTTCAGATTTTACCACACCCATTGCGTAACACACTCACAATCACAATCCGAAGGATTTTGAAGGAAATTGATAACCCATTGCTTCATTTGTTTAAAGAAATCGGCTGCTCGACGACGTAAATGAGGCAATTTGGACTGTTGAACTATCAAAATGAAAGCCATTGCTACTGTTAGTGAGCTACGCAATTACCCCGCAAGTCATATTCGCCAATGTATTTGAAATGATAATGATTATACGAAGTTACGCAACGAAATAATATGCCTTATCCGATAAAAAAACACGTGTTTTCTACCCCACTCTGAATGGAGTACCTGTTAGCCTGAGTTTGTTATATAAGCTACTTCACTAGTCACGTGGCCACTACGCAACATGGATGGAAATGACAAAGATATTGATTGATTATTTTGCCACGTGTTTCTGGAACCCTTCTAACTTTCTTACTTTTAACGTGAGGTTTCTATAGACATGATTAATAATTGCTCACTTCAAACAATAATGACAAATATTAGGCAATGATGTTATTGCCCTAATAACATATCATAGGTATCTAAACAAATAAATAAAATTGAAATGTCCGTTTGTAATGTCAAAATAACAGCTTTTTACTAAATGCATAAGAAAGTATAAATATCGGTACTATAATAACTAGTAATAATAAGGTACTAATAATTTTTTTTTTCTTTCTCTCTGTCCCTTTGTTCTGGCTAATCTCCAAAACGGCTGGAGCGATTTTGATGAAATTTGGTATGGGAATACTTTTAACCCTGGGGAAAGACATACGCTACTTTTTATCGACAATCCACGCGGGCTAAGCCGTGGACGGAACCTGGTTTTAAAAATAAAACCTTGAAATGTTTATACGTTACCTTTTAAAAGCCTTTTATTTTACTCATCATATTATTATGATGAAGAATGAATATATAAATCAAATGTTGAGATAATTATTATCGACGATTGTACAGGAAATATCAGCATCGTTAAATCATTGCACCACAACTAATGACGATATAACGTGATGGCTCTTTTTTTTTGGGTGGGAAATCATCAAATGACCCCTCCCGCTCTGGGCGGAGCGGAAGGGAGTGTCAGACTCTTACTGACTAAAACCCACCCGTGTTCCTTCAGTTGCCTGTGCCAGGGGCCACAGTATCTCTTTCGAACAACCCGTGACCCACGCGACCAACGTGATGGCTCTGTGGAAATGTCGTGATATCGTGATGTTTATGAGATCAATTCAGTCTTAAGAGATCAGCTTGCCAGTTCGAATTTGGTTGCGAATTTGCGATATGGCACAATTTGCCCTTTCTAAGTTTTTCTTGTTTGTAAAGTTATATCGTACTTTTAAAAACTAAAGGACAGCTTTAAAACGTTAACTCAAACCACAGACAGAAATATTTAGGACGTTAATTTTAGTGGTGTAAGAGTAGTGATAAGGTACAATGGGGTTGGCGTATCCATGTGGATAAAAACCCTCTATTAATTATTAAGAAATAAAAAAGGACGTTCTGTTACTACACACAACTAAATTAGCTGTCTGTAGTAGTGAAGCGCGGGGTCGGTCATATCCGACCAAATAAATGTGTGATGACCAGTGACACGTAAAACTCTCTACCCCAAATTTGTTTTATTGTAATATACCACTTTAATGATGACAAGTTTACGTGGTCTTATTTAAACTCCACCATGTAAACCGTCACATGCTCTAGACATCACTGACTGAAGGTTTAGGAAGGCGTCGTAAGGGAACACGGACTAATACATAATCAGCCTATAATATTCCCACTGCTGGGACACAGACCTCCTCTCTGGCCTGTAATCTACTACGCAGCCCCAGTGCGAGTTGGAAGATGTCACATGCCTTCGAATGTTTGGTTCGAGGACATACCAGTTTAGACAGCAGCCTGTAATTGCCAACCATTACCAAACCTGGTGATGAATGCAAGTTTTTAATATTTGTGGGAAAAGGCCTGCTTGATTAAATACTTCAGATTTTATCCTGGCACTTCACTTGGCGTATTCGTTGTATTTATTTCTGTTACCTACATTTTACCGTACGCAAAATAAGCCCTTTGATGTGGAGTTGCAGCCACTAGCCTGTATAACCTATTACCAACAATTTAAAATATAATCCTACTTAAGGGAATAAAGTTCATTTTATACTAACGAAATAACACGAATGTTTGCGCAAATAGGCCAAGTGTAGTGCCAACATGACATAATTGTGTATGTACAGTCACGAGCACCAATATTTCAACACTTGGTAACTTTAAATTCCGTTTTTTTTTACGAAATAATGAATGCAAAAAAATACTATGTTCCTACTAATATAAAATTTCATTCAAAAATAAAGGAGAAAATCGCCTTTGAATAAAGCCAAGTGTATACATACTTTTGCTCGTGACTGTACATTGCTGCTTTTACCAATTTTAGCGTTAAGATGGTTGCTAGGTAAACAGTATCAACTCACATAGTAACTGTGGTCTTGGCCCTGGATATCCAAGCGCAGTTCCTCGTCAATCTTGGGTGCTTCTTCCATTAGACTCTCCATGAAAGAAGCCAGGTCCTGACAACGTTGGCTCATCTGTTGCTTTGCTAATTCTGCTGGCTTAGTAAGACCCTGTGAAATGAAACAACAATTATAACTTTTACAACTGTAGTTTATGAACTATCTCCCAGTTACGGACTCGTTAAGCTATCCAACAAACAGTTTTATAGGTACGTTTTTAAATAACAAGAAGTTATAAGAAACTCCTGGTTTCAAAAATATAATTTCACCCTAACTACAAAGAATGGCTTCCCCTAAACCCTTGAAAACCACAAACTGCTGAATATTGTTAGCTACAATGTTTTTTTTATCGCCAAAAATTATTTTGCTTACCTCATTCATTGTCCGTATAATGTTTTCTCTTAGCATTTGTGCTTTATTTTCTTCATCCTCAGAGACTTTCTTTGGGTTTTCTTGTTCCGGAGATTGAAACACAGCTGGATTAGTGGGACCCTAGATACAAGAATCATATAAGTACAGATCGTGGGATGTTGCAGATATGTATATACGAGCAGTGCCGTAATTAGCCTTTTATGCGCCCGGTGCGAGCTGCTATAACAGCGCCCTTTTTTTTTGCGGATGGAAAATCATCAAATGACCCTCCCGGTAGGCGTCGGTCCTAAGGGGCCCCTTCCTCGATGCTGACATCTATTTGAGGCGCGAGTGGAACACGTACGCGCTGTCCGGCACGGGCCTGGTCCTGATCGGACGGTGAGCTACTCATTACTCTCCGCCCGCAGGCCCGCGCCTACGGAGGTACGGAGTTGTCACGCGGCTCCCGACGCCCGGAGCGTCTCCCGCGGCGGCTGGGACGGTAGGCTCTCTCGCTGAGCCGTTCCACTACCTCCTTTGCTAGCATGACTGCTTCGCAGAAGGAGTTGACTGCCTCCCACTCCCTCTCGCCCCGGACCTTGGCTTGCACCAGGGCCGGACGCGAGAGGTCGCCGCCGCTGCCGATCGCCTCTACGAGGACACGGCGGTGCTCCGCCCAAGCGGGGCAGTTCACAACCGTGTGCTCCACGGGGCGATCCTGGCTATGGTGACACCCGGGCATTTCCTCCCGCCTGATGATGTGCAGGAACCTCCCGAAACTTCCGTGTCCGGTGAGGATCTGCGTCAGGCAGTAGGGCCTGAGGGCGCCGTGGCGCCTCTCTAGCCACTCCTCAAAGAGGGGTCTAATCGCCGCTATCGTGGCGTGCCCTGCGCTAGGTTGCGACAGTCGCTCTTTCCATGTCGCCATGAGATCACGCCAGAGATCCGTCCGCTCCGCGTCCGCGGAAGCGGATTTTCCCCCCGGCGTAATGCCTCCGTGCGCCACTCATATAGGCGCGCGAGAACTATCGCCTCCAAATCCCACGGCGGCAGTCCGGCAAGGAGGCTTGCCGCCTCGCCCGAGATCGTGCTGTAGCCCCGGATAAGCCTTACGGCTACCACCTTCTGGGGCGCGTTCAGGTAGTGGGCGGCTCGCCACCGCAGTGAACGCGCCCACACCGGGGCCCCGTATAGGGCCATGGACTGCACGACCCCCGCGTAAAGCCTCCGGCAGGAGGCGTTTGGCCCCTTCAGGTTAAACAAGAGCCACTTGAAGGCGGCCCCGGCCCGTACCAGTTTGGGGGCCAAACGTCGGAAGTGCTCGACGAAGTTCCACCGGCTGTCGAGGACGAGACCCAGGTATTTCATCGTCGTCTCGACGCCGATGTGAGCCCCTCCTACCGTTAGTTGGGATCCCGATGGTGGCGCGATCCGGGGCCCATGAAACGACATGGCCTCGGACTTGTGCAATGCCACCTCGAGACCCAACTGCCGGATAGCGATAGTCGTAGAGAAGCTCTACGACTATCGCAAACCCGCGTGTCATCGCGTCGGCCGCCACCTGATGCGACCTCCCCTCGCCAGGACCAACGTGTCGTCAGCGTAGCAAACCACGCTGACGCCATCAGGGAGGTCGGCCTGCAGCACCCAGTCGTAGCCGATGTCCCACAGGAACGACCCCAGAACCGATCCCTGCGGGACACCGCACGACATCTCTCACCGGTTCCACTCCCCGTCGCGACCGGGGTAGATGACGGCTTTGTCCGTCAAATACGCCTCGACTATTCGACGGAGGTAGGTCGGCACCCGGTGATACCGGAGTGCCTCCAAAAGCAGCTCCAGGGCAGAGTGTTAAACGCGTTGGCGATGTCAAGTGACACCGCCACGACGACCCCACCCCGGGACACCGCGTCCCCCGTCGTGAGGGCTCTCACGCGCATGATGGCGTCCACCGTCGAGCGCCCCTTGCGGAAGCCAAACTGGCTGTCCGTAAGATCCGGCCCCGTCCTCACCAGGTGCCCGACGAGGCGGCCCGCAATCACTCTCTCAAAGAGCTTGTCGACCTCGTCGAGCAGCACGATGGGCCGGTATGCGGACGGAGAGTCCGCAGGGCGCCCTGGCTTCCGAATGAGGACCAGCTTCCCCGTCTTCCAACGGAGTGGAAACTGGCCTCTCTCCAAACATGCGCTTAGGAGCGCCTCCAATCAAGGCCCGAGAGCCCTCGAGGCCAGGACCCAGGCTTTATCTGGCAAAGCCGTCGTCGGGTCCTGGGGTAATATTTGCATTTATAAATTAGGTGAAAAAACGTTTATTCGAAAATTCAAATTCAGATATTATGTTATCAATTGCTTCATTTATATGAATTTTCAAGTTTTGTTGTGGGGTAAGATCGTAGCTGGCGTCTGAACTTTCTCTCAAGTCGTGTCTCTTTACTCGCTTTTTACGCTTTTCAGGAAAATCGTCTTCGATATCACATTCTTCACAAACTTTTACGATTATTATTACGATCTCATCGTCTTTAATATTGATAATAGTATTTATTTGTAAGAAGAATTTACGCGGACGACGCGAATCCACACGTATAAATAAATAAATAATAGGTATTATTAGTGGCCCAGGTCTGGTCCTTTCTGCGCCCCTCCAGGGTCTGCGCCCTGTGCCTGGGCACCGCTGGCACCGCCCTAGTTACGGCACTGTATACGAGTAGTACTAGCTTCTGCCCGCGACCTACCCCGTCGCATCGCATCGCCTGCCCGCGCTATTACTTCGTATTCGCTTTCTGTTTTTTTTTTCTTTTTCTCGGCTCTTATGGGTCTTAGCGTGATGTTAACATATAGCCTTCCTCAAGAATTCAAATATATATATAAAATATCAAACACAAAAATATTTTTTCAAATCCGACTTGTAGTTCGTACAAACAAATTCTTCAGCTATATTATTAGTATAGATTAGTACGGAAATGTGTTCTCACCTCTATAATGTGATGTTTCCCAATAACGAACTCCAGTTTCTTAGACCACGGGTTTATAAACGACGACCACTCAGTCTCAAGGCGAATATAATCGCCATTTTGTGTTATCATCCTGTGAAAATATATTTATTAAGATTGGCTCTCTATAGCATGTGACCATGTTCACATATCAAGGCCTCTCCGCGTCTCGGACAGCACGTTAAGCCGTTGGTCTCAGCTGTCATTCGTGGATTTTTGGGAGTCGTTACGGGTCGTCAGAAGCCCGAAAGGCTGACAACCAGTCTTACCAAGGGGTATCGTATTACCCAGTAACTGGGTTGTGGATGTCAGATAGGCAGTCGCTTCATGTAAAGTATTGGTATTCAGCTGCATCCGGTGAGACTGGAAGCCAACCCCAACATAGTCGGGAAAAGGCTAGGTAAATGATGATGATGATTGTAATAAAGATCGATTCCAATCAAACATCGACCAATTGAGCTAATGAACCCCAAATACACAAACAACACGTGTGGTAGGTTACTTTATGGCGTTTAAAGCCTTTCCAATATATCTTAAAGTGGCGTTTGAGTATTCGGCCATTATCTTTCAGGTAACATACACAATAAAAGGACTCGATTCTCAGATTTTCGATATTGATCGAAAGCAGTTTTGATTGACATTTCTCTAGTGTCCCCCCTCGTAGACAAATCCAATTGATAAAACAGTTTTAGCAAAAATTTTACTGTGATCATATTTCGATTCTCCGAGAAGCCAGTCCCTGGATATATATATCAATGTGTGGATACTGACCTGTAAGACTTAGATCTCT
The DNA here is from genome assembly GCA_948474745.1 of Oligia latruncula. Lineage (NCBI taxonomy): Eukaryota > Metazoa > Arthropoda > Insecta > Lepidoptera > Noctuidae > Oligia > Oligia latruncula. The sequence continues at coordinate 13,655,460 of OX419683.1, forward strand.
GTAGGCCTCCTTCTTTGACAATGGTGTCATACACCGTGCACAGGTACAGTAGGTCTTCAGGGTGGTAGAGTGTCAATACGTCTTTATCGGCAAGGTCTTGGGGCAGATAACCCAGGTACGATACAGATTGAGGGTCCACGTACTCAATATGACCGTTGGCCGCATGTCTTATCACAAACGGCACCGCCCTTGTTACCATTTCATTCGGTGCTTTAGGAATAATTTTAGTTACTTAATTATTAATTGGCTATTTTAGAGAAGTTTGTTGTGAATCTAACATGTTATGTATAGTTAAGACATCGGTCAAACGTGAACTAAAACATCGTATGGCAATACTTCCTTACATAGCGCACCTCCCATAAAATAGGGTTTCAACTCGAAAAAGTCATTTACAGGAATTTTCAGGTTCTTTTTCAGGAAAATTGAAAAACATGCCATTAAAACATATTTTTACCGACTTCAAAAAAAGGAGGTTATCAATTCGATACGTATGTATATAATATTATTGGAATTGCATTATATTCACATATGACAATCTACTAAGGCTTCCAAACAAATATACAAAATTTCATAGACGTATGTATGTATGTATGTATGTTTGTATGTATGTATGTATGTATGTATGTTTGTCCACGCATTTCTCAGCAACTATTAATCGGATCGTGACCGTTTTTTTGTATTAGCTTACATTTACTTCAACTTAGGGAACAGTGCAAGTTTCATCAAAATCGGTTCAGTAATTTTCAAGATATGGACTAATACGTGTAAGTGTGACGGCCTGGCGTATTGATACGAGCTACGGGTGTAGTGTCAAAGGGAAAACATCTCAAAACCTTGGTCAAATTCTAGTGCAAAAACTAAAAATTACGAAATAAAAAGTAATATAAAAAAATTAAACCGACTTCAAAAAAAAAGAAATCAACTCAAAATTATGAAATAACTTTAATTTCGGAAGTCGGTGGCAAAAAACTAAAATACAGATCACAAGACACCGACTTCCGAAATTAAAGTTATTTCATAATTTTGAGTTGATTTCTTTTTTTTTGAAGTCGGTTTAATTTTTTTAAATTACTTTTTTGTAAGCATGTCTAATTTTGACCACATAATAATAATAGTGTAAGAATAAAGACTGATTAACAAATCCGTGAGTTTATTTTTGGTTTTTTAAAATCCAGGTTTTTCGAGTTGTAACCCTATTTTATCGGAGATGCGATATAATATTATTTTAATGTATCTCCAATATATTATTAATTGTGATTATGTTACAGAATTTTTGTTTCTAGTAAACATAACGCCTTGACGCCTGTTTGAGGGCGAGGTGGAAGGCGATACGGTGCCGATCCCTTTCCGATTTGATACGTGTGCCTTTATCATGAACGTTATGTAAAATGTGTTACAATAAGTCATAAGTATTGCCATACGCGTGTCCGGCGGTGCTATAATTTGAGATTTCGGTAGCCCGTTGGGCTTTAAAAAGAAACACTTACTTTTAAAAGCTGAGAAAAAGGGGGTAGCCTGTATGACCAAGTAGACCACTTTACCCTCTTCATCGCTAATAATATCTTTGAAGGTCAATTTGAGTAAGAACGGCTTAAACGCCACCACTTTTTCTTTGACACCGAAGCCGGTTGAAAGGCCTCTATACCGACGTATGCGGCAAACCATAGTCGACACCGAGTCAGCTGGGGATTTAACTGAAGAAAAAAGAGACACTTTATTCCTAACAATATAAAAAAGCGACCAACGACGAATTCAACAATTTGGATAAACGATTTACTTATCAAGAGACGAGACACACACTTACAATCCCGTCACAGTTATTTTACCTCTGATTTTGCATCACTGACAAAATCACAGTGATCTTTATTCTCGCTACGATAAGGTTGCTATTGGGTTGCTGCCACTGACAAATCTGTCAAAATCATATTGATCTTTATTCATGTAACAATAAGGTTGCAGTTGGACTGCTGCTGTCAAAGGTAAAATAACTATGAAAGGACTATAACTACATTGAAGCTGCCAATGTCATTGGGCGTTTGTTGGTAAACATTCATTTGTGAAATTGTGTCACAGACAAAACAAGATGGCGACTTCGGTTTCGATAGTGGCATCGCGCCACAATAACTTTTTATAGTGTAGATAGATAATAGCTATTCTCTCTTGTATGTATTAAACCTTGACATAACTCGTCAATACAAAATTACAATCCTTGGTCATTCCTGCTACAAGGATTTTTTGACGTCTAAATGACATTGACAGGGGGGCGTTGTTGGTTAACATTTGTGAATTTGTCACAGAAATTGTTAGAACATTTAGGTGAAATGGTCTAAGCAGAAATTGTATTAACAAGATAGGGGCGTTAGTTTTGATTTGTGCAACGCGCCAAAAAAATCCTTGTACCGTTTAAACATTTGTGAAATGTCGCTTAAAATGTACTCATAAAACAAGATAACCTTGTAGGGCTATAAATTAAATGAAAACCAAGTGGTAACCAATTACATAAGAAATAAAAACCTTTAAACAACAATTTTGAATTTCAATTACACGGTGGAAATGAAAGCTGGCTGTAAAAAAAGTAAAAACAAAAATATAAAACCGCGACATTTATTAAGAGTTTTAGTTATAACTCCTCTTATATACAATGGGTAACTGAATTAATGCACATTATGAAAGTAGTTTGTTCAGAATCGTTTACTGTATTAATTTCCAACATTTGTATAGGTAATTTTTCATCCCAAAAATATTAAAACTACGTAAATTACACACGCTGCACAGTCAAATCAAACCAAAATATACAAAGTACTTACAACACTGGACCTTATATGTAGGTGTGCGACCGTGTGTGTATATTATAGATTTGTAATGTGACCCCAATTTTATCCTACAATCAGTACATAAGTAATTTAACAAATAAACGATGTTTTATACATAATAGTAAAAATTCAATGTATGTATATGTGCTGTTTGGTGGTGTTAAAACGCACGCCACCAAACACCCCAATTCCGGGACATGTTGTAATGACGCGTAACTTTTCCCTTTTTTTTTTTTTAAATGTAACTATAGGCCGACCGCATAACTGAGACATTGCCTACGGTAGAGCCTGCGCGGTGCGGGAGGGGTGATAGTTGTCACAAGTTGACGAATCACTGAGCTCTCGCATCACGTCACCCAGAGGCGTATTTACCCTAGGGCCAAAAGGGCCATGGCCCGGGGCGGCAGACTGCGAGGGGCCGTGCAAGCCGCACCTCGCGCTTAGCTTTGGCACCTTTTTTTTTTACTTACTAAGCATGAAGAAATAAAAAAAAAACCGTACTTAAAAGAATAAAAAAATATATACGTCCCCGTTTAAGGGAAGAAAGTTTAAACAGTTTAGCTATTCTGTGATTATAGAAGCTGACTTGACAAACTCCGTTAATTATGACAGTGTCGTTGACTAGTTTGCTAACCAATCTGTACATCGGAAAAAAAATGTAAACATTGAAATAAATAGTGTTTATTTCTTTGTATGGACTTTAGTTTTTTCATTTATTAAAATCATTCTCAGCCCACATCGGCACACTGCTGAAGTTTTTGCTTTTTTCCGTTAATTTATGGGGTGGCAAACCGTACAGGCCCAGGACGCTGAATCTTAAAATACGCCTCTGACGTCACGCACCGCGCTGCTACCTCAGGCGGTCGGTCTATAGACGTGGTATTTTAGTTGCAAAAGCTTGTACTTAGTTGTTATGTAAACTTTATACCGACCCAAATAAACTCGGCCAGCGGAACATACATTTTCCTGCCTTTGTCCCGTGTGATTTCTGGTTGACGACAAAGTTTTTTCCTTTCCATTCATCCCCTTTTCTTTGATCTTATTCCTCATACGTCATTTCATTAAATCATTCTCAGCCCACATCGGCACACTGCTGAAGTTTTTGCTTTTTCCCGTTAATTTATGGGGCGGCAAACCGTACAGGCCCATGGCGCTGAATCTTAAAATACGCCACTGACGTCACCACAGCCCTCCCGCACCGCGCTGCTACCTCAGGCGGTCGGCCTATAGACGTGGTATTTTAATTGCAAAAGCTTGAAGTTGTTACGTAAACTTTATACCGACGCAAATAAATTCGGCCAGGGGAACATACATTTTCCTGCCTTTGTCCCATGTTATTTCTGGTTGACGACAAAGTTTCTTCCTTTCCATTCATCCCCTTTTCTTTGACCTTATTCCTCATACGTCATTTCATTCAAAACGTCATTTCTCCCCCTTCCCTTCATTCATCAACGTTTATATTCATCAAATGAAGTGAAATGTGTGTCTTATGCCTAAGTGATTTTGACTGGGCGCCAAACAATCAGTAAGCAAAGATTACTAAACAACCAAATCAAATTAACAATGCAACGTGAAATCTCCAGCGATATAAAACATTAATGATTGATTGATGAAATGATTGTTTGGCGCCGACTCAAAATTACTTGGCATACTTACATTAGTTTATGAACTTATAAAGGTTAAATAAAAAAGGTTTTTTATTTTTTGCTTTTCAGTTTTTTCGGCGGTTTAATTTTTTTATTATAAAGTTTTTGTTTTAAAATATTTGTAATAATCTGAATCAGGTTTTTATGAAAAGAAAACTTGGAAAAGTTGCCCGGAAAATTTTCAAATTCGGGGATAAAATGAACCTTTTTTCATTTATAAAATGACTGTATGAAATTGAAATTTGAACTGGACAACGTCTGTCGGGTCAAGTTTTGTGACATCATCTAAATTTCCAATAGTCAATTGTTTAGTTACTATAAAATTATAAAACGATACTATTAATATCAGGAGCTATTACTTAAAACTGACTTTTATTAGATTATTAATATTTGTAGCATAATAGGTAGGGAGATTAACACAAACGTTGTGGCCAGCATTCACTTTTTCCATCCATGTGCCAATCATTCAATTGAATATGCAGAAACATAATAGTTTGTGATAGGCATACTTTAAAGGAAACAAATAAAAAGAACAAGCTCATTATTGTGCCAAAAACACAAAAGCATGAATTAAGGGGCTTACATGACCTAAAGCGCGGTCACTGTCGGACTGCATAGAAAAGAAAGAGAAGCGCGATGACACAACGATGGTAATTTATTGCAAATTAAGAAGCAATTATTTAATTACAAAAAATCTGTTATTTGGACAAAAAAATTAAAACAGTTTAGTATTTTAGCATGTTGCTTGTGGAATAATCTGACAAAAAATCCGAATGATTGCATGTATATTAGTATATATGGTTTTCATTGTAAAAAAAAAGTTTTTAGAGGTATCTTCAAGATTTTTTTCTATCGTATCAAATTAGTTGTGTTATGTTTTCAACACACTATCTACCTAGCATATATCCTGAAGAATATCATATATTTTTCTGATTTTGTTTGCTATAGTCGATCATATACTTTTATTGTTTCCAAAACTTGCGTTTTCTGTGTTTAGGTCCTGTAAGCCCCTTAAAAGACTACAATAATATTACTATAACATATAGTCCGTTCACATAAAATGTTACCTCTGAAAGCAGCAACCAAACAACAACCTTATTGTAACGAGAATAAAGATCACTGTGACTTTGACATACTTGTCAGCGGCAGCAACCCAAATTTTGGGATTGAAGATTTTTATATGCAGCCTGGCATACCTACTGTCGCGCCACTTGCTTACATCTTGTTGCTTAGACATCTATATATATAAAATGGTAAACTGACTGACTGACTGATTGTTGATATATCAACGCACAGTCTAAACCGCTGCTCCTAGAGACATGAAATTTGGAGGGTGTGTTCTTTGTGAAGAGTAGGTATCCACTAAGAAAGGGTTTTTCGAAATTCCACCCCTAAGAGGGTGAAATTTCACGCGGACGAAGTCGCGGGCAGAAGCTAGTTATAAATAATCACACTCAAAGTTTTAAGTTATCAAACATCTACGCAACAACTTAAAACAATATGTGATCAACTTTGAACGGAGGTAAATATCTCGGAAACGAGACACTTTACGGGGTTTGGCCTTATGTTTACATTGATATCAGCTATCGATTTATACAGGTTACATGCAAGGCTGCCATTTTGAAAAAAAAAATCAGAATGACAGACAGGTAGGTATGCCACGAATCTTCAAAGCCCTATGCATCACTGTCTAAATCACAGTGAACTTTATTCTCATTCTAAAAAGGTTGCTGTTGGTTTCCTGCCATTGACAAATCTGTTGAAATCATTGTGATCTTTATTGTCGTCACAATAAGGTTGCTGTTAGATTGCTGCGGTCAGAGGTAAAATAAATGGGAACGGACTGTAAGTGCAAATACCCTAATACATAATAAACGTGTAATTTAAAAAAAAGTTAAAGCACAAGAAGACAGTGAATTGGCACAATGGATTTAGTAAGTTCGGTTTACCTTTTTCTTGCGTACCATTCACAATTTTCGGAACAGCCATACCATGCGTAATTTGAGACGCAAAGGTGTTGCGGTCCTGTGAAAGAAAAAATGCCTTTATGTATGTATAACAAACAACATTATTGATAAACCATGTGACCTAGTATCAGTTATAATAAGAGGTTTTTAATAATAGCTATTGTTTTATAACTTTTAATGTTTAGGAAGAGTAACAATCCATTTTTAGGGTTCCGTACCCAAAGGGTAAAAACGGAACCCTATTACTAAGACTTCGCTGTCTGTCCGTCCGTCCGTCCGTCCGTCTGTCTGTCACCAGGCTGTATCTCAAGAACCGCGATAGCTAGACAGTTGAAATTTTCACAAATTATGTATTTCTGTTGCCGCTATAACAACAAATACTAAAAACAAAATAAAATAAATATTTAAGGGGGGCTCCCATACAACAAACGTGTTTTTTTCGGCGTTTTTGCCTTGTGGTACGGAATCCTTCGTGTGCGAATCCGACTCGCACTTGGCCAGTTTTTTTTTATGGGTACTGCCTGGCACCCACGTGCAGATTTTTACAGAAGTCTAAAATACTATCGACACAATAAGTATCGAAGTCTCATTTGATCGGTGTAAAGATGTTTCCATAAGAGTTTCTCGGAGTAACGTTATATCGAACAAAAATAAGTTTGGTTAGAAGGGGTAAAAAGTTTGTACCTACTTGTAGTAATAAAAATTGAACAAACGAATTTCGTACAAAAATAGAACATCCGAAATAAGTGTATCTTTATTTAGAAAAAACCGGTCAAGTGCGAGTCAGACTCGCGCACCGAGGGTTCCGTACAAAGTAGGTATGTAAATAGTATAACACGGGATTTTTTTTTTGTAATGTAACTACTAAACGGTTTTTGAATTTTTTCCTTCACTTGTGCTGCACATTGCTTCTTGCAAAATTTCATGATTCTAGGTCAACGGGAAGTACCCTATAAATTTTGATTCCCTTGAGAGTGTCATAATACCTATACGTTTTTTGCGGTATAAACGGCCGTAAGCCTTTTTTTTTACGTTAACTTAGAAGTTTGATTTTTTCACAGCTTCAAACGACTGCTGTAGACATGAGTAGGGAATGCAAATCCGTTCTGTTTCAAAATCCGGATTTTTAAGAACGGATTTTTGGTCCAATCCGGATTATCCGGATATTACGGATTTTTCATGAAAATAAACAAATCTACCCATATTAGTTGGTTAATATATTTCTTATATTTGTGTAAATGGATTAAAATAAAAGCACACGAAAATCACACCAAACGATTTTTTAAATTTCTTGATTTGGAATTATTCAAACTATCATCATTAAATACCATAATTATGATGGTATTGCTATAATATGTACTTATTCTTATTAAAATAATTAGTCTGTGTCTCGCGTGCTAAGTAACGATGATAAAATAATTCATCATCATCATTTCAGCCGAAAGACGTCCACTGCTGGACATAGGCCTCCCCCAAGCACCTCCACTTCAACCGGTTCTGTGCTTTTCACATACAAAATTAAAGGCTCCAAGGTCTCTGCTAGAGATTAATGGCCAGAGCCAGCTTAGGAAACTAACGACCGATTATAACAGGATCGTGTCCGCCAAACCTGTGCTGTTAAGAGAGATCGAGAGGTTCTATGGTCAGTTATACAAATCAACAAGTAACCCTGTTAAAAATCTGGCAAACTACCCAAGAACTAGATTTACCCAACACTACACCGAAGACATCCCGGACGTCAGCCTGTACGAGATGAGGATGGCTCTGAAGCAGCTCAAAAACAACAAGGCGCGAAGTGATGACGGAATTACGGCCGAGTTCGTGAAGGCCAGCGGAAAACCCGTTTCTAAGGCCTTTCAGAAGATGTTTGGTTCCGTCATACTCGAGGGTAAATCACTACAGGCATGAAACAGAGGTGTGGTGATACTTTTCTTTAAGAAGGGCGACAATGCCCTTCTTAATAATTATAGGCCCATCTCACTTCTGAGCCATGTGTACAGTCACAAGTAATAATATGTCAACACTTGGCCACTTTCAACTGCGATTTTTTCGTAAAATAACAAATGCAACGTTGAAATACGACACTTTACATAAACCTATGGGTTCGAAAATGAAAACTATGTTCGTAATAACATAAAATTTCATTAAAAAATAAAGGAGAAAATTGGCTTTGAATAAAGCCAAGTGTATTCATATTTTTGCTCGTGACTGTACAAGGTGTTTTTGAGAGTCATCACGAACCGTCTCGCGCGCAGGTTTACACCACATATATACGCTGCGACTGGTTATACAGTAGACCGAAGAATATAACCTACCTCTCTGCTTAGCGTTTGTGGACTACGAGAAAGCCTTTGATTCGATCGAGACATGGGCTGTACTGCAATTTCTTCAACGGTGCCAGATCGACTATCGGTACATCGAGGTGCTGAAGTGTCTGTACGAAAACGCTACTATGTCAGTCCGACTCCATCAGACCTCGAAACCTATCCTTCTGCAGCGAGGTGTGAGACAGGGAGACGTTATCTCTCCGAAATTGTTCACCAGTGCACTGGAGGATGTCTTCAAGGTTCTGTACTGAAAAGGGGCTGGCATTAACATCAATGGCGAGTACATAACCCACCTTCGGTTTGCCACCGATATCGTAGTCGTGACTGAGACCATGGAGGACCTCGGTACAATGCTCGATGACCTCAAAAATAATAAGGCATCTAAAGTGCTGTCGTTTAACCTGCTGCGAATTCACATAATTCATGCTGCGGAAAAAGCACGCTCTGATACGACGCTTGTAGGCGGAATGCACTCCGAAGACACTTGTAAGCGGAATGAACGGAATGATCAAGGACGCCTCACACACTTTCTCGACCCGCGTCCCGCGCCCTGCTCGCTTTCCCCAGAGCCGAAACGATTTTTTTGTTACAATTTCTTAAAAATTTAATTATTCAAAAAATCCGGATTCGATTTTCAAATCCGGATTTGGAAGTCTAGTAAAAATGTGCGGATATCCGGATTTTTCGGATTACGGATAATCCGGATTGCATTCCCTAGACATGAGTATATGGTTTTAATTTCAACTCGATACCTTCACGCGTTACCGAGATAAAGGGTCTTGACAAACAGACAGACGGACAACAAAGTGATCCTATAAGGGTTCCGTTTTTTTCCTTTTGAGGTACGGAACCCTAAAAAGAGCAAAGGGGCTCTTAATGCTTATACCCAGAGGTATAAATCGATGCTTACACGTCACAAATCACTCCTTTAATCCAGAGCTGTACATAACTATAATACAGTGTTCACATGGCGACACATCAAGCTATACATTGGGCTTTTCGTACAGTGAGAAGTCAGCTTATACTGGAATTATATAGCTTGTTATGTCATCGTGCCTATATTTCACCAGTTATCATTAAGACCCTTATGTAAATAAATACATATTCATTCATTTTTATTAATATTATATTCTAGTTAAACTTACCCTTGGGTGCACGAAGTCGATGAAGGACCTGCCAATCCACATATCTTTTGGGAACCCAAGGGTGGTCGTCAAGGTTGATGTGGCGTACATGATGACCCCATCATGTATAGAGATCACACATGCGAATCCGTCCTGTAAGCCAGTATGATCCCGATTATCTTTGCCCTGCGGTTCAATGCAATACGATCGACTACATCGGAGCTATTGCAGCCACTTGAAGATGCACACTAGTGATAAATGATTTTAATTCTGTAAGTAGGTTTTACGCTTGAGGCACTGTTATTGAGTAGTAGGTACACCTGTATAACGGATACCGTACACCAGTGCCTCAAGCTTTTACTCAAACTGCGAGATCATGATTAAAACTAATTAAGAAGGAAAAATAATAGTAATATTGAACCTGTATTCATACTGTTTCCCATGGGTTGCGATCACTGACCTCTATAATACTTACTTGTATTATAGAGGTCAGTGGTTGCGATTACCATATTAATAACTAGCATCTGATTTCTGTCCAGTGTCATAAAGAGAACGAGGTAGGTACCTATTCATAAGTTCAAAACTCCACGTCAGTGTAGTACAAGCAAACATAATCAGCCTTTAATGTTGCTGGGTGACCTCCATTCTTCGAGAGGGAATACAAACAAGCAATCAATAAAATAAATAATAAAGAAAACCCGTGCTTCGAGATCTCGAATGTCTCCCCTAGCTTACAACACAAATAAAATCGAAGTTAAAGAAATAACGTCGATCACTTGCGGAAGGCACGTGCTTGGGCGTCCTTCTCAATACATCGACGCGCAAACTGTAACCAATCAGTAGGCACTTTCACAACCAGCATTTTCCCCTTTTTGATCACGTTTTTTAGGTACTTGCTCTTTTTTAGGGTTCCGTAGTTCCTACAGGGAACCCTTATAGTTTCGTCATGTCCGTCTGTCTGTCTGTCCGAGGTTTTGCTAAGAGACCGTTAGTACTAAAAAGCTGTAATTTTGTAGGAGTGTGTATATCAATTACGCGCCAACAAAGTGGTAAATTAAAATTTTGGAAAAAAAAAATTGTTTATGGTATATATACATACATGTGAAGTAGGGGTGAATATTTTGCCACCTACCCCATCGTGTGGGGTATCGTTGAATAGGTCTTCTAAAATGGCTTGGGGGTTGCTACAATTATTTTTCGATTTAATGCTCCATTTACGAAATATTAAATTTTAAAGGGCCAATTTTTGTTTCAGTAGGGCGTCGTCCCCCCCCCCCCTCTAAAAGCTAAACTGCTGGCTTGAAAAATCTGGAAAAATTCTCGATGATAGTGCATTTCATGAACTTTCTTTCTTTTTCTTTTCTTCTATGAAATAGCAGGTTTATTTTTGACTAGCTGCCCGGCGCGACTTCGTTCACGTGGTGTCCTACCCCTTACCCTACCCTACCCTACTCTTATCCTACCCCTACCCTACTTCTACCATACCCCTACCCTACTCCTACCACTCCTACCCTACCCCTACCCTACACAGAAAGAAAAAAATATCAAGAAAAGATATATCAAGCTACTTACCTACATAAAAAAAAATCTGTCTTAATAATAAACTAAAGTACTTGTAGAAATATAAAATGAGAGAAAAGGACAGACTAAACAATTGAATAAATCAAACTATACAATCTTATTAACTCCGTCACTGAACGCACCCTGTTTGACAGGTAAGTACAAACAGTTTGTATGGGATAATAAACTTGTTGCTTTAAACTATTTTCCTTACAACTTCTTCTTAGTTTCTCACCTTTTAAACCTTCCTTGGACTTCTACAAATATTTCAAAACCAAAATTAGCCAAATCAGTCCAGCCGTTCTCGAGTTTTAGTGAGACTAACACACGTCATTTCATTTTTATATACGCTAGGGTCTAGAATCATGTGCTGAATTTATGGTTACTGTCGTTGTCCGGCGATCTACTAGTTTGCATAAATTACCATGTATAAATAAAGGCCTACGCAGACCGGGACCGGGATGGCAAGGGATTTAAATTTTTACTAATGGACATTCAAACATATCGATATAGAAATACGACATAAATTGCTATGCTTTAAAATGATGCCATGGCATCGAAAGGGATTTCATTGCACGGCATTGAAAGACGCGCCACGGGCTCCCGCGGCGGGATGCCGTGGCGTACTGCGGTAGGCAACGGCATGCCAAAGAGTCCTTGGCATACCGTCACAACGAGCGCTGGAGTCCTTGGCAAGGACCGCGAGGTGAGGCGGCGGGGGTAGAGAAGCGAGGGAAGCCGCTGGAATGCCGCGGTATCTAAGCGGCTAGTGTGCGCTGACTGACGGCAAAATCCCTTGCCCGGTCTGGGTAGGCGTCAAAAGTGATAAATAAGATGATTCATACCTTACAACGCAATGGTTCAGAGCTCTCACATCGCATCTCGAAACGGCTAATCTCTTGGTATCGCTTATTTTGTAGTACCTTCGGATAAATAGAAAATTAAGTTGCTTATACAAATAATGTCGCCGCGGGGTAAAATTATCCATTGTTTATTCGTTGGAAAATACTATTTTTTTAATATACATACCTACTTAAATTTTAAAACAAAATTCGCTGACTGAATACATTAGTGGCACAAGTCGAATTTGTAAGCAATTTGAGATAGTAATAACGCGCACTAGTTTTCGAATATTTATTGTACGTTTTCTCAAATTGTTGAATTTTGTCTTGTGCCACTATCGAATTCAGTCAGCGAATTATAGATCGTGCGACATGGGAGCACATGAGAGGAAAAGATATGTGTTGGAACATGGTGTGCGGTATGCGTAGCCGCTTACAGCAAGTTATAGAAGGAGACGGTGCGCCACTCCGCTACTAACTAATCTACTTATAAGTATTTTGAAACACACTATGTAAGTAAATGCTCAATTGAATGAATGGTAAACCATTAAAATGTTGCAGATTCTGTGGTGATGTTATTTTTATAAATGGAAATGTATTTTTCTATTTAAATATTATGTTGATTCACTACATATAGGTACCTACTTAGCTATAAATCTGTAAAACATTTCACAAATTCATTCATTTTCTCGCATTTATACATCAATGTTTTCTCGATAACAAACTTCCAAGCATTAGCATGACTTTTTTTAAATGTTTATAAATGGTTAGGTTTGAATATTTATATGATATTATAAAATGTATTAATTTTGAACTATGAGCATTTACTTACCTATGTATATTTTAACGAAATAATAAACATTTCTGTTACTTCCAATGATTTTGTTTCATTTCTATACAAACTGCCCATTTAAAAAGATATTTCCGGACTTCATTCGTTAAAAAAAGTAAAAAAAAGATAATAATTAAAAACAAAACATTGCTAACAAAAAGCTGTATTTAGGTATTTCCTGGTTTCGAACGCAGACAACGATGAATATCGAGCTGCCTTAGTGTCCATGAGACCAACTCAACTCATATCTACTTATACATATAATAAATCTGTGTTTTTTTAATAATTTCAATGTACAGAAACGCCTCGTGTTTCTGTACATTGAAATTATATAAAAAAAGGTAGGGTGTTAAAGGATAACAAACAGATGCCATTTCGTCAATTTTTGGAATTTTTGTCTGTTTGTCTGTTTGGATGTGACATATTTTTCATTTGAACAGGTTCAATGTAAAAAGTACCAAACCAATATGGTTCATTTTTATACTCAAATATAATGTAGAACTCGGAGTAGTGATTAGTCTTTGTTTCATCGCAATCGCTTCAGTCTATCAAAAGATATAAGCAATTTAAAGCATTCTATAAAACCAGGAGACGGACATAGGATACTATTTAACTTAGGTCAGTCGGAGTATGTTTTTTATCGCCATTCTCCGTGGAGCGCCAACTGCAGTACAGTGACCATCATACCAGCATTCTCAAACTGCGTCTCATAATTAGGTAGTGTGAAAATAATAAAACTTATGGACGTAATCTAGAGTCTTTTTTATACAAACTACCTAAACCTAAATGACGAGGACCACATTAATGATATTGAAAACCTGTGAATTTGCGTTTTATATTGAATAAAGATACTTACAGTACAGTGAGAAGATTGGAGAGGGCGACCCGGCGGAAAGCTGGCGGCAGGCTTAACCTGCAATAAGTTGCTGGAAACCACCTAGAACAATTATACTAGTATCAGAGACATTACATACAAAATAAGTCAGAAAAGAAAAATCTAATTATTGACATAATTATTTCATTAAGTTGGTCTCCTGCCAGGTCAGTCAAGGTCTAGGAAATCGAATATTATTCCTACTCCGAACATTTAGCTTTCCCCAAAAAAATTTAAAATCTCCCTCACGTGCCCTCACCATATTGCTGCCCAGTGTGTCAAAGCTTCGACCTCTTATAGTATATTGTGACCAAACGCGATGTTACTGAATGTTGGCAAACGTATAGGTATGTCGTCAATGGCAATCGACGTCAGCGCTCGAACAGCGTCGCTTTGTTCAAGCCGTATAATGTGAGTGCACGCGACGCGGACGACGACGTCACGTTGTCAAACATGCGGCTACTATTACTCACGTGCAGTTCAATCAATTTTAGTGCCAACATCTGCCTAACGGGGATACCGTATCTGCAAATATTTGTGTGCTTATAACACAAAATCAAGTATTACCCACCTCATCTTTCAAAGTTGTCAGTTCAGGAGCACATAAGTCCATGCTCTCAACACCATTTTCTGACTGTGCATGCACAGGTGGCAGCGTCGGGACAACTGCATAACAAAAAATCAGACGGAAGATAAAAATGCACTTACGTGTTCAAAAACATTTTAATTTTATCTGAAAAAAAAGACGGCGAAACCACAACGATAATCTCGAATAATACTCATATAAAATGAATAAATTATTACATACCATGATTTCCCGGTATCACAATATTGCCCTGTCTATACTTTACCTCACATGTACATGTGTGGCCACTGCGCACAGTGAGTTACAAATCCACCATGACGTCGAACCTAAATATTTAAGGGGCAAAATGTATTAAACAACTGACAGAAGGTTTGGAATAGCTGATCGCCTTGGCCTTCTGTAACGATAATTAATAAATCGATTTAATACAACTTCTGGACCAAAAACTAGACATATAACCTGCATTACATCTTAAAGTGTAGTTAGTAAAATACATGAAGTAGTAAAGTTAAGAAGACCGCGGCGATTTCAATTGGATTGTGATTATGTGATGCAAAGCTTTTTTATGCAATGACCCGGACAATATTTATTATTAAGCTGTTGAAATTGATTGTCTAGTCTTTTAGTACATTAAATTAACGTGCCTACCTTTTTTCTCATCTGCCTTGTCTTCCATTGGTAACAGTTCTTTTTGCCGTTGTTAAGATACATAATAATGATGCAAATAAATCACGGATATCTATGAAACAAATTCATTAATTTTGATTGTATTGCCTTGTTTCTTATTAGGTTTACGTATAAGTAATGTTATAGTAATATAAGCTTTTACTGTCTTTGATAAGAATGTGCCCAAAAGCACATTTCTTACAATCTCAATTATGACAGAGACTTTGTTCATTATTTTTTATCACTTTAATACACTCAGCGGCACGGAATCTTGACCAAGCGCTTATCTCCCAAATACTCGCAATAACAAATACTTTTGTGTTTCCAACTTCGATCAATAATAGTACTTGATCGAAGGTTTCCAATGATTGTTTATGATTCCTGTGAGGGTAGGTCAAAATATGTTTACTCTTAGTTCAAGAGGGTAATTAATTATGTTTGAGTGCACTGTGGTGCAACTTTTAATTTTTAGTTGAATCGTGTCTCTTGAGTGACTAAGTTGCAGGTTTAAAGTGTGTTGTAAAAGTTTACGGTTAGCTTATTGAATTATTGTGGTTTTGTGCTTTTTATTGCTACACCAATAAAAATGCTATTAACACCAGCACAGGTTGCACAGGCTGTAGCATTAATCGACCAAGGATTGACACAGCATGAAGTTGCTGTGGTCCTTAATGTACCACGTTCTTCGATGCCGCTGTAGAGATATGCCAGCGGCCAAATTGCAAGAGGCGTTTTATTATATTCATTCTTCAGAGAAAAATTAATCCGACGATTGAAAAATTGGCCTAATAACGGATAGTAGCAATGATAATATTATCTTTTTTGTTTTTTTTTTAACATGTAATGTTGTAACTAAACAAAGTATTAACGCAGGAAAGCTTGAACTTTAGCAATAAGAACTTCATACCCTTTATAATCAGGTGATACCTTTAAAGACCCTACGAATGGGTAAAAGTCACAGATTTCATACATGACGTTTAAACGTCAATAATTGTGTGCCGACCGCACACAATTATTCACGTTTAAACGTCTTGGGTACAAGACCCTAAACACGATTTAATACCAAAATTCAATAAAACTAAATATTTCTAAAAATATTAGTTAAAAAGCTACATAAACTTAATGTGACGTAGGTACATTAAGTTTATCAACCTAATATACATACAGGTCGGTAATTTGAGATGAAGCAGTAAGAGCTACCTTCAACGTTGTAGTTACAATAAGAACCATACTAAAAAATTTAAGTGATTGCCATTCGAATTCACAGATTATGAACTCTTTCGGGCTTACGCACGACTACATAATCTATATACCTACTACATTTGTTTATTTACGTTAGGTACGTTACGTTTTACGTTATTAACAAATTATAACGTTGTTAAATTGAAGAGTATAACTGTGACATAGCATGACAACTGAATAGACTGGTATTACGATTAGTCAGTTAACCACGTCACGTGGTTTTTTGTTTACCTTTATTTAATTACCTAAACAAATGGAATATAGCTATGCATTTTCAGTACCTATAAGCTGACTTTTGTACAAAAAGCCTATACAATGCGAGATCAGCTAAAACTGTATTTATAGCTTTATATGTCGTCGTGAGTACTAGAAATATTGATTTGTTGTGTTTTTGGATGACAAAATCGCTTTCTCAAAATCTGTGCTGATGGAAATAACTCTAAAAAAACCGGGCAAGAGCGAGTCGGACTCGCGCACCGAGGGTTCCGTACCATCATAATATGTTTATAAATTTTCATCGGGGAGGCCTATATTCGTCAGAGAATTTTAACACCGTGCACTGCGGTGTCGAATATTACAGTTTTATGTCAGCGTCATCTCTTGACCGATAGTGGAACTAATGTAACTTTTGTTGATGATTTCTGAAAAAGTGTGCTATTTAGAGACTTCTTTTTATTTTTCCTGTACTTAATCTTTCCATAAACTTCTATCACATAGAATAATTAAAATAATTTTTCATCAAAAGTCAAAAACTATGCGGTCTAAAAAAAAGAAATCTTTGAGAATGTGCAAACTGCGCTCTTTCATATGATACCCCACATGCCCTAGTAGCCCCACTTCGAATTTTTCAGACCCCCTTTCAGTCCCTGTTACAAGAAATATCCGTATATTTTTATTTATTTCTTATTTGCAAAATAGTTGGGCAAACGTCATCTAAAACTATTCCAAATTTCAAGTTGATAGCATTAGTAGTTCTTGAGATATTCAGCTGTGACAGACAGACAGACTTAGTCTCACCATAAGGGTTCCGTTTCCACCATTTTGGTACGGAACCCTAAAAATAGGCATCGTCTCCTAAAACTGTTTTCCTCGGACCACCTCAAATTACCACGCTGTAGGTACAGGAACATGCGAAGATACGACTGCGAAATATTCTCTTTAATGTAATGGAAATTACGAAGTCTAGAAAAATGTAAAAATATTGATCTTGTCGCTAAAGAGATGACAAAAATGTAAAAATATTGATCTTGTCGCTATAGAGATGACTGAAGCCACACTATATGAAAATCTAAAAGAGAAACGAATAAAAAATGTATATAAAGCTCAGTAGAAGCGGAACTCACCATCTAGCTTCTCTTCTTTAGGGGCGTCGAAAGTGGGTACTTGTTCAGGCGCCCTTACCTCCTCTACAATCACATCGGGAACCAAAGTCTCAATCTGGGGTAGAAGTTTCTTTTTCTTTGGTTCTTTGTCTTTTTTGGGTGGTAGCAGATTGTTGCTAGTAGAAAAACATTAAAAAATAATTTAATGATGTCGAACACAAAGAAAAAGCACAATTTTAAGTGATTTTGTAACGCTTTGTCTTGAAGGCTGTGGCCGCAGACACTTCCTCCGCCCTATTAAGGCAATTTGTGAGAAGACTTATACCCTAGTTTCTTTCTATTTCTCGTTGCGTCTAGTTGGTGTGTGGTCTTCTCATTAATTCGTGTTTATTTTAAGTTACTAACAACAGTGTTTTAAGTGCATACCTTTTACCTAATAACAAATTAAGTATAGATCTTTTAATTGTCCGAAATAAAAATTTTTTTTTTTTTATTTGATAGGTATAACATATATGTTTTCAGCATTAGGCTAAATTATCCGAGTTACAGTTTTGATCTATCTTTGTATTCATACTTTAACCTAACGTGAACGTCACTCTTGTAACTATAATATGCTTATACAGCAGTAACGCTGCTCTAATTATTATCTACACTTGTAATATAATAATATGCAGGTTGACCCGTGAAACGACGACCAAAGAAAAATTGTAGAAGCCTCTCTTCAGCGATTATGTATAGTCAAAAGGATCTAGACGGTTTTTAATATTTTTTTGGGAAATTCTAACACGATATTTTATTCTTCTCTTTCAGTGTCGTTCCTTCAGTTTTTTTTTTCATAAATACAAAGAAATAAAAAATACAACTAATAAAGATCAATAAAAAATACTATCTGTCCAAACATCATCCAAAGTAACTAAAACTTAGCTCAAAGGTTCGACAAGATTTATTTTAGATTTTCAGTCTTGTAAACAAAGAAAAAAAGATGGGCAATGACCCCAAAGTAGTTTCAAAAACTGCCACGGACCCTCAGTTTTTCAAAGCAATACAAATAATAAGTAGTTTTAGAGACATTATTTGGTGAAATTGGAGTTCCAACATAACGTACACAGTGTGTTATTTTGATATTTCACTTCTAATAAGTAGCACTAAAGCATAATCGTATTATATTATTTTTTAATCGATCCTAGAACAGAATTTAAAGATTTATAATTTATTAAAAACATTTTCAAAAAATGCGACAGGAGATAAATAAAAGTCTGAAGTGAAGTCAGAATTTCCCAAAAAATATTAAAAGTATTCAAAATATAAACTATAATATAATCGCTGAACATACATAGGGGGTGTTTCGGAAAACACTTTGAAGAGCCTTTTAAATTTTTTCAGAGGACGTCGCTTCATCGGCCTCTCTGTATAAGTTGCGAAGTGCGATAATACAAAAAACTATTGCCCTTGTGGCGCAACTGATGCTCATGGCATACTCGAGAAAAATATTTTAGTGCCAACTACTAACTAGTAACTATTAAAATATATTTATGGCAAAATTTATTTAATAAAGACACGTGAGAAACTAGGACTAGTGTGTAGTGTTAGAAGCACACTACACCACAAGTCCATAAACATGTTAACACTAACTAACCTGCTTCTAGATGTTGAGGGTTTTCCGCTGTAGCCACTGCTGCCACTGGAATAGCTTCCAGAGTTTGTAGACTTGGAACTATGACAGGAAAAAGGTTTATAATGAGCACAGTATTTGTCACAGGGGTACCAAAACATATTATTTTTTTTTTTTAAACCGCTCCCTTCCGCTCCTAGAGGAGTCCAGTCGAGTATTAAGATACACGACCACCGCTAATTTATAAGGATGGAGAAAGCACGTTTGCTGCGACCTTTCGGTTTTGTGCTTATAATTCACCCCTTTTCAAACAATCGGCGGCCGATTGTACGTTTACTTTGTGCGCAGCCTTACAATCTAAATTTTTCTTTGTGGTTCTCTGTGACGCTTGGGCCGTCGCGTCAGTGCCGTGACGTAGGTAACACAGAGTACTTTTTGATTGACGTGTAAAAGTGTTTGTACAAACCTACTTACAGAAATAAAATCATTTATAGACGTAGGTAAGTCATAGAATAAAAATCTTCTAGTTTTTCAGTTTTAATATATTTTTGTTTATTATTTGGAATGCCTAAAGGTGAACAAGCATTTCTTAAAACTATTGAAATCAAAATAGATAAGATACTTATGTAGTTTCTGACATAAGCAGCAATGACGACAGACAAAGTCTCACCAAGGGTTTTTACCATATGGATATGGAACTCTTAAGGGGGAGGGGCTAAATAATAACAGCCGCACAGGTCGACCGATCAGGTTAACCTACGCTTGCCGCGGTTGGTCTGTGGATGGATGACCATCTTTACATACCGAGACCCCTCCGTGCCTCGGAAAGCACGTTAAGCCGTTGGTCCCGGCTGTCATTCGTAGATCTTTGACAGTCGTTACGGGTAGTCAGAAGCCCGAAAGTCAGAAAACCAGTCTTACCAAGGGGTATCGTATTACCAAGTAACTGGGTTGTGGAGGTCAGATAGGCAGTCGCTCCATGTATAAAAATACTGGTAATCAGCTGCATCCGGTTAGACTGGAAGCCGACCCCAACATATGTAGTTGGGAAAAGGCTAAGCAGATGATAATATGGAACTCTTAACGATTAATATAGGTTGTGTGTGTTACCCCAGCCAGAAAATGTCGAAAATCGTCATCTAAGTGCAATAGATAATTAGATATACAGCTTCTGTAATTGGTAAGCAGATTTTTAAATTAGGTAAGCTGATAGTTTTTTTAATTATTTGATAAAAACAGTTCCGGCTGGAGTAACGTTACCGCAGCCAGATCTTTTGTTTTCTAACGGGTATGTTGAAATAAATGTTATCTAAATAATTAGATATCAGTTTGAAATAAATGGAACAACTTAATTTGTATTAGCTATGGTTGCGAAGATATTTAAAATCCTGCTGCGGTAACGTTTGCACGATTGCTGCATCTCGGAATTGACTAAACGAATGATTATAATTTTTGTACAGGACATCTGGCTAATTAGTTATAATTTGTCACGCAACAAAATAATTCACAATAATGCACCGATTTGAAGTTAACGCACACCATTTATACTTAGGCTTAAAAGTGCAAAGCATAGAATTAATTAAACGTATTTTATTGACGAAATACCAGAATTTAAATGATACTTAAATAGGTACTCATATTAGAGTTCTGTGGCTCCTCACATTCAAACAAGCGAAAGAAGCTGTCATAATAAGAAATTTTCTCCTTGAAGAGAGCTATTGGGCATCAGGGCAAATTAGCCAAATCTCCTTAAATTCACTTCAGACATTTTCATGACAGTTTTAGCTTACCTCCTTCTGGACTGACTGTTGCTGCAGCTGTTGGAGTATGCAGAATCTGAAATCTTTGCATTGTTTTCTGAATCGTCTAAGTTGTCCATGTTGCATTTATTTTAAAACTGTTAAAAGAAACAAAAATAAATTACATTTATACACCTAATAACTTCTTTGAAGAGTTTTACATTAAGGGGTTTATTTATAAACAATGATTAAAGTTACGTAACATTGAAACGTCAAAAATGTATGATTGAACAGTCGCTAAGCACTCCTTAACTTCAAGCAACGTTTATGAGTAAAGGGTTAAAATTTTATATTGAAAATGCGAGGCCATATTTTATTATCTTGAGTTTGATTGAATCACAACAAAGACTTATCTATGTTGATATCACATTCGCAGTTGTTCGCCAGAAACCTTTGCAAGAACCTTTCATGATTAATCCTAACACACATAATATATCAAATCCTTTTTCTGACAACTGTCTTCAATAGTATGCTTAGGGTAGAATACTACCCATTGCTGTGGAAAGTATCACAAATCATCATGATACACAAGTCAGGAAAACTGCCTCATGAAGTGACGTCCTATAGACCCATTAGTCTGCTGCCCGTACTCTTCAAACTTTTCGAGAAAATATTGTTGCGCCGGCTTCTAGGTTCAATGTCGATAATTCCTGATAATCAATTTGGCTAGACCAAACCATGCTACTACAGAACAAGTACATAACCAAGCAATATTGTTCCTCAGTTCTTTGACGTACAACAGGCTTTCGACAGAGTATTGTCTAAGGGCCTATTAAGTAAAATAAAATCACATAATACGCCACACTGTTACTACAAAATCTTATCTAGCATTATATTTCATAACATACTAGCAGGAGTACCTCAGGGCCCTGTTCTTGGACCAGTGTTGTACACTATCTTCACGGCAGACCTGCCGCAAAAACCTGAAGTGACAATTGCTACCTACGCAGATGCCACCGCAGTCCTAGCATGTAGCAGTTGCCCCAACAGAGCGTCGCAAAACCTAAAGTCAAAGACCCAAAGTCCAGATTTAGTTCACTACTGGCTTACTGGCTTGTCAAATGGAGGATACGAGCCAATACATCATCACTAAGACACCAGCAACGTCCACGGGTGAAACTTGGTCATAGTCAACCCCACAAAGCGACTGTGTCAATACCTTGGTATGCATCTCGATCAGCGACTGACGTGGAGGAAAACAAAACGAAAAGAGCTCGACATTAGATACAAAGGCATGTACTAGCTCCTGGGTAGGATTTCCAAGCTGTCTATAGACAATAAGATTTTGATCTATAAAACCATATTAAAACCCATCTGGACTTACGGCATTCGGGCCTCCGTGTGTGGCTCAAATATCAACATGATTCAGAGTACTCGGAACAACATCTTAAAACAGATATCGAATTCGCCGTGGTTTATTAGGAACGCTGAAATACACGAACACCTGAGCTTGAAAACGGTCAAGGAAGAAATAAGTTCTTGCTCGCAAAAGTACAACTCCAGACTGGAGAAACACCCCAACCAATTGTTCGCTCAACTCGCCATACCAGCTTGTGTCAGCTTACTCAAAAAATGCAAGATCCTACAATTAGATAACTTGCAGAGAGTTGCTCCTAAAGAGGAGTCATTCTTGCTTTACAGACAATCCTACAACTCATCTGCTCATAGTTTTAAAAACTGATTGCAAGACAAGAAAATAAAAAAAACCAAACACATTACTATGTTACTTTTGAAAATGACTCTGATCTCCTAGACAGAGTAAGTAATAGCCTAGTTTGAGGATCACATCTAAACTGCTATTGTATACTACAGTGTGAGTCTTCATAATGTGCACATATCGAAATGAGGGCAACTAAGCTTAATTTTATCGCCAGAAAAAATATTTAAAAAAATAAAATTTTGTAGCATTTTTAAAATTATTGTTCGCTGCAATAACCCCTGTGTGCAATCGCCCTCAATTGAGAATTATGTTTTTTTTTTTAACAGCAATCTGATATTTTTTCTTAAATTTTTACAATAATTGTAAAATTAATCAATAAAAGCCCACCTACCCTTTTTTATTACTTTAAATTATTCTCCATCGTATCAGATTTCTAAATGTAAAAATACCATGTTTATAACTCAATCACAACATTTCCTATCAACTGTTAAAGAAAGGCCTTGCAATCACCATACTTTAGCAGGTAAAGATCCTTTTAAATATTTTTATTATATTTTTTCAAATATTTTTTCCGTCAATAAAATTAAGCTATATTTCCCTCATTTCGTTATGTGCACACTATGAAGACTCACACTGTATACTAGCAGGGCCCTGCGGTTTCACCCGCATAAGTATTGATCCCGTGGGAATATCAGGATAAAAAGTATCCTATGTGTTATTCTCATGTATAAGCTATATTACTGTAGTTTCATCAAAATCTGTTCAGCAGTTTTTACGTGATAGAGTAACAAACATCCATACATCTATCCTCACAAACTTACGTGTTTATTTATAATATTAGTAGGAAGGAAGTACCTACTTGATAATTAATACTACCTACATATATATATATTATAGAATGCAATGATAATGACTTTGTCTTTAATCGACATGTATTATTATTGCTTGGTTTTAGTATTTACGTATTTGTATTGCAAGCGAGCTGCACAGCTAGTCTTTAATATTTTAAAGCGGATGGATGGCTTTTGTCATTTAATTGTATGACCTCATTTAATAAACATCAAATAACAGTATTTACATAATGTCCCAGTGGTTTTTGAACTTGCTTACTATAAGGGTTGTGAAATTGGGGCTTGTGAGAATTAAAAATGCCGAATTTCCAATGTAATGAGATGGACAGAATGGGTAGACTACTTCGCTATCAAAGCTAGGAACTTAGCCCTATTTTAAATGTTCACTGTCATAATAAAAGTATTTCTTCTTATCAAAAAAGGAGCAGCGCTTGCATTAAATATATATTACACCAAAATGCTTTGTCTGAAACTTGAATCGCTAAGCATTGGCACAGTCGGCAACAAAAGTAAATTTTCAGCAAGTATTTGTAACTCAGAACTTGTTTATTAAAATCGCATTTCAAACTAGTTCGAAACAAGAGGGTAAATTACCATAACACACTAAGAAGAGACATGAAGGTTGAAGATACTTTGAAGATTACGTACTTAATTGATTTTTTTTCCTTTGGTTGCTGACTAATACCAGAATTTAAGCACTTGAGAATACTTAAAAAGGTATTGACTATCATCACAGCCGACATTAGGTATTACAAATAAAATTGTACCCCCTAATACCTGGAGGTAGAATGAGAACTTACAACTTGATCATTTCTTTTGTATTTTGCTTAGAATGTAGAATCAGTACCTACATTCTATCAAATAGGTACTAAAGTCAAAAGTTTATATTTCGGAACTTACCAAATAACACCAGAGACGAAAGATCCTATTCCGAAAGTTTTTTTTATTATTCCATAACTCTCAAGTTCTGAAGTTTCACTAAGTTCACAAAGTAACAGTTTTAAATTCGTTTTATCTTATCAAATCACAACGCACTCATTTATAAACTTTTCAGGAGTAATATTGAACGACCAGGTATAACAGCAAAACGAGAATTACTAATGAATTTTATGAAACGAGTGTATTACGATTTACGAGTTACTTCTGGTTTTGACGTAGCTGTTCATAATCATAGTGATAGGCAGTGTTGCCAACTCTAAAAATTATTTTATGCTAAATCTACATTAAAAAAATGCCAAAAACATGCGAAATTTTTTCGGAAATTACAAAAAAAATCCTTACGCAGAGAAAAAGAGCATTCATTAAAAAATCTTTACAATACCTAGTGTAAAAAAAGAAGCACCATAATAACTAATTTTGTGACACAAATAAAACATCGTCGGTATCCTCTTGAATAGATGCAGCCGGTAGATAGGTATGGAGCGGAAGACGTAGATGCATAAGCTTCATTTTGTCCCTATTTTTCGCAAGATTGGGTCAGGGACCTCGTAGGAGTGACAGCATTTGTTAACCCTTTTTAATCTAAATTGCATTGTTTATAAACAATGATTTGCCATTGTGATAAGTTTATCAATTCTAGTTGCACCTGTTTTAATATTTTACGCTATTTCAACGATTGGTAGTTTGACAACTTTTAGCGTTTCTTGTGCTGAACATATTAAAATTTTTCGTAGAACTGCAACGTTCGTAGTTTCGTTTCTCGCTTGTAATTCTGTTACAAATTAAATGGTAAAATTTTAAAAAAAATGGTTGCCTGTAAAGTCGGTTTTACGGGCGAAGATTTTACGTGACAACGTCTTTTTCTCGGTAGAATAGTTGAGTGGGAGAGAGACGCAAGGCATTCGGCGGGCCTCTCTCTCGTTCGGTGACTCATCGTAACGTTACCGAGCGTTACACTTTTTCATAAGTGACTCCCAGCCGCAACCTAATTTAAGACGTTGTCACGTCAATATACAAAACGCAGACTTTTTCATAACAGGGTAAAATGCTAAAAAATATGCTATAATTATGCTAAACTGAATTTATTCATGCTAAATCACTGGAGAATATGCTAAATATAGCCAAAAAAATGCAAAGTTGGCAACACTGGTGATAGGCATAAGGCAATACGAAACGTGATGTTATACGATTAAAGAAATTGACAGGCATCGAATAATATCGATGATTTCCTCGATTATCTTTTCGAGAATCAAAACGATATATTGTATCCATTAAGGATTTTCGAATAGAATAGAACATAATAATAAATGAAATTTTTCTACATTTTTGTAGAAGAAAAATATAAGTAGGTAGGTACATTATCAGAGTGAAACACGTCAGAAATTCTAAGTACAATTTAATTCTCACTTCACCAGAGCGTTTGCGCACTGCACTGCATCCGATTAGAATACGGGAATAATCGGTCTTATATGTAGCCAAAGTACCATTTGTATGGGGGTAGCGCCAGTGGCCCGGGGCGGCTGCCTGCGAGGGTGCAAGGTGCAAGCCGCACCTCGCGCTCAGCTTTGTGCGCCTTTCTTTTTGACTTACTAGGCATAAAGAAATAAAAAGAAACCGTACATAAAAGAATAAAAAACTATCTACGTTCCCGTTTAAGCGAAGAGTTTAGCTATTTTGAATAGGTATAGAAGCTGACTTGACAAACTCCGTTAATTATGACAGTGTTATTGAGTACCTACCTATGCTAACCAATCTGTTCATCGAAAAAAAAATGGAAATATTGAAATAAACTGTGGTGTTTATTTCTTTGGACTTTTTGGTTTTTTCATTTATTATAATAATTCTCAGCCCACATCGATACAATGCTGGATTTTATTTTACAATCTCATTAAATTTATGGGGCGGCAAACCGTAAAGCGGCCAGGGCGCTGAATCTTAAAATACGCCACTGGGTAGCGCACTACATCCGAATTCTGTCCGTCCGAATTTGGAACATTCTCAATTTGGATTGAAATCTTGAATTCAGATACGGAATGTAAAAACTCTCTAATAGTATTTTTTTTTCTAATTGTATTGGATAATACTATAGGTACATGCTATTAAAGACTTATTGTTGTTTCATTAAGAAGAAAGATGAATAAGATGATAAGTATGTAGGTAAATATTTAGAAAAGGAAATTGTAGAATCATCGCTAACAAAAAACTATCCCAATAAAAACGTCTCGACCGATGAAGGAATAGAATAAAACTCCAGTTAATGATTTTCATTTTAAACATAAAACCGATTATTCGATACAAATATATAA
The DNA here is from genome assembly GCA_948474745.1 of Oligia latruncula. Taxonomy (NCBI): domain Eukaryota; kingdom Metazoa; phylum Arthropoda; class Insecta; order Lepidoptera; family Noctuidae; genus Oligia; species Oligia latruncula. The sequence goes on from OX419683.1 coordinate 13,682,428, forward strand.
TCGTTATTAAATCGATTTGAAAATAGTAGTTCTTCCCGTTGGTGATGTAAGAATAGTATACATACCATAAATCACCATTAGTGATTGGGTCTGTATGTTAGTTATCGATAGAACTATCAATATTATTTAATTGAATTCAGAGAAAATATTTTGATGCAGTCATCAATACTTGATTGGCGTTAGTAGTAACTACGAGTAAGTATACCTACACACAATTGATATTCACCAATAGAACTGTCGACAGTGCTATATTTGTGTTATAATTATTGTAAAAATATTTTGTTTGTTAAATTTTGTAAAATAAAAGTAATTTTTTTTTTTTTTTACAAAAAAACAGTCTTCCAACTTGGAAGTCGGTTGTTCTTTTTTGTAATTTTTTATTTTATTTTTCACTTTTTAGATTCTGACTTGGTGAGAATGGGACCACCTCGAGAGCATACCCTTTCAAACCCTAATGCCATTAACTGCTCATCACATGTTACAAAATATTGCTTTTTCCGATACTGGGACGTTAATGGTTGGTTGGTTGTTGAGGAGTTCTCCTGGTAAGAACCAGGAGAACTCCTTAACAACCATACGCATTGTGACGAGCATAAATTGCTTCGCAACCATATTAAAGTAATCGAATCGCAACCCGTGAAATATTTATCATTCAGAAGTTCCGATGGCCATCTGTGGTCTTCATTGCCAGCTCCACTTTACCAAAATTAAATGATGATTTCTGCAAATGCTTAAGTTACATTAAAGAATACCGAAATCGCTATCTATATATAGGTTTATCTATAAAATTTGAGCTAGGGTTTCCCTCGATTTCCATCATCCATGGGATACTCTCATCAGATTCCAACTTGATGACAATGGGACCACCTCAAGTGTATAGGTACCCTTTCAAACAAGAAAAAAAACAGTGGCACTCCGGGATTGCCGACAGAAGTGAAAACAAAACACAAACAGAATACTTTGCCATCACTCACTAACATATCGGATATACAATAATTAAAACCGAGTAGGTACATCCCGAGGACAGCCGAACACATCCGAAGCGCGTATTTTTTTAATCGTCTTTGAAACAAAACACGCGCGGAGTCCCTAACGGTAACAGTGCCGCGAGTTCAACACTTTTTCCCCATCTCAAAAACTGCCGATGCCGATAAAGAAGAAATCATTAAAAAAAACACTTATAGTTGAATGTGGAACCTCCTCCTTTTTGGAAGTCGGTTAAAAATGAAAAAACAAACCTAGCCTTTACATTTGAGATCTCCAATTCGTTTAAAAAAAATTGGAACAAAAATTGTTTGGGAAATCAAAAAGACCCTATCGATATGGGCGTAAGTAAATAAAGAATGAACATCACTAAAGTTCACGCTCAAAAACACGTGAACTCGCGCTTCTAGGATTAAGCCGCACGTGGCCGGAGAGTGAGACAGCAATACTTTCGAACATATCCGACTCGGTGTCGCGTGGCCATGACGCACTTTGCAAGTTTATATAAGTATAAATTCTAACTTCTACGTATTTTTCTATGCTTAGGAAATAAGTAGGACTATAATTATTGGAGGTAGGATAGGGCTACCATCCGTACGTACGGGTTTCCCCGGATTTGTCCTAGTTTGGTGGGCGTCCGGGGAGCGCACGGGCGCGCTGGGCGGGGGTCCTTAAAAAGTGTCCGGGTGAAACCCAGACACTTTCTGTGATATGGGAAATCTGACTTTGAATGATTTGAAATCAACTAGAGCATAAATCATACCTAGTTAAAAAAAACCGGGCAAGAGCGAGTCGGACTCGCGCACCGAGGCGAGGGTTCCGTATCATCAAATGTTTTTAAATTTTTATCGGCGAGGCCTATATTCGTCAGATAATTTTAACACTGTACACTGCGGTGTAGAATATTGCAGTTTTATGTCAGCGCCATCTCTTGACCGATAGTGGAACTAATGTAACTTTTGTTGATGATTTCTGAAAGTGTGCTATTTAGAGATTTCTTTTTATTTTCCTGTAATCTTTCTATAAACTTCTATCACATAGAATATTATTATAATAGAAATTAGAACATAATACATAGATAATAATTGTAGTACCTACGTTTTAATTTCCCTATCACGCATAATACGCTTTCTCGCTTTTTGGTTGGGTCCCTGTAAAATCGTCTTAAACGGGTTTTACTGTATTTCTACAAAAAAGTTCGCGACACCATATTTCTATCTTTCATGTTTTATCTTTTATACTTCTATTATTGTTTAAAAAAAAAAAAAAATCGACCCTACTTACGTTTGGATGATTGTTTAAACAACAAAATATTAATATAGACGGCACGGTTGGCGCAGTGGTTAAGCGATTGACTGCTGCGCTGCGTGGCGCGGGTTCGATTCCCGCACGGAACAAATATTTGTCTGACCTACAAGTAGTTGTTCCGGGTCTGGCTGTTTGTGTATGTGAGTTTAAATGTTTGTAAAAGCACCCACAATACAGGAGAAATTAATAGTGTGGGGAAACGTTTTTAAAAAAAAAGAAAGAAAGAAAAGAATAGTTTTGAATTTTGGGTACCTACTAATTTTATCTTGCAGGGTAGGTACAAATTTTCTATGTAGGTTTGAGGAAAGCGACAAGCTTCTCTAACTTGGAATCAACATTCAAAATCGTAGTCCCGCTGAACAAAATTGCGAGGTTATCTTCGTTGATTTCTTGGTAAATACAAATGTTAGTTCTGTTTTATTTTACGAAATAAATCACATACAAGGGTACTAATTATTTGCATACTTATAATAGCTGTAGCGTGCCCCCTTTTTCGGTGCTCATGGTGGTCCTGCTGAAGGGAGCGTGACTACGCCGAACCACCTTCAAAGTCGATTTGAGCGAGTTGATTTTCTCAAAAACTACTAAGGTACCAATTTTGTTGTTCGAGTACTAATTAGTACCAATTAAGTACTACTTATTTACCAAATATGGAAGCGATTGGCGTTGGTGGTCACGGACGTATATTTTCGGCTTTATTGACTAGGCTCAAACTCACAGAATAACGCAAATTAGAATAAGATTTGAAGTATTTCTTAATTAAATTGTAACATACTCGTATCGTCCGTTCTTCTAAATGCCATACTTTAAGAGAAAATTGATTTTCAACTTTGTCTAAGAGAAAATTTTGTAGGGTGACCATAATGTTAAGGGGAAAAAATAATAATGTACGTATCTATAAATTAAGTAGTTGTAGTATGTAGGACTTGGGTTTGTGTAGGAAAACTTAAAAAAAAAACACCACGGATACAACTTAAAGATATACACTTTAATAGAATGTTTCAAGCAAGTAGTTAGTATACATAAAAAATTCAACATTAGGTAAGTCACAAGGTAGGCTTACAAAAAATATTGTTGCCAGAATACAAATTGAACTCTATAAAATTTTTTCAGTGCTAACAACTGTATGTTTAAGAGTACCTATAGGTACATACTATACATATGCCAACGTTATTATATAAATTCATTATGTTCAGGTTTAAAGAAGTACCTACATAAGTAGGCATATTACGTTCCGGCCACAGTCCGTGCATATTACCAGTTTTGCGATATCATCAAACTATTGCTAACGTTTTTATCTACACAAATAGAATTACAGACATTTATATTGGTAAACACGACCTCGCATTGTATAGGCTTTTCGTACAGTAGACGCCAGCACATAGACATACTACAATCTGTCAAATTTCTTTAATATATTTTCAACCTTATCGGTAAAGCTTTAAGGTTCGAAGTTTATTGGGAAAATTTTACAGTTTCGGGTAGCTTGATGTGCTGGCGTCTGTACAATGAGAAGTCAGCTTATACTGGAAATGTATAGCTTGATATGTCGTCGTGCGTACTATCAGCAACGAAAGTCCATTAACATTCCAGTTTTTAAATCACAATAAATTATTAAAAAAAATATTAAGATCAATTTACAACAACTACCTATGAAGTTTAATTAAAAGATTTTACTATTATAATTTTGTTTGAATTTTTACAGAGTTATTGGTAAAACATTAACAACCTCTTAAGAGGTCATTGTACTCGTCATTATGAACAATTTTTATTATGGGACCAAACCTGAAATCGCGAAAAAAAATATCAGCTGTACAAGTGCTTACGAACATAAATGTAGGGAACAGCTGATTTTTTTTTTCGCGATTTTAGGTTTGGTCCCATAATAAAAGTTGTTCATAATGATGAGTACAATGACCTCTTAAGAGGTTGTTAATGTTTTACCAATAACCCTGTATAAAATTAACAGAGTTAATTGACTTTTGTTGCCGTATGACCGTAGAGTACCCGGCCATTATTAAATCACAGAGGCTTTAAAGAACGGCTGTCACACTATGTTTTTTTAAATATACTTTATTGTAGTAGACGCCAGCAGGTCAACCTACCCGAAACTGTCAGATTTTCCCAATCAACCTTGAACCTTATGCTTTAGCAATAAAGTCGAAAATCTATTAAAGAAATCTGACAGATTGTAGTAACTTGATGTGCTGGCGTCTGTACATACATCAGAAAATAAAAAAAATACATTTAACACAATTGGCGGCGTTATCGCCTTCTGCGATCATTATTGTGATGGACGGAGACGACTATGTCTCCATGTGCCATATTAACGGCCGGGTAGGTACTGTAATACATTACCTACACGCTAATAACAGGTACAACTAAGAAATTAGAATATTACCTTTACGACGAAAAAAGATATAGAAAATACAAGAGAATTTTGAAACTTCGCCTAAATAGCTATCACCAACACTCACGTAGTGTTTTAGATCATTCTATAATAGGGCTGTGAAGGGTAATTAATTCCGTTTGTATATCCTAGAGTCCACCCTAGGTCTAGTGGGATAAACGGGATTTATAGTCTTAGGGTGGATTCTCGGACATACGTTGCCGCGTATCCACCTTAGGATGGATTTTTGGGTTTTGATAAACGCAATAACCGGCAGTGAGGATGTATAGCTGTATGGGATGTTGAAAAAAGGAGGGTTCTGGTTCTCCATCGTTACTGAGAATAATTAATGACTTTACAGTAATTACTGGAAGCATTATGTTCAAAGAAGCAAGCTCTCGAAGTGTTTTTATTTCTAATTTTTCGATTATGATGTGGTCTTAGAAAAATTGACTGCTGTCTCCATCAGGTCTACCCAAATGTTTAATTTGTTGTGAGTAGTTCTATTCTAATAATATTAGTCTTAGAAATTGATTAGCAGTCTTTAATTCCTTTTGTAAGTCTTGTTGAGTTACTCACTCATTTTTCCTAATGATGAAATAGAATAGAAAAAAATCAGTTTATCCATTGCAGGGACCTACTTTTTCTGACTATTTTAACTATTTTTTTTTTCTAAGCAATTCTGGGACAAGCTGGGTAAACCATACGAACAAATGATCCACACTAGCTCTAGACCGAAAAAGCCGAAAGTCATGTCATCCTTTGTCATCTGTTGGATGGTAAATGCTGACAGTAAAATCTACGGATACCACTGACGGAGGAACAATTGGTAACACTAGTTCTGTTTAGTCCACAAACCAAACTTGCGTTTGCGCAGCACCGCGCCACATTTATTTTATGCAGACTTTAGGGAACGCAAATGACTTTAGTCGACGGATAAGCCTATTTCAAACTCGACATACACAAGTTTTGTTTGTGCAAACGTGCTGCGCAGACATAAGTCGGAAAAGTGTGTGGACCAGCTATCTAACTAGCTTCGTCACTAGTGTAATATACCTAAGTGAGCTGCAAATTGGTTAATAGGATGATTGCTTACGTGCTTGTTATACAAGGGAACTCTAGGACTGAATAGCCGCTCTATAACTTCTCATAGAAGTTACACCACCGTTATTGTAACAGATTTATTTACAACCAAATTGTCAATCAATATTATCATTTATTGGTAACGTTACATTATAACTCTGATATTCGTCGTGTCGTAGGGAGGCTGTTAGCATAAAAAAAATACAATAAAATCTTTAAAGCTTGCGCTACGAAGTCAGATCTACTGCATATTCGATACCGCAATTTTTAACAAAACATGTTTGTCTAGTCATATTTGATTCTCCGGTATGCTATTCCGATTAGACCGACCGGAACACGTGTATAGCATGCCATACACGGACGGCACAAGAATATTATTCAAAACTGGTGATATGTTAACAGTTAGCTGTTAGTTGGACCTCGATTAAAGTCTTAGTCACGTATGACAATTAAGATAAGTTCGAAAGAATAACAACAAAAGTAATAGTTTACAGTTTGCTCTAAAAAGGTCATGCTATGTTTGACCTTTTGTATTTATAATTATATATATTTAATTTCTGATGGAAAGGCACAATGTTGTAAAACAGACAAGGAAAATAAACTGGGCAAAATGGTTTATGAAACACCACATACGTGATCATTAAAATCTTAGGATGTTGTTCTTTTATATGCAAACAATGTTAAAATGGATAAAAATTATTGGTTCAAAGACCACTTCCTATACAAATTGCCCCTTTTGTTAAAAATAATATCGTATAATTTGCATTAATTTACGGCAGCCAATATTAATATGGCTACGTCTTCACGGGGCGAGCGAGCTACCAGCTGCATGGTGACGGCGCCGCCGGCAGCCACCAGCCTGGCTCTGACGAGCACTGGCGTGCCTCCGCGCCAAATACCTCCACCGCGGATTTCTTTCACTGCATCCCCTGTGATGGCTGCTTTTGGCAATCCTAAGTGTTCACACACAGCTTTAGCAGCCTCTCCTACGTCGGTTTGAGATAATCCGAACGTGTCTGAAACTTCCTCTGCTGCAGCAGCTCTTTCCCAAGTTGCTTCCCAGTCATCAGATGCTGCGCGTGACCTGAATTGTTCAGCAAAACTGACTTCGATTTCTTCTAATGGATAATTATCGCCATAGCCTTCTCCTGAATCTGGCAGTCCGGTTGTGGGATCACAGTCACGAACCACAAACTCCAGAGTCGCTCCAAAAGTCGCTAAAGTATCAAGCGGGGTTTCAGGGAATTCAAGAAGACAAAAGACGCTGCCCTGTTTATCATACGGCAGTTGCTCACATGGGACTTCAGTTATTATTTTATAACCGGCAGCAACTTCTAACCGGATATGGACATCTTCAAGAAGTTGATCACTGAGGGTATTCAAACATTCAAACTGCAAGATCAAATGACGTGCAAAAATATGTTTGACACACTGAACGCGATATTCGGTTTCGGCTTCCGTCAAATCAATAGACTCACATGTTTTGAAAATGGGTCCAAGTTTCTCAATGCCAGGCACGACTTTTAACTGATCAGCATATTGCTCCTCACGTGAAATAGTTGGCGCTCTTGTTTCAATTTCAGCTGGAGCTTCCATCGATTCTTGCGACTCTTCTGCCATTGTAGGGACAGTAGCAATATTAAAAAGTTCTGTCGATGCTGCATTGGAGGTCAGATGATGGTGCAGTGCCCTCTCTAGAAGTACAGGGTTAGGTATCGGGACGTTAATAATATAGTCATTAATAAGTTGCGCATCACCAGATTCCAAAATTGCGCTATAATAAATAGCGCGATCGCGAACTTCATCATCATCATCTAATTGACACCTCGCCAAAAGAACTCTTATATTTGGCAGTAATTCGGGTCGAGCTGCTCCAAAACGAGCAACGGCAGAAACAGCAGCAGCTCGCACTGGACCCGACTCCAAAATAACTCTGTTGTATATGTACCGAATATACCTGGATGGCTGACGAGCCTTTGGTCCTTCACGTCCCAGAATATGTAATATGCGAACTGCTAGTGACGCATGTTCACAGTCTTCAATAAATTCACAAAGATGAGCCAAGCCTGTCTCTTTAGCATCTGGATTTTCTTCCACAAGAGCAATAATGGCATCAGCAATAGCAGTCTTATACTGCAAGCCACCTTCATCTCGGAGCATACCGGCCAGAAATGCGGCCAGTGATTGATGTTTACGTGGGTACTTAGAACAGAGGCGCCTGATCGCACGTACTACAACAATTTTAAATTCATCAGAGATTTCAGACATGAAGCTGGAAATTTGTTTCATTAAACGATCAATTGAGCTTTCTGCACCAGTAGCTAGAAGAGTTGTAACAGCTAATGTGGCTACTGAGCGATTTGGATCTGATATGAGATTTTCCAGATCAACTGCACACGCTGCTACAGCATTGGGATGTTTTACTGTTAGTTTTGCTAACGTGCGAGCCCCTGCCAGTCGCAAAGTAGCCTTGGAGGAGCCACAAAATATTTGGAGCACAGAGACAGCTTGGGCAAGATCACGAGCAGATTTTCTTAAATTCACAATTGCATGTGCGGCTTCATAGACCACGATCTCAGATTTATGGCGCAAACAGGAATCAATGAAATCAACATATGGTTCTGAAGCATCACTTTGGTCTTCTTCAGCTAATTTTGCAGCATGACGAATTAGGAGGCAGAGTGCATACGGTGAGCGTAGAGGGGACCGGGCCAGCTTCGTAACAAGCTTAACTGTAGAAAGGCGATCATTGCGTCGAGCTCCAGCAACTACAGCTAACGCATGGTATGACACCATTGCATTATCCGATGTGATGACCCCCTGGAAAAGAGAAAGAGCATACATAAACATTTTGTTAAACAAGGAACAAAAAGAATATTAAAAGGGTTTACAATTAAAATTAACTGAACTATGAGGCCAAAGCCAGACACACAGGTAGGAGCATTCACAAGTTCACATGGTGCCACGCTTGGTGAGTAGCGTGGGTCAAACCATGCTGTTTGCTCTGCTTATTTAAGCATCCTCCGTCCGAAGCATCACCGATGTGCAATATTTATGCTGCATACTAGGTGATTCACAAAGTGACTGAAAATACAATAATAAATTGTAATTGCATCGGTTCGCTAGTTCGCTAGAGTTCTAATATTATTCTGAAAGCCAGATAAGCGTAATTACACAAACGGAAAATCGCACTGCCAAATCAGCTTAGACCTCCTTTATACTAAGTCCTTTTAAATTCCTATATGGGAGCTGATGGAGGGTGCACAAACGTATCTCTGAATGCTAATCAGCACGCATACAGCTAACTAATGCAAGACAACAAAATCATATGATAAGTCAAACAGAGAAATCATTGAATCAAAGAAATGTATTCCTCTGCATAAAAACAAACCAAATCATAGAGTTGCAGATAATAGCTAGCTAACACACAGTATCACACCATAGTAAAATTTAAGTAATAAAAGTCAAGGAAGTGTAGCATTTGCAACATTAAGAAGAGTTCTTTGGTTTATTTCATATAAGATAGAAGCATTTACTAGCAGCTTCATCTGCACAATCAGCCTATAATGTTCCTACTGCTGGGACACAAACTTCCTCTCTGTGAGAAGGAGTGGGCCGTAATCCACCACGCGGGCCCAGTGCCGGTAGGTAGATGTCACTATGTCTTTGATTTTTTTGTTCTCTAGGACATGCCGGTTTCCTCACGATGTTTTCCATCACCATTTTGAGAGCAGTGGTGATGAAATTATTTACACAAAGTAAAGCGCCTGCCTGGGTTCGAACCTCCAACCTCTAACTCATAAGTCGCAGCCGTTACCACTGGGCCACCACTGCTCTCACAGCTTCATCTGTGGTGGTCAGAAATTATCCCACAGGTACAAGGAGATAGGATATTTTTATCCCAGTATTACATACTACCCAGTAGTACATACTACTAGGATAAAAATATCCTATATCGTAGGATATAGAATATTTTGACCCCAGTCCATGGTATACCGCTGTGCTAAATTTAATCAAAATTGCTCAGCCGTTAAAGTGTGAACAGGTGACAGATTTCTTTTTCATTTATAATATTAGTAAGGATAAGATAGTACTGCAGTTTGGTTGAATTGATCTGATTGTATTTAATATTTTGTGGCATATTTTTTTAAAACATTTATTAGGCAGGTAACAAAATATTCGCAACATTATATTATTATTATTACAAGCAGCAACGTCAGCAAAATAGTTATAGTTCTAATTAATTTCATTCAATTGGATAATTCAGGAGTTTATACTTCTCATCCACAATACTAAAATAGTATGAAACACAGTAAATTGTTCATGTGAATCTGTATTTGCTTAGTGCTTCTAAGTAAACAGGATGCATTTTCATGTTGTGCAAAGCAGTTTGTTGAAACAATGTTGGGGAGTCTGTAGTTTCTTATACTATGCATTTGATCAGAAGTACTGAATCATTTGAATACATAATTAATCATCTATTAACATTATTATATAGTTCATGCAAGTGTCATATTAGATCCAACAATTATTTCTGAACCACATTTGCAGATAATGTAAAAAAATTCAGGTAAAGTAATCTGACTAAAACGCTATTAATTTCACACAGACTAATTATAACTCAGATAATTATAACTAGATCAGTGCACTTAGGAGGCTTCTTCGCATCTGTGAGGACTATGCGGTGGCTCACGGCCTCAGGTACAATGCGACCAAGAGCGAGCTACTGGTTTTCAAAGCGGGTAACAAATGTTATGATACTGTCCCACCAGTCACCTTGGGGGACACTCAGCTTTCCAGGGTCACGAAGTTCAAGTACCTGGGGCATTGGGTCACCGATAGTCTGTCCGACGATGTAGACGTGGAGAGGGAACGCAGAGCATTGGCAGTTCGATGTAATATGCTGGCTCGTAGGTTTGCACGTTGTACTAGGGAGGTGAAAATTACACTCTTTAGAGTGTATTGCCAATCTATGTACACGTGTGCCCTATGGGTCAGCTATACAAAAAGCTCGTACAATGCTCTGCGAGTCCAATACAACAACGCCTTCAGAGTTATGTTGGGGCTGCCGCACTTTTGCAGTGCATCGGGGATGTTCGCGGAGAATGGCGTGCCAGATTTTTACACACTGATGCGGACACGGATAGCATCCCTGATGCGGCGAGTGCGCGACAGCTCCAACAGCTTGGTGGCTATAGTAGTCGACAGGACAGACAGTCCAATGATGTGGAAATGGATGACCACTCATCGTGCATCATTCCAATATTTAAAATAATGTGTTTTCTTAGTGTATTTTTTGTGTAGCTATGTGTTTTTATGTATGTATGTATGTTTTTGTGTATAAAATTGTAATGTGTGTGGTTTTATGGACTTAGGTCTGAAATAAATTTATTATTATTATTATATTATATAACAATAAATAAGTTGAATATGAACTAGTTGAATCAGAAGCACAGCAGAAGTGACATCAGGGGCAGAGCTAGTATGAGATAAGTACTTAATTCATATTGAGCATTATTTGTATCAATTAAACTTTAACAGGCTTAAGTTAATGTGTGATATGCTTAATTACCTGAGCCTCCATCACCCAACGACGAACTAGATCTGGCACAGTCGCTGACAGGTGTAGAGCAGAAACAAGAGCTGCGGAACTGACTGCAGGGTTCTTGTCCACAATTGCTTGTTTCATATAGCGCTCAATTGCTTGCAACATTGTGCTATCAGTTATAGTGCACAGAGCACGAATAGCAGCAGCTCTATATAAGTCTTCCTTGCCTGTCATATCTTTAGTGAGGGACGAAGTTACTATAATCACGTCTTGAGCCATAGTGCTCAGTTCTTTGATGGTCAGGTAAACGAGCCGGCGTAACACCACGTCCTTCGATTGAAACAGCTTTGTAGTAGCGAAAAATATATCGGTAGCTTCTTGAGTAGTCAATTTCTCCCCTTGATTCAGCAAATACAGGATTTTCGTAAGGATATGTATGCATTTTTTAGGATTAACTGGTGTCGAGTTAAAATATCTCGCCTCTTGTAATAGGGTAGTCTTATCCAGATTTTGAAATGTACTCCCAGTGTCCTCGTCTTCCTTTTTGTCACGGCGACTCATTGTAGAATACTTTAATTATATGATTTTAACACAATTATCTATTTCCAACAGGGGAAAAGTTAAAGATTATATTAGACAGCACCCGACGACACAGAGTAACCACGTCAATACGTCAGTCACTCAGTCACCAATTTTTTTTTAAATTATTTTAATGGCCTGGTTGCTGCGACCTTTTAGCCAAGTCTTTATTGTCAGTCACCTTTTTCGTCATTGTTGCTAGCTTTGTTGTTGTTATCTAACAAGAGTCTGTTTAAAAATATGTACAACATTTATTTTTCAGATTATTGTATGCGTTTGGTTAGCTTTCTGAAAGGCCAAAAGACTGTGGCCCAAGGCCGATAATTATCTATTTTTTTTATTAGTTCTTGATAAGTAATCAGGGTTGGATTTTGTAAGTACTTTAATAGTATTTATACTATAATTTCGCCCTTTGTTGTACATACTAATCCACATCTAAGGATATCTAGTACATACATTTGTAAAATACTATAATTTTAAGTTTGCTCCCAAATGCTTAGTTTTACGTCTTATGAATATTTCGACCGTGCTTGTATCTAACCGAATTCTGATCTTGCGATGTTTTCTGTGTCAATGGCCGCGGGTTCCCCGATTCCCCGATTATCCTCCGCAGTACACTTCTCTCTTTCCACTAATCGCGTTCCTTCCATTCCTTTTGAAATTCAATCAAAGTGACAACAATCGCTTGCAAATTTTTGTGTAAAATAATACGTTTTTAGTGTTTTATGGAAAGTGGCAGCTATAGCCATGAAAATGACGATAGACCGGAAGTATCCACCCTAAAAAAAAAACGTCTGAGTAGAGCGGTGTTGATTTTAATTTTGATTTTTTAAATAATGAAAGTGTACTATAATTTTTTATAAATAGGTACTTAGGTAGGTACTATCCTTTTAGTTTTTTTGTGCTATCTTTTTCAACGTACCTAAATCCAACCCTGTAAGTTAGGTAATAAACCAATAATGTCATCATCATTCCGTTTCGGGCCTCGCCTTTGTTCGTTGGTTTCCCGTCTCTTGGACTGCTATTTCGTGCGTGAGTTCATAATTATTGATTTGGCTAATCTTCTCTGGACTTTCGATTGATTTCTTACATCTTGACGACCCTGGCTAACCCATTTAGGCTTGACACTCAGTGACAGCCACCAGCCAGTATGATTTCCCTGGCTTTCTGAAAAGGTACCTACGGTTTTTTTAACTCAAGGTCAAGGTACGGTTGGGTCGGGATACTTCTGCAAGAACTGGATCAGTTTTTTTCTTCTTCGAGTTGGCTGTCTGCGACCATAGGTTGGAAAAAAAGCGATAGGGAATCGAATATTCAAAGAGATATGGTAAAGTAGAACATTAATACCGATGCCAATATCGAAAAAATTCATTTGTAAATCAAATGGAATGAAGTAAAGTCATTAAATTCGTTAATGATGCAATAAATATTTTTTTATTTTGATAATAATTTATCATAGGAATAATGTGATGAGGAAGTTCAGTTATGAAGCGATATTATTCTCTATAATTAGGCTCAACTCACACCAAAAGAGCGTCGAAGCGCGGCGAAGCGGAACGCATTTCAGTGTCATATGAATTTTAACTTTATTTTCAATACTATAATAGGTACCTACTTATTATCGTATGAGAAACTCGAACGAGTCGCGCGGATGCCAGCGGCGCCGCTGGAATTCCGGCGAATTGCCTTCTCTACCGAGCGGTTGCGATAATAAGTATTATAGTAATGAAAATAAAGTTAAAATTCATATGAGACTGAAACTGCGCTCCGCTTCGACGCTCTTTTGGTGTGATTTGAGTCTTAGAGGAACAAAAAGTATTGTTTTATTTTATTGTTTTTAAACAAGTGTGCAAAATTCTTTTGTTTACATACCTGTCAGAAACTTGAAATTACAATAATTTTTTTAATTGAATTATAATAGGTATCTTTAAATTTTTTTAGACGTAATCATTGACTTATATATTAATTGGATGTAATTTGATATTTTTAGGTCTAAAAAGACTTTTGTAAATCAAAGTTCGAATCAATCGCAACTCGGAGAAAAAAAAAACTGATCTAGTTCTTGCAGAAGTATTCCGACCCGTACGGTTTTGCTAGAATTTTGAAAAATGCTATAGTCTAGGTACTCATATTCTACAGCGAAAAAAAGTTGTTTGTCAAAAAAATTATGAAAATAATGTTTTAGGAACTAAGAAAACCCATGGACGTAATATAATGAGGCATTTTCCTTTTTTTTTTAACTCTTCCCTAGTCGCTGGATAGATGGCGCTGACCTTGGTAAGTTACTGCAAGGAACGGAACTTCACATCATTTTTTTATTATTTCACTTGGATGTAATTTTGAGATCGTAAAACGAAAGCGAACGAAAGTGTCAGTCAACGAGCGTATGTGACGCATGGACGTAATATATACTTCTATAATTATATTACGTCCATGATGTGACGTGACGCAATGATTTTTTTCCAAGCGTTTTGGTTTTGGCACCTAGTAACGTAGTCAGTACAACGCCATCTACAGAGTTCTTGGAAACTATTTTTTTTTTAATACTCAAAAAGAAAACCTCTCATTATAGACTTCTATATACTACGTCCACATGGACGTAATATATAGAGTTACTTCTATCTATATATTACGTCCATGTACGTCCATGAGAAAACCATATTTTAGTGTCAAATGTGACAGAAAGTTGAAGAAAGTATGAGTCAGCTATAGAAAAGGTACGAAAAAGTTACGGTCTACACCTCTAGTATTTAATAGTAGTCTATGGTATACACTGAGGTACGGTTGTGGTACGATTGTGTGATGAATAGTACGGAAAACCGTACTTTTTGGTACGGTCTGGCTCAACAATAAATCAATCAACAACGAGTGCCACTAACACGATAGTTTTTTGTGCATAAGCCAAAGTTGACAACCCTAGCGCGACCGCCGAGCGTAAGTATGAAAAGTGAAGTACATACATGTGAATGCCTTCTGTACTATCTGTATTTTGTGCTCTCGATGACAGAATGAAGACATTTGATTTTCGCCAATGATTTCAAAAGTAAGGATACGCCCGTCTGAACATTTTACATAGAAGTTCTTCGTTCGAATTTCGAAGTTCGCGCGCACCACTGTCAACTGAGTCGCGTTGGCCCTAAAACCTTCATTTTAGGGCCAGCGCGTTGGTGCCATTTAGTCGCGCCGTTAGCCCGGTCCTTACGCTAGTAATATATATGTCAATGATTTTCGCCATTTTGGCGCTGATAACAACGTGAAGGTACCGTGGAACTAATATTGGGAACTAAAATATGGAGATGGGCTATATTCGATAAAAAAATACTTTTATGAACTTTTAGATATCGTTATAACCACGGAGAGTAATTTATATTAGTCAAGAGAAAAATATCGAATAACTCCCACTTATTTTTATGCTTCATTTTTAAGTAATAGAATAATTGCTCTGCAAGGGTTACCTAACTGAAAATTCATTAGGGTGCGGTCAGATTATAAACTAAGTAGTGGATAGTGTCCTAGTAAAGTGAAATGCGCATGACGGTTAGATTAGTGAACTTTAAATATGAGGATAGGCTTAAAACTTAGCCTAATAAAAACTACTATGGTTGAGTTAATAAGTATCTCCCATCTCAACTACACTAGTTTTTTTTATTTTTTTTTTACAATGAAGGTTATAAGTCAAAAGATACTCTATTTTAATTTTTTATTGGTTTACCGTTCTACAAATACATTTGTACATGGGTATTTTGAAACATTTTGTGGCGAATTTTTGCCCTAACACTCATTATACATACCAATTTATTTTATTACTACCGTCTTCTTAATAGCATTGAAAGAAAGAAGTTGTTACATTATCCAAATATAATATAATTTTGGTATTAAATACCTATGTTTAATTAAATTGAAATAAATTCTATATTGACTTACTAACAATAACAAATTAGAAGTAAATAACAATTTCCAAACTCATCAAAATAATATGAGAGCAGGTGCAATAAATCAAGAACAAAATTATGTTAACGCTATAAAAAAAGTCACTGAACCATTGATATTTGCTAAATTCTGCTATTGAAATCATCATACTTAGGTATTATTAATATTTAATCAATGGAATAATTAATATTTAAGCGTAGGTATGTAAGCACTTAGCTTTGTTACTATTTAATTCAATGACTTCTACTACGTTATCTAGTGTAGAAATAATAATCCACATACATACAGAAGTTTATAAATATACACAACACACAAACAGATTTGCTAAAATACTGATGATGAAATGTTAATAGAAAAATGCTCAAGTTTGTGAGCTTCAAAGAGTATACTATATTTTATGAGATCGATGACCAATATCGAAGTATTAAAACACTTAATACGAAGTACCAGCTAATGATTATTTTGTCCAGTAGTCTATACATAACCTTTTTGTATCTATTTAGCTCAAGTATCATCACAATTCTGGACTAGAAGGTGCAAATAAAATACTTATGTCAGTATTTGATTTGCGTCTTTACAAAAAGATAATGCCAACATATTATTATGTTAAATATAGGTACCTACCTATCTATAGGTACGGTGTAAAGTCATATAAAAAATCAATAAACATCAAGTTCGCACATGGAATAAGATGTTGGGAATCTCATGCGACCCATCACAATTTCTGCCTCTGGCATATGTAATGTGCGTTTTACTTAGAACATACCTTGTTGGTTTATCAAGGAAATACTTTAAGAATTTCAAAAACAGATTTTAACAATTCTGGCTACACTTTTTGAAAGTTACATTTTTTAAATGGATATTTTCCATTTACTACTTTTAACCGCAGTAACGTTTAACATCACTAGAGCTCCTTGTTTAATACGAATAATCAATCTTCCCAATTATGTAAGTCTGTATATTTAAATTTTGCACGTATAATATAAATTTTTGAGTTACTTAATGTCTGAGAAAATAGAGCTTACATTACATACCTATGTAATGACTACTCACAACATTCCTTTCCTTATGTGTAAGTACTAAGATCTTGCTCGCTACGAGACGAGACACTAAAAGATTCATAAATGAAATGTGAAGGTGCCCTTTCGGGTAAACCTATTAGGACTTCTCATAGACTTACATAGCAATAAAAAATTGCATCCCATATCATATTCGACGTGTACCTACTTAACATGGAAAGTTAGAGTACCTACTTATACTAAGAGATTTTTGTAATTTAATGCTAAGATATTTTACTAAACATAATATAACTATTTGGTCGCGAGTTTGACTAGCTTGGCGAACATAGAGATAGGTTCCTATTTCTCATCTTGAGATGAGCCTGCGTAAAATTTAAATTTTAATATAATGTTACTGTTTTCTGAATAATATCTACTATATTAAAACCTTTCAAAATAAACTGCCAAGCAGCTAAACAATTATCACAAGGCCGAAAATGAACAACTATATAAATAAATATTTTTAGTTTAAATTTTTAAATAATTTTTCACACCACCTGCTCGACAATGCCAAATTATGTCATGCAAACCTAACCTAAAGTAGGTAATTCAAGACCTGGCGTCTAGCAGGGCAATAATATTGTACCTACTGAATTTCATTATGCACCTCTGGCACTGACCTCTATAATACAAGGAGGTCAGTTACCTCTGGTCATTAAATTGATTTGAATTTGGAACTTAAATTAGAAATCGCATAGGTACAACAATTACGATAGGTAGTAGGTACATACGAATTCCATACATTCACCATTTTAAGATCTGCACAAAAAAATGGGTAAATTGTTCGAAAATAGAACTGGCCACCATGAGAAGAATATAAAAAAAAAAAGTTGAACACAATAAAAACGCGCGATTAGTTACTGAAAATTGCTGTGCCTTGAACAAATTACCTAAACTACAAATTCTCACAAAAATGTCGAGTGACGATAGTGATTCGACTTCGGAGTACATAAAATCCGAAGCCATTGGCATTGTCAAAAATCTAGATACTCCCAGAAAAAGTCCAAGGAATCGTACATGAAAGAAAAATTTATAGAAATAGAAATATTATATTAAAGAAATCGTACATAATTATGACTGACACACACAATGAGTGTGTCAGTCAAATATAAGAAAGCGTATAAAGAGGTAACTTGTAAAAGATAAAAATTAATATCGGTACGTATCTTACCCTCCTGCTTAAATACTAACAACCTACCTGCCTATTTTTGATACAGGTGGCATTGATTTTTGGAGTGAATGTCGCTTGTCGCGGAAATAACCTCGTAAACATTAAAATCGAAGTTATCGAAAAACATTCAGATTTGTTCTGGTAAATTTGGCAGATACAAAATCAAAGAAAGAACGGTCATTCGTAGTCCGTGGAGAATACGTAAGAATTATTGAAAAGTATCAAGCTCTACTCCCCTCTAACAGATTATATAAGTCTGTAATTGTAAATAAGTACTTTGATATTGTATTATTGATTTTTATTGTCTCGTAGATGGTGTGAAAAGTAGAGTTTTTTCCTCGGGAATAAAGGTGTCTTCGTCTTGGGCGAGTTTGTGTCCCTCACTGCACTCAGGATTTTAGTCTTAACTCCCTCGCTTCGCTCAGGAGTTAACTCAGCCCTAGCATCCTTCTTTGCGTTCGGGGATCAAAATAGTGCCCGCGACATTAAGACACTACTTTATCCCCTTAGTGCATAATCTACTATTATTTAAGACAAGTCTACAGGGTTATTTGTAAAACACCAGCAACCTCTTAAGAGGTCATTGTACTCATCATTATGAACAACTTTTACTATGGGACCAAAACTGAAATCGCGAAAAAAAAATCAGCTGTTCCCTACATTTATGTTCGTATAACTCGTCAAAATGTAGGGAACAGCTGATTTTTTTTTCGCGATTTCAGTTTTGGTCCCATAGTAAAAGTTGTTCATAATGATGAGTACAATGACCTCTTAAGAGGTTGCTGGTGTTTTACAAATAACCCTGTATAATGGATCATAAACTGAAATGATAGATTTTCAGAAATCCTTTTACAGCCAATTTACCTGTTCACCACTCACCATAGGTAGGTAATTGGTTTGATCCTGGTGTTGCTGAACCTGAATACTTAAAAATAGTAAGTATATAATTACACACCCATTGTTGACTTTGTGAATCTACATAGACAGTTATAGATATCTACAACAGTCAAATGAAGATAAAACTAATGATAGCGGTGATGATTTCACTAACAAAGTAAAACAGCCTTATTATACAATGGGTACCTATTACCTATGACAATCCAATTGGAACATTTCATTTCTACGCTACAGATTTGGCTTCACATTAATTTATTTTTAATTATTTACAACGCATTAATTTACAAAATAGGTTACTCTTATTCTCCGGTAACACGCATTTTCGCTACATTAATAACACACTTTTTTAATCCTAAAACTTTTTACAGAAATCTTCGTCCCGAACACCTACCCACTAAAATTCTCTTAATAGGATTTGTTGTTCATCTATTAATAAAATTCCAGTTGTTAGCTTATTTTTTTACCTCAATATTTTCTTATCACTAGCTTATTAATTCTTGCCTCCGGCTAAAAGGTCATTGTTGTATTTATTTTGTTTACGGCACCAGTAAAACGAGGTGACTTTGAAAATTGTTTTTTTTTTCACAATTTTACCTGTAAAATGAACGCAGCCGATTTTTATTAAGTAAGTTCCTTATCGCACGTCATACTCTGCACACTTGGCGATTGAGAGCTAGACCGAAAACAGTGTATCTTTATTATCTTTAAGCCGTCACGACACTTGCTATAGTAATGTTGTGTTTTTGTGCTAACAAGTAACAAGCGTATACTTAGATATCTATAGATACTACTGTATAGTTTAAACGTCAGCTGTATTCGTATATGCCAGTTTTTTTTCATGTAGTTACTGTCTGGTATTTTTTTTATAACCTCGGACCTCGTTTTACGATGCTACGTAGATAATAACAGTAATAATATAATGTCTCTGGAATCAAAACTTCATAGGTAAAATATGTTCCAAGATATTGTTTGTTTTGCTTTGGTTTTAGGAAACAATTTGAGAGTGGCGGCACTTCATTTTATGTGATTTCCAATATTGTAATTAGAAGCTTGACTAATAAACTAGTTGAGATAATATGCCCAACATACATTTATAACGATCTTAAATATTAATATTATCTCTATACCTACTATAGAGGTGACACTAAATTGGTGTAAGTTTGCCAGTGCCGATGTCTCAAAAATATTTTCTATTTAGGTATTTTCAAAGGAATGAGGTTGAATTTTGGTCTCCCTTTTTGGTCTAGTAAATGTGCGACTTCGTTTCAATTTCTCTATTGTAATTACTAACAGATATCTGCCTTCCCTATCGATAGCTGAAATTACACCTAATAATTTACACAACTGACAATACTAAAACACATGAAAGCCGATCCTATGTTTATAAAACAATTTCGACAATTCGTTTTGACAATCCGGTTATTCAGCAAAGCGATCTTAACGTGAACATAAACTTTATTGTCCTAAAATATACTAAATAATACGTAATTTTACTGTAATCATCAACAAGGTCTTAAGAAAATCGAGGTGTCCTTCCCTTTGTCCAGGCAGC
Organism: Oligia latruncula; assembly: GCA_948474745.1. Lineage (NCBI taxonomy): Eukaryota > Metazoa > Arthropoda > Insecta > Lepidoptera > Noctuidae > Oligia > Oligia latruncula. The sequence goes on from OX419683.1 coordinate 13,702,927, forward strand.
CGTATTTTTCATTTTGAATATTTTATTCATTTAGGTACGAGTGGCTTGAATTTTCCAATTCACAGCTGGCTACAATTAATACCTAATTATCATGGTAGCCTAAGGTAACTTAATCGATTCTAGGCCGGCAGTAGGTAAATGCAAACGGTAATTTGGTAGATATTTACAAGTGACATAGGTTTTTGTTCCAAACACTACGTTGCTAATACTTATTTTGGCACTCGTTTTTGGATATTCGCTCGATAACAAAAATGGTCCTTTATTTCGCCAAATTTAGATAACTTTGTTCCATGCGTACCAACCCGTTCACAGGGGAATAACTTGTTAGGAACTAGGGTTTAAATGCCGTTACCTCCGTGAATGAAACCCTAAGGTGAATTGCTAATGGTTCTTGAATAATAACAATTCAGTGATTTGTGAAAAGGTTGGAAAACCAGCGTAAACACGCTTGTTTTAATATGTACATAACTGGTAGGCCCCAATAAGGCCTGTTCACGAACAACATCAACAATGAGATCAAACTTATTCTATATTATACATAGGTACTCATTATAAAATGTTCCAAAATTGGTTCGCAGAATGTAGAACAATATTAGTCTCCATTATAAACATCTATTGCTAATGATGACAAATTACCGAATGTATTACAACTTATTTTATGTTGTTATGATCATAATTATATACTTGAACATTTGACAAAGCTAAACGCTTGCAAAATCTGATCGTTGCAAGAATTCGAAATTGGTAACTAGGGTTTATTGTATTCTACACAACATAACACTATGTTTTTCCTCTAGGCCTTGTCATTCCATATTTTGTCTGGTTACTTTTCCTGGTAAATAGGCATTTTAGATTCTCTAACCATGTTCAAATAATAATTAATATATTTAACGCCTCAGAATCCAACAGCGATTTCTTAGATATTACTAACACCTCTTTGACGAAATATAATATTATTTTTATTCAATATATAGATAACACACTTGATAAGCGAAAAACATTTATGTAGCACTCAGCAGAGTAAAAATAAAAAATATTGAAGGGTTACATGGCTGACTGATTTCTGTAACATATTATAAGTATAAATATATATAAAACAGTAAAATTAGCAGCAGTTTTACGCACTTTGGTATATTAGTTTGGTTTAGTTAGTTAATAATTTAAAAGTTATTAACAAAAAAAAAATATAACCATCCAAATTGAAACCCTCCTTTTTTGAAGTCGGTCAACAAAGACCATCAGCGAAACAGTTGCAAATAAATTCTCGCTTATCCCCACGAACACGCAGACATTGAATTGGATGAATATGACTATTATTATTATTTTACCACGAAGACATTACAGTGATTTTGTTGCATCGGTCCAAGCTCCGCAGATCTGCTTGTGTTAATTCTACTAGGAATACATTTTTGCTGTAACACATTGATGCTTTCTCAGAACACACAACATTAACAAGTATATTGGAGACCAGAGACCAAATAGGGACCTTTTATCTAACTCCTGTTGGTGCAGGGTTGGACTAACAACAATTGTCACTTGTTAGTGGGCTCGGTTGGATTGCCTGGCGGCTGAATACTGACGCGGACCTCTCCTGTGGGGCCCACCACGATCCTCACCTGAAACAACAACAACGTGGTTGTTAAACAGACCCACCATTTACAATTTTTTAACGAAACGATCGTAATGTTCAGTTTCGATTTGCTCTAGTATATAGTAGTAATATAGTATAGTAATCGTTCCGGCGATCAAAAGGACAACGTTAAAACTGAAATAGCCACTCCTGGTACGGAATTTGGTTCAGATTAGACGGAGGTGTACGTAGAACTGACCATGATAGTATTAAAAACAGCTTAGTTGTTACCTAGTCCCCCCGTCAGACATTCATAGCGTAGTAGACGGGGTTTGGGGGAGGGGCCATCGGTGACGTGGCTTGCTGCGCCGCTATCGCCGAGGGCGCACCCTCCGGGGCTCCTCGGGCGGCCCTGGATGGGGACCCGGGTGCAGGCTGGTACATCGGAGCTGCCACCTGTCAAAATTATAAATTAAAAATACATTCCAATTAACAAAGTCAATTGCAGTCTGTGAATTAGTTTAACACTTAAACTGCTTGCTGGACCATCATCTAGATAAATTCTTGAGAAAGGTTTGGCTACTCCTAGAAAATTTAATATACTTCGCTCTGGCGAAGCTAAGTAGCAGAGTTCATAAAAAGAGGTTAAGTATATAGGTATTCGAAACACCAATTTCTCCGAAATTTTTAGGTGGTCTTAAGTGATTATTTAGGTATTTATTTGGCGGAAAAACTGCGCGGAGTGTGCTTACAAGACTTTCAAGAACTGGTTATTCCGGTTATCCACTCTAAGGCACCCGGAAGCGCCCGTCCGAGATTCTACCCTAGGCCTAGTTGGATAAACAGTCTAGCTTGTGCCGCGTTCCTATGCGCACCTGTTTGCATATTAGTATTGACTAGCGCGGCGCAAGTTGTCTCTCGTATTTTTTTTCGCCCTGAGTAATGAACTCGTGGCGAATGAGCTACTGACGTTCCTGCAACAGAAGTTGGATGTGACGGACGAGGCATCCGCTGTCCAAATCTGCGCAACGAACTTCAGCGAGGAAGACATAGCTGCTGCCAAGCTATTGTTGTTCAATGTGCTAAACAAGCGCGACCAGATGGTGTCCCTCCGGCGTGACGGGACTAATAGAAGCCTGCAAGACATTATCACGCTGTTCAAGGAGACTGACCCGGATGACGTGCCGACGTTTGTGGCGAAGGAGCTAAACAAGCTGCCACCCTTCACCTTCGACCACGTCGATGTAACAAGCCTTCTGAAGGACATTGTCTTTCTGAAGGCCCGCCTCGCGGATGTTCTAGCGAAGTTAAAAGCATCTCATGCATCCCAAAGCACCGTCGCCGATTCGCGCAAAGAATTTAGCGAGTAGCACAACAGTGTGACGGTAACTAGGTCATCAGTCGATGCATCTAACGTAAACATGTGTCGCGGAGACATCCTCGATGTGTCGCCGTCAAATTCCGCGTCAGCAATTTTGTCGCCAGCGCACCCGTCGTTTGCTGAGCTTGCAGAGTGCCCCGCCCGCATGCCTCGTAGCCCCGCGCCCGTCATCATGGCTTCTCCACGCAGCGCCCGAGACTCTCGCCTCTCTTGTCTGCAGACCTGGTGAAACCCCTACAAATGGAATCCGCTAGCGTCACCGCAAGGGGCCCCAGGTGCTCTAAGTATGAAGTCTATGCCAGAAAAGGCACCGAATAGGGCTGATGATGAGGGTTTCGTGACAGTACAAAGGAGGAAGCGCCGATCGCGAACGATCAAGAACCGCTGCGGCAAAGCTCCTATAGAGCCCGAAGTCAGCTTGCGTGCCGCAAAGCCGAACACACCGGTGTACATCTCCCGCCTGTCACATCGTGGAGTACGTGCGCCAAAAGACGGGGCACACGCCGAGGGTGCAGTTACTGGAGTCGCACCGCAACGTCAACTTCAAGGCGTTCGTGGTGCGCGTACCGAATTGTTATCTGCCCGTCGTCATAGAAGAAGACTTCTGGCCGCAGGACGTGGTGATAAGTCGCTTCCGCAGACAAGTACCACAGGGCAGCACAAGAACAAGCTCGTGAAGTGCTATTTTATAATAAAGATTTATGTATGTTTAGGTTAATGTGTTTATATATGAGCCTGTGTAGCTTGAAATAAATAAAAAAAAGTACAATTTATGGGTTTAGGTTAGGGCAAAAAAAAACTAACTTTTTTCTGAAGAACTCAATAAAGCAGAAAACTACTTACTTTCTCAGAGTAGCAAATCATCTGTTTCCCACCTCCAGGCTGTGGGGCTGGCACTGGCCGGTACCGAGCGGGCGCTGGGCACAGCGTCTGAAAACATTTAATACGAATTAAACTACCTGACCTATAATATTTGTCCTTACCTATTTCAGCGGTAGAATCTAGTCGAAATAGCTAATTTCTGTGGTTTTACAAGAGGATCTGCTTTAGCTTGGACTATGCAATAAAGGGTCAAGATTGAAAAGTTGAAACTGGTGTTGAGAATGGCTCTTCGAGATTTTCGAGAACGAGATTTCCCCTAGCTTTTGAAACAATGCGATTTTTTAATCAAAATGAAAATGAAAGCTACACCTCTTATTGGGCTTACGCACCCCCTCATGCTACTTAATAAAATCATGTAGGAAAGTTTATCCTAATGAGCTGTGTTCTATAAAATTAAATTTTATTCGAGAACATTCATCGGTTTCTTACTAAACTTCAACCATATCCGACGATCCTGCATACTTATCTCTTTTGTTGACTGTACAACTGGGAATGCGTTTGCACCGGTTGTTCAACATAGTCTTTGAGCTCAGTCTAGCCTTTGTAAGTCATTAGCGTTTGTCTGTGGCACCCGGGTCGGTGTTCGGGTCGGTCAGTGTTATTGGGTTTTTCATCTAGAATTACTCAGTAGCAGCCCGGAGTCTGGATTTCTGCCCGGTTGATGGTAATAGGCTTGCCCCTTGTTACATGGGACTTAAACATAACTGGCAAAATGTGCACCTCTCCCTAATCCTTCGGGCAATTTGTTAAGTAGTATTGGGCTATATTTCACTGGGACACCATGGCGGCGCAACCAGTCGCCGCCACCAACAGAATGTATACAGCTCTATAGAGAGTTACTCACCTGGTGTCCGTTTGGTTGCGCAACTAATTTGGCGGCGCGACCAACTCGGACGCGTGCACAGAATGTTACTGGTTGCGCCGCCACGCTGGTCGCGCCACCACTAATTACTATAGCGCTGTATGGTGTATCACTCACTCGGCCGCCAGTCCGGCCGCCAGTGACGGTCTTCAAGGTCCATTTTGATACTGTCTCAGTGTGGTGTGTGGCGACTCTGGTGTCTGTATGGTGTCTAGTTTGGTAGCTTACGGACACCACGATGGCGCGACTGGTTGCGCCGCCATGGTGTCCCAGTGAAATATAGCCCTTAAATACCTGTAGTTGGAGTGCGTGTGTGTAGTGAGCGCGCTGCGGCTGCGCGGCCGGCTGCGGCGTGCTCGCGCCGCTGCGCGCCTGCTGTTGGTAGTACGAGTGCATGCGGCTATCTGTGAACACCAGTTAACTCACTGTTAAAGTGCTACTAGGATATTTTTTGGCGCCTGGTTGACATTGACAGGCGGTCGCTCCTGGTAAACATTGTATCAACAACTGTATCACACTAATATTATAAAGGCGAAAGTTTGTGAGTGTGTGTGTGTGTGTTTATATGTTTGTTACTTCTTCACGCTCAAACGGCTGGACTAATTTTGATAAAATTTTGTATGGAAGTAGTTGACACCCAGGATTAATATATAGGGTACTTTTTATCCCGATATTCCCACGGGATCGACGTTTAAGCGGGTGAAACCGCGCGGCGCAGCTAGTTGACAATACAAGATTGCGAATTTAGTTCCGATTTTGGCAACGCACCACAAATACCTTGTAGCGTAGGTATGCTCAACTTATCATACTGTAACTGGTTGCACCACTTCAGTCTTCTTAGGGTGACTTGACGTATCAAGCAGCATCTGCGCTTTGTGTAGCTCTACGTTTTGTTTATTAGGGCCTACCTGCGCATTCTATTCGCAACCGTTCGATTACGAGATCGGATTCGATTGTTAAGGTTCACTCACAAAATGGTAACTTTTATGGTAGAAAATGTTTAAGTGTTAAAAAAATATTATTAGGTATTACGAACTTCGTAGGGTAACATGACTTAAGTGTTGCTATAAAATATACATTGAGTAATTTATTTTAAAAGGAAACCAACGGTATTGTTAAAAAAATATTATAATGTTATGTTTCTCTTATTTCGAACAAACTTGCTATGTAAGGTTCTGAAGGTATTTTCTGAAAGGTTAGAAGGGCCCTACAATGGACTGGTTTATCAAGCTACATTTGTAACATGGGAAACTTTCCTGTAACTGGATGCTTTGTGTTTTGTTTTTTAAAATGTTTTTATTGTACTAGCTGACCCGGCAAACGTTTTTTGCCTTATAAATTATTTCTAGCTGCCCGACGCTACTTCGTTCGCGTGGTGTCCTACCCCTTACCCTACCCTACCCCTACCCTACTCCTACCCTACTCCTACCCTACTCCTACCCTACTCCTACCCTACTCCTACCCTACTCCTTTAAGTAAAAAAAAAAGAAGAAAGTATCCTATGTATGTCTGTCTCCTGGTTCTAAGCTACCTCCCCACTAATTTTCAGCCAAATCGGTTCAGCTGTTCTTGAGTTATAAATAAATAGTGTAACTAACACGACTTTCTTTTATACTTTGTATACTAACCCACTATGGGCCCAGGATGCCTGCCACGGATATCGATTGCCTGATAATAAAATGTTTTTTTTTTTATTTAGTTTAAATGTTTGGCCAGAGTTGGCGCGGGCGCGGGGCGGGCGAGGATTTTTAATTAAAAAAAAACTGTGAAATGTCATTTAGTAATTAATAGATTTGACGGATAACTCACAATCTTGGTTGGCCTGCTGCCACTGCTGTTGCTGTGCGCCGTAATCAGCATGGTGTTGGTAATGATAGTGGGTGCTATACGGTAGGTACAGCAGCTGATGGTGGTTCCTGATTGGTGGAGGCGACTCCGGGCGGCGGCACCGTGCCACGGCGCGCACCGGTGACGTCTGTTCGGAGCTCGTTTGGGAACTGTACAACTCCTGGCTGCTGTCTGAGCATCTGGAATCGGTAAGTGGAAGAAGAATTAATGTTGTGAATCGTTGTATCTCGAAGCATCGAATAGGATTAGAAAGATTGTCAATTAAACCTGATTTAGGCCGCGTCCACCATCGCGGTCGTCGCTTTCGGCAAATTCGAACGCATGGTCGTGTCGACAGTGGGTGCCTTCGGGTTTTCCGAACAAAATGGTGACGGGTTCGCGCGAACGATCATTTTGGTTAGGACGCGGGGTTACACGGTGCGATTTAATCGCTTGTGGCATACCATAAGTTGAAGCAACCCCGTCTAAACAGTGTTTGGGCGACTTTCGCTGGCACGACTCGTAGCTCGCATATTGAAAGAAAAAAATCTTACCCGATATTAGCATAAAGAGAACAGTTCCTATACATGCTCTCTTGTTGCTGCCGCTGTTGCTGGTAATGCGCGTACGTCGCCATGCTCTGCGCATGCGCATAGCACGCGTCCGAGTGCTGCTGAGGCACCGGTGTACTTTGGCATGGCCGCGACGATGGCATGTAGTCGGATGATTTCGACCTGATAACGCGAAAATGGGATTTTAATTGACAATTCGGTATTTATTTATTAAGCACGGCGCATCAACGGTATATTTAAAAGAATAGTTATAATAGGTCATCACGAATCTTCATTAGGTACTGCGTAAATATATAACTTAAGTATTTAAAGCATGCACAACATTCATAATACAAGGTAAACAATTAAATTGATCAGTAATTACGACGATGTGAGCGATAAATATTACCTAAACACAATAAAACAAAATTATTAAATTAATAATAATTTGAAATAAGAGGTTCGTTAGACTAGCAGTCGCAATAAAATGGACGCGAGCACAAAAATATCCAAATCGCAATAAAATAAAATTAAAAGCTTGGGTTGTCAAGCCGTCAGCAATGCAAAGTAGGTGTACTGTGATTCTTAATCTAGCAAACGTAATCCATAACGCGTCTTACCAGTTAGAATTGGCACTGGATCTGCTTTGAGGCCTTGAGTTAAGATTGGCCTCAGAGTAATATGGCCAAGAATAGTTTGAGTTTGTGCGCTGGCAAGCATGCGACGGCATTTGTTGCGGAGTGGTCCCTGGAGACGGTTGCAATTCATTCTGCATCTGTTGTAGTATCTCGTCTGAGGCCCCGAGTTGCTGCTTAATAGCAATGCCGCGAACAGCTGGCCGGCGATGGAAACCTAAAAACAACACATTAGGTACTTATCCATTTTATACTTGAGAAACCATGTATTTGTATGTAAAGACATTCTTTTCATTATTATGATATTTCTATCCTGTCCCAAACTATGTTGGGGTCGGCTTGCAGTCTAACCAGATGCAGACAAGACAACGACGTTCTTCGATTAGAATAAAATCTGCGATACTCAATTTATTTCTTATTTTGATTGTTGTTTTTTCATCTTATCGTATGCTCGTCAACGCCGGTTATCGCCGAAAACCAACGCAGCGCAACCAGGGCCTCAAGCTCAAGTCTGCTATTACAATAGCGTCAGAATGGTCTATCATTGATTTCGTAATTGTTGATTTTTACAAGTTTGGTAATCTACTAATATAATGGCGTCATTATGACTTTCCAATGGTCAACCACTGACACTCCATTGAAAGAAATGGCCTAAAATGGTAATCTCATAGATAATAATAACAAATGAATGACTGACTTAGGCGGTAATCTGCTGACAGTTCCTTTGATCAGTGACCTAGGTACCATTAGAATGTCATTGTGCAGTCATTGCTTTTAATTCGTTACGAGTATCGTATTATGTTCTGTGCCATTGACCGACCAATGATCGACCATTATGAATTTAGCAGATTACGAACTTGTAGCAAAATGACAATGCGATCGTATTGGAATGACGAATTTATAAAAATAGCAGACTTGGGCCCCTGGGCTCTGTCTCGCATAGGGTCTTCTCATTATGCTGAGCGAATGACCCATATTTTCCCCAATTTGTATTTTTTTGTGTTTTTCTCTGCGTCTTGTTTATCGCAAATAAATGTATTTTATTTTTCTTTTACATTTTCACAAAGGAAAATGTTTCAGCATTCACTTACAATATAAAATATCAGTGAATCGTATTCAATTGTAGATACAGTGCAATCGAGCGACGTATTCCTACGAATGAACTTATAGCTTTATAGCAAATAAAGTCGGTGCCTTCTCGTGAGATTTATTTGAACCTCGACTCGAGGCGGACTTGGTTCAATTAGTTTATCAGAAGCAGCGGGGTAATAGCGTAACACACTATCACTAGCAATGGCTTTCATTTTGACAGTTCAACAACTTTCATAGTGTTATTTACGTTGTTGAGCAGACAAGTTTTTCGAACATTTATGAAGCAATGGATTAGTAATATCATTCAAATTTATTCAAATTTGTGATTGATGGTGGGGTACGCAATTAGGGTGCTGATTGCACCATTGTGGAGTGTATACAATACTCCTCCGCCTAACCTGCAGGGAATACAGACGTTATGTTATGTAAAATCACATAAAATAATAAAAAGTAAATACTATGTAACTGACCCACTGCAGGGCAAAGGACTCTTCTCATACTTAAAAGGCACTAGCATTATTCATCGTGCGTTTGCTCAAATATAAAATTTATATTAAATTCTTAGTCCTGCGAAGTAATTGCGTAACACACTATCAGTAGCAATGGCTTTCATTTTGACAGTTCAACAGCATTCATTGCGTTTTTTGTGTTGCTGAGCAGACATATTTTTCGAACGTATGAAGCAATGGATTAGCAATATCCTTCAAAATTATTCAGATTGTGATTGATAGTGTGTTACGCATATAGGGTGCACTGCAGGTTTCATCACGATGTTTTCCTTGTCCGATGACTGTATTGTTTAAGATAAAGTTGGAAAGTGAACTCTAAGTGCTTTAGACTCTAAGTAACTTATTTAATGACATTAATTTACCGTAATCGTCATGCTCATCGTCGCTGCTAACCGGTTGCGACTCCTGGCCGTAGCGCTGTCTTAGCCTCTCAGTCCTTGGAGCCGTGGCTCTTGCAAAAGCAGCTAGACCATCATCACCTTCTCCGGCCCCTTTAAAGTGTACAAAGAAACGTCTTAGGAATTCGTTATTTAGCGCCAAAGTACCCCGCAAAAGTCTCGAAAATACGCGCTGACTGACGCGACCGTATCAAATATGTTTTTTAAGAGAGTTGTATTGATGATTTTAATGATTATAATTTTATTTATTTATTAATATCAACTTATATTAACAATTTGCACCACACATACAAATTATTAGTCAATTTTGTGAATACGTAGGTACTTGTACGGTCGCGAATCATAGGTATTTTGTTCAACAAAAAACAAGAACATTTAATTTTCGCGGGCTACCTTACCGCATCTCATCTATCGTCAGATTCTGTAGGTATAAGGGCCTGTACACACCACGTTTTTTAAACGTGCCGTTGACGCGCGTTTGTAGCGATACAGACGCGATACGCACGCGAGTCAGCTACTGGCAGGAGTGGCAGGCACTGCTCTGTAGGATAAAAGCGCGCCGTCGACACACGTTTCTAAAATGCGCGTCAACGGTGCGTTTAAAAAACGTGGTGTGCACAGGCCCTAAGTTGTACGTGGGTACAGGTAGCTGAGAAGTGAGAACAGTCCAATTCTACATCAGTGGCATTTTCCTCTGAACATTAAGATTTCAAATAGGTACGTACTCGTATACCTACATCAATTGCTACCTTTTAGGCTTCTACAAATAGGCGCGACACGCGATATAATCGCGCGGGACACAATTGCGCGACTTGCGGTGCCTTTGTATCGCGCGCGATTTTATCGCGTGTCACGTCTGTTTGAAGGAGCCTTTTATCGGACTGTTTTGTGCCGTCTACGTTAAAGTAATAAATGTCATACGTTCTATTTTGTTCCAATGATTAATGACCACAGCGACATTTACTCCCACACAGTATGATTATTATACCTACATGACTATGACAGCTATGTTAACGGATAGGAATGTAAATGTCCGGTAAAGCCAAAAACATTACATAAAAAAGTTGCTTAAAATATACCGGAACCAAACCATATAATTGAACCGGTACCACTGGCCTAGGTGTGATACCGGTACCAAAGAAGTACCTGTAGGTATTATTGGTATTCTGTAATCAGTATCGGCAATGTACCGGTATCAAACAAATATTTCCGTAAGTTAGAATGAGAAAACAGATACATGTCGTAAATAAATAGGCATTACAAAACTAACTAAGGTTGCCAACGCAACCGTACGAGGTTCCTCGTACAAATATGAGATTTGTGATACGCGCCGTGTACCTGAATTTGGAACCGGTATCCGTGTGGGATCGGTACTCAGGTACCGAAACGGCAAGAACCGCTAAGTACCGGTACAGAAATTGTAGTTTTGGCATCGGTTCCATGCCCTGCATGTGACAAACTAACTCGTTAAAAGCCTTTTAGTAAACATTATGTTGCATTTGTAAAACCACCTTAATTCAAATTCAATCTCACGATACTTAAGTAGTTGGAAGGTTTTAACAATAACTGTAAACTTGTAGGAACTACTGACAAAGTTTGCTGGTACTGGGTATTCACAAGTACCTACCAAACGGCAGAACACTGCAGATAGCGACATGAATAATAAATTGATACTGTTTCATTTCAGTTTCATCCCCGCAAATGTTACACAACATTGCCGGCTTTAAAACGTAAGCTCTAAAATATACATTTATTTTTGGGCTTATATTTTTTCAAACAATTATGAATTGGATCCGTCTTTTGTTTTTTAATCCACAACTTTCATTGATATCCGTTTGAATTTCACCGTCAATAAAAACAGCGAATTTTCAATTAATAAAAAGTATATAAAAGCCTCATATTATCAATTACAAAGAGTATATTTTTCATTTTTATTGTGTGGAAAACGGAGAGAGTAGCTTTTTCGGATAAACCAAACCTAGCCTGGTTCGGTTTATCGGATAGTTACTCGTACTTTGATATACCTACACCGCTGTCCAGGACACGTACGCAAAGGCGTACGAATCTTAATCAATTATACCCTTCCTTATCAATTTAACAAAACAGCTCAACAAAGTACCTACCTATAGTTTGCCATAAGATCCAAATCAGTCTAGTTGGTCTAACTTAGATACTGAGAAAGTTTCGTAATTTCGAATGATCAGCAACGTATTGAAAGTAAGTGTTAGTGAAGATCTGTGTTCAGCGACTTACAGACCTGACCCCTTACCCGGTGTTCCTGCGACTACGTCCGGCGCAGGTGCGTCGTTGTGCTCTTGTAAGTCCAGGTTGGTGGCTGAAGAGGCTGAAGTGCGGTCACCGGGTGGAACGTAGTAGAAACCTTCGTGGTGGGCGGCGCTACCGACGCAAGCTGTCAATGGCGCTAGTGTTGACAGGAACTGCCTCCTGGGCTCTGATTTCGGCTGTGGGGGGACACCCGGGCATAATGTCTTTATTTAGGTAGGTTGGTACAGGTTTAGGACATCCATTTTTAGTAGAATAATATCAATTGATGGTTGAAAATGCATGCAACCGAAATAAGTGTAGGTATACTCTTGACCGGTCATGCCAGTCTCAGCGAAGAATAGCCACCGACGAAAGAGATATTAGGTACAGTGCTCATAGTCACGGCAATCTGACACTACCTACCGCGGAGAAATCAGGCACAGGTCTAACGGCTTTACGTGCCTTCCGAGGCACGAGGCTATCACACCTTTACGGTATTTCCTTTACGGTGGTATGGTAATGGTTTAAAATGGATTATTAACATTCATTGTCATATACATCATCATCATCATCATCATCAGCCTATAGCAGTCCACTGCTGGACATAGGCCTCCCCTAATGAGCGCCATAGCGCCCTGTCTTCAGCTTGACGCATCCAGCATCTGCCTGCAGTCTTTCGCAGATCGTCATCCCACCTGTCATATACATGGTGGGTAAAAAATCGTAGATCAAACGAAACAGGGCAATAGTTGGGGTTATTTGCAGTAAAAAATATCTCTGTGGCAGAGCCCTAACTTGATCTCCTTAGAAGTTATGACATTTTTCTTACAGTAAGTTTCTAAAGTTACAAATAATTTTTCGTGAGACTTAAAGATATTGAAAAAATGCCAATGCTCATAAATCATGGTACCCACTGTCGTTTTTTTTTGTTACTGCCTATAACCCCAACCGTCGCATATCGCCCTGTTTCGTTTGATCCACGATTTTTTACCCAACCTGTATTTATCACTAGCTGTAAGGATCTGAATCGAAACTAGCTTAATCTGCACTATTAAGGCTCTTACAAACAGGCGCGACACGCGACGCGAGTCGCGCGCGACACAAAGGCACCGCTCGTTGCGCGACTTGCGGTCCCTTTGTGTCGCGTCGCGTGTCGCGCCTGTTTGTAGGAGCCTTTATACCTACTGCAACTACCAGCGTATTAGCATAAGACTACCTAGCTGCCATAACTTCTTTTAAAATAAATTTTAATTTTAACAAAGTGCACTTTTTGTCTGCATCGAGATAAGATGTTGAAAAAAAAACACTGAATTCCAACTGACCACTTCTGTGAACTGAAGAGTTTAGTCGTCTTTGAGTGAAGTTTCACGATGTTGAAAAAAACACTGAATTCCAACTGACCACTTCTGTGAACTGAAGAGTTTAGTCGTCTTTGAGTGAAGTTTCACGCCGTTTAAACTACTTGTCATAATTTGACAAATGAGGGATCGTTGGAAGCGTCTTCATCGTCCGCTGGTTATAGGCTGTGTGACGTCACATTAAATTGAATATGGCGCCCTCTAGCGGACATAAAGACATGACATAATATATATTTTTTTTAAATCATTTTGTGTTGTGTATCAAATGACATTTAAAATATATATATTGTTAGCTGTTGCTCACGGCTTTGCTTGCATGCACCTGATAATTAGGAATAATTTCTAAAAATCACGCCTCAAAGAATGAACCTTTTTGCTGAATAAGCCATTTTTGTATGGAGCCTGGCCTGATGACCAATAGAGTTCTAATGAGATCCACGAATGACAGCCGGTACCAACGGCTTAACGTGCTTCCCGAGGCACGGAGAGGTCTTGGTATGTAAAAATGGTCACCCATGCAGGGACCAACCGCGGAAACTGCAGCTTAACCTGATCGATCGACCCGTGTGGCTGTTATTACTTGCAATAAGCCCATAAATAATATTATTGAGAACTGCAGTGAACAGTAGCGTCATAAACTAATACGTTTACATAGTACCTACTTGCAGGTCTCTTTAACCCGGTATTTCACAGCCTTTTGCTCATAATGAAAGGTGATGTTTGTGATATACTTTCATTTGATGTATATGTGGTTTTTATTGGACATACCGGCCAAAACGCCCATCATTCTTTGAGCCAAACATATGTATGTATGTACGAGTACTCATAAGTTAGGTATATTACCCATATAAAAAAACAATAAAAACTAAACAAAAAAAAAAAATTAAAGCGGCTCTGCAAATACTTTATCAAGAAATTATAACCCCAAAATAATTTAAATAAAAACTACTGAAAAATCACGTTCTAAAAAGTATGAAATAAAAATAAGTTAAAAAACTAAAACCGACGAGACTACAGAAAAGGATGAAACAAGAAAGTAGGTACCTTCCTGTGAGTGTGAGCTGTGGTCGCATGCCGCTGTACTAACATACATAGTTATAAGCTATGGTAGCATGCGACCACGGGAATATATTATGTACTTTCTTGTTTCATCCTTTTCTGTAGGTAGTCGGGATTTAGTTTTTAAACTTATTTTCACCTGAGTTCGTGGAGCTGTGTGCCGTGTAATGTACAGACGCCAGCACATCAAGCTACTACAATCTGTCAAATTTCTGTAAAAGATTTTCAACTTTATTGCTAAAGCAAAAAGTTCAATGTTGTCTGTACAAACACAGTGGGTACCTGCTTTTGTTCAATTCCGACACAATACCTAGTGCCTACCTAATAGAGACTAGATGGCTGGCTACATCGCTTGTACGCTAAGTAATTGAAGTGTTACTAATTGTCGCTACAGACACATTGTTATCTGATCTAGATACGTTGCATTGTATGTTATGCGGAATCATGCAACTGGGGTTACCTGTTCTGTTCCATTGTAGTACCACAGATATACCTACTGGTGTATTATGTACAGTTATATTAAAGACTAGCAGCGCCCCGCGGTTTCACCCACATAAGTGTCGATCCAGTGGGAATATCGGGATGCAATATATCTCTCTGCCAAATTTTATCGAAATCCGTTCAGTGGTTTAGGCGTGAAAAGGTAACATACAGACAGAGTTACTTTCGAATTTATAATATTAGTATGGATGGAGAAAAGCCCATGAGCGGATGAATTAGTTTTCATAAAGGACTAACCTTCTGTGGTTCCTGATGTACATCACCCAGGTCCGGCGGCAGCTGTCGGGTCGGCAGCGGCACCGATATCGTGGAGGAAGACGAGCTGGACGAAGCGCTGCCGAACGCTTTCTCGCAATTCTTGTCGATACTGATGCTGTTGTACGACTTCTCACTTGACTTGTCGCTGCTACTCGACATCTTGTCGGCGCTGGCCCCGGCCGGCGACGGCCTCTGATCCTCGGCCTCGTCCTCCACATCGCAAGTTAGCAAGCGAATGCGTTCAGCGAGCGATGTTGTTTCCTGCTGCAAGGAGGACATATCGTTGAGCTGAGCAAATTGTTTCATCGACTACAAGACAATGGCAACAATAGACGTTCCCCGTCTCATTGCAAACGCGACGATCCTCACTGAGTTGGGAACTTGCTGCGGATGAATACCTACTACATGAATAGCTACAATGTCTCCACTTGCGACTACTGTTGTTGAAAGTTCTACAGTGCCATCAATTGTATAGACAAGTGATGTTCTCCTTATTAATGAAATGATGTTATAGATGTTGTTTATATACATATTTTCATTTCTCAAACTCGGAAAGTAGTAGGTATTTGTTTGATCCGAATAGCGGGAGGAAGATTCCAAAACTTTTGGGCGGGAAAGACTCATAGTAATTGCTTCCCTCTCTAGGGCGGGAATGAATTTTAAATAAAAACAGAACTGTACGAAATGTTTTACATAATTATTAAGAAAAATACTGCGGTCCTGTGAGTGTATAAACCAGCCAGTGTGAATTAAAAAAATACCTATTAAGCGCGACGGCCCGCGGCTGTGACGTGGTGGACATATTTAAAATTTTAAAAAGACTTTATTATTATTTGGCGGGATACTAACTCTGTATTTCAGCTGTACCGAAATTCAAAACTTGGTTTGGACTAGGTAATATTTGATTAAAAATGAATTCAAGCGATTCTGAAATGTTGACCCCAAATTTGGTTTTGAAAGACGAGGCAAATACACTAATCGAAAAGATTTGCCAGAAATTAAAAAAAAAACACAAATTGTTCTAACTTCTCAATTAATTTTAAATAGAAATACTTCATGTTAATATTTTTAGAAAAACTACTTTTTTTTACTTTCTTTATAAATGGTATAAAGAAAGTAAAAAGAAAGTAGTTTTTCGAAATGAAAAATAGAGTGTTTAACACGGGTGAAAGTCATCAATTCGTACTCAGTCTAAATGATGGGAATCGATTCCTTTCGACCCTTGTAATCAATCAATCTACTATTCCTTTATACGTTATCACAACAGTGGTAGTACATACAATAATGAATATGACTTTGCTTCATAATACCGCTCTAATTAATCCAAACAACCTGAAAGTTGATGCACGGGCGGTAATATAATTCTATTAAAAATTCTAGATAACCCGACTCATACAACCCTAACCTAACTAGTTAACTACGAACGTGTTCGACATGCAGTTCAACAGTATTTAGTTTGCTTTTAATATTAATTTAATACGTACTGCAACATTTTTTTAAAGGTTCTGATGAAAAACGCAATTCTTGACGCTATGACGACGTCAATAAAATGCAATCACCGCGGCGTAAACGCTCTTAAGTTCCATTATCATCATCATCATTTCAACCGAAAGACGTCCACTGCTGCGCAAGCGCCGCCACTTCGACCTTCGATTATAGGTAAACTGGCTTAACTTTTTCTCTGGCTTCGGTGAAAACCTTGCGTGAATTTTCCTTGAAAATCTCCCGTGTGGGTAGTGAACCTAACTGTTCCGGTCATTTTTATCATCACGAACATTTACGTATGTAAATTATAGAACTCCTTTTCCGATGTATTGTTAAATGTAACAATAGAATAGATATGTGAGCCATTTGCTTTTTGATGTGGGAAAAGCTCTTTCATCCCTAGCCTGAAAATAAAGATGTTCTCTTTACCTATTCTAAGATTTTCAGCCTTATAACCGTATATATAGGTATCAATTTTAAATAGAAACAATTGGGGCTCGGCTAATAATAGTAGCGGCACGTGTCGTTCGAAGGTTACCGTGGCTCCAACTCGACTTTGTAGATGCCAGTTATTCTTTGGGAAATGCAGAAGTAAGATGTACCTAATTCTCATAAAATCCGTTTCGTAGTAGAGGAACAATGCATTCACACGATTTTGTCATTTAAATCTACTTTCTATTTATTTATTTTTTATTTGTTTTTTATGTAGGTAGTACGCACTTATGGGTTATTTATTTTAGTTTTTCATTAATCACAATACAACACACACACACATGTGGGTATGTCACAAAATTTTATTAGCTTTTCTTTAACATTTAATTCATCATTTCAGCCAAAAGACGTCCACTGCTGGACATAGGCCTCCCGCAAGCACTTCCACTTCGACCGGTTCTGTGCTTCTCGCATCCAACGGGTTCCTGCAGCCTTCACAAGGTCGTCGGTCCACCTTGTGGGAGGCCTTCCAACGCTACGTCTTCCGGTACGTGGTCGCCACTCCAGAACCTTTCGGCCCCATCGGCCATCTGTTCTGCGAGCAATGTGCCCTGCCCACTGCCACTTAAGTTTGGCAATTCTTCGGGCTATGTCGGTTACCTTGGTTCTCCTGCGGATCTCCTCATTCCTGATTCGATCAGGGAAACTCCAAGCATAGCCCTCTCCATTGCCCTTTGGGTGACTTTTAGCCTTCTTATAAGGCCCATTGTGAGCGACCACGTTTCAGTGCCATAAGTCATCACTGGCAACACAACACGCACTGGTCAAAGACTTTCGTCTTGAGACACTGCGGTGTGTGAGACGAGAAGATATTGCGTAGCTTCCCGAACGCTGCCCAGCCGAGTCGGATTCGACGATTGACCTCTTTCTCGAAGTTAGACCTACCTAACTGGACAGTTTGTCCTAGGTAAACATACTCGTCCACGACTTCGAGTGTAGCGTCTCCGATCTTTATGGGAGTGGGTGTTACATTTAATTAATTCTCATAATTTATTTTAACGGACACACACATCCCTATTGTGTTTGTTATTCCAGCGTATGGCAGTCGTGGGTTGCAGCTGAAAATCAGCGTCAGGTGGTACACCTTGTGTTGTCATCTGACATTGTGCTGAGCTGAGGCCCTTTTGGCATTATAATCTTTGTTTTTTGTTTTTATAGTTTTAAGGTGTATTCATTTTGCTGATATGCCAATGAACCGTACGCAAAATACGCGCACTGACGTGGAGTTGCGGAAACCAGCCCGTATTACCTATTACCTATGCCAATAAACGCATTTTTCTTTATTTTCTTTCTTTAATTCACTGAAGCTTAGGCTCGTGTTAAGCCTGCAGCTCTTAAAGTTTAACTGTTATTAAACAAGTTTTGGCAAATAGGCGCCACTACATAACGCCTTCCGTATGATTCTGCAACTATTTTCTGACAACAATAGAGGGAGTTTTATTTCCAAAACCTAGTAACCTACAATATATTTATCTAGCAGATCCATTGATCTGGATCTGTTAGTTTATTGTGGCATCGCCGCGGGACGTCCACGTGACTCGTCAGCGGTCTGCCTCATTGTCTGGATATGACAGGTCCGATCGGGAGCGCGAACTGAAGTTGGGATTTATCGTTACAGATAAATATTTTTTTTATGCCCTTGTCGTTTATAAAATTGTTTATTCTTTATATCGGGATCACTTTTATACATCATAATTATAAAAAAAAAGCTTCATGAGGCCGGCTTTTCCTATCTATACTCTGAAAAGAAAGGTAAAAAAAATATATTACAAACTCCGACAATAATTGGTCAGTAAATATATTGGATTAAGTTACCTCGATTTATTTCCATTTTATATCCGTTGTTCAGACACTATCTGCAGTGAAAACGTTTGCCTAAAGCAAGCAGATCAACGTGTTACATGCTTACTTTATTGGCAATTCTGTCAGTTTAAATACCAGTACTTTAATGGCTCATTGGCTGTACCGGACACGATAAGGAAGGAGCGAGTGAGTTACTGATATTGAAAATGTTTTGGTCGTTAAATACTTATACATACACTAGCTGCGCCCCGCGGTTTCACCCGCGTAAGTTTCGGTCCCGTGGGAATATCGGGATAAAAAGTAGCCTATATGTTAATCCAGGGTGTCAGCTACCTCCATACCAAATTTTATCAAAATTGGTCCAGCCGTTTGAGCGTGAAGAAGGAACAAACATATAAACACACCCCCCCACACATACACTCACAAACTTTCGCCTTCATAATATTAGTGTGATAATTACTTACTATAGAATGAATAGGCAGTGTGATAGGGCAGGGTCGTCTAAGTCTGCGCACTTAAAATATTAAGAAGGTACAGAACCAAAACGAATAGCATTACGAAATAACTTTATTTATATATAGGGTGACTGGTAATTAGTGACCGATACTTAAACACGTGATTTTACTCATCATTATGAACAACTTTTACTATGGGACCAAACCTGAAATCGCGAAAAAAAAATCAGCTGTTCCCTACATTTAGGTATCGAACATACCTAAATGTAGGGAACAGCTGATTTTTTTTTCGCGATTTCAGGTTTAATTAACAGTCACTAACTAAACTAATTACCAGTCACCCTATATATATATTTTTATTTGTATATCATTATGTCTTAGTAATTACCTAAGCAACATTATTTTAAAGACTCTTTGACGTGAGATCAACAGTTTTCGAGTAATTAAAGCAAAATTAAAAAATCCTACAAAATAACTCTTCACCAATCTCCAGTTTTCCAGGAAAAGTTTACTTTTCTACGTTAAAGCATGAAATGTAATTAATTGCTCGATACAACTCTGTAATTGAAAATTAAAAGTGAAAGAAGTAATTAACTTTTCCCGGTATTAAGAACTGTTGCAGGTTATAAACATTCTGCAATTCTACGAAAATTGCTTTGCTGTATGTACTTATATTTATTTGTAGAACAAAATTAAGTGTAGCTGTAAGTCCAATTTCTGGATTTACAATGTTCCCTCTGCAAGAATGTTGGCTTTACTTTGAACTATTAAACAAGATACTCTAAATATGTATTATATTAATAAACGCCAGCGGCAATTGCCGTGAAATTAATTGAAATGCCAACATTCATTTCTATGAAATCTCGTGAATCTGCGCATTGTTTGTGTAACAGTCGTAGCACTATCTACTCTAGCAACTAACGTAGTCTGCCCTCTATTTAATTTGATTGCCAAATGAACGTAGCAAAGCGACCGCCTCAGTATTCTTGTAAGTAGGTACTAATTTCTCAGAAATGATAGTAAGTCTTGTGGCTAAAAATATATAGTATATCAGAGAATATTTTCAGTAATATCCGCTCGTGTAGGGAATTAATATCAATTGTTTAGCAGGTAGGTATTATAACCAAAGAGGCTCGCTTGGGAATTAGGGCGCGTTCCTACTATGTCGTGACGATCAATTTATCGTTGGACGACTGTCGTCTCTAGCTGTTCCCGTTATATCGACTGTTTATTTGGATCGCGACGACATTTTTACTGTTCACGGCAGTCGCCTTGTCGTTTGTGCGGTACGTGTTACGATAGATAGTCGCAATAACGACACATGATTTGTCGTCACCATAAGTCGTGACGTTTTTTTATATCGTTTTACGACTGTCGTGCTAGCCGTTCCCATTGACTTGACAATATTATTATGTAGTCACTGCAAAAAAAAGTCGTGGACGACAGTTAATCGTGCAGTAGATACTATATGTGAACACCTCCATTAAAATACACAAGCCACGACGCTTTAAACGACACGATAATCTGTCGTCACGACATAGTGGGAACGGGGCCTTAGAAGACCTTTTACGGTATAGGCACAGAGATAATATAATACTCTACGGTATAGGTACAATGGTACCATAGATATCCGAATGGTACCTAATTTCTTCTCCTAAAATTGTTTGTCCGAAAATCATTATCCTTTGCTATAAACTGCAGTACTTAACTATAATGTTACAAAATTCGAAATTTTGTTTTTCATCTTTACTTCTAAAACTATTCTGTCATAATGTCGAGTAGGTACTATAATAATTAATGTTGTCCTTGTCCAATTAAATTGATAAAAATATCAGGGCTTCGTTGCGCGTGTTTATTGGAGCACTCCTCTCAATTTAATCATTTATAATGCGCACAGCAAAAGAGTGGAACTCTTTACCTGAGTCTGTGTTTCCGAGCGCATAGGTACAACCCGAATCTCTTCAAAGTAAGAGAGAACAGGCTTCTCTGGGTAAGTTTACTCCATCGTCAACTTTGTCTCTGTCTCCTCTGACCTAGACTAGAGTCAAGAGCAAACGCATTTCAAATAAAATAAAAAATATATTCTCGCGATTCAATAACATTTTTTTTTTTTATGTCGATAGGTATAAGGGTAGGGGAAGGCCAAAGAAACGATGGATGGAATGTGTGAATGATGGTTAGAAAGGGGGTGACTACCGAGATGACGACTAATAGAGAAGTATATATATGGAAGAAAAAGACATGTTGCGTTCGACCCGAAATAAATTGAGATTAGGACAGGAGAATGATGATGGTACAATAAAGTATTTTTGAGATTCAAATCAGAATTTATATATCTACCCTCAATCAAAAGCACAGTCCTACATGCCTACCTACTGTCTGCAAATCTATAAATAACTAATGCGAGCTTTCACGTCACTACAGAAATGAATAATGCAAGCCTATGACATGTGCGTCAAGACAAATTGATGGACATTTGTCATAATCAATCCAGCAGTTTGAGCGTTACGAGGTACCTACATACAATTTCCATTCGTTAACCGACTAACACAAGCCTAACCCCCCGCTCCCCTCCGAATTTTGTACTAGACACGGCAGTTTGTTTACCTAACTGGCGCTTTTTTTGCTTCGCGTAGAGTTCGTAACAGAAAATCGAATGAAATTATTTTTGTATGAAAGTCTTATGAATTAATAAAAGTCATAGAACAAAAGTTCTTCTTTATGATTTTATTAATATAGTCCTGAGAGGTTGTTAATGATTTACCAATAACCCGATACCCAGATATACATCTGATCGTCTCTTTGTCTGTCCTTTAAGTAGCACGATTATTTCTAGAGTCTAGTTCATCATTTCAGCCGAAAGACGTCCACTGCTGGACATAGGCCTCCCCCAAGCACCTCCACTTCGACCGGTTCTGTGCTTCTCGCATCCAACGGGTTCCTGCGGCCTTCTCAAGGTCATAGGACCACCTTCTGGGAGGCCTTCCAACGCTACGTCTTCCGGTACGCGTTCGCCACTCCAGAACCTTTCGGCCCCACCGGCCATCTGCTCTGCGAGCAATGTGCCCTGCCCACTGCCACTTAAGTTTGGCAATTCTTCGGGCTATGTCGGTTACCTTGGTTCTCCTGCGGATCTCCTCATTCCTGATTCGATCACGCAGGGAAACTTCAAGCATTCAGAGTCTAGTTCAATTATATTATAAGTGTAAAATTACTTATAATATAATTGGTCTAGTTAGGCGATTTACGTATATTATTTCATTAATTGAAAATAATTATTCTCTCTAAATTTTTATATGACCCGCCAAGGACATCTTTAATAGTAATTCATGTAAAATTAGAATGTAAGAGTAAAAGTTTGGTCTTGTAATTAAGTGTGCTAACTGTGCCAGAGTAAACGATCGAGCGGGGAACCGCATCGCCGCATCGCCGCATCGCCGCCGCAACGATGTTGTTCGATCAGGTTGTTAGCACTTCGAAGTTTGCGCTGACCGCTTGGATTAAATGCATTCCCTTGTTATATTTGAGGTCTCAAATTAAAAAACTAACAGATTAATATGGGGAGAAAATGATTTGCAATGTTGGAAAAACAATTTTATGATGTCAAAGTTAAAGCATTTATTTAAAAAATAGAGACATCAAAAGCCACTTAGGAGCATCAATATTTACAATTAAATTGAATTGACTCCCCTTCCGCTGTCTTGCCTTGTTGTCACACACACTACAAGTAATTAGTTTTCTTTGCGTTTCAGTATTTTTAGGGTTCCGTATCTCAAAAGGAAAATCGGATCACTTCGTTGTCCGTCTGTGAAGACCCTTTTTCTCAGGAACGCGTGAAGTTAGTTAGTTCAAGTTGAAATTAATATCAAATACTCAAGGCTGCAATCCCTTGAAGCGGTGAAAAAATCAAACTTCTTATGTCAACGCATTCAAAATATACGGGTGTTTATGTTCAGTGTATGCCGCATATTTTGACACTCGCAAGGGAATCAAAGACCTAGAATAATGTTTGGCAAGAAGAAATGTCATGTAGCACAAGTAATGGAAAAAATCCGAAAACCGTATATTTACAGTTACATACCTACGTACGGAACCCTGGGGTTGGTGTTCGAGTCTGACTCGCACTTGCCCGTTTTTTTATATTACGGAGCTTTCAATGGAGCTACAATTAACGAACCATAAAATCATTCGCTAATTTGCTGCTTTTATTGGCAGAAGTAATACGAGTAGTAAACGATTAGTACAGTATTGTTTGTTTGTCTGGCTTATTTATCCGAAAAGATCTCGCATTTTGTGTCAGTAATTAGGAGGCGTATTAATACGAAGGTTGTGTTGGAAAAAGTCAAAGCGAAAGTAAAAGCTCTTAAAATGGAACCGGGTCAGGTCAGGTACCTACATCGCGGCGGGTAATGAATCACCGAATAAGCTGTGTATTTGGTATTTACGAGTGTACCTTCAAAGCATAGAAATGTAAAAAACAGCTACACATCTATCATCTCAAATAATAACTCCGAAATCGCTACATCCATTTCGTTATTTACGTTGTTGAGCAAACTAGTCTTTTGAACATATGAAGCAATGGATTAGCAATATCCTTCAAAATGATTCAGATTTGGATAGTGCCTAAGTTAATATTAGATTAATTTTTTTTAAACACGCTGTAGCAATGTCTGTTGGAACAAGTAAAGAATCTGCAAAATCATGCTTAGGCGTCCATAAAAACGGCATTATTAACAGTAATTTTTGTGGGTCTTTTAACTGATATAATCCCTAAACATATAGTCAAGGAAACCGCGTTGTCACCGACGACTTCGCGGAAGTGGTGAAGTTTTGGGCCAACAAGATCTAAAATACAGTCGTGCCAACGACAAGAAGAAGAAGAACCGTAGAAACGTAATCGACACTATCTATAGGTACCTATATATTCTTTCACCCAAGCATTTTCAGAAATATCGATAAACGTATGAAAAAGAAAACTTTTTATGCCATTAAATTACCTATATACCTACTGTTTATACTTAATTAGTAATACTTACTTCATTTTAGGTATTTCAAAAATTATAATCTTGTTTTAATGTTGTTAAAATCTGTTGTCTGTGTCTGTGTTGTTAGCAACAAAAAATCGAAACTCGAATAATATTTACAGGCAGGTTATCATAACACATAATGTGTGTTAAAATAAAATGCTACTGCCATAAAAAACCTGCGCAAAAAAAAAATTTCAAAATTACAGAAAAAATTACGTAGCTTGCTATAAATAACATATACTTAAACAAATTTTATTGTTTCTAAAAATAGCAGATATTTGGCTTTTTCACATACTATAATTAAAACATAAAAATGTTCCATACATTATAGTTATTTAATAATAATTATTTTGATTTCTATGGATAAGCAGAATAAAATATTGAAAAAAATATATAGCTCTGGTTCTAAGCTGAATTGGTTTCTGGGAGTTCTACTCTAGCATTCAAAACACTGTATACTATCGATTACAAGAATAAAAAAGCGATGTCCGTTTTTCGAGGCATTTCTCATACTGTGCGTTGTCACCGTTATATATACCTATTATGTACTTGAAAACTACGTACGTAATTGGCGGTCCACGGCTCAACAATGGCCACTTGTTTTGCGCAATCACAATATTGTTTCACTAGAGCCGCTTTTTGTCTCGATGTTCATATTCATGCCATGTAGCCATTTCTGGTGCACTCGAAATAAACCGAGGTTCGAAAATTCGTCAGTTCAACAAATTCAATTGCCCGAGAAAATGCACGTGAAATTTTACTACTAATTTAAATTTTGATACTGCGAAAATGATAGGCTTTTTGTCATCAATTAATTTTGTTTCAGTTGAAAACTTTCTGTTTACTTTTTTTATAATCGGATTTCGGATGAGGTACAATCCGTTCTTGTAAACATATTGATTTATAACAGATTATACACGTAGAGAAAATGATGATAACATAAAAAACCTAGTGGTTTTATCAATTTTGGGCTTGTCCAATGATATTTTAGTAAACAGATATGTTATGAGCGCGCAAATCGTGAAAACTAGAAAACGTCCTAATTGGGACGTATTGCCTTTAGTCTGACAATGACGAAATAAATGACGCAATTGACAACATCTAGCTGTCACTTTTTTTCTTATTGGTTTTATCAAGCTATCCTTTTTCTATCCTTTTTACTTGTAGTGAAATGTAAAATGAATGAAAGTGTGTAGGTACGTGTGCTGCCTCTCGGCGCGGAACACTTTTTTTTGTTGTTTTGTAAATGTATAACATATCTGTTTATTAGAATATCATTGGGCTTGTCGCATGTAATTACCAACGGGATGTCATGTGCTCTTCAGATACCTAATGCCATCTAGGATACATAATCAGCCTATAACGTTCCCACTGCTGGGACTCCGACCTCCTCTCTTCGAGAGGGAGTGAGCTGTAATCTCCACGCGGGCCCTGTGAGTGTTGGTAGATGTCACATGTCTTCGAATTTTTGGTAAACATGCCGTCTTCTCACCATGGTTTCCTTCACCGTTTTGAGTGCAGTGGTTATGAAACGATTTACACAAAGTAAAGCACCTGGCTAGGTTCAAACCCACGACCTACGTAAGTCAGGGCCGTTACCACTGGGCCAGCACTGTTCTTCCATAAGGGATACCTACACGAAAATAATTTTAGGTATCGAAAATGATATCAGCAATCTCTCTTTCATCTAGTCTGTAGCAAAGTTTTATGAAGCCCTAATATTTGTCTGAAAGTTAAGATCGTTTAGTTCGTAACTCACCATTTCAGTTAATTGCGAGTTGAGCAAAACTAGTCAAATACTAAACCGGTGCTGAGAAAGCGTGGACTTGTTAGTATTACTAACTACAGTAGCAACTAATCTGCACTGATACCACTCAGTGAGATTTAACATCAGAAGGTAAACAGATAAACACATCGGGATTAAGTAACCAACGTGTTGGCGAATACATTGCAAACTAGAATAATTTACGTAAGAGCTGTAGTCAAAGGTCGGTTTGCTAATGAGGTTTGTTTCAACGTCCACGTTAAATAAATTATTACTAATTAGAATAAGGACCAAGGAGTATTTTTGGAGTGAAAAATTATATGCTACAAGGCATCTGAAAATATAGTAACACTACAATAGTGGATAGGTACCTACTTAAGTTTAGACGGGCATTGATAGATGCGACACAATTTTTCACTTTTGTAGCTGTCATCGTTTTCATTGTTATTATCTCCATTTGTTTTTGTTCCAAATAAACGACGTTTTTTTTTACTTTTACTTACTTTTGGTTGTTGCTTTTTCCTAGCTTCGCTCCGTAGCAGTGAGCACCGCAGCGCATTCCTCTCAGCCACGCGGCGCACCGCAGCCTCCTCTGTCTTGGGCCTGACTCCAGCGTCCCAAGCCCTGAGTAAATATAATAAACACTTTTAATAACGAGCCCAAAATAAATACCCAATTAAACAAGCAACGAACTACAATGAAAAGCGCTAGATCAGCAGTGTCAAAAAAACAATAATAATAGAACAGGAGTAATAAAAAGAAGGCTGAAAAAAATAGCAAAATAAATGAAGCCTTCATACCTCAGCGTTTCAGAAGTGACTAACTGTGGTTCAATGGCGGGTGGAGGTGGCCTGCCGCTGTTGAACAGTTGCTGTACCGCCGAGTTAGCTTTCGGCGCGTTGATCGTGAGGATGAGAGGCGTCTCCAGTCTATCGGAGATATTTAGCGTTAGAACCTTGCGTTGTTAAAGCTTCAAACAGACTGAGGTGAAACCCGCGCGGGATTCGCCTCAGTGACACTCCAGCTTCTCATGTTGGATCAACAATTAATATGACGGAAACTCTCTTCTAGGACACCGTAGCGTAGCTTTTTAGGTACTGGTATAATCAATGTGACATTTATACAAGTTCCAAGAAAAAAATGTACAGTTAGAGCGGTTTCGCACTATATCCGATCCGAATCCGAATTAAAGATCCGACTTTAATCCGAATTGGGAATGTTCTATATTCGGACGAATAGAGTTCGGATCTAATGCACCCCTCATACAAATAGGACTATGGTCACTACGGACCATTTCTCGGATTCGGATCGGATGTAGTGCGAAACCGCCCATAAGTATTACTTGCCCAAGTTTCTTTATTAATTAAGTACCTACATTGGGGTTATTTTTCAGAAAACTTTAGAATAGATACTTACTTAAAATAATGTTTAAGTATTTTATTAAATTCTTTAAGTTGTATATTGCCAGCGATAGAGCTGCTTTGTCTAAAATGTTGAATGCTAGAGATTCTCCGTAAACTAAGTATTACAGGCGTGTAACCGGCGCGGCGTTTGCAAACACGCTGCGAGTTCATTTAATTAGGGGCGATCTATGCAGTCTAGACTGAAGACTAGACCGATGTACTGACACCCACATACCAACATTGCCTTCTAGTTCTAACTTTGTACTACTAAATGCTCATTGAATACCGACATGAATCAATTTCTGTACTGAAGCGTTAGTGATTAGGTTCGATTACCTAATTCTCACTTAGTTTACGAACTATCACACTATCATATTTGCTTTCATGTTGAATCGACGTACACGCGATCTTCGACATGCAAGTGGCGCGCTACAAACTGTTTTGCCAATTAATTTCTCGTTGATGCAAATAATTGGTACAAATTGACTTTGTGGACCTCAGTAAATTGCTGCTGCTCTTGCAAAATTATTATATACGACACTTTTAGTGTAATTTCAGTACCGGCAAACGTTGATAAGATTAGTTTCACTTTTTTGATAAAGTATCTATTAAAAAAGATTCGATCGGCATAATACCATCAATTTTCCGAGCACCTACTTAGTTTGGAAAATTAATGATGTTATGCCGATCGAATCTTTTTTTACACGCCTTTATTGAATCCTTAGCTTGCTATTGTAACTCTAGGGTCAACATTTCAAAATAGTTATGTACTAAGTAAGTAATTTTGGCCATAAGGTATAAAATAATGGTAAACTAAACTGCTGAAATAAAACAGAATTTATTTTAATGTAGGTACCTTTTTTACCCAGCTTTTTTACCTTTTAGCTGTTACTGGCATTCCACAACAAAGTGATAAAAGATGAGAAGTTACCGAGTGCTTTAATCCATACTAAGAAACCGAGTTACTCAAGCCTTGACGGTATTGTTGGGAATCTGACGAAATATGAAAATAAAAGCTGTAGGTACTGTGTGTAATATAATAAAGCCTTTTCACTACCGCCGTGTTTTAATAAAACAAACCACCTATTAAGGACAATTGACACATTTTTAAGATCTTATAAATTTATGGCTGCGACGGCAGACCGCATTAATATAGTTAAACCCTGTAAAGGGATGAAATTATCGTGATGAGCATAATATAATGGTATTTCGCGAAACTTGCAACAAACAACGCTGACGTTAATTGAAACTGCATCAAAATGCAATTCATTGGTGGACACGACACATCAGCCGGTCGATTCTGTAAAAATTTCACCGTGAATACTTAGGTGAAGTGAGTTTGTTTTTGCTAGGAATTGACACTATTGACAGCTCACTCCACGCTCACTTCACCTAAGTTTTCACGGTTAGATTTTTACAGAATAGCACCGCAGGACAAATTTGCAATCGAGTACCTACAGATTTTGAATACTTTTCATTAATAGGACTGGAGGCAATAAATGTCAGGTTAAATTTGGTAACGAGGTCGAAGGTTCCCAGTAATTATCCGATACATCTATCTTATGAAACAACCAACCTGCGCTTTGCAGGTTTTAAATTCCTGTACCTGTGAGTTGTATTTGTGGTGTTATACTCCTTTTGTGTTGTGGTTTCGCCGTCTGCTGTCTGAGTCTGTACTGGTTCTGGCTCTTTCTTCGGAAGCTCTTGCTCTGAATCTTTGGGTCTCTCCAAGAATCGTACCGACCTAGGCGTGATGGAACCGTCTTCATCGCTGGCGGTAGTGGTTGATCGCTGATCATCATTCTGTTACAAAAAGAACAGTGGTCACCCGTGTTCTTTAAGAGCTACCTACATCATACAAAGACCTAAATTCTATTCCAATTTCTGAGAACGTGCAACTAGAGCTAACAAATTAATAAGTTCAAATATTATTTTTCATAAAACACACTCGGGAAACAATTACTTACAACTATAAATAATTACCAGCATTTTGACTTGTTAGCATTTTCATTATTTCAGACAGGAGGTTATTCAGGCCACCGGGAAGTTTGATAATTAATTTTGTGTGGCTAACTGAATTGTTTCCGTGAAATGCAAACTGAACAAACATTTATACGCGTGTATACTTTTGCAAAAGGTAGTTACTTTATTGCATAGTAAACTGTGCTTAATAACCTGTTCGTTCATATCCTTGTCGCTGTCCAATGACTTCCACAGTCGGCCCCCTTTCAATATGCCGCCCCGGCGCTGCGGCAATGGAGAGCTCTCGGAAGACAGTCTGCCATCAGTATCCGCTGTGTCGCTGTCCTCGCCTACGACAAAGAAAATCATAATTTTCCTGCAATCCTTCCTGTAGAAGGTTGTATTACTTCATGACTTAATTAAAAAGAAACACCATTGAATGATTTAGAAGCTTTTTGAATATTCGGTCCAACAGAACAAGTTGTTAAAACAACTAGGTACATACTTTTTACCCATTTATGGAATCGCTAAATCATAAGGCGTCCAAATTGCAACATAGTTTCATTCCCACGGAGCAGCACCTCGTCTTTGCTACGTTAAACTGATTAATGTCCGCTTCGAATTCCTGAACAGTGTCGTAATTGGCATGCTACAATATCCTCACTAATTGCACAATAAATTCCCTTGTTTGCCAATTAAATGAAACTTTCAACCATTAATTTGTATTTGGTAAGAGGTAAGCCGACCTAATATGAAAGCGAGTAAGAGCTACTGCTAGCAGTGGGTGCAGTCGAGCTTTGGATCATAATGAAACTAATTCAGTACCAGAATAAAAGGATTTCTCTTCAGGGTTAACTTTCTAAAGGTTACGGTTAGGGAGAATCGCTAAGGTTTTTCTCAATCTGCAGGTTAGTATCAGGTTGTATGTTGATCAAAATATGATTCACGGCCGTAAGAAATTTGTAATAACTTATTCATAATCATTGGAATCATCAAAACAAGTATCTAAGTTTACACTACCCTATTGAAGGACTATTTCATGAAATCATGATATTTGAGGCCATTCTTGAAAAAAAGCTAGAAGAAATTGTGTGATATGGTACCTGCACTTTATTATTAGGTATCTCCTTTTTTCACTTGAAACATACAAATTATATTTTTAAATATTAGAATATAAAAATAAAAAAACATTTAAAAATATAAAAAATATTAGCCCACCGGTATCGGGAACAGGGTCCAAGCTACCGGCGGTCAGGGCTCCAGAGAGAGGAACCTCCTAACAATGCGGGCCGTGTCCAGAAGTAATGCTCTCTGAATCAAGCCCTTATTATTATCAGCCATTTTTGTCCCACTGCAGGGCAAAGGAATGCCTTCCCTCCTTCCACTTATCCCTATCCAGTGCTGTTATACGCCAATCTTTGTGGAAAGAGTCGAGTTCGTCCCGCCATCTCATTCTGAGCCTTCCGCGTTGTCGTTTGCTGCTGTTTGGAACCCATTGTGTGGTTACTTTAGCCCATAGCTCCTCCGGCATGCGACAGATGTGACCAGCCAAGTTCCATTTTAGCCTGGCAGTCGTGTGACCTACATCGGCAATTTGAGTTTTAGAACGCAGTATCGAATTCCTTATACGATCAGTAGGTAAGTTTAACTCCAAGGATACTGCGCTCCATTGCTCGCTGAAAGACCCCGAGTGCGGACTTTTGACGATTGGTTAGTGACCATGTTTGCGCTCCATAGGTGAGGGTAGGAAGAATGCACATGTCCATGAGTTTTCTATTCAGTGAGAGGGAGAGTTCCTTTCATTATTTGCTTCATCGACCAATAGCTCTTAAAATATTAAAAAATCGGCTTCACGAATAACGTTTTTCTGCTTAACTGTTCAAAACATCGGATACCAAACTTCTTATTTGCGAAGATACGAAGTTATGCGCGTACGTACGGTGCGGTCGCTTTTAAGTGACTTTTTTTTAATTTGGTCGGCTTATTAGAGAAATGCTGACATATTCTTGTTTTGATATATATTTCATTAAAGCCGTAATTGAAAGCTGAAATTAACAGGAACGAATGTTTATGAATCATTTTATTTTTTTAAAAGTATGCCTTGTTTCATAATGTTATGGAAACTGCGTATTCTATCGCTAAAGTACGACTAGTCTAAAATTAATACAAAATCTAAAATTCTTGACGTTATAAGCATCTACCACGGGTATTTTTTACATCTATTTATTTGGTTATTTATAAGTGTATTTATTGGTTTACTTGCAAATCCGTTTTTGCTGATTTTTGAAACCATATAGTACATTGGTTTACGTCAACCAAATCAAAATCTAATGTTTAAACAAAAAACAAATTAAAGTCTCATAATGGTATTTTTTTCAAACTTCTGCGTTGAGTCGTTTTCGAGATTTGGGAAATCCCAAAACGTTACCGCAGCAAAATCTTAATTAACTGCAGAAGAAGAACCTTAACACACAAATTTTGCTATTTACAAACATTTACTACGCAACAAAAGCTATCTATTGAAGTATTTGGTTCCGGGCTGAAAGTAAATTTTTGAAAAACGATTTTGCCAGGGTAACGTTTCAAACGTTACTCCAGCATTATCTGTTTTTCTCAAATAACTTTAAAATTACAATTCAAACAAATTTTGCTATTAGTCACAGGCCTCCTTTATGATCCGTATACACAAATCTGACAATGGAATATTGAGGGTCATATATGATATGAGGTAAACTATTTCTTCGTATATGTCAATTAATATTCCAGCGGCACTAGGACCTATCTATTCCTTTGTTGTTGTGTTGTTTTGTAATAATTTAATAATATTTAATTTTTGATTTATAATTTCAATTTTTGATATGATTTTTAATATTTGATTGTAATTTGTAATCCGGTTAAATTTTTTATGTTTTTATTTTTTATATTTACCTGAAATAAAATGATTTGATTTGATTTGTAAACAAATTGCTCCTCATGATACACTAAATTACCTATTTGTTATAGTCTCACCTTTCTAAAGCACAACATTTTGCCAGGGTAACGCACACTCTTGAAAGGCATCTGGATAGAAACTGAAATTATATCCTTCTCAGTTTTACATTTCTTTAGGTTTGCGAAAAGTTAAACTGTGAAGGATAGAAAACATCTCTAATGGTACCAGCCCAGAGGGTTTTTGAGCAAGCATACCTATGCTGGGCGAGAAGTTGATAGCTGAGTAGGTGCGGCATGATGAGGGAATATCAAAAATATATTTGAAAAGTTTCTATTATGAGCCCAGTGGTCAGGAGGCCATTTTCAGATCTCAAAAAACTGGCCAAGTGCGTATGCGCACGCACAGTGTAGGATTCCGTAGTAGCCCGCCATCACAATGTAGTACGATTCTGTTGTTCGTAATTCTGATATTTAAAAAAAAAATGTTCATATTTTGTTTTTCAATACAAGTCTTTACCCGTTATAAACAAGCAACTACTTCATCTTAGTCACTTTACAGGATTAATGCTAAGGATTTTGTATTTGGTACAAAATTATCCAACACCCAAGTTCAACGACTATTACTGCTAAACTAATAAAGTTATCTTAACCGCTATAATTTTCCTTTAAAGTTCATGAAATGCACGTCATCGTGAATATTTTCAGATTTTTCAAGCCAGCAGTTTAGGTTTTAGAGGGGGGAGGGACAAAAATTTTCACTTTAAAGTTTAATATTGCGTTAATGGAGCATTAAATCGAAAAATAATTTTAGCAACCCCCATGACATTTTAGAAGACCTATTCAACGATACCCCACACGATGGGGTAGACGACGAAAAAAATATTCATCCCCACTTTACATGTAGGGGAGCTACCCCAAAAAAAATGTTTTCCAAAATTTTATTATACCTCTTTGTCGGCGAATTAATATACACACTCCTACAAAATTACAGCTTTCTAGTACTAACGGCCTCTTAGCAAAACCTCCGACAGCCAGACAGACGGACGGACATGACGAAACTATAAGGTTCCTTGTAGGTACTACGGAACCCTAAAAAGGGCCATAAATAAAGTGATCTTCAGAGCTGTTGATTTTAATATGATCGTGTGCGGCCTAACCCATAACGACCTAAATAGGCAAATCTGATGAAGAAATTGTGGGCTTTCCCTGTTTGGGTTTTCTTGTAAGATATTTTTACCGACTTTACAAAAAGGAGGAGGTACTATGTTCGGGTGTTTGTATGTTTTTTTTTTTTTTTCTTTTTTTTTTTGTATGTTTGTTCATCGAATACTCCGCCAATTGTCGACGGATTTTCAAAATTCTTTTTTTGTTCGAAAGTAGATAGTTCTGAGGTGGTCCCATTGTCACCAAGTTAGGATCTGATGATGGGATCTTAGAGAAATCGAGGGCAACCCTCAAATTTTATAGGCTCACTTATTGTTTTTCGCATATTTTATGAAGTATCTTATGTATTTGTGTATGGTTGTCACCATCTCAGGTAGCTGGGCTGATGATGGAAGGTACAACTCCTTAACAGTAAGAAGTTACTCGAACAGGCAAGGACTGTTTTAGTAAATTGTTTTGATGTTTGATAGGGCATTTGCCACATTTGGTCTCATGATCATCAAGTCATGACCTGATGCTACCTAACTCCTCGACAACTAACAGCAGATATATCGTGTTTAGGCTCATTGAAAAGGGCTCGATGTGTGGATAAACGTACTGTTACTGAGGAACACCGAAGACCTGATGCTGAAGCCAGGAGCATCAGAAAAAGTTCAAACCTTGAAATTACAGCACCGTAGTCGTGTTTGGGCTCATTTTAAACAGGACTCATTTTAAGTTCAATGCAATGTTGACATAAGTCTGGCCTGATGCTGCAGCCAGGATTATCAGCATCTAATCTAAAAACTAATAAAAGGAGAACTCCTCAACAATTAACGTCCCTGCATCGAGAAAAGGAATATTTTATAAAAAGGCGATGGGCAAGTTGACATTAGGCTATTGTAACTTAGATAAATTATAAACAGACCCACTAAAAAGCGAGAAATAAAAACTTTTTAACAAAAAAAAAAAACCGACTTCCAAAAAAAACACTACAAACTGAAAAATAACTTTAATTTCGGAAGTCGGTGGCAAAAACTAAAATACTGATCCCTAAGACACCGACTTCCGAAATTAAAGTTATTTTTCAGTTTGTAGTGTTTTTTTTGGAAGTCGGTTTTTTTTTTTTGTTAAAAAGTTTTTCTGTTAGATATTGGAGCATCTGTTTGAAGTCTGGTACGGGGGTTTACTAGTAGCCACCGAAGAGTTCCACTGTCCACCTCCTGGGTTTATCATCAGATCAGCTCCAAGACACCAAATTATAGTTTTATCTTCCGAACTAGAATTTATGCATATATAGTTTCATTTCGATACGGCAATTAGAAGTAGGTAAGTTAAAAGTTAAAACTGACTTCTAAGATTTTTTACATTGTTAGTTAGTTACAAGTGAAGATAATATAAGCGTGTTAAAAAGAATTTGGTAAGAGTAAGGATTATTGTTAAAAAACGAAAAAAAATTATCGTCGTTTTAAACGCGACTAAACGAGGACAGCCGAACACATCCGAAGCGGTGTCGGTAACAGTGGCGCGAGTTCAATAGTTTTTCCCATCTCAAAAAATGCCCATTGCGCCTAAAGACGTTTTCACTTAAAAAAATTGCTCGTCCTGCCTCCGAGGTGCGAGTTTGTGCGAAGCCGTAGGTATAGCCGTAGTAGGCGATGGCCCACGTAGGTCTCTGCACACAGCGGGCGCGGCGCGCGCGCGGCGGGGCGGGACGGCGACTTCACAACTGCTCAGGCGCTGCGTCGCCGTCCCGCCCCGCCGCGCCGCGCCCGCTGTGTGCAGAGACCTTTAGGCCACCGTTTGTTTATAATTATGACATAAACAAACCAAATATCAGAGAGCTTCCTATAACAAGAAACAGAGCGATCATAACAACAAGAATCAAGCGGCTATAGTCGGACTTTTAATTAGTTGCAGTAAAATGATACCTACATGGTACAGAAGATTTGTTTGTACCATGAAAGTAAATGTTATTTTTAGAGAAATAACTATGTTTAGGTTAGCTTCCTTATTTATCGGAAGTTACTTTCAATAAATATGAGATCATTCATTTAGTTGTGTGTAGTGTGTGGCGTTCTGTAATTTCTGCATACCATCATGGGAAGAAGGCGTGTGTTTATGTATGGGTATGTAATCTGCATTGGCGATTTATTTGCCAAAAATGTAAACAAATGAGTTTATGGAAAAATATCTTTAAAGCCTACACCATAAAGTTCAGTTAACGCTACAACTTCAAATATTTTTATAACTTTTTCAATCAACCTAATTGCCGTTGTGCCAAATAAAGTTGATATTAGTTTAACTTGAAATAATATTAATATGAAACAAGTTTGAATGGACTTTAATTTAGTTGTTCATCGTTTTTAGTGTTCTGCATAAATTGCCAATACTGCTGATTGAATTATCGAGAATTATGTCAACTATCTGTATTCTGTCGCCGTAAGGTAGCATATGGAATAGTCGGGATTAAGTAAACCATTACCGATACCGATATTTCACGGATGGCTGATTTAGATACGAACATGTGTCACGCTTCCCTGAGGAACAACTGAAGCGAAGCTTTAGCACCTTCTTATGGAGATGCAGCCCCTCCAAAAACATCGAGATTTATTTATTACTAGCAGCGCCCCGCGGTTTCACCCGCATAAGTGTCGATCGCGTTCAAAAGACACGTGGAGCCATCTATTATCATCAGTGATAGGAATAGTTAGTGCCTATTTGCCTAAACTTCGAAAAAGAACAGAGACAAAGTGGAGACGCCATACGACAAAATATTTTTTTGGGACTAATGTCCGGGGGTTTCAACACACTACTTTATTACAACTAAAATTAATAAAGTAAAACAACTATCGAATTCATTTCCTGTTTCTGTTTTTGTTTTGCACATTAACGACAGGATTGCGAGTAGGTACAACATTTGAGCACGGACTAAAATATAAAACAACTGTTTGAATAAAATTCCATAAATTGTTGATTAAATTAAAAAAATAATTAAATTCAAATATTTCGTAAACGGTGCGTCCTAGGCAAAAAATAACCAAAATTTAACCCCCCCTGTGTGACCCCTGTTATATCTTTGGAGGATATACTGGTGCCAAAATCAAAGTCCCGAATTGGTGTTACATTCCATCCTTGACCTGCGATCTGTACACAACATTTTTATAATTATTAAATGTAACACCAATTCGGGACTTTGATTTTGGCACCAGTATATCCTCCAAAGATATAACAACCCCCGTGCAAGCAGTATCCCAACATGAATTAAGGAAAAAAAATTTTTTCGACCGACTGAAATTTGAAAAAAATTCTCAAACTTTTTTTTTTTTCAATATTTCGAGGGTTTTTTACATCAGTAGTCCTCATGGTTTTCGACTAGAGATTATCATAATAACGTTATTGTTGTTTTCCTCGGGGACAGCATTTTTTTCGGGATGAAAGGTACCCTATATCCGTTTCTGTATACCTGACAACGTACATGCAAAATTTTCGTACTATCCATGCCTCCACTATCCATACCGTCTACCAGAGCAGAAGTTAGTGACAGAACTAGATCCTCAGTAGACTTTCCCTGTCTAAGCCCAAACTTAGGTGGCGACAGTATTTACAGGCACACGCTATTGTTGTTTGAAAAATTATTTTTATTTTGTTAATTTTGTATTTTGTGTTTGACGAACCAAACAAACTATGTTCTCTTCAAATGAGATTTATTCTTTCTTTCTTTTTTACCGACTTCAAAAAAAAGGAGGTTATCAATTCGATACGTATGTATGTAATATTATTGGAATTGCATTATATTCACATATGACAATCTATTAGGGCTTCCAAACAAATATACAAAATTTTATAGACGTATGTATGTATGTATGTATGTTTGTCCACGCATATCTCCGTAACTATTAATCGGATCGTGACCATTCTTTTTTTATTGGCTTACATTTACTTCAACTTAGGGAACAGTGCAGTTTCAGTTTCATCAAAATCGATTCAGTAATTTTCAAGATATGGACTAAGACGTGAAAGTGTGACGGCCTGGCTTATTGATACGAGCTACGGGTGTAGTGTCAAAGCGAAAACATCTCAAAACCTTGGTCAAATTCTAGTGCAACAACTAAAAATTACCAAATAAAAAGTAATTTAAAAAAATTTAACCGACTCCAAAAAGAAATGAACTCAAAAATATGAAATAACTTTAATTTCGGAAGTCGGTGGCAAAAAACCAAAACTAAAATACAGATCCCAAGACACCGACTTCCGAAATTAAAGTTATTTCATATTTTTGAGTTCATTTCTTTTTGAAGTCGGTTCAATTTTTTTATTTTATATTTAGAGAAGAATTTAATTAGGCGTGAGTTTATAAGTCTCTCAAGGATTTTTGAAATGGACGATAGGACTGAAATCGGCCTATAGTTTGACTGGTCAGTCCTGCCCCCAGACTTGTACACGGGCGGTATAAGGGATAATTTCAAAGCGTCCGGGAAAAGTCCTTGCTCGAAGCATAGATTAATTAAGTGGGTTATGCGACTTTTAGGAAGTTTACTTGTATTTTGTCCCAAACGGAAGCGCTATCTGCTTTCAAACTCATTAGAGTGACTTAAACTTCATCGGGCTCTATGTCGAGAAGAACAAAAGATGAAGCCAAAGGACTCTCTGTCGAGAATGAGTCAGAATTGGTATTATTTCCTGCTGAGGACTGAGAAGTTGTGATATTATTTGCAAGAAGTTTGCCTATGTTAGAGAAGTAATCATTATCACCTTGTCAACAGAGTTCTGTGGGGTAGTGAATAGCTCAAGCAGTTCCAAATTATTTGTTTTATTATGTTTGCGTAGTGTGATGTTATTAATGATATCCCATGTTTTTTTAGGATTAATGTGCGCTTTAGAAAGTTGAACTCTGTCATTTTTCCGTTTTTGTTTTCAGCAGAACAATGGAATATATGAACGTACGAAATGAAAAGCTGTCATGGAATGGATAAAAATATTAATCAAACTCAAAGCATTTATTTCAAATAAACCAATTACATGCACTTTTAAATTTTCAAGGGGTCGGTCAATCAGGAGATGAAGCTAGTTGCCCATTCCAAAGCGTAGTAGGTGCCTATGAATATGAATGGGCAAGAAACTCCACCGAATATGGTTACAAAATATTGGTTACATCATTCATGTTAAAATTATGCATGTGAGAACGATGGCGAACGTTATAGGTAATGAAAAGATTAAAAAAAAAATATCTTAAATTAAAATAAAATACTCGTAAGCCATAACAGCAAAGAGATGACCAGTCCCTACTGACGGCGCCCGTTCACGAACATGACGGATGTATTAGCACCATTCAGCTCAACCATTTTGAAGGAAGCTAAATGATCCAACACATGCGCCACCATCAGCGAAACATTGGAGTGAGCATGACATACTCGGTAATAATGTGGTATGAATGGTTTTGTACTATGTATGAAAATATAACAATTATTTTCTCCGGGGTTGTCCTGATAGCCGTGGAATATCTCTCCACTCCTCGTAAGCACCTCAGGACAAGTTGCCCCCTTGTCGCTACGACATTATGTGCTAGTAACCGTTTTTGGGGGACTATTATTAGGCGTGCAAGTCACCCGCTGCCGTGTATAATACTCGTAATATAACATTGGTCAGACAGGCGACATAGTTCTTCCATAGTTCAAGGTAACCAATCCATTATAACCACGCAAACTCAGCCCAATATGTGTTGTTTCCATGTTTTGCAATAGTCCTGCACCAACCGGAGGTTGTCCTTGGGTGCACTTGCATAGTACATTTATATAGGGATAACCGTCGTTGGTACCTCGTCATCATTTGAAATTGTCTAAGGTGCCTCTGCGAGTTGGCTTTTGCCTCTCGTACGCCTTCCAAAGGTCCGGGACCAGAGGGTCCCGAAATGTGACAGACATTTTTAAAATAAATATATTTTAAGTGTAATATTTTGATCTAGTAGTACTTTCTCATTCGCTAAAAAGCCACTTCCACCACCACTTTGATCCTTTAGGTACATTACTTTATTGATCAGCTGCCTAAATTGCATTAAAAAGACGAGAGGTGTCGTGGGACATCCGGTTGGAGCGAAGTTCCTTTCGCTGTATATTATTATGTATTAGCTTTTGCCCGTCACTTTTGTCCGCGTGAAATTTCTTGTTGCGGGCCGGCGATGCGATGCGACGGGGTGGGTTACGTACGGGAACATACAAGCAAACAAGAAAATTAATTAATTACGTAAAGCGTGATGCGTGGCGGCGGCGGCGCGGCGGGCGGCGCGGCGCGACACCAGTGATGTTCATTGATTGTTTGGCGCCGACTCAAAATTACTGAGGTATATTTACATTAGTTTAAGAACTCAGTTATTGAGGTAAAATAAAAAAGGTCTATTTTTTTTTGCTTTTCAGTTTTTTCGGCGCTTTAATTTTTTTGTTAAAATGTTTTTATTCACTTTGCGTTATTTCTGACTTTTTTCTTTTTGCTCGGCTCCTATGGGTCGTAGCGTGTTGTTGCCTAAGCCTTCCTCATGAATGAAATGAAAAAGATTTTTTCAAATCCGACTGGTAGTTCCAGAGATTAGCGCGTTCAAATAGACATACAGACAAAAAACAAACAAACTCTTTAGCTTTATTAGTAGTACAGATATATTTATAGATTAGCTTTTGCCCGCGGCTTAACTCGCGTGGAGGTCGAAAATGATCAAGTATCCTATGAGTTAAGTATAAACTAAGTATGTGTGCCAAATTTGATCCAAATCCGTTCTGCCGTTTTTCCGTGCTTGAGTTAGGTACTGGATGTTACTCAATCACGGAAAAACGGCTAAACGGATTTCTTATCATTATAATATGAGTAGAATAGTAGGATTAAATAGTAGGCACAATGAAAAAAAATTAAAAACGTTTGAAAGTAAATAAGTGAAAAAACTAAAGTGTCGTTGACGGTCAAAATCTTACACTTTTGTAAGTACCTCTCATTCGCCAAGTACCTATGTGTAGAGAATAACGTGCGATAATGAACTTCGTTTAATAATGTTGCCAAAACTATTTGATGCGCTACCTTAATATCATGTAAGTTACGACCTATAAAATTGATCTAACTCTTACTAACTATTAATAGAAGTGGCCCAGATACGGGACGATCTCATATTTTGCTCGATTTGCCGTCGGTCATAATTATCTGTAATTAACGTCGTTTTCTTACACAGGAATTTCTTAGCTGCAGCAAATATTTTTAATCATAAAATTATTAGTGCCGTCGAGTCAATTAGGCTCAACTCACACCAAAAGAGCATCGAAGCGCAGCGAAGCGAAGCGCAGTTTCAGTGTCATATGAATGTTAACTTTATTTTCATTACTATAATACTTATTATCGCATAAGAAACTCGAACGAATTGCGCGGATGCCCGCGGCGCCGCGTGAATTCCGGCGAATAGCCTTCTCTACCGAACGGTTGCGATAATACTTACGTATTATAGTAATGAAAATAAACTTAAAATTCATATGACACTGAAACTGCTCTCCGCTTTGCTGCGCTTCGACGCTCTTTTGGTGTGAGTTGAGCCTTACGGACACTTCAGCTTCCGTTGGTTATCTCGGCACGGAAACAGTAATGACGTTTGATATTTTCAAACGAAAATGCCTTCATGGACTTTTGAATTTTTCTATTGAAGATTTTTATTTTTATATGGTCTGTGTGATCGCTTAGTTCTTCTAAACTACATAATAGATTTTGATGCGGTTTTCACCACTTAGAGCATTTATTCTGGAAGGTTTATTATAGTAGCTCTGACAAAACAGAACGATAAATGTATATTTATTAGGTACACAGGAATGCTGCACTTTTGTTCGTGTGAAAAACGTATGGTTTAGGCTATCGGCTACACACATTTTTCACACGAACAAAAGTGAAGCATTATTTTCAAATAAATCCATCACGCAATTTCTGGAACGAGTTAGATCTGACGTATCAGGATGCAGCGCGTAGGTTACACAGCTCGTTTTGAAATTGTTGAGCGTTCACATTCACGTGCATTCTAGCGAATGTATGCTTGTTCCGTGCAGCAGTGTCAATGATGGCACTCATGATGATTTCCTTTATTGCGTATCTACTGTACCTAACTAAAATATAATCCTCGAAGCGAAAAAGGTTTTCTTAGTCGGACGCAAAAAGCGCGTACGTCCCACTCGTCTATCGGAGTATCGGCCATGTTTTTCACAGATAAATAGTTCACAACCATTCTCAAAGAGCAGTCTAGGTTTTCTGCAAAACAATATA
Source organism: Oligia latruncula (assembly GCA_948474745.1). Taxonomy (NCBI): domain Eukaryota; kingdom Metazoa; phylum Arthropoda; class Insecta; order Lepidoptera; family Noctuidae; genus Oligia; species Oligia latruncula. Next base: position 13,744,821 of record OX419683.1, read on the forward strand.
GGGAGTGAAATTATTCTAACAATATAGGGAGTGAAATTATTGTAACAAGGGAGTGAAATTATTCTAACAATATAGGGAGTGAAATAATCTATACTAATATTATAAAGCTGCAGAGTTTGTTTGTTTGTTTGAACGCGCTAATCTCTGGAACTACTGGTCCGATTTGAATGATTCTTTTAGTGTTGTAGTCCATTTATCGAGGAAGGCTATAGGATATATTTTTTTTTTTTCAAAATTAGGGATCCATAATAAAATTGCTATTTTGTAACACAAGGTGTAAAATCGAAAACCTATTTTTGCGTGCGCTGCAAAAACTATTGACAATAGAACAAAATGATGTACTACGGGTTTGTAGAGCCCATTAAGACCTACAAAAAAGTCCGCGAGAACATATATCTAGCTATCATGGTTTAATCACAATAACCGATTTTGTGTTCAAAATAATTATTAAATCGTCTGAAGAAAAAAAAACTACGTTAAATATGTATCGTAATATTAATCTTTATCGAAATTAAGCATTATGTTATCAAGAGTATTTATGAAGAAGTAAAATACTTTTTGTTTCATCTCAATCGGATATTTCGTTTAAAAGTTATCACGTGTGTAAGATGTTAAGAGTTGGTACCTATTAAGGAGTTATGGGCCATAGAGTTTTTTATCAACATCAAATCCTGTAATAATCTTTTTCGAAATATATTTGTTGATGATTGTAAGTAGGGAATGCAATCCGGATTATCCGTAATCCGAAAAATCCGGATATCCGCACATTTTTACTAGACTTCCAAATCCGGATTTGAAAATCGAATCCGGATTTTTTGAATAATTAAATTTTTAAGAAATTGTAACAAATAATCGTTTCGGCTCTGGGGGAAGCGAGCAGGGCGCGGGACGCGGGTCGAGAAACTGTGTGAGGCGTCCTTGATCATTCCGTTCATTCCGCTTACAAGTGTCTTCAGAGGGCATTCCGCCTACAAGCGTCGTATCAGAGCGTGCTTTTTCCGCAGCATGAATTATGTGAATTCGCAGCAGGTTAAACGACAGCACTTTAGATGCCTTATTATTTTTGAGGTCATCGAGCATTGTACCGAGGTCCTCCATGGTCTCAGTCACGACTACGATATCGGTGGCAAACCGAAGGTGGGTTATGTACTCGCCATTGATGTCGCCATTGAATGCCAGCCCCTTTTCAGTACAGAACCTTGAAGACATCCTCCAGTGCACTGGTGAACAATTTCGGAGAGATAACGTCTCCCTGTCTCACACCTCGCTGCAGAAGGATAGGTTTCGAGGTCTGATCCTGGAGTCGGACTGACATAGTAGCGTTTTCGTACAGACACTTCAGCACCTCGATGTACCGATAGTCGATCTGGCACCGTTGAAGAAATTGCAGTACAGCCCATGTCTCGATCGAATCAAAGGCTTTCTCGTAGTCCACAAACGCTAAGCAGAGAGGTAGGTTATATTCTTCGGTCTACTGTATAACCAGTCGCAGCGTATATATGTGGTGTAAACCTGCGCGCGAGACGGTTCGTGATGACTCTCAAAAACACCTTGTACAGTCACGAGCAAAAATATGAATACACTTGGCTTTATTCAAAGCCAATTTTCTCCTTTATTTTTTTATGAAATTTTATTTTATTACGAACATAGTATTTTCGAACCCATAGGTTTATGTAAAGTGTCGTATTTCAACGTTGCATTTGTTATTTTAAGAAAAAATCGCAGTTGAAAGTGGCCAAGTGTTGACATATTATTACTTGTGACTGTACACATGGCTCAGAAGTGAGATGGGCCTATAATTATTAAGAAGGGCATTGTCGCCCTTCTTAAAGAAAAGTATCACCACACCTCTGTTTCATGCCTGTAGTGATTTACCCTCGAGTATGACGGAACCAAACAGCTTCTGAAAGGCCTTAGAAACGGGTTTTCCGCTGGCCTTCACGTACTCGGCCGTAATTCCGTCATCACTTCGCGCCTTGTTGTTTTTGAGCTGCTTCAGAGCCATCCTCATCTCGTACAGGCTGACGTCCGGGATGTCTTCGGTGTAGTGTTGGGTAAATCTAGTTCTTGGGTAGTTTGCCAGATTTGTAACAGGGTTACTTGTTGATTTGTATAACTGACCATAGAACCTCTCGATCTCTCTTAACAGCACAGGTTTGGCGGACACGATCCTGTCATAATCGGTCGTTAGTTTCCTAAGCTGGCTCTGGCCATTAATCTCTAGCAGAGACCTTGGAGCCTTTAATTTTGTATGTGAAAAGCACAGAACCGGTTGAAGTGGAGGTGCTTGGGGGAGGCCTATGTCCAGCAGTGGACGTCTTTCGGCTGAAATGATGATGATGAATTATTTTATCATCGTTACTTAGCACGCGAGACACATACTAATTATTTTAATAAGAATAAGTACATATTATAGCAATACCATTATAATTATGGTATTTAATGATGATAGTTTGAATAATTCCAAATCAAGAAATTTAAAAAATCGTTTGATGTGATTTTCGTGTGCTTTTATTTTAATCCATTTACACAAATATAAGAAATATCATATTAACCAACTAATATGGGCAGATTTGTTTATTTTCATGAAAAATCCGTAATATCCGGATAATCCGGATTGGACCAAAAATCCGTTCTTAAAAATCCGGATTTTGAAACAGAACGGATTTGCATTCCCTAATTGTAAGTATGAGATCTTTGAAGAGTATCTATAAAATAATAATAAAGCTGAAGAGTTTGTTTGTTTAAACGCGATAATCTCTGGAACTACCGGTCAGATTTGAAAAAATCTTTTTGCATTTGATAGCCCAATTCTTGAGGAAGGCTATAGGCTATTTAATATCACGCTATGACCCTTAGGAGCCGAGCAAAAAGAAAAAAAGTCAGAATGAACGCTAAGCGAATACGAAGTGTTGTGACGGGGTGGGGGTACAAGAAATTTCACGCGGACGAAGTCGCGGGCAGAAGCTAGTTGTAACAATATAGGGAGTGAAATTATTGTAACAATATAGGGAGTGAAATTATTCCAACAATATAGGGAGTGAAATTATTGTAACAAAGGGAGTGAAATTATTCTCATACTAAAAACATTGTGCAGTTTCGCGACAAGCTGTGGTGGCCACTGGGCCTACAAAAAAGTACCACTGGGTAACCACTTTACTTTGTGTAAATTATTTCATCTCTACCGCTCTCAAAACGGTGAAGGAAAAAACATCGTGAAGAAACCGGCCATGTCCTAGAACGAACAAATCGAAGAGATATGACATCCACCAACCCGCACTGGGCTCTTTGGTGGATTATGGCCCACTCACTCCCACAGAGAAGAGGTCTGTGTCCCAGCAGTGGGAAAATTGTGGGCTGACTATGCTAATCAAGCCAATTGTTACAGAAATGTTATTTTAAGACTAGCTGCGCCCCGCAGTTTCACCCGCGTAAATGTCGATCCCGTGGGAATATCGGGACAAAAAGTAGCCTATATGTTAATCCAGAAAATTTTATTAAAATTGGCCCAGCCGTTTGAGCGTGAAGAAGTAACAAACATATAAACACACGCACTCACAAACTTTCGCCTTTATAATATTAGTGTGATTGGAATCTAACACCGAGCAAAGCGTCTTGACCATAATAGTCTTAATTGTCCATGACTAATATTCGGACAGGTCGGTATTGGTATTGTGGTATCGCTGTCATTGTTGGATGGTTACCTATTTGTCGCTCAATGGAACACGATCGTTTCATCATGTATCCGATAGTGTAGGTTACACACGTAAAGAGATACGAGAGACCGATTTTATATGTGTACTAGCAGCGCCCCGCGGTTCCACCCGCATAAGTGTCGATCCCGTGGGAATATCGGGGTAAAAACTATCCTATTTCCTTTCCCGAGATGCAATCTATTTCTCTGCCAAATTTTATCGAAATCCGTTCATTGGTTTAGGCGTGAAAAGGTAACATACAGACAGACAGACCGACAGACAGACAGAGTTACTTTCGAATTTATAATATTAGTATGGATTTAGGTAGCTTTGTGTAAATAGGTACTAAGATTAGATACGGGACATTCTTCCAAGATACTTTAGGGTATAGTAGATTGTTATATAAGGGTGGAAAGGAATCAATTCCTATACGAGGCATTTAGACGCCCGAGCGCAGCGAGGGCGGCTATAGTCCGAGTGGGAATTGATGACTTTCACACGTGTTAAACACTCTACTTTTCATTTCGAATATAAGGAAAGTAAAAAATAGCAGTTTTTCTAAAATATTAATTGATAATAATAACATGAATAGTAGATACCTATATATTAGTCTTTTTTAAATTTGAAATATGGAACACACCGCGTCACTTTTTTAGTGCTGACCGTCCCCACAACTTTCTATTTAGATTCAAAACTTGCATTCAGCCTAATCGATACTCGCAATAAAAAAAAATTGAATAAAAAACTCTTTTAACTAACAAAATGTATTGAAATGTAAAGTGTTTGCTAAATACCCAATTTATAGAATTAATTTATCATCATTCTCAAATAAACTTTTGCTAAGCCTACCTAAAAAATGTTTGTTGGGAATTGTGTAGCATACTATTAGAAAGTATCAAAAATAAAATCCACAATAAATAATTGTCCAATAAATTAAAATAATTTTAAACAGCGAGCGCTTTCCGAATATAAATTCAAATATAGAAACATTTCGGCGCGAAATTCAATAAATGCTGCTAGTGACATGATAATTATTAGAAGAGATTGAAATGATATCTATTAGAAAAGCATAAATCATTAAAACAATGCATGTATTTATTTTCAAGTATCGATTACATTCCTCATATTAATTACTCGTCTGTGGAAATTAAAAAAAAATTGTTGGAATAATCGCTTTCGCTGTTTCGCACATCATTGCAATAAAAAAAAAACAATAATGGTCGACGATTTTGAACACAAATTGAGTAGGTAGTGGTAATGTGAATATTACGTTAAAACCTGGGCATTTTCGTGTTGTTTATAATATTTTCAATAATATTTGTCACATTTTAAATCTTATCTAAGTACATCTGTGTGTGAAATTTGTGAAACGAAAACACGCACGATTGGCGCGAAACTTCGACATTAGATATAAAAAAACTTCATTACCACTACTTATTTACCTTACACTATGGATAAATTCGTCGAATAATTAAATGATGTATATGCACAGCCCCTATGGTGAAGTCAGGATGTTCGAAATCCCCAATTTTTATGTTTTTTAGCCTCGACCACAACTGACATCAAAATTATTATCGTACCTTTAAGTATGTTGAATTTATTCAAGGTAAATTATTAACTAAACTTGTGCGCTAAATATGAAAGATTTAATGGCGTTAACATATGAGCTTTTTATCCAACTCTCCTAATTAACGCACATTTATAAGATTTGATGGGTAGCCTAATAAATATTTACATAATCAATTAAGGGTGTCTGACTGAGCTGACTACCTAACCAAATTTAGTTCCATTTTTAAAATTCATTCCCGCCTTAGGGAGGGAAGCAATTACTATGAGTCTTTCCCGCCCTATGGTGGGAAGCAGCGTCTTCCACTCGCTATTCGGATCAAACAAACACTACTTTCCGAGCATGAGAGATGAAAAGATAATTTCCAAAATGCTCTTTTAAAATCATGACCATTAGCCATTTCGCACCATTTCTTCTAACAAAGTGTTCCAGCACTAAAGCCTCTAGCTAGATCAAAGATATGACTGCAGCAACTAAAGTTACTGCAGTCATATCTAGGATCTTGTAAAGTTACGGTTAGCCATGACCTCTCGTTCTCTGAAAATACCTTTAGGTCATTGTTATTGATGAAAAGAATGTACCCAAAAATGTTATCCGCAAAAACCAGTTTTTCAGTAAGTAACAGCCCGGAGGTTGAAAGTTGGCGGTGTGTTACCCCCCCGTGCCTCGGAAAGCACGTTAAACCGTTGATCCTGCGCCTGATCTCTCTCTGGTATAGTGTCGGATTGCCGTCTCATCGGACGATGAGAGTGAGGGAAAAGTGGGTACATCTGTGTACACACTTGTGCACTGTAATATCTGCCGTGTAGATGCGTAGTTTCCGGAGAGATTGGCCACCATGCCGAAATTCGGTCTAGAGGACTTATGACATGATCGGTCGCCGGCTTGGCTCAGGCACAGGCTTGTGGGAGATTTAATCCTTACGAGCGTTAACGACGTACGGCATTTCATACAAACTTTCAAGCCCTTGTTTTGCGAAATGAATGAACCGATTTTAATGAAACTTTATACGCTTAAGCAGGATACAAAGTTCTAAAAAGTTACTTGAACATTTTCGAATAATAATGTTACAACTAAATTAGACCGATTTTTTATTTTCCACAGAAATAGAGATTTCCATTTATCTTATCTTAAATGTGATATTTTGAAAATGTCCTTAAGTAACTTTTTAGACTGAACTTTGTATGAAATGCCGTGCGTCATAAACGTTCTTAAAGAGGAGCGATGTCTTCGTTTCAATGCAGTCAATGACATTAAACATGCATGCACATTTGTGTAAAGACACGGCAATCAAATAAGAATTCGAGCATTGGCACGCGTAGCGGTGTCGCCCGCGTCTAGATGGATCGACGTTCGGACGGCGCCTGTGACTGAGTAGATGAGGTAGACCGGTCGTTTAGGGTCGAAGGAGAACCACATATAATGGGAGGATGGAGTGCGATAGGTCGAGCTGTTTAATTGGAACAAATAGGCGATGATGCCACAATCTCGACCGCATCAATCCTTCCTATTGCTAATTGTTCGAGCACGATATGCTTATGATGACATAACTTGTGGAATGCACTTAGAGACTGTTATCCGAGCTTAACGTTTATGTGGCCCTCAGTGCAACGCTGCTTGAAGACGTGCGCTACTTAATTGCATATTATTAGATTATGGCAGTGGCTTACATTAATTAACGATGCTGAAGCATTATCTTAGCATTAGTTAGCGGCGGCTTTAGTGCACTTGACTTCACTTGAAGTTAATTACAGGTAGAATGGTTGTTCGTAAGAAAACCATACAACATTTTTTGTAGATAATAATTGCTTGATCTACAATTTTTATTTAAAGTCAAATAAAAATTGTTTACGAGAAAATGCAAAAAATCTATACGACCTTTGACTTGGAATATATGACCTCGGATCGATGGGGTTTTTTGACATTTAATTTATAATATTGTACATACCTAAGACCTCAAGCAATTTTCAGCTCTAAGCGAATTATTGTAAATTTAAATGTCTATTTTAACGGAACATTAGAAATGACGATTAGGTTAACTTATGCAACGTGAAGATACTTAACTGCATTTTTAATTATAATCTTATATAACCATTTTTGAAGTGTAATCGCTTGCCGCGTTTGTTAGTCAATTCCTGAAACTACGTTGTGGGTTTTGAAAGGGTTTTGCACCAGCATTTAGATTATTTCTCAAAAAACAATTAGTTTTAGAAAAGTTTTGACATAATTGAAGTATACTGACATCGCCGTCGAGGTAGACCTCGGCGAAGGTGGTGTGACGATCTGATAAGGTAAAAGGTGAGGCCTATGCCCATGCCAATGGGACACAATATAGGCTAACAACAGCAAAAAAGTATAATAAACATATAATGTGTAGGTGCGAAACTTAGCCGATAAAAATCCCAAATACCTAATAATGTCTACATCATACCAAATTGATCTCTGTAGCCAATAAGCAATAATATTAGGAAGGCTACCAAAAATACTGTAGTATACAGAACAGAAGGATAATTCGACATTTTGACTACGGAACTAAGTAAGTAAGACATTCTTAGAGCAGACAAGCGCTACACTATCGAGATTTGACTGAGGGTTGAGTGGTATCAATTAATATAGAAGTAAAGTTTTATTTTGTTCTCTTACTCGCGGAAGTGTGGGATGCACTAACGACGAAGTACTTACCCGTTTCGTGTTTTTGTGTTTTCAAAAAAGGTTGCAATAGACTTACTAGTTAGTGGTGCAGCTGGCATTTCGGGCTTCGTCTCTTCAGTGCAAAGCTCTGGGACGCATTCTGAAAAACAAAGATAATTTCAGTTGATTGTTCCGTTTCATCTATCACGTCATACGGGTTTCCCTTCGCTTTGTGTTCGACTGTTCGTGTAGCACACGCAGATATGCGAAATATGCGTAGCTAACCGGAATGGCAGTCCAAATAAATTGTGTGATGGATTTGTGGTTTGTACTAATTTTGTTGTTGAGCCGGTTTTGCAGGCGCGCAGAACCGGCTCAACACATAGGTAAAGCAATTAAGTTACTAATAGCTTACGCGCTGCAGCGGAACACATGGCACCTATAAAGGTTCGTGAGTGTTGTCACACATTCCACTTATCTTCCAAAATTTATACCGAAATGGATAAGAAAAATAAAACGTATTGTTTACATTTCTTTTCCGATGCCTACCAATTACTTACTTACTGAGTATTTTTTTAAAGCTTTTCTTGAATGCATCCTGTAATTAAAAACGTTCAAAATTTAGTCACAATCTCATCTCAGAAAAAAAATCAATGAATGAATGAATGGTAGAATCAATGTCAAAAACTTGTTAACAATGTATGCAAATTAGAGGTATTTCTGACAGATCGAGACTGTGATCAGACTGTGAACGTTCTTAAAATTACGAGAATTGCTCCTCAGCATTGGAAAAATGAAGAGCGCTGGACGTGACGTTCACAGTCGCGTGTTTGTGCAAGGCACATTGAGTTGCGATCCACGCGAGTCTAGTAGCAGGTGTAGTACCTACCTAAAGACAAAGTACGCTACGCGCTAGGGACTCTTAAAGCTGTAAAAGAAAGGCGATATCGTACGCTCCACTAACTAATGACAACAACAACCGCTCGTCAGCGTAGTAGTAACACTTACCGACCTCCCCCCGGAGGTCGGGAGCCTTTTAAAGGTTTCCCCCCGACAACAAAAAAAGGTATTCTAATTGAACCGTCTGTAGGTAGAGTCCGTCCCACGAAAAAAGTCCCTGGCAAAAAGTGGAACTTATTAATTTTTAGTCAGTTAGCAACATTCCTACAACAATTCTCCTACCTAACACGAATTTCTTTATTTCAGATTGTGCATTTTATTAACCAGTGCTTGTAATGTGTTGAGATAAATGAATAAATAAAGATCTATGACTCCGTCGCATGCCTGTAGCGCCGCGTCTGCGGGACTTCTTTCGTGAAACGGACTACGAATATGGCCGCTGTCGAAGTCAAGTTGTTAGGACCCGTTCACCAAGAAGGATGAAACGAGAAGACGAGGCTTTGGCCTTACTTTTAGTCAAGAAGGACAATAAGCACTGAAGACGAGGCGGTATGGTCCAAGACCTTAGCCTGCCCGAGAAGGGCTAAGAAAAAAAAAAAAACCCGTTCACACCGAGATGATGAGTACGATATTTTAGTGTAAAAAGTTGTGATGACAACATTCTACTATTCTTGATTATCGTTCATGCGGTCTCAAACAAATGCAGTATGAAACTTGTGAACACAAAATTATACCGTAAAATATCAGTAGGTAGAACAAACGATAAAAACATACAGCCAACCAGCAGGGTAATTGCGTAACACACTATCGCAATGGGTTTCATTTTGACAGTTCAACAAAATTCATTGCGTGATTTACGTTGGTGAGCAGACACATTTTTCGAACATATGGAGCAATGGATTAGCAATATGCTTCAAAATTATTCAAATTGAGAGTAATAGTGTGTTACGCAATTAGGGGGCACCCTAATTAGTAAGCTCTGATTGACACACGAGGATAGAAGGCATTCTATCCTCGTGTGTCAATCAGAGCTTACTACCGACAAGTTTAGGCCGACTAATTGGATTAGTGTTTGATTTATCAATGATCTGCTCAGGCACATAATAATATAATGATATTCTGAGATATAATTGTATTGATTTGTGTTCATATTGATTCATGAATCATGCATCACAAATCAAGTTTATTCGAAATTAAAAAAAAAGTAATTAGTGTTATTTTATAAAATTACTGCTTGTTTCCTATTTTAATTAATCACTCAAGGTATATTTTATACTTATGTTGTATTAAGAAATTCGTAATACTTAAGTATTATTTACGAATTTCTTAATATAACGATGCGATGTGGTTTATGGGATGTGGTGGTTGGTATCATAATTACAAACAAGTTAGGTACTCCAAATTTCTAGCCTTTTAATGCTGTCCATTCGCAGCAATGTGACGTTACAGATTTATAGGAACAATAGCATCACAGTGGGTTACGTGCATGTCGTATGACAAAGAGAAGTGGTGACTACCTCGGCTATCTGCAAACATGCCGCGAGAGGGCGCTAGTCGCTCCAACGTCACACTGCAATTTAGATTTGCAATGCATGAAGGTGACCTCGTGCGGTCCCATCATCGAATTTTACTGCGCTCCTTACAAAAGGACTTTTTTAAATAATACAGTTAAAGTATGATTACATATTGTTTATGCAAAAAGGAAACTTAGTTTGCTAGCGGTTGTAAAGACTATAAAGTTATAAGTAAGTTGTATGAGCAAGTTGTTTTTTACTACAACAAAGTTCGAAACCGATTGTTGTAAACATAACTAATCTAGTGCCGCAAATAAACCATTGGCGATTCTACTAACTGTTTGGTCTCGAACTTTCAAAAGTCCTAAGTAACTCGAATTTTAACAAACTTCTGGAATCGACGAACGAGATTTTCCGATTCGAGGCGTAAGTTTTTCTTCTACTTGTTTTAACTCCAGAGTTTCACCGCCACCCTAATTGAGAAACACACTATCAATCGGAATCTGAATCATTTTGAAGCAAATTGAAATTTCTAATCCATTGCTTCATAAGTTCGAAAAATTAGTCTGCTCAACATGTAAATAACGCAATGAATGTTGTCGAACTGTCAAAATGAAACCGATTCCGATTGATAATGTGTTACGCAATTGCCCCGAAGGTTGCTAAAATAGACTCACTACAATTAACGTTAACATTGTGTCTGTGAATTGATGTGGAAGCGGCTATCTTATTCTCTTTTGCTGTTTTGTTTGTGAACTGGACGATTTTAGTTAGGTAATCCATTCGCTGAGGAAAACACCTAGCGGCCATATTTTAATGTCCTAAAATAAAACTGCCTGGGTAAAGTAACGGTTTTAAAAAAGAGTCTTCGTAGTGCATCTTTAAAACGGTGTAAGAAAACACCATGAGGAAACCGGCATGTCCTAAAACAAAAAAAAACGAAGTTAAGTATATCACTTAACTTCGATTTTTTTTGTTTTACGTCCACGTCCGATAGTGGACCCGCGTGGTGGACATCCCTCTCACAGACAGGACAGTTCAACCTACAACGTTCCCACTGCTGGAACAAAGGCCGTGTCCCAGCAGTGGGAATGTTGTAGGTTGAATCTGATGAATTGCGAAACCCTAAAAATGGATGCAAAATAAACTTCGCTTCAGAATAAAGATCCATCGTTATTGATCTAGTTAGGAGGGTACCGATAATTCGATACCACTCAGCCCGCCGGCCAAGCTTATAATAAGCTTACCCGACGCTGCATAAGTTAGTTTGTTTAATTAACTTCTATGTAATTACTTGAAGGAAGGAAGTAAGTATTTCTTGTATGATAAGTCGTTCCTATGGCACGAGAATGTTGTATTTACTTACAAAAATTGCGAACATAACTGAGATAGCTACCCTACTTAAAGATTGTTTTCGACAAGTAACAAAAACGTCGATGCCTGCAGACAAATTACCTAGCACTAGACATAAAATTGATTAAAATGTTTAAATTAAAATCTATTTAATAATAATCTAAAATTCGCTGACAAACAACGCACAACCTAAGCGGCTGGGTACAGAAACATGACATTTATCACAAGAGCACACACAGCTAGTTATAAAAATAAAGCATTCAATTTCTTTTACAAAATAGTCTAAAATACTATGCAAAATTTATTGTTGAGCCGAGATTACACAATACTCTGGGACTGGTAGGTATAAATTAATACCAAATCCGAAGTGAACTGTGTCGAGAAATTGAGAACGTTCAATTTGACGCCCGCCAATTGAGTTTGATACGCCTTCCAATTCGTGTATGGATAATTATAACGCTAATGCCTTTTACAAAATAAAGCAGGATCGTAATTAATCAAGCAGCTAAGAGCTACTTTTCAATTTACTACTAAGCAAAGCGGAAAGGCTAGAAACAGGGGTTTATTTAATAAAATAATTACTTTATGCTCGCTCGTGCTGCCTTAGTGAAATAATTATCTACGATCTGTTTGGAAAAGATAAAAGGCAAAATTTTTTAATGCCCAACGCCGCAACTTTTTAGCGTGAACGCTCCATATAAAAATATGAATTGTTTGCTGGTGGGACTGGAAAAAACCTGCTAAAAACATAATTTCTAGAAACGGGATAATACGAGTACGGCTTTCAAAACCTATGAAAATTGAATTCCGTTTTGCTATCGAGTAGGTCTTAGGTTACGCACAGAATATCGATGTCAAATATTCCAGCGCGCCATAAAATACCCGTCGCGCGTCTATAAGTTCAGAGGAACGAAGTGATTGTTCTGCTGTTGCCAGCTCCACGTTACAGCGGTAGGTAGTACTTTGTAATGTTTCGCGGTAATTGTATTGGACCGTTTCGAGCAATCAAAATTTAACACGGGTAGGTATTTATAGCACGTGTGCCGAGCGACCTTCCCCGACCTTGTAGGGTGAGTGTATATTTGTATTGGGGGAATTATTCAAATTAGAGTCCCTGCTAACGTCGCTTTCTGTTTTAAATTTGGGCATCTGGCTGTGATTATAATTTAATTTATTTTGATACGACGTTAAATCCGGAGACTTTGTTCATCAATAAGCTTGTGGTGATTGGTAGGAGACTGATATTATCTAAACTAAAACTGGTTACTGGTTTCTGGTCTCCACTCTCCAGAAACCAGTAGTTAATCCAAAAATCTTATTTAAGACTTTCATCATAATATAACTATTCCATCACCACACTACCTATGACTTTTTGAGTTCGTAGGAATTTCAGCAATGCCTCGAAACGTAGACCTAACATTGAATGTAGCCTTGCCTTGAAGTATGGTCTTAGCATTCAATGTCTCGCAGAGGCACTAACCTCGAGCTACCTAATATGTCTTTGTCACGAAATATTATAAATATACAGCATCAAATAATGCAGATTTAATGAGAAAATTATACTATCAGCAGTATGGACAGTGCTAATTATTAATTAGTATGATCAAACGAACATTCACTGGCACTAATTAGTCAAAATGATTGCTGGTTTCATAACGGCCTAAGTGGCTATAATATTATGCCAGTCTGTACTGTCCCACTGTAAGGTAAAAACCTCTTTGTACGTGATTTAAGAGCTATCATCGTCATATTATTATCTTACATACCTACCTAGTACCTACTGTAGGATTAAAATCTATCCAAACAAAATTATGAAAAACGACGTACACTGAAAGAAATAAGCAGTAAATAAAAATGAAAAACAACAATTCTATATGAGCCTAACGTTCAAAACAGTATTTTTTACTGATCCGAAATCAGTTAATGCTTGAGGCAAAATGTTACCGTCACGAGTTCATGACAGTAAACTTTAACGTTTTAGGTAGCTAAAAAGGTCACAAAATTAATTGTTTTATTCATTTGGTGATAAATCGTTCAAACCATTAAAATTACAGTAATGGTGGTTCCTTTTTTTTGTTTTTTTTTTATAAATAGTAAAACGTGTACCACGGGGGTTGGTTCGAGGTGGCGCGGGAAGAGAGTTCCTGGAAGGGATTGACAGGTTGGACAGAACCGAATCAGGAGGACTCCATCAAAATTCAATTTATTCGTTATTCCAAGTTCGTTTCTTTTAGGACTGATTTTTTTTCAATCGACTGATAATTTTTATTCGTGGAATAAAATTGACGTCTGACAGTTTTTGTATGGAAAAATTGTCAAAAATTCAAAATTATTCCTCCGATAAAATTATCTGGTGGCCTAAAAAGGCCACTTTGGCAGAATCATAAAAGGATAACATAATGGACAGTTAACCGTTATGTTAATCGTATCAAATCCCATTGGTGAAGCATTTTAGTTATTTTTTTTTTGGCTGTGCTAAAATACAAATCAATCCGATCCAAATTCAATCCCAATCTCTTTGATTATTACCTACGTAGTGCAGCGAAAAAAAGAAAAATACGAACTGTCTTCGGCATATTACGATTCATAATGTTATCCCTTTATGATTCTCCAAAGCGGCCTTTTTAGGCCCCCAGGTGTTGGAAAAATCAGTCCTTAGATGGAAAATTTACTTGCAGAGAGCTGTCAAACGTGACTACAAGGAAGATGTCCGAATTAAAATTCAGTAAAGTCTTGTGTAATATTCTACCGCATTATTTACTGTGAATCTTAAATATTGAACTTATGAGATTTAAAGCATAGAATGAGTTATAACTAGGTACAAGAGACGGCGATCAATACTTAGTACATAGGTACCTGCCGATTAGCGAGCCGACATCATTTATTTAAACAGGGCCCGGGCCTGCAGGCGGATAGTTCCTAATTTTGAGTAAAAGTTTCAGACCGTTTATAGTTCAACACGGATCGTGGTGTGCGCGACGCGGGTACGAGACGCGGTTTTAGTACCATTTTTTTTTTGTTAACTACCCTACTTTTAGCGATGGCTAGCGCACATACTTTTTGACACATAGGTATAGTTAATCGGTTTCTTCTCCATTCGCGACTTTTAATCTAGGATAACACTAACTTCCCAATAATAGTTTCAAGGGTTATTGGAATCCTAGACGTGTACAGTACATGACAATTGGATCGGTAATCTCGTCCATCCTTCCGACATGCAGGAACTCTCATCCCTCGTTGGGTAGTCGCAATAACATGAGTCTAACGGGCAAAATGATTGCAGAGTTTTGTTAAATATTGAAATAATAAGTCCAATATTTGTCTAGAAATATTATTGTGTAAGTTGTTTCGGGCTAATGCATTCATCCGGCAAAATCTGATAGGCTTACTTCTGCTCCGAGCGATAAGTGGTATAAGGAATTTCTGGATTATGAGTACCGAACGATAAGTAATACCTACTATAGATACTTACGGAATTTCTGGATTATGAGTACCGAAAATTCGTATAATATACGGGAGTATCTGGGTACTCAAAATTCAGAAATTCGGCTGGATATTGAAAGCTTTTGATGTTAAAGTTTTGTATGTAGATTTATTCGCTCAAATCAACCGATTTTGAATATTTTGATTGAACTAGATTAAAAGTTAACAATTTATCGCTATGGGAAAATATTTTAGGCTAGTTTGCAACTACTTTAGGTATAGACCTAAAGAATAACATACACATTAAATGATTCAAAAACCCCACAATGGTGTATAGTATCAAAATGAGCTAGGTATTATAAATGGCGCTCATAAAAACCAATCTTACTTTAATTTATTTCCCTTATAGAAAAAGCAATTTCAATATTAGCTGTGAAGAGAAATTGCGCATTTCTTTGGATGTTATTTAATTGTCACTCACGCGACATGAATGCCCTATTTAGAAAATAGGTAAGTAGGTACGGAGTACCTAAATCGTTGTTTGCTGACAATATTAAACGTGGGTGAGGGAGTGCATCCTATGCGCTCCGAGACACACATATGACGACAATATTTAAGTCCACAGATTCTATCCTAATTCACTCACAATAATTATAAAAAGCTAGTCTGTGCTGTAGTGCCATCAAAACTCCTGCCATCGGACACCCTGTAGCAAAGTGTATGGCGTCTGACGTGTATCACGTGTTAACGTGTAAATATGAAAGCTTTCACTCAAAGCGACAAAATTTACCGGCTCCCCGTACATTCGTCACTTGGTACCCAGCACCATTCTGCAGCAGGAACGTATGAAAGGCACTCGATATCCGATCCGACACATTTGCACGTGACGTTCCGGACTTTATAATTAAACTAGTTGTGCCCCGCGGCTTTACCCGCGTTAATTTGAGGAAAAGACCTCCTAAAATATATTATTAGGTACTTAAGATACTTTATACCCTCATTACCCGCCGCCTTGCAGAGTTATTTTAAAACTATGATATCTCCTAGGATATTATATATTTAAAGACATAGGATGCCGTCGCGGACTTTTTTTACAACTATTTAAGGGGTAAAATTCTGTCATACATGATTTTTGCGTAACTTTAAACGTTTACGCAGCGCACGCAACAGAAGCTCTCAAAAGGAATATTTTTTCCCGTTATTGCAACATTTTTCATTCCGCTTCTATTGGTCGTAGCGTGATGTTATATATAGCCTTTCACGATAAATGGACTATCCAACACAACAATAATTTTTCAATTCGAACCAGCAGTTCCTAAGATTAGCGCGTTCAACCAAACAAACAAACTCTTCAGCTTTATATACGAGTATATTATACTAGCTGACCCGGCAAACGTTGTTTTGCCATATAAATTATTTCTAGCTGCCCGGCGGCGGCGCTACTCCTACCCTACTCCTACCCTACTCCTAACCTACTCCTACACTACTCCTACCATACTCCTACCCTACTCCTACCCTACTCCTAACCTACTCCTACACTACTCCTACCATACTCCTACCCTACTTCTACCGTCCTCCTAACCTACTCCTACCCTACTCCTACCCTACTCCTAACCTACTCCTACACTACTCTTAATCTACTCCAATAAGTAAAAAAAAAATATATATATCCTATATCCGTCTCCTTGTTCTAAGCTACCTCCCCACCAATTTTCAGCCAAATCGGTTCAGCCGTTTTTGAGTTATAAATAGACAGTTTAGATATGCGCTGGTCGGCTGCGTCATATTCTGATTGAGCCGGCTCCGCAATTCAAAGCAAATTATACTCCATGTATTTCGTAAATGCTGTTGGCAAATCATTTAGCTCGTTTATTAGAACAATTCCCGGCGCGATCATTGTACGAAACGTTACAATGATATTGAGTGTGAAATTCTGGTTCAAATCTGTTTAAACAGGAGCCCGCAGTACATTCTGAAGTGTTAGACAAATTGTACTCATTAAAGATATAAAGAGAATGATCTACCTTGCTCGAAGATGGCGCATATGTCTAGCGGTGCTGCAGGGATGCCGTACTTAGGTGTTCAGTTAAAAGTAATGCGGCATCATAAAAATAATAAATATCAACGGAACAGTCGAGAGCGGCGGTGTCGTAACATTTTATTTTATTTGCATCGTATCATACATTCATACGTACCAATGAGTTTGTCGACATGCTTGTCGAGAATTCGTCTGTTTTAACAAAAGAACAACTTATGCTAAAAATTTACCGCAGTCACATTTAATACCTACTGATCTGACCACAGACCTATCTGACTATACCTGTTGTCATAGGGGAATAACTACCTCGAACAAAAGAAAAAAAAAATTGTATTAAGTATTATTTGAAAAGCCAAATAATTAAATAAACATATTCCTAATCCGAATCGCTATGAATACATAAAAAGGTTACAGATAGTGAGTACCTACTTCCTCTGTAAAAATAAACGCTACTAAATTGCCGTACAATTTGCTACCGACAAATCAAACCATAAACTCTTGCTAACAATCACATTTAGAGAGCCCAAAAGCATATACGTAAGGCCACCGACAGAGAAATCAGAAAAAAACTGTGACAAGGGTTTAGTGGCACGGTTCTAATGAAGAAAACAACAGGCTGAATAAAGCAGCGCTCACCCAACCACACGGGAGCTCTGTGTTCATATTAACACACTCCGTAATACTCACGTTCGCGTACATTTGTGCGGGGCACTGAATGTCAAGATAAGCTGGCGGCTTACAATTTGAGATAGAAGCCCTGGCGCGGTGCCAACTCCTTGCCATGTCTGTCTTTGCATACGAATGAATATGCCTCTAAGGAAGTCGTAATTAAAAAATATCATACTTAGCTCCTTTTTTTTTTGGTGGGAAATTGTCAAATAACTTTTCCCGCTCTGGGCGGAGCGCGAGGGCGTGGCAGACTTTTACTGACTAAAACCCACCCGTGTTCCTTCAGTTGCCTTTACCAGGGGCCACGGTATCTCTTTCGAACAACCCGCGACCCTGGCAGGCATCGGCCCTAGCGGACCCCGTCAGTTAGTGCTGACTGTCCGCAAGCCCGCGCCTACGGTAGCCAGGAATTGGTTATCGATTCCCGACGCCCAGGGCGTCTCCTGCGGCGACTAGGGGCGTGAGGACGCAAAGATTGCCTTTCCCTCACGCGCTCCGACTCCTCCTTCGTGAGCATTACTGCTTCGCAGAAGAAGGCGACGGCCTCCCATGCACTTTCGCTCCGTACCATGGCCTGGACTGGGGCCGGACGCGAGAGAACCCCGCCGCCGATCGCCGCCGTGAGGACGCGGCGGTGCTCTGCCCAAGGTGGGCAGACCTCCACCGTATGCTCCACCGTGTCCTCTGGGTGATCCACACAATGGTGACACCCGGGCATTTCCTCCCGCCTTATCCGGAACAGGAACCTCTTCAGGGATATAACCACTTACCAAATACCCCCTTTGTATGGTCCGCGATTTTTTATCCATATATATTAATATCATAGCTCCTCATTTTGGATTACAACAAAAGAGCTCAAACACAATCGTACATAACGATGTGAGCTTAAATAATTCCAGGTAAATTCATCGCAAAGCCATAGGTGGGTGATTGCTAAAATTTAAATATTTCCATGAGCTTCACAACGGACATCGCGGAAATGCAAATTATGCATTATACGTGTAACGAGCATCGGGTATCCAATTAGTGTGAACCAAATGCACAAGCTTCATTAAGTGAAATTCGTGAATGGTCATCATATGTTTGAAAATATGGTATTAATATTCCTAAAACAAAGGAGTTATGTCATAAATTCAGACGACGAGTAATTATCTCCGCGTGGTGAGGTTTTGCCTTTGAAAAAAACTGGACCATGTAATAAGTAAGTTGGTTGAGAAAATGTTAGCTGCAAGCATCACGCTTGCTTCTACGACTACATGTATAGGCTGATTGGTAATTAGTGACCGATACTTGACCACATGATTGATATCCGTGGTAGGTACAAACAACTTTCCCGAAGAAATTATTTTATTTTTATTTACTAAAAGAAAATTCAGTACCGAATAAGAATAATACATAATCAGCTGTAATTTGATTTAGTTACTAATCCCTTTTTACAAACAAAAGTACTCCACTTTTAGGTTCTATGCATTAGTCTTTTTCATTCATTTAACAACCATCCGGACCGCGCGGTCCGTATGGTCCGTAATGGTTGGACCCCAATCACCCCAAAATAAATATTGTGGTGATTGGGGTCATGCGCTTGGTAAATAAAAAGAAATCGTTTCTTTGGGAAAGTTGTTAGTTATAATGAGTACAATCATGTGTTTAAATAAGGGTCACTAATTACCAGTGTCACTAATTACCAATCTCATCATCATCTGCCTAGCCGTTTCCCAACTATGTTGGGGTCGGCTTTTAGGCCAGATTTCCTCACGATGTTTTTCATTCACAGATGTCAGTAATATTTAAGATAAACTCAGAAAGTACATATGAATTCAAAATAGTCGCATTGGGACCGGCCTGGATTTGTACCTACATCATCGAGCATTATAGAGGCGACCTTAACCATAGGGCCATGTAGGTTCAAAGTGCGGCGGGGTTAGTGTTTACAAATTACCCCGGCAACCGATGAATCGAGCTATAGATCCCGCACCAACCAGTGCTTCGAATCCCGCAGTACCTACCTAGATCCCGGTATTCCGGGATCGCACATCCCCGCAGTCCCGCGTGTTGCGGGATTACGGGCGCGGGATTCCGTTGGATCGAATAGGTGGCCGATGTGGCCGAAAGGTTCTGGAGTGGCGACCGCATACCAGAGGATGTAGCGTTTGGAAGACCCCTTGCCAATAGTAAATCTTATTTAAGTGAAGATAATTACCTATGTTAATATTTATTGTTTTATTTTCCTTATATGAAGAAAAACGTGGAGTACGAATTCTAGAGCGATACCGTATTAATTGTGTTATTTTCCTTGTAGGTACTTATAAATATGATTAATTTCTGGGATCCCGCGGTATTGGAAATTGTAAGTCCCGTTAATACCGAGATTGAAGATATACTGCGGGATTGGAAGCCCTAGCACCAACCCTCAACAGTGATAAGTGGAACATTTATGTCATGTGGAAGCTTATTATTAGGCTTACTTTATTTGATTCTATGGCAGCTTACGTACCTAGTTCTAATCGAAAAGGAAGATCACAATCTAGACACAATCGTAAAAATAAATCAAATTGCCAAAATGTTGTTTAGTGACATTCATTTATTTTTATGATCAATCAGGGAAGAGCGGAGTAGATTTTTCAGAATTTTTAAATTATCGGGGTCGTAGTTTCAATTATTATTATTTTTTTTTTTAAACGTTGCCCCACACTAGGAATTTCTCCTGTATTGTGGGTGCGTTTACAAACATTTAAACTCACATACACAAACAGCCAGCAAACAGGCAGCAGTAATTACTCCGTTCACCATTAGCGAACTGTAACTACATCACCTATTACATCCCCACCCATTCACCAATCACTCTGTACAGTCTATGTGTCTATTTCTGCACAATACTGCCCGAACGTGTAGGTACTTGTGTGAATTCCACGAACATAATATGATACTACCTAAGCGTCAATAGGACCTGTTTGTTAGTTCATCATGGTGAATAGTATACGTCGCGTTTGGCAAGTGTATTGGATTTAATTGGGGACTGGTAACAGTAATATTAGGTTACGTGGGTTCATAGGCGTATATAAGGGATGTTTGGGGACCTATTCGAAATTCTAAGCTGGATACTTACATAATATAACTTCACACAAAAGCAATCAATGAAATAATCTACTACCAAGACCTACACAAACTTATTATTACCTACATACATTCCATTTAATTACTTTTGAAATAACAAAAATAATTGAATTTACTAATACGCAAATAAGCTAGAGTAGGTACATTTAAATTTCGTGCCACAGCCCACAATGCAAAGTGACAAGCAGGCGCACGTCGGAACCACAGTATAAATATGAAGTGGAAAGCATTTTGTGGGGTGTAAGGGTATTCCCCAAATTGACGAAACACTTTTAGGAGCAGAATGTTTAATAATGAAAGTCGTGCTAAAAGAAAAGGATCGGTCGTGGGATCGCCCGCACTTGGGGATGGTGGTGAAGAGGGTGCGCCGAATGTACAAGTATCTCTCGGGGTTCTCGGGCCCCCGACTTATGGTAGTAGAAGGAACAGTGGGGTTTTAGTCGGTAGGAGTCCGACATAACCCTCCGTTCATCCCAGACGGAGGGTTTCCATGAGGATATCACAAAAAAAAACCGGGCAAGAGCGAGTCGGACTCGCGCACCGAGGGTTCCGTACCATCATATGTTTTTAAATTTTCATCCGCGAGGTCTATATTCATCAGAGAATTGTAACACTGAGCACTGCGATGTAGAATATTGCAGTTTTATGTCATTGACCGATAGTGGAACTAATCTAACTTTTGTTGATGATTTCTGAAAAAGCGTGCTATTTAGAGACTTTGTTTTATTTTTCTTATAATCTTTACATAAATTTATCACATAGAATTATTTCAGATTTTTCTCTTTGCAAACTTCGGAGATAAGGGGGGAAAGGCATTTTTTTTTACATTTTTCATCAAAAGTCGAAAAATAAGCGGCCTAAAAAAAATGTGCAAACTGCGCTCTTTCATATGATACCCCACATGCCCTAGTAGCCCCACTTTGAATTTTTCAGACCCCTTTTCAGTCCCTGTTGCAAAAAATATACATATATTTTTATTTCTTTCTTATTTGAAAAATAGTTGGGCAAACGTTATCTAAAACTATTCCAAATTTCAAGTTGATAGCTTTAATAGTTCTTGAGGTATCCAGCTGTGACAGACAGACAGACAGACTTAGTCTCACCATAAGGGTTCCGTTTTTACCATTTGTTACGGAACCCTAAAAAATATAATGAAAAAGTAATTCAAGGAGCTCTACCATGACGTAAAACCTCATATTTTAAATGAATATTAACTAAGGATCTATCCATTTATAAAGTGCTCTTTGTAAGCCCGGTAGACAGGCCGACAGCATCTCGCGCGACTGAAAGTTTAAGTGGAAAGTTTAATCCGCATTTGCTTCTTTATTATCAATCAATTTGTTGCATCAACAACGTAGTTAGGTTCAGTTTATTAAGTTTTGCGGGCGCCAGATTAAATTTCCATTGACGTCATATGACCTGGGAAACTAGATCACAGCAACTTAGTTAAATTGGTTCAATAGGAAGGCAGTTTATGTACCTAATATAGATAATACAAGCTGCGCCCCGCGGTATTACCGGCATAAGTTTCGATTCCGTGGGAATATTGGGATAAAAAGTAGCCTATGTGTTAATCCAGGGTGTCAGCTATCTACATACAAAATTTTATCAAAATTGGCCTAGCCGTTTCAGCGTGAAGAAGTAACAAACATATACCTAAACACACCCTCACACACACTGTCACACAAACTTTCGCCTTTATAATATTAGCGTGATTAATGTGAAGTTACTGGGTAAGAAAGTAGGTATAGTTAGTATGTACTTATTATCTACCAGTTAATACCACCACCTATATAAACAAACTAGCTTCTGTCCACAACTTCGTCTGCGTGAAATTTGTTGTCCCCGACCCACCCCGTCGCATCCCATCGCCTGTCCTCGCTAGTACTTTATTTTCACTTAGCGTTCTTTCTGACTTTTTTCTTTTTACTCGGCTCCTAAGGGTCCTAGCGTGGTGTTATATAGTTTATAGACTTCCTCAAGAATTAGGCTACCAAATGCAAATTATTTTTTTAAAATCCGACTGGGCATTCCGAATTTTACCACCTACATACAAACTAACAAACAAAACCTCTTTATAATATTTATAAAGAGGTACTTATTAAAAGTATTATTAGTGGTATTAAAAGTAACAAATACCTCTTTATAGGTTAAAAATATCTCACTGAAAGTTTTACTTAAAACTAGTGCAACTCAAAGTGCTTGCCAGACTGCAAACGCGGGCGCGGGACGGCCGCGGTACGGCGTACTCAAACATAAGAACTTCATTTGAGCGTCAATAGTGGGCACGCGAGCGAGGTGAGCAGCGCGGGCTGCTTGGGTTTCTTAAACTAGTTCAAGCTTTTTTCTAGTAAAAATAAGTCTTCTTCATCCATATTGATATTTTGTGCTGTATGAGAAACAATAAAAACTTTTTATTTATTTATTTATATTATATTTTGACAAACACTGGACATGAAAACACTCAGAACGAAGCCGCGCTCGACTGCGGACAGGCAGATCGTGCGCATTCCCCGCTCCGCGCAGTCTGGCCAGGCACTATAAGTCACTTCCTTTTCAGCTCTGCAGTAGTCGGGTCAAAAGGAATATAAACGGTATAATATAAGTCATGTGTAATTGGATTTCCACCCGGTTGCTGACGGTCTTAAAATTATGACCAAGGAACTCTCAACTCCACGAATAGCTGAAGTAATTCGATACACTGTGGACAGAATGTTTTGTTGATCTAACTTAATAAATAATTCGACTCTTCACGTGACCAGAGGGCTGGCCTATTTCTTGGCCAAAGAATTAGCATTGCCATACAACGTGGCAATGCTGCCAGCCTTTTGGGCACTGTTCCCGTTGACAGCGATGCGGACGAATTTTTTGATGCCCTATGATCATTTTGCTTATTTTTTTTTTCATATAAATGATTATTATTATTTTAAATATTAGCATAAATTATTTAAATAATACAATTATAATCATACGTACGGTAGTCGGGCGTTAAGGCTACTGCAGATAGGCGCGGCGCGACAGCGCGACGTGACTCTAGTAAAACAATTTCTATGAAAACTTCATGGAAATTGTTGTATCAGAATCACGTCACACTGTCGCGTTTACGTCGTCGTCGACCTTTAAAGTGGTACAGCGATCTTTAGAAAGAGACCAAATAGTTGTGTTGATTTTTTTCCAGTGATGCAGCTCAAACGGAACCCAATTACTCACATGCTTCGTCATATAACACTTTATAAATAGTGGTTCAGATCTGTATTTCATGCAAAGTCTCATCTTGTGACCGCAGTGTATCCCGGGCAGGCTACCGCATATCGCCGCGGGCCACGACCTCATTGCACCCGCCGAGCTTTTATACGAGCCCCGAAACACGAAATAATCACGCCTCGCTTCATAAGAATACATACATTGTAGCGCGAATTTTGCATACGTTCCACATTTCAGGGGGCCTAAAAAGGCCACTTTGGCAGAATCATAAAAGGATAACATAATGGACAGTTAACCGTTAAGTTAATCGTATCAAACTCCGTTGGTGAAGCATTTTTCAGTTATTTTTTTTGTCTGTGCTAAAATATCAATCAATCCGATCCAAATCCAATCCCAATCTCTTTGATTACCTATACCTACGCAGTGCAGCGAAAAAAAGAAAAACACGGACTGTCTTCGCCATATTATAATTCATAATGTTATCCTTTTATGATTCTCCAAAGTGGCCTTTTTAGGCCCCAGGTTGTAGACAATACAGTGGAACGATCTGTAGGTTAATAACAGAAGATCTAACCGATCAGAGGGGCAATATCCGGTTTTTTTAGGAACGTCGCATTCTTATCTCAGTATTTTTTAGGGTTCCGTACCCAAATGGTAAAAACGGGATCCTATTACTAAGACTTCGCTGTCTGTCTGTCACCAGGCTGTATCTCAAGAACCGCGATAGCTAGACAGTTGAAATTTTTACAAATTATGTATTTCTGTTGCCGCTATAACAACAAATACTAAAAACAAAATAAAATAAATATTTAAGGGGACTCCCATACAACAAACGTGTTTTTTTCCCGGTGTTTTTGCCTTGTGGTACGGAACCCTTCGAGTGCGAGTCTGACTCGCACTTGGCCAGTTTTTTTATTTTTTTTACATTTAGGTATTTGTTGCGACTAGATTTTGAATGTTTTAGATCACGAGAATTGGCTTTCAGATATGAAAAGCCGAAATGATGCGCAAAAATACATTGAAGAATGTTACCGTCGGAAATTGAAAATGTCGCCCTCCGGAATTAGTCTGGCCACCTTTGCGAAAGGGACCTACTGAAATATTGTTTCATTTTAAGCATTCGGATCTTTTTAGCTATTTAAAAAGTGAAGAGTCTTCGTCTAAGTGCCGAGCAAGGCACCTTGTCTCTACAAACGTCTTCGCCCACATTTTTATTAGGCATAAAAAAATCTGAAGCTTTTTCCGTCGCAACGGACACCGTACGTTTGATTATTTAATATGTATATTTTGACTTGAGTGCGAATACTGGGTAATATATTATTTGGCACATTTCGCACACAATAAAAACAACAATAAACTCGAAAGCAACATCTTCAAAGAAGCTAAAATATTTTTCTCGTTGACAATGTATTTGTGGTGCGCGTAACTTTTCCATGATTCGGGATGTTCGCGCCCCAGATCTCGCAGGTCAAGGTCCCTCGCTCCTCCGGCTCCTTCGAGCCGACTACCGACAAGATTCCAGACCTTAAGTCGACCGCGAAATATTGCCGAATTTTATGAGGCAACTGCCCACGATTGTGCCCGTATCGGAAATTACAGATAAGGGACTGCTGCCTCTTTTTAGCCTCCCCTTCGTGACCTGAAAATTGGTACGTAAAATATGTACCTAAAGAGATTTAGGTACATATTTTACGTACCATTTTAAGTAAATAAAATTGTAGGATCCTACATTTTATTTTATGTTTTCAAATTCCCATGAAAATTACTTCTATGTCTGCATATCATATTTTACTACTAAATTAAACTGATCTGTTTGAAAATCAGTTAGTGGTGCCGATTCTGTTGTTCACAAACTACATAAACTAAATTTAAGTTCAGTGCATCTTTTTCTTTCTATTTAAATAAGAAAGGGACAGAAAATAAATTTTAGTTTAGTCCTGTCAAATCAATCAGCGTCAAAAAACAAAAATGTGGTACAAATGACACCGACTTCCGAAATTAAGTTATTTTTCACTTTGTAGTGTTTTTTTTTTGAAGTTGGTTGCTTTTTATGCAAAAAAGTTGTTATTTTTACTTTTTATTTGTACCTATCCTACACAAATTCATATAACACTACTTGCTATGTAAATATTAGTGACAAGAAGCTATTAAAACATCATCAATATAAACTAAGTGGAAAAAAATTGTATTATTGAAGCTAACTCAAAAACTACCTAAGCAAAGTTAATAAAAAAAATTATGGGACCACCCCTGAAGCATACCCTATCCATTATGTTTTTTAAATCGATTTACAATTGCCGGAGATACTTGAATCATTATCAGTAATTTTGGTTTAAAAACCAAACTACTGAACCGATTTTGATAAAGTTTCTATGGGATCAATCTGAAAGTAAAGTAAAATAAAAAAAGTAGTAGTAAAATAAAATAAAAATTACTCGTTACGGTATTTTCACGATTTTTATTTTTAGCCTAAAGCGTCCTCACTGCAGGGACACACAATAGGTACCTAATCCACCATGTCGCCCCATTGTGGGTAGTTGGATGTCACGTGGGTTCTAGGACATACCGGTTTCGTCACGATGTGAAGTTTTGAGGGCAGCGTTGAGGAAATCAAACACACAAAGTAACACGACCTACGACATAGTAGTCCGGGGCGTTGCCACTGGACCACTACTCTGTTAGGATTTTCTCTACATTTTGCACAATATTTTTTAAATTAGGGCTGATTTTTCAATCGTCAGATAATTTTTAGTCGTCGTCGATTGAAAAGATTAAGAACATAAAAATAAACTTATATCAGTTTAGATTTATCTCTAACATCCATATCTCGGATTCCATGAAGAGATCCGATGTACAGACATGTTGACCTCCATAATTTTATTAAAGTATATAAAGATAAAAAAGATTTATTGACTATTTTCGCCAGTAGTCTACCCTCTCCGATCACTTGGACAACTCAGATAATCATGGAGTGCTCTATTGTTTATGGTTTCTTTCTTTTTCTGTTTTTCTGGTATATTTGCCTTTTTGTTATCGTAGTTGTTAATGGTTTGGTTTCATAGTCTTATTGTATTACTTTATATACTACTATATCAACAGTAAATGGTTTACAGAATGGAATGACTGCGGTACATGTAATATCAAGTGAGGAATCTTGTCCTCGTAAGTTATCCATTGTATGTCGCTACGTCTGCAGTTGATATATTAAGGTGGAATTAGTCGCGAGCTCCAACTCACTGGTGGTCATGGCCAAAAAGCACGCTGTCTCACCTAGCTTCGTGTCCGACAGAGATAGTAGAAGTGATGAGCAGTTAGACGCTAGTCTACACGCACGACGTCTATTTTTCACGCACATAAACACCGTTGCGAACTGGAAGGTGCATAAAACAAATCTAAAAGTGCTTTGGAAAATCGACTTTTATAAAGTTATAAAGTTTATTGAACCTGTCGAGACCTGAGCTTTATCGGTCGCGACTTTGTTTTGAAGATTTTACAGTTCTTTTATTACTTATTTACACCCAAATTTACGTTAAAAATACCAAGAAAAACGAGTTTTTGTTGCCTCATAACTTTTTAATGGCTTTTTAATTTAACGATATCATGTTTTACTTTGGATGCACAATGTCAAACAGTGGACTGATACTCTCCCGAAATTATGGAAAAAATATCGACTAGTGGCACCTTAAGCGTTCGCCCTCCAACCGCCAACCTCGTCTGTACCTAAAACGTTACAAATGTAAGTGAGATTATTACATTCATGAGCTGCGCATATTTGTAGCCCAACGACCCCTGAACTTTTTCGAATGTTTACTACGGAACCAAAGTGCACTGCTAAAAAAATAACTGAAAAATGCTTCACCAATGGGATTTGATACGATTAACTTAACGGTTAACTGTCCATTATGTTATCCTTTTATGATTCTCCAAAGTGGCCTTTTTAGGCCCCCTGATCGGTTCAGCGTTCCTGAGGCTAGCTGCTAAGTATGCTAATAAGTGTGCGTTGCAGTATGAAGTTTCATAGAAAGAATCCTGGACATTTCAATTTGAGGCGATTCTGATCCCGTGTAGTGCGATATGTGTGCGTTGACCTTTAGCCCAGGTTTGCACGGGTATTTTTATTAGGCGACGATTTTTTTGTCGCGCACTCTAATTTCAACTCTCGGTGTAGAGCCGAGCATTAAAAATCGAACAGAGTGCGTACCACTCGTCAAAAAAAATCTAGTTTTGGTTTTTCAACTCGAGTACGCTTAGCTTGGTTTAGCTATTGCCGCCGCCGCGCCGCCGACGCCGGCCGACAGCGCAGCGGGCCCGCGCCAGTCCGCTTGCAAAAAGCTCAAATGCAAAACGACGATCGTTCCTCGACAAAACTTCGTTATTTTTTTCATTGAGGGCAAGAAACGTGATCGAGGTATCTTTTTGTTATGGTACTGAAACGCGCGTAAGGTTGTTTATATACTTAACAGTGGGATGTAGGGGATTATGAATGCTGTAATTAGGGTCTTTATTACCAATCCATACAATTAGAAATTGATTGTCAAATAATAATTCACTTTGACATGGGCTGACTTTAATAGCTGTTATGAATGACTCTTTTAGCATTTTATCCAGAAGTTAATGATCTGTGTTTATAAGTAGGTACGAGTTCTAATATACTTATCAATGCAGGGTTAAAATCTCTAGGGTTGGAAAAATGACTTTCAGTTAGAAGCTGCCATGTGAACTGAATTGGAGAAGTGTGATTAAACTTTCATAACAACATTTTCAAGGGAGCAAAATATTGAGCGAGATATTATAAGCGTGAAAAAAAAAAACAGTGTCACTCCGAGAGTGCCGACAGAAGTGAAAATAACTTATTACTTAATATTATTTCCATTTTTAATTTTATTTACCTATTGTGGTATATTAAATAATAATTTTATTTTAGGTGCATCGTCTTCACATATTATCATTATTATGTAATTAATGTATGCAAAATATATGTACAGGGTGTCCAGTAAATAGCACGACATACTGCAGGGGGTGATAGCTAGGGTCACTACCTATCAATACAACACAATATATGTTCAGCAAAATCTTACGGATTTACAGTTTTACAAAATTTTCCGAAATACCGAAAAATCTCTACCTTGAAACAGATTTTTAAGCATCTCAGTATGCTCAATAATTTGTGAACACAGAGATGCGTTGCGCACGGTTTAAGGTAGCGTACTGACAAGTGTCGCAAATAAGGTTGAGAGTGAGACACAAAATCACAATGCAAGAAAGAGCGGGATAGCACATGCGCTTCTTTTGTTAGACAGTAACCGGTCGGGTCGGTCGGCGAGCAGGTAAAAACCTTTAGTCATTACGCGTGCATGTCGCATTTTACGTGTCACAACTAGTTTTATAATAATTCGCGTAAATGAGCAGCTATTACTTATTCTCATAGTGGTTTTTGTCAAAATTACGTTAATTACATTTTCAACAAAACCAGCTTCTCTGGAACTAAAATAGCATTTTTTTGTATTTTTTTAATGAAAATGCACTAGTATTGTATCTTTCCTAAATCACCATTAAACAGGCTATCTTTTAAGTTTGTTGTACAAAACTGCCACATACATTTTTTTTCACCACTGTAGGTTAAAGTTATGCGAAAAGAAAATTGTT
Organism: Oligia latruncula; assembly: GCA_948474745.1. Lineage (NCBI taxonomy): Eukaryota > Metazoa > Arthropoda > Insecta > Lepidoptera > Noctuidae > Oligia > Oligia latruncula. The sequence continues at coordinate 13,774,575 of OX419683.1, forward strand.
CTGTGAAAATTTTAACAAAAAAAACTATTTCTTCAAAACTTTCTTGTCTTTGATAGAAAAAAGACTTATCAACGAGTAAAGTAACTATTCACGAATAATTTGATGTAAAAAAAAGTACTAGAAAAGGATTTTTTCATTACGAGATGCTTAAAAATCTGTTTCAAGGTAGAGATTTTTCGGTATTTCGGAAAATTTTGTAAAACTGTAAATCCGTAAGATTTTGCTGAACATATATTGTGTTGTATTGATAGGTAGTGACCCTAGCTATCACCCCCTGCAGTATGTCGTGCTATTTACTGGACACCCTGTATAAAACATTTTAAAAGAGTAACGGTGGTTTTCGTATGGGCGACTAGAATCCATTCTATTTTGTTGTATTTTTTGACGTTTAATAGTGCCTTTTATGTGCCTATTTGAAATACTTAAATGCTTTGACTTTGAACACTATCGTATCGAATGTTTTGTCTGAAATTGATATATAAAAGAAGCATGAAAGAACTGAATTAACTAAGAGGAGATTTCAATAAAAGCTGCCCACATTTATCTAACATTAACAGTCGATTTTTAAATGAAAATAGAGATCACAGTATTCAGTTTCAGAACGATTAAAACACCTTTAACGTTGAATAATAGCAGCTGAAGCTAACCCGCAGGTGGGTTGTAAATTCATTGATGTGCTAATACATTATACTCCATTTACAATAGCATTAGACAGAAGTAAAAAAAGACTCTTTTAGGGGCACACTTTGTAATAAAAGTACAACAAACATTATTACAGTCAAGATTGATGTGGAGTTAAATATAATAAATTTAAGTAACAGCTGTCACACTTATTTGTACTTATTTAACCTATCTACCTTCTGAAATTACAAGGCTTTCATTTAATATTATTTAGTTTTTACATAAAATATTGTCGTGTCAAGGTTTAAAATCTAAAAGAAGCAGGGGAGGACAGGACCCGGAACGTTTTTCATGTCACTATAACTCTACCAAATCTAAAATGTTACATATTCCCTTCTAAGTGGTGGCAGCACGTGTTTTTTTATTTTGTCGGTTTATGATATCATCCGTCCATACGTCAAATTGCGTAAATAATCTGCAGAACAGTTGTCAAATTGTCATTCACTCACTTGTGGATACTTGTTATTGCTGAATTTTCGTGGTTTAGTTGTTATTTGTTACTGTTTTTCTGTTGTTATTGTTTTGTTATCGTTATTAGTGTTAGTTTTGTGTTGTTCGTACAAAGCGGTACGTTTTGTTGAACTATGGACACGGACGATCCCGGTGTAGGCCCGAGTGGCTTGCAAGCGCAACATGTGCGCTCTGGAACTGCTAGTAGCGCTGATCAGTGTCAGCAGCGAAAAAAACGAGGCCCCAAAGTAGATCACGATGTTAAAATATTGTCTCCTAAGAAAAATAGAATAAAGCAAACACCGCTTCGTTCTACAGAAAAAAGAATAGTGATAAATATTTATGAAGATGTTAAGGGGGCCCGAAGGTACTCCTGTTTATAGAACGCAGTTAATTAACAAAACTGCAGAAATTGCGGGTAAGGATCATAAAATGATTACCTTAAAAAATAAATGTATTTGAAAGTAACATGCATTGTAAGGTAATAACATACATTACTAATCTTAATTTATAGGCATATCTCGTGCAACAGTCTATAATGTACTGAAAGAGTACAATACAGAAGGTCGCCTGCAATCGCCACCTCCTCGCCAACGGAAATACTCAAAATCTGATGATTATGATGATATTACGTTAAGTGGAATACCAACAAAAAATTATTCTTTTTTATTTGATAATGAGTTACCAACGTTGGACAAGATTCTGCAAGCTAACTGGAAAAGGAAGGCGGCTTATCATTGGCCATATTGGTAAAACTTGATTTATATGTTTTGACGTGACAACGTCTTAAATTAGGTTGCGGCTGGGAGTCACTTATGAAAAAGTGTAACGCTCGGTAACGTTACGTTCTTATTTTCATTTAATTCCTTGTTCCTATTGTGCAATTTAATTATATTCATATCAATAAATATTCTACCGAGAAAAAGACGTTGTCACGTAAAATCTTCGCCCGTAAAACCGACTTTACAGGCAACCATTTTTTTTTTTTTTTTTTAATTACTTTACCATTGTTACTTAACAAATCATGAATAAAATAATCTCTCCGTTGTCACTGAAATTAAGTCTTAATTTAATGCCTCCCCTCGGAGAAAGATGTTTATGGGTAGATTCTGGGTTTATGGTAATAGATTTACCTGTTCAAGGACAGTAATGATGCAGTCAATTTCGGTTGCTATTTAAAGGTTGAGATCTATTTCCAGCAGTCAAGTAATCTATGCCACCGGTGCACAATTATTGATTTGCTTTTATTTCATTTCACAGGATCTACAGAAGGGTTTTTAATGGATGGTGAATTAATATTTGAAGCCAAAAAGGGTGATGGAGAGTACCATTCTGAAATGGATGCACACAATTTTGAAAAGTGGTTCAAATTAATATTGTCAAAAATTTAGAATGGTGCTGTTATTGTTATGGATAATGCGCCATATCATTCGAGGAAAGTGGAGAAGCTGCCAACTACAGCCACACGAAAGGCAGAAGCTGGATTCAAGAGTGGCTAAAAAACAAAAATATTCCTTTTGAGGAAAAAGACTTTAGGGCCACTTTATTAGAAAAAGTGAAACAAATAAAACATTTGTACCAAAAGTTTGCTGTGGATGAGATGGCTAAAGAAAAAAATATATTAGTATTGCGCCTCCCCCCTTACCACTGCGAGCTCAACCCAATAGAATTAGTTTGGGCTCAAATGAAGGGGTATGTAGCCCAAAACAATAAAAGTTTTAAATTAGAAGAAGTGAAGCGGCAAGCACTCATAAACATAACTGCAGAGAAATGGCAATCTTGCATTGCTCATACAATTAAAGAAGAGGAAAGGTTTTGGATAATGTTGTAGAAAGATTTATTATTAACGTTGGTGAAACTTCTTCATCATCATCATCAGAGAATGATGAATAATTGGGAATGGAACATCTATCATCTCCATTATATCATTAAGGTGGCAAAACTTTTTCTCTTCTTTAATAGCAATAAATCTCATCTCGCACTTCTATGTCTCGGGAAAATGTTTTTATAGTTGGTGTTTAGATTGCGAAAGTGTATTTTTGTTAATCCTCTGGCATTCTAAATTATCATAGTTAAAATTATGACTTGTCACCATCAGTCAAGTAGCGTTTTGTGTCGTATTTATTTGGTTTGTTAAAAACATAATAAGGACATGCCATTGTGATAAAGTTGTTTTTAATAAACTGATTGTTACTAAAAATTGTTTCATTTTATGTACCTATCCAACCATTGTGACGAGTAGATGGATGGAATATGCTTTATTGTATGCCATACATTGTTACTTACAAAAAAGCACATACATTATTTATTAAAATCGTTTGAACTTAACTTGAAAATAAAAGGTTTCGTACTCCTGCTTCTGCGAGCCTCTTTTTTCTAATGCTATTATAAATGGAGTATAGATTAATCCAATCGAGTTTGCTTTTATCTCGAACATTTTGTAAAAGAAATTAAAAGGCGTTTAATTGAGTTTACTTAGCCTGCTCGTGATTTGCCCGCTATAGTGTATCGGAACAGAGGGCTTTTTGTTTTTTTGCTCCTTAGCGGCTAACACCGGAGGAAGCTTGGCTTATTAAATATTTACTTGGAGGCAAGAAGGGTGATGATGTACATTGTTCTGTACATTAATATTACTACGCACATACTAAGTGAGTATAGTGCTAACGTAACCGATACTTTCGTGTAATTCTGATCGCGACATAATATCTCGTAGAACTATGGTCCAAGTATAGTCCTTCGCACCGTATTTCATCCACCGCGGTCAATCTCAACGGAGAATAGCCTTCGGCGTGGGAGATATTTTAATGCACTCTCTCTTCCCTCACTCTCATAGTCCGATGGCTCAGCACGTAATCCGACACGACCGGAGAGAGATCAGGCGCAGGATCAACGGGTCACCGTGCTTTCCGAGGCAAGGGGGTATCACATCGCCTACTTTTAAACTCCGGGCTGTTACGAAGAAATTCCTAACGGAAAAGCCGAATAACACTATGCTCGACCTGGAAATCGAACCCAGGACCGAACTCAGCAGTCGGGATTGCGACAATGAGACTGAGGCTAGGAACTCACGGAGCGATTTTCGCCCGCAATCGCCGCGGTCGTGGATCTGCGGTTTTATTTCAAAACTCACGAGACCGGTTATTCGCGCGGTTACGCGGCCGCCGCCTCCCTACCTCCGTACTGGCCGGCCGGCCGTACCTCCCGCCGCGCCGCCCGCCGGCCCCCGCGGTCGCCCGCCAACCGATCGCAACCGATCGCAAAGCGCGCGGGCGCCACCCGCCGAGGCTGCGGGTAACCGCGGCCCGCGCGATTCTACTAGTTGCCCGCCGGTACAGCGGGAGCCGCATACAACCGCGAACACCGCGGGCGTAAAACGCGTCGTGAAATGTGCTTTAATTTTTTATATAAATATTTGCATTCTACAGAAGCTGCGGGCCCGCAACCGCAGCGGACGCGGGCGAAAATCGCTCCGTGAGTTCCTAGCCTAACAGGGCAGTTACACAGCAAAAATACGGGCTACTCGTAAGCAGACTATAGTACTAAAACCATAAAAACAAACGAGATAATACTATTAGTTTGCTCAGAGAGTAATGAATGCGGGTAGTTTTGAAAGATTGTCCGAAAGGGTTACCGCTGGCCCGGAACATAAAGGGCTAAGGAAGGAACACGGGTGGGTTTTAGTCAGTAAGAGTCTGACACTCCCTTCCGCTCCACTCAGGGCGGGAGGGGTCATTTGATGATTTCCCACCCTAAAAAAAAAAAACTGGTACTTTTGAAAAAAATAGGTTAGGTAATACCACTAGCTACACATGTTCACATTATAATAATCTGTGGAAACTGTTTCTGGATTTTCTTTAAACTATTTGTATACATATTATGTTTGTTATTACATCTGTTTGTTTCCCAAATAAAATAAAATTATGAAACAAGTTGATAGTTTCACGTGTAAATAGGTGATTATTTACACGTGAAACTATCAATGAAGAACTAAGCTTGTACAACTGGTTCCGTAATATAAATTCGGCTTCACTCTGACCGCAGGAAAAGCGCATTGCGACGGATTAGTAGCCGGAGTTAAAATGACGCAAAAAAACTTCATTCATCGTATAATAATGTTACCTTTTACGGTTTTTCGGCTACTTTTATTTATTACAGATAAAAACCCCAGTTTATGGCGGTTTTTTTACGGACTCAGGTCAACAATGAGAGGACTTTGCGGGGACTGTAGATAAGGTCGGACCCTAATTTGTTTTCAGCTCGCAGTAACAGTTCTCGGGCTCTGAATATCCGGTGGAACATCGACACATACGCTTATGTACCTATGCACTATCATCAAATTTCGTAGTCCAACCGTAGTGCGCGATAATGTAAAAAAATAAAGCTTCTTTTAAACAACTTTTAATTAAAACTAACGAAATAAGTAGGTCTTGTTTTGTGCAAGTTAAAACTAATAACAAGATCACCGTAACAGTTTAACTAGCTAAGTTATTGGAATACTTTACATTGCTTAAAACAACGGCTTGCTAATTAGGGCGCAACGAGTTTACAAAGTTTCAACTAGACGAAGAGGAAGTTGTCCTAACTTAGCTTACAACTTTACAAGATACAACCAGTAATAGGTAAAGCTAAAATAAAATCTAAAAGGAGCAATTCCTTTGTCTTTGTAAAATGTAGATTAACCGTTTTTCACTTCTATTTGTTCAACTAACTCTAGAAAAGAAAATACAATACAGTTGATTGCAGTGAACAGTTCCCGTCAGTCGTCGTCCTGCACTCTTATCTACTTATACTTTTATTTGACAATAAACTGGAAAATGCGGATTGCTTTACGACCGACCTGCTCCGCAATTTCTCCGCAAAGAAAATAAATATCAGCAATACATTTAAACGGTTTTTATTTTCAACCACTTGAGGATAGTCAAGGGACTTGCAGCATTTGATGAACACTTTATGCCGTGACTCGTTGTTCTGTTGACATCCCTTCAACAAGGAATTTCCTAGAGATCGGTAACGATAAAAAAGTATTGTGTCTCATTAGTGACAGTTGAGCTAATACGAAAATGGCGCTGAATGAAAAAGCTTTAGGCAAAATGAATATTTTGAGTAGTTAAAAAAAAAGAAAAAAAAACTGCTGTTGCCTACATTTTGACGAGTTAGTTATACGAACATAAATATAGGGAACAGCTGATTTTTTTTTTCGCGATTTCAGGTTTGTTCCCATAGTAAAAGTTGTTCATAATGATGAGTACAATGACCTCTTAAGAGGTTGTTAATGTTTTACCAATAACCCTGTATATAGATTATAATCATTATTATCATTACTTTTTTAAATAACACAGACATAAGTATCAAAGTTATTTCGTCATAAGGCAAGCCTTTACGACGTGATTAGACACGTATTATTAATGTTTTAAAGATCACAATATGTTTTCGTTAGTACTATATCGCGCCAATAGATGTCGTTACGTGTTTCCACTTATTGCAATAAAAATTTCATATAGAATGTTTTAAATTGATTAAGTCAAAATACCTGTTTTAGTTGCAAAATCGATAGGGTTTATTTTGTAATAAAAATAATATTTTTTTGGGAAAAAAGGTGTCTATTTTAATAAAAATCATAGGTAATTATTCTTTGTAAACAAAAGCATATTTTATATAAAATAAGAATCATATACAAAAAAAAACTTTGTTCTTGAACTGAAAAATCATGTAATGACATTAATAACTTAATATAACTTATAGTTATTAGTATTACAATTAAATGAAGTTATCTATTAAAATATTATTAAGCATTTCTGCTGGTGCATTGAAATCAACGTGACGCCCTAACCCCCCGTCAAACCACACAACGGATATTATGTGTGCACAACTTTCCACAGTGCGATTTCCTTTAAGGCAAATACAGTACCAATATGTCTGTCAGCCAAATCCCGGTCTATTAAAATATAACTAGATCCGTGATCGGACATGACCCGACTGAACTCGTGCTCTCATCTGCCAAACATTACTTTGCAGGATATGACATCTTGGTAAATCGCTTAAATCACTATATAATAAAATTCGATAAATAAAGGCCATTGCGAAGATGCTCGGCGCAATAAGACTTGGCAAGCTTAATATGATAGCTCCCTATTGCAAATAGAAATATTTCATGTTCAGACAAACGCGGAAAGTCGTCGAAATGAGGAATATTTGTTTGCATAGCTTCAAAAGCTGTTTAGGTTTTTCAAATGCACGTAATCATGCAAAAAATTGGGCGTATTTATTCTAGAATGAATTATCCCACCAAAAACATTTTCATGTAAAATGTTGCCAAGACGAGACCACATATGGCTCGCACTGCCAAAAAGTTATCAGATCTCATGTAGAGCCAAGCTTCTAACTCTACACGCCCTAACTTCACAAACTCTACACCTTAGTCAAAATATGAGGCTTGGCCGTTTCGTTACTACAAAAAGCATTGTATAACAGAAAAGTAATGAACAGTGAATCAATTTTTCGCCTTACGCCCATGTGATGGTAGCGAAACGGCCAAGCCACATATTTTGACTAAGGTGTAGAGTTTGTGAAGTTAGGGCGTGTAGAGTTAGAAGCTTGACTCTACATGAGATCTGATAACTTTTTGGCAGTGCGAGCCATATGTGGTCTCGTCTTGGCAACATTTTACATGAAAATGTTTTTGGTGGGATTTCACATCTTTTTGAAAGTTGCTTATGAAATAATTTTTGTTTTTGGGTGGTTCTTTACTAAAAATCCTGAAATATGTTTTTTATTATTTATTACAAGGAGTCCCTATATCAATTTTCAGAACTCTAGCATCAAAATTTGCGGAAGTCTCGTACAAACTTCCATCCCCTAGTTTAAGGGGTTGGAGGGTAAAGTTCCAAGTTTTAGAAATGTTTTGTTGTTTGAATTATATATGTTTACGATCTCAGGAGCGAGCCTGTTGTCAACAGCGACACGATAATGAGCGTTTATTATGGCCTCTGCAATTTTTAAAATCACAGAACATGTGATGTAGTGCGCGGTTGAAATAATTATGTTTGTCGCAATAACCTAAACCTTTTTTTACTTTGCCGCTCACAGCCTCCACAATCCATCTACAAATTGTTATCAATCGGGACTAATTCGTTTGGTCTGTTGTGAGTTGTTTATCGTTCGGATCCTTGGGTGGCCATGTGGACTTCATAACCACAAGACTTTATATCACCAATATGCTATCTCTAAAACCCCTATCTACTATGAAGAAGTCGCCACTGTTCAAAAACCAATGCAGTGGATTTTCTTCATTCATCAATGACTGCATAATTGTAGCAACAGATGTTGTGGCATGGAATGGACCCACTACGTCTATCCGTCACTGCTCAAGATTATAAAGGGCTTTAAAAAGTTCCGAAACTTATGATGACTGTAAGATTGGCATTGAAATAAAAAGTTTGAGCTTTTTTCAATGTAAGTATATATAAGTTCCATTTAATATCAAAATGGCTTTTGTGTTTTGCTCATCATCAAAAAACTCCCTAGGTATTAGTAAGTTTCTTTCTAGAACATTTTCTCTAGAAAGGTGATTTAGACCCAGATGTCTATTAACAAAATCCTGTGTCAGACGATCTCTCGCTATTTTTTTTAAATGGTCTTCTAACGTTCGACGTGACATACCAAACAGTGCTAGCCTTTCATTGATTTCGCCAGTTCTTATGTTTTGCCATATACATCCCGAGAACTGTTCGCGGATGCCTGTGTCTGTCTGGAAGGCTTAGTGTTTCCGATATCATACTATTGAATTGATAAATAGCTAGTCCAGTCCAAAAATGAGGCTCATGGGCATCCAACCCAGACACGGATTCGAAACTTAATCTTGGAGAATTCAAACCTTGAACTAACAAAGTCGTCATACCCGAAACAAGCTCAGGGTTAAAGTACGAGTAGTATGCCGGAGGTCGTGGGTTCGATTCCCACCCAGGACAAATGTTTGTGTGATGAGCATGATCATTTGTTCTGTGTCTGGGTGTAATTTATCTATATATGTATGTATTTAGAAATATATAAGTATGTTTATCAGTTGTCTAGTACTCATAACACAAGCTCTGCTTAGCTTGAGACTAGACGGCGTTGTGTGATAGTTGTGGAATATTATATTATTATTATTATATTATTATAGTTAGTGGAAGTTTAAAGTAGTTTTGTTGGGATGGAGGTATTTTTTACAATTTTTTTTATCATTGGACCAATAAATTTTTATTATTCTTATCGAAAAACCGGTTAATACGTGGCTATACACTCTCACAAACGCTATAATAATGCACATTTCGTAGAAAATAATTGTTTATTTTAACAAACGTTCATGTTATAATTGTTATTTCTTTTAACCAATAATTCAAGCGTTTTCCGGTCATATTTTGCGAATGTGTTTACGTAATTCCGGCCACGTTCTTGCGGCTTACTACTTACGTCCATATGAAACGACGTAACGCGTGCTGCGTGACAGGCCTTGCCCTACTTCTAGATGTAGATTTAGATATCACATCAGCTCATAAAGGTCCATCGTTGAACATGGCTGTACTTCCAAAAGAAGTAAAGAATTTTTGTTCACAGTAGATTTACCTACTCTTTATTAAATACTTTACTACTAGATCTAGACTACTCTTTATTTAAAAAACTCATTGCTTATTTAACCATTTTCTTCTGCTTAACATAGTTAAGGATTTCGCACTGAAGTCCTATTTCAAAACTTACCAACTTACTTGGGGCTGATTTTTCAATAGTCAGATAACTTTTATATGAAGAATAAATGTGACAGTTGGACATATTTTCTATACAAAAGCTGTCAAACCGCAGTATTAATTCCTCAAATTAAAGTTATCTGACGATTGAAAAATCGCCTATGTCTAATTGAAAATTAAGTACGACTTGACGTTGACTTTACCATTACGTCATTCAATGTCATAAAGAGTTTTCTGATAAATGTCATGTACTTCAGAAAAGCCCATTGTAGTTGTAGCAATGAATAAAAAACATCATTAACAAAAACGCAGAAAGATTGACAAAACAGTTATAAAACTCTAATATGTAGGTAGCATAGCATAGACAACACAGATAATTCCCAGGCTATTTCCAAACATTAACATACCATCAAAGTCCGCAATTCTTTTATTTTTGCCCCAATTCTGTTTTAATCACAGAAATCGAAATAAAAAGGTAAGGCCTTTTTATTTAGATTTCTGTGGTTATAATCCTCTTGTTCGATAAAAATTGTTAAAACATAACGTGGCCGACGATTTGACGTAATAGCCAAACACCAGCTTATCTCGCGATAAATAGTAGATTGTTTGCCAAGGGAGCAAACAACTATTTTGAAGGCGAGAGTGTTTCTTTGAATCCAGGGCGGAGCAAAGGATTATACTTAGAGTTGAATCCCGAACGCAGCGAAGGGTTCTAAAGTAGAATCCTGAGCGCAGCGAGGGATTCAAATTCACTCGTCACTCGAGCTTAAAATAGTGTTGCTCTCGAAGTGGACACTTTACTTTGTATCACCCTATATTAAAAAAATAAGTAAGTGCAACCTATGAAAAAGAATGGTAGATACGTTTATTTTCATACAATTTTGAGTAAACAATTACGAAAGAAGGCAGAATGCTTCTCGCTTTTCGCGTGTTTTTTATTTTTCCACAAACTTTTTTATTTAATTTAGCTCGCCCGCGTTTTACTATATCATACAGCCTGTTACTTGTTCAAACAATGTTCGTGATTGATCTCTTTGGTGATTGGAACTTTTATTAACAATATCCACATTCCAAATTCAAATCACTTTTAGTCCCCAGGGATTATAGAGCTATTTTAGTCCCTGTTTACAAAGAATACACTAGCTCTTTTTGAATAGATGTGATAAAAAGTAATATTGTGACATTTAAGGACGACAATATTTTGGAATACAACAAAGTATTCGATATTCACCGTTAGGAATATTCATACTGTGGCTTAACAACAAGTAGAATGGCATAAACTTTAATTAAGAGAGCGTGTGGAAGCCAAAGACATGTCCATGACACTATTTCTAAAGAGGGATTAATAAAGTGTTCGCCCGGAAAAATATCAAATACGTTTTTCCAACAAATTTATAATCAGATAATGTTTATACGAAGAATTCTCTCGGATCGAGTTGCAATGTAGCGGTCCTTCCGGCAGCATTTCATAAGCGCATCGCGGGTCACGAAGAAGATCACACGCAATAAAATCCCGCGGCGCACGTTCCCGGGAACCCGCGCTCCGTACCACTGCAATTAATATGTAGTGAACCTCTACGAAATACTTACATAAAATATATAATATAAGTAACTGCATTTTGTGATGCACCTTTCTGATCTGATGAAAACTCTCGAGTTTATAATCTTACAGATTTTAGACGCGCTTGATATTTTCTTAGCTTATAAACAGTGATTAATTATATTATTTTTGAGAAACCGCTGTTGGATACTTTTTTTTTGTACTTTTGAGTTAGTTTTTTATCAACTTAACGCAATATTAACATTGTTATGCCCATTCTCAATATATAAGCTGTGACCTCTTGCGGGGATGGCTGTTATTGACATTCTGCTTTAGTGTCCATACTTCTGAAGTTGTCTAGAAGGCAAACTTGCCTAGTTTTGAGCCAAGGTTGAGATGCAATGGAAGTGGAAGGCACGATTACAGACGCCCCAGGCGACTGAGGAGTGCACAGTCGCCTGGTAGCTGATGCCTGATTGGCTTGGCGTTCTATGCAGAAATCCATTATATGGTTACGGCAAATCGCGCAGTTATCAACCACAACATCAACATCAACAACCGAAGCCCATAAAGCGACAGCATTCCACTTTTTGACTTCAAATCTCTTTTTGTCACCTTTCCCACTACTAGAAGAAGCCATTTCGACTTCTTCTTCATATACCCTCTCTACCTCTATATTATTTAATTTGTGTAAAATCAGATAGCAGAGGCTGATTTCAATAAGACATGGGGTACTTTTTGAGTATCGGAAGAATAGACTGTAGATAAAAAATCAATAAAAGAAAATCTACCTAGTTTTCATATATCATTTTAATTTTAGTCGCTAATACATTCAAGTCAGGAATGAGCAATAGTGAGCCTGTGTGATTTTGACTTTGACTTTTGCTACGTGACCACTGCTCGTACGCGTCGCGTAGTCGACCGACCGACGTGCGCTACGGCATAAGCTACGGCGTAGCATTCTTTGCTACGACGGCGTTGATCTTCAGGAGGATTTTCTTGCAACAAATTCAAGCCTCTAAATTATCGTTTATAGCCAATTAGCATAAACTATTAATAAAAGTAAAATAAATAAATAAATATTTATTAGGTAAAATTCATGCACTATTATTTTGGACTTCTTATTCTTGTTAAACAACTTGTGTTGACACGTGTATTCTTGTTTCGCTCCAAAGACAATTTTATTGACACGTGTATTCTTGTTTCGTTCCAAAGACAATTTTATTTGATAGAGTTAATCTGCTGATCCTCTAACCTGAATCTTTTCCTCTGGAAACTCATTAACGTTTACAGGTATCGTTTTCTAATTAGGTTTAGTCCAAGGCTTGATGCGTTTATTTCAGTACTTGTATTTAATTTTACGATACTCTGTAATAGAGTTCATCTTTTGTAATTGGTTATCAGAAATAGCATTTTCTCGATGTCTATAAATGGTTGCTGAGGTAAGATGGCTCAGCACCGTGTCAAATACTTAAAGCATTCGTTCGGGTCTCGAAAAACTTTGGAATCCAATATCTATTGGACATCGAATGATAAATATCTACCAAATGCGTTTCCCAAGTCACGGCACATTTGGCTGTAAAAGGTCTTTAATAATATATAAAAATGTATATGAAATAAGTTAATATTTAAAAGTTATTAACAACTTTTATTTCTTTAGAATTAAATTTAAATTGTCAAACTGAACTTATTAACTGCCACTTTAGACGACTCCTCGAACGAATAAAACCTCGCTTAAGTTTAACCAAAGTGGAGTTAACATCAATATTTAACTTTGCAAGAATCGAAATGTTCCGTTCATTACCGTTCTTCGTCGATGTTAAAACAAAAAGGTTTTCGATTCACCTGGATACAACAGCAGCAGATAAATTGTCAAACGTTTGTCCGTACTTCCGTAACACTTGTATCTGATATCTGGCCATTCGGCGAGGACAATTCAAGTCTGACCGCACTTCGTACACGCTTAGTCCACATAATATATACCTATTTAGAATGTTATATTCAAGGTATCATTACGTCTACGTTATTAAGGTTAATGAAGTATTTATGAACAGAAATAGCACACAACACAATACGGAAGCTTTGAAGCAAAACAGGAGGCAAAACGTGTTTCCTAGTCTTATTAGATTATAACCGAACCGCAAAACATAAAGTAAAATGTGTTTTATTTACGTTATGTTTATTTTCCTATGTATAAACTGACCAAATATATATAAAAGTACGTGGGACATACTGAAAGTTTACTTACAATAAAAGAATGAAAAAACTGTTATGGAATTCGAAAATGGAACTCTTTGGGAACATGTTAGGTACTTTTTAATTTGCGAGACTGTCTTTTGTTTTGACATTGTGACACGTCCTTTCGAAAATTGTATGTCGCTATCAAAATGAATCTCGTGAACATTTTTATTCAATGATTTTTTATGATTTTCGATGTAGGATAGACTAACAACTTTAATCATTATAGCATTTAAAAATGAGTGACTATACAGTCGATTATATTGCCGTACTCAGTTAAGTATGCAAGTAGCTCTAACAAACAAAGTTAATTAAATAAAGGAAAACAAAAAAGGAAATGACAAATGGTTTATGCAAAATAAGGGTCTTAATGCTCAATATCGTTAAGAAGGAATTCTAAAATAAAAGCATTGTTTTTTCGTGAAAGGGTACTAAAATGAAGGTGCGAATTGCGAACAGTCCCCTGAAATATAACTGAGGTCGTGGCCTTTAAATCTGTTTTCTTAACAATTTATTGTTATTTATGCTCTGTTTAACCTGTGTTGTTGCCGTTGGATTTAAAAATGAAAGAATACATTTTATCTACAGGTACTTCAAGCTGTAACGCGGGCAGAACACATAACTCAAACGGTAAGTGTTTATCCTTGTTCTATTTTGCTATCTGCTTTAATGATTAAGGAGTCACGTGACTATTCACACACGTCCAACCGACCAGGACTAGAGCTTAAATCACCTGCCTCCTATGGTTCTTGTACGTGACCACGGGTCTCTTTATATAGGCACTTTTGAGCCGCAGGGTATAATTGCGTAACACACTATCAGTAGGAATGGCTTTCATTTTGACAGTTCAACAACATTCATTGCGTTATTTACGTTGTTGAGCAGACACATTCATCGAACATATCAACATATGAAGCAATAGATATCTTTCAAAATGATTCAGACTGAGACTGATAGGTGTTACGCAATTAGGATGCAGTTCAGCACTGCGCCCGACTAAGGGAACATACGTTCGGAAACAGCCGTTTACGGAGTAATTGTATCACGGTTGTGTACGACGTCTGATCCAATTGCAAATTCATAGATTGTACACTGCATTTTCCCGGCTAAGTATTTAATCGGATTTGGATCGGTCCTGTGGCAAATTAGCGAAATGCGCACTTACATGCATCGTGTAACTATGATCACGTGCATGCTGGCATATTGGCAACCTGTCCTTGTTTCCCGAGCACGCAGATAACTTTATTAGGTGCTGCCACCGTAAACATAAAATCAGGGGAATACGGTCACATCACGGTAAATTGACGTAGAGTGTTTCATTAATCAACAGATAATTGAAGGGCAATTAATATTTAAACTTCATTACCGAACCACGAACATGCGGTATTGGTTTTTTCCGTCATCTCTTTCACACGTTAAAAAGCAGTAGCAGAAAATT
The DNA here is from genome assembly GCA_948474745.1 of Oligia latruncula. Lineage (NCBI taxonomy): Eukaryota > Metazoa > Arthropoda > Insecta > Lepidoptera > Noctuidae > Oligia > Oligia latruncula. The sequence continues at coordinate 13,789,645 of OX419683.1, forward strand.
CGAATTACATTACCCATTTTCCAATAATATTTCAGCTTCCATTTATAGTTTATTTATGCTCTTTGTGAAGCCCGGTCTATAAGAATAATTAAGTAGAACGCCATTAATGGAATTCTCTTTGTGGGTAAGCCGATGGCGCTAAGTAATCGCTTACTATCACGCCTAAGCGCCTTGAGCACAGCATCGGTTTAAGTCCTACCTAGAATAAATACCATTGAGCTAAGATCAATTGATAAATACTTATGCTTTTTAATTTAAAATTGCTGACAAACCCGCTTTCGGCCCATTCCCTCTGAAATAGACCGACACATACCTCCTTTCTGTCAGCCTATAACAGGCTGATTATTAAAAGACACGGTCTGCAAACCCACTATTGAGGCTCCTAAGAAATCTTTATCTAATCTAAAGGTGGCCACGCCGAATATAATTATATTAGCTACATTTGACGCTCAGACGTCTCGAAATATTTTCTCATCAGTTTAATTAGCGTAAAAATTGTTTAATAAGCAATATGCTTTTTATTTTTTTACTTCAAACACAGCAGTCATCCCCGTATTTTAAAAGGGCTTAATGGACAAACAATTTTTTCCAGTTTTTTGAAGACCGACCGCGCAGTGGCGTCCTCCTCGTTGGTTTGGTTATTTCTTTTATTTTAGAATGAAAATGCAGAAATGCTCCACAAGATTATACGTTAATATTATTATAAACGGTAGTTTTACAGTGTTTAGTTTTATTATAATCACTATAACGGATAATACTGGCCACTATTTTCCGTTTTAGTAATAAAACTAAACAATGCGCGGTCGGCGCCCTCTTAACGCTGCCTACGCAAATCTTCAAAAACACTGCAGAAAAATATTGTTTGTCCGTTTATTATGTTACCGGCGAAGCTCACAGGCACCTACATTTAACTCTGCCTGGTTAGATTTGACATTGCACATTGCCTTCAGCCATGCTGAGTAAAGATAGACTTATTAGCTGGCCTTACTCAGTGTTTGATGAACAGATTTTTTCCGTGGTGGAATACGGTGTTTTATTTATGTTGGCAACGTTACCCACCCCTATAATTGGGCGTTGCCTACAGTACATGAACTATTTGTCAGCTCGATAATAATATTTACTACTTGAACCCGATTATGGGATCTCTTATCTAGGTAAGGTTTCCATTTTGTTTCTTTTTTCGTAGCTCTAGTTCAATTCGGAACTGTGCAAGGTCATTGTAAGATTGAGGTCAGTCAACTAAGACTTTGCTCAGAACTCTGAGAACATAAGTTTATTTTTACCGGATAACTACGTAGGTACTGCTGCCAATTAAAAGTTTATAAAGTTATTAAGAACAGTTATCACGATCATAATATTCATTACCAAGCATTGTTTTGCATTAAAAAAAGGTTATTTTATTGTATTTTGGCCGAACGAATATCTCCTGAAAAGGTTGTATTTATAAAGTTCCTCTTACTAGTACCTACCTACATACCTAATGTTTGTTTTTCATCGCGAATAAGTTAGAAATCAAGTGTAAGTAATTACCTAGTTGTTGCAAGTCGCAGGCCCGCAGCGAACGTGAAGTGAGTTAAATAAAAAACATTTATCTTACCTGCTTTAAACAGTTCCATATGAGCCTAACGTTCAAAACAGTATTTTTTACTGATCCGAAGGCAAAATGTTACCGTCATGACAGCAAACTAACGTTTTAAGTAGCTAAAAGGTCACTAAATTAACTGTTTTATTCATTTGGTGATATCGCTCAAACCATTGAAATTTGCTTACATTAGTAGGTACAGTAATGGTGGTTTTCCTTTTTTTTTTGTTTTTTTCTGTAAATATTATGTTTAATCATTAAAAGTTACTGTTTTGTCTTTTACTGTTTTACATACATTTCTTTTTACTGCATAAAGTCAATAATACCTACTCGTAGTAAGAAATAATTTTTTCAGTGCAGTTAGTTTAAATGATGGCAGTTTGAGTAGTTTATGCGGCCTACCCAAATGTCTTTGGTAATGGTGGTCGAATTGTCCCTATGTTCTGAGTTGAGATGCTGTTGAATTGACTTGCTGCGTGCACTGACTGGACACGTCCATTCAATCTGTGTAGTTCTCTCCTTAAAATACCATTTCAGACACCAATTTACATGGTTTTCATAATCATTATGATCTGATCTTGGTTGGGTATATCTGGACATAAAAAGAAAAGAGTTTAAAGAGTTCTTCTTAGTTTCTTCAAAGAGTTTATTTCGGTCTTTCTTCTCAGAGTAGTCTGACAGGAAATGCCGCCCTCATCTAAGTTTAATAATACAAAAAAAAAGGTTATAAAATAGATTTAAACCTACTTACAGAAATAAAATCATTTGGGTAATTTTCTTTTCCGTAAATCTTAACATTCAGCGTAAAAAGTAACGTGAGACTTTTCCATGATGTAAGTAATTCATTTTTCCCTCTAATTCTTATGTTCAAAGAGAACGAAATACGCAAAGTTAATTAAGTACCTTAATTTAATAACGGAACTGGAGACTACAGACTTATACAAAAATAGATTTAGATTGCCAAATGTCAGCAAACGGAGAATTTGAGAATACATAAATAAAAGAAAAAAAAACGGTCAAGAGCGAATTGGACTCGCGCACCGGTGGTTCCGTACAAAGGACGTTGGCCAAAGTACTACAGACCCAGTCCCCAATTTTTTTTGATCCAACAGACTTTATTTTTGTCTAATAATTTTTCGCTACGAGCTACAAAACAACAAACCGTTTGTTAAAAAAATCATCTTTCAGTTTCATTGGTCTAAAACAAAAAGTGTACCTATGTATGTTTTCTATTTTTCGTCACAATAAAAGATAAGCTTATGTTTTATCTCTTTTATTATCTTAATTGGAAATAACTATTAACCTCTTAATCACTGCTAATGAGGCACAAGTGATTTTCTATTGTAGTGTAATATGGAACATGAAATAACAATACATGACGCCTACATGCCACGAAGGGAAGTGTGTGGAACATTCACATTTCGCAATTTATGTTATATTCCGCCATGTAATCCTCTTACAAGCCAAGCAAGTCTGTAAGCCAGTTACAAGTTAAACGAACCGTCGATTTCTGCTCTCATACAATGTGTTTGAATGGTATATGAGTAAAGGCTCCTGCAAACAGGCACGACACGACACGCGACACAAAGGCACCGAAAGTCACGCAACGAGCGGGCGGTGCCTTTATGTCGTGCCTTTATGCAACAGATGAAATTCATATAAGACCAAACACAAAAGGGGCAGAAAGCGTTATTGCAAGGACTACCGACATGTAATAACAAATGTATTAAAAATAATAACCACATTTCCCTCAATCTTTTTGTCGTTATTTTTAGGGTTCGCTACCCAAAAGGGTAAAACGGGACCCTATTACTAAGACTCCGCTGTCCGTCTGTCACCAGGCTGTATCTCATGAACCGTGATAGCTAGACAGTTGAAATTTTCACAGATGATGTATTTCTGTTGCCGCTATAACAACAAACTAAAAACAGAATAAAATAAATATTTAAGGGAGGCTCCCATACAACAAACGTGTTTTTTTCGGCGTTTTTGCCTTGTGGTACGGAACCCTTCGTGTGCTAGTCCGACTCGCACTTGGCCAGTTTTTTTAATACTTATTTTGTACTAGCTACGCCCCTCGGTTTCATCTGCATAAGTGTCGATCCCGTGATAATATCGGGATAAAAAGTAGTCCATACAAAACTTTATCGCAATTGGTCCCGCCGTTTGAGCGTGAAGAAGTAACAAACATATAAACACACACACACCCACATACTTCTTTTGCCTTTATAATATTAGTGTGATACCTTACAGTCATGCTCATTTTTACCATGGGGTGACAGGTATAGGACAAAAAACCAGCGTATCAATAACTGTTTGCGTCTCTAAACGAATGCCCAAAATATTGTTGACAAAAATATGTTTTTTGGTACTTATAGCAGCCACGAGGTTAATCGTATATCTATGTTGTAATAGTTAAAACATTTGTTATACTTATAAATATGATATCTGGCATTTTCAATATCAAATAGCAGCTGGGGAGTTCATTTTAAACTGTCGTTGTAATAAAATGCAGAAGATATTATTTCCCATAAGAAAATATTAAATGTGTATAAAATGTTCGGACACTTGAATGATGTCCTAAAAAACGAGGATACAGTTTTATCGAAGTCTTAAGTTGAGTGATAATGTGGCCGGTTATCGTTCAGTTAAAGATAACGCTGGACAGTTAATGCCATTAATATTTTTACGTTTATGTCGACGTTTTCCACTTTAATCGCTCAATAACATAACAGTCATTGGTGTAAAGACATTCCGCGAAGGGAATCGGCGCGCAGCGTAAGCAACATTCTGTGTCCCCGAATGCAATACAACATAATCAGCATCAGAATATAATGTTCCCACTGCTGAGACACAGGCCTTCTCTGTTTTTGAGAGTAATCCACCACGTTTGCACGGTGCGGGTTGGTAAATACCTATTTTCCTTCACCGTGTTGAGAGCAGTGGTGATGAAATAATTTACACAAAGTAAAGTGCCTGTCTGTTAAACCCACGACGTACATATAACTCGTAAGTCCGCTACCATTGGGCCACCACTGCTCTACTCTCGCTAGCTCTGAATGCAATATGTTGTAATGCAATTAGACGTGACATAATAATTTAAGAGACAGCCAGATATACTAATCGCTGTCAACTTGTACCAAAAGCTAATACTGTATTGTATTTTGTTATTTAGCCTCGCAAGCGTGTTTATGTGTGCCTCTTAGTAAAAGCCACAGAGTCAAACTCAGTTAATCAAAGCTAGTTTCAGTTTGTGGTAACGTAACCAGCCGCCGATATTCTCTAGTCTAAGTCTATTGTGGTCAAACCTGACCTGGAAATGCTCTTCCCATCTAAGTTTAGATAGAGACTAGCAGACCGAAATTGTATTTGATGAATAATAAAACAGGTGAGGCAACACGTGAGATGCAGTGCCACTAGCGAACTAAGAGGGGGATGGGGGCAGGTGTAAGCCGCCCGGGCCCCTGCCTGGGGGTTGCCTAAACAACACCAAAATATTTTCAATACCTAAGTAAAATTTTCGAGCTCTCTTCGCTCGCTCTACAACCTCTATTGGTCTGATGCTCTAGCTTTTCTGTTGTCAACAAAGTATATTTTATTTCTGTATTCAATAGTCTAAAGAAAACCTTACCTTTTCGAGGCAGCGTGTTAAAAATCTCGACAGCTTGGGGGGCTCCATTTAGTTTGGCCGCCCCAGGCCCCTAGTCTTAGTCCGCCACTGTGCAATGCATTTTCGTCTAGAAACAATTCGTGCCACTTCAGATAGAGGTTAGTTCTAAACCGGGCCTGCTGGAAGATCGAGGGTTGGTTCAATGTTGTCTATTCTTATTTCCAGTGTTTCGATATTCTTTATATTTATTTCTGTCTGAATTTGAATCTTTTGTGATGATTTTTCGGTATTGACAAATTTTTAAATATCAAACACTTGAAAACAATGATTTAAACGCTCCGAATCAGAAGGTCTTTGGGAAAATTACATTGTTTCAGAACGTGCACATATTAAAACGTTTATTAGGTGACAATTTCCAGAGTGGCAAAACGACTTGCAAGTAAAACGTTCAAAATGTGAAATCGTCAATAATGCACCATACCGTCACCTGGGCGTAAGGTGAAAAAAATATTCACTGTTCATTACTTTTCTGTTATATTTAGGTACGTTCTTGTAGTAACGAAACGGCCAAGCCTCACATTTTGACTAAGGTGTAGAGTTTGTGAAGTTAGGGTTTGTAGAGTTAGAAGCTTGGCTCTACATGAGATCTGATAACTTTTTGCCGAGATATCAAACTAGGATGATTGCCTGCACTTTTTGATTTTGACAGAGCTTTCGCCAATGTCAATCATCAATAACAGGCAATCATAGGCAGGCAGTGTAATTATGGATTATCTATATAATTAAAGTTAATATGTTTCAATGTTGCACTTAGGCCCACTTGCATGTTTAGTCGGGTTAAATTAATAAATGTAGAGTTTGTAAACTCTTCATTACGTGTTGTGCCACAAAAAAGTAACACCGGGTTAGTTAAACATAAGTGTTTTTTGAAAACTGGACGGAAACTGTATACCAATCTCTTTTACACTACATGACGTTACATAAATAATACTTTCTTGTCTTTCAATTTTATAACATGACATTTCATTTTAAACGTACCTATTGTATATTGTTTCCATAGGGCTGATTTTTCCAACGCCAGATAATTTTATCGGAGGAACAATTTTGAATGTTTGACAGTTCTTCCATACAAAATCTGTCAGACGTCAATTTTATTCTACGAATAAAAATTATCTGTGGATTGAAAAATCAGCCCATAATTTAATGATTGACGAAGACGGCCGATAAGGAATAATATGTTTAAAGTTTTTTTATAATTGGTATATATTTTTATATGAGTTCATGAATATATTTCTTGCTGATATAGTACCGAATTTTCACTTATTACAACGTTGAAAAATACAAAATAAGCTGTCGGTACCTCATAACGTCAAATTATTTTGGTATTACTAACACTAACCCAAAGTGGGATATTTTAAAGTTTAACTCTAACTTTTGGTGGCGCAAGATGAATTATTTGATTAACTCTGAGTTAGCTGTTAACTCCAATTTATTTAGGATAATCCATGAATGCGCAAATGGGCCTTAATAATTTACTAGTAACTAGCGAGCCGCCCCTGCTTTGTTCGGGTACAATGGTAAAATGTCAAAATATCGAGATTTCCGTCATAAAGCATAAGCGTAATCATAATAAGCCTATAATGTTCCCACTGTTGGGACACGGGCCTCCTCTCAGTGACAGGGAGTGGGCCATAATCCGCCATGCGGGCCCAGTGCGTGCGGGTTGGTAGATGTCACATGTCTTCAAATATTTGGTTCTAAAACATGCCGGTTTCCTCACGATGTCTTCCTTCACCGTTTTGAGAGTTTTTAGTCCTATAGCTAAGTTAAAATTTTAATTTAGGTATCATGCAGACAAACCTTTCGGTTGTAATGCTCTAAATGGTGGTGAAAGCCATAACAAAATCCATTATGCCGTTTAGAATATACTAGCGATCACACAGATAGACACTTAGTATAAAATACTACATATGTGCAGATTTTTATTTATTTATTTAACAGTTATAACACGTCCACATACTCATCCAAGGCGATGCTTTAAATAAAATACCGATAGCTGTGAATCTAGAATATTCATAAATGTACTTGTAATCTCATCTCGTTGAAGAAGATGACAAAGGTAATCCACGTTAGCGGCAAAATGCTTAACATGTATTTTTATCGACAAAAGGATGCCACTACCCGTTGAACCCGTCGACTTCCCAAGATTTACCGATATAATACTTTCAACATCGGTAATTCTTGGGGAGTCGATGTTACATCTTCTCCTTGACCTTATACACTCAAGGACATCTCTATCTGATTCATTGCATCGCTGAAGAATTACGAATCGGATTCATTCTGATTAAAATGACACGAAAACCATCTTGGAATCCGAATTCACTGGAGAAAAGTCTACGCAATTTTCTTCGTTCTGTCTCGCTTCACTAGTTGCAATATAAAATGGCAGTGGGTAGGTAAATTCGCATTGGTACACCCACGGACTGAATACATCATTTTGTTTTATACTATCTTGGCCATCTTGACTGACTGCTTATGTGTATTTCGCTAACTAATACCTACCGAAGCTTTTAAAAACTTCGTAGGTACCTACTTATTGAACTTGTTAGGAGAGACCTTTTTAACTCCTGAATAAGTACATGGAATTCGAAATTGGGTCGACGTACAATTATAATAATAAAGAAAAGTTTATAAGTTGGTTTGTTCGTCGGGATTAGTTTGTCAAAGTACTAATCGGACAAACAAAAAACTTTGACTGGTATGTAGCCTCGACCTTTAGGATATTTTTATAGGTATGTTATTTATATAGCAGAAGATAGAGAGACTTGAACTGACTTGACGGATAACGGATAAACAGTGATCTAACCCGACATGATCACATAATCTATCAATCTATCTATCATGACCGAAAGATAAACTTTGGACGGCCGACCATAGATTTAAAACGAATTCTATGGAAGTCTTTATTCAGCGGAAGCATTTTAGTCTATGGATAGGTACTTACGATGAAAGTGACCTCGTATACATGAACCGCGTCCGTACGCCATTGTAGGAGACCACTGAAAATCAGCACCGTGCGGTTTCAGTCCCACTCACAGAAGGTTAAGTGCAGCATTATGCTGAGTGTGCCTTTTTGTCACATTTGCGAACCGGAGCTGGTAACGTAATAAAATAAAATGAAAGCTAATTTTATTCCAGCATTAAAGTAATTAAAGTCTAAGAAATTAATCCTCACCCCTTATGCGCCGGAGTCTTAAGGGACTCCGTGCTATCTTCCCTCATCTGCATGCTGTTCACCAGCAACATTCTCAATAGTAAAAAAACTCAGTTGGCTTTATTCGTTTCATTTAATACACTAGTGGCTGTCAGGACTCCATCGCTCGCACTCTCCAAACCTCCACAAACGTCATAGGCCCTTGCTAAATGGAGAATCGAGGTTAACTCCGATAAGAATCAGGCGATTCTCGTTTCGAGACCGCGGCTCAATGCCCCCCGTCCCAAACCGATCACTATGTATGGCAAGCCGATCTCTTTGGAGAACAGAGTACTCACACAGACACTATTGAAATCCATACAAACGAATGTACTTGCGTAGAGTAACGGTGGGGATATCGCGGGGAGCCGTGCGGCGCAGTACGCGACCCCCGAAAACGTTGGATTAAAATGTATTACATTACATTCCAGCCGTTTAGGTATACCGATGTTACATTTTAGGCAAATAAGTAGAATACGTAACGTTTGGACTACGTGGTAACCTAACTTTTTAAGTCAAGTTCATTGAATCATTGACCTAGTTATCCAATTCTGCAGTGTTCAAATTTACGTAAAATTAACGAAATGGTTCCAGTATTTATGTCAAACCTAAATACTGGAAGAATTTCGTTAAGTTTTTGTAAATCTCAGCAAGGCGTTAACGAGTATGTGGTTTCATTTATTGCTTAACTACTAATACTACTTTTTAATTTATACGGATATGAAATTTATGCCTAAAGATGATTCTGACTTACAAAATCATAAGTTTTGAATGTATAGTAAATGAAATCAAATCAAAATATTTATTTGCTAGAATATGGTACATAGGGTGTTACAGTGAATTTGTTTCAACATATCCTGCCATAACATGGCGTGCAAATGTCACAATCCGCGATGTCCATAGATATCCGGCGATGTCAATTAATCTAGCTTACAAATTACAGGTTCTATTGACTTGTCTTCTAAATAGTCCTTAATGGTATAATATCTTTTAGATAGTATCTAATAGTTTGAAAAGTATTTTTTTAAATATTGTCAGCGGTAAGTCTTGCAAACTATTTGGTAAATGATTGTAAATAATAATCGACAAGCAGTATAAATTTTCCTTAATAATTTTAGTTTTCCTGGCGGCAGCCGAAGTCTATCTTTATGCCGTGTTCGGCTATTTGGCCTGTCCGTGCTTGTTTCATATAAATTGTAGTTCCTCTTAACAAAAATACATATTTCAAAGATATATATAAACATGGCAAAGGTAGAATATTAAGTCTTTGAAACTGAGTGTTTGCCATAAGATTTTCTGCGAAATTAAGTTTATAAATGCTATCCGCTGTTATGCAAAATAATATTAAGACATAAACAGTTCTGCTATAAATGGTAGACCCTTTAGTTACACGTACGAACACATATCGCATCTCTGTGAAGCACTGTAAGTCAATAGAGTCACTATTGAATCTGAATCGGTTAATTGAATGGACGTACAGGTGTGTGGTCAAATGGAACTGTGTAGGTACACAAGTACAAGTATAGTGCACCGACTGGTTAACAAGATTTATCAATCCACACTGGATTCGTGGATTTGTATCAGTCAGAGAGCGTTTCTATTTGAGAAGCAGTTTTTGTGCATCGTTTAAATATATAAGTATATCCGATACTTATTTATTTAAACGTTTTGCACACAAAAAAGGTACAATGATATCGTCGACCGTAGGTTCAATTGATGTAAGGGACAAAATACCCAAAATGAGTTGAGTATACAGTTTTGTTCAGAATTTTGCGCTCTTTCGAATGGTGTATATGAAAAAATTCTAGCTTAAAAAAAATGTCCCTTACCCTACTGATTTTTGGATTCGAATTTCGAATCAGCCCCATAATAACAATGTATCTGAAAAACTATGCAATATAGCAAATTGAAATGGTGTAATTACCGCCGCCAATCCACTTCACATAAGGTAAGGGTCTTCCCAATCAACGAATTATTCTTCACACATTTTTTCAACAAGACCTTTACACTATTTTTTCATTATAGATTGGATCCAACGTAGAGATTCTAGAGATCAATTTAATGTAAGGGACAGGACTACACGATACTTGGTCAGTAAGGGACATTACTAACAAAATACGTTGGTGTAAAGGACATCTATTTTCTTAGATAGCTAACTTATTTAAATAAATGGTACACAGGTAGATAGAGCACTAAAATACAAGATTATGTGTGAAATCAGATCCGAAAAAGGTTAATAACAAAAAAGTTATAGGCGATTTAGTCCGAAAAAAAACTTTGTCGGCCTCTCCAGAAAAATCGTGTTTTGTCCCTTACCTCAATTGAACCTACGGTCGACGAATAGTCAATCAAGGGTAGTATCATGGGCGTACTAACGGTGGGGCAGGCTGGGGCACTTGCCCCACCCTGCTCTCTGACCCGAAGCTAAGAATTTTAAGGCAAAATTAATATAATGACAAAATTAAGTATTCATTTGGGAACCTACCTACTTTAAAAATTACCGCGCAAAACAATTTATTTATTTTATTCAGGATAACCAACAATTGCTTACACCAACACATTAGCAGCTTATTATTTAGAATAGGTTACAATTGCGGGTGCAACAATGAATTATAGGTTAACACCGCTAGCACAAAAAACAGTGTTAAGACCATTAATTATTAAATTACGACAGATTCATAAGAATACAAGTGAATAAAATGTTAAAATTAAATTAATAAATTAGATCTTAAACGAGTAAACAAGATAAAATTAAATGCATGCAACAACGCAGTAGGTATTTAAGAATCGAACGCCGGGCTCTGCAACCGCTAGGTTCGAGCATCATAGTGTTGTACAGTCACGACACCTGCTCCTCAGCTCGCGGGCCGCCTCGCCCCTCTGCGCCTACGCAGCCTTAAATTACACCCTAGAGTGTAATTTAGTAGGGCAGACAAGACTACGTGGAGTCGGTTTTTCAGAGATTCGTTTCTGTCACTAACTTTTGTAGCACAACATATTAACTTCTTAATACAGTATTTTAATTTAAGGTTAAAATGCTATTTTATAGAAATGGCAATATTATGCCTAATAAAATAAAATTATTCCAAATGAATTCTGCCATCTTCATAGTATGCCAAGTGAGAAATTGTACCAAATAATCGTCGCTCTAAATAAACGTTATGCTAAACTAAATTATGCGGAATTTTAACTTTGCCATCAGAGGTAATTATGCCAAATAAAATTCTGCCATCTTAAAAGTATGCCATTGTAAATTCGGACATGTAAACATTCAGTCTAACAATAATTATATTAAACAATTTTTATGCCTTAAAAATATTCGATTAAAGAAGATTATGCCAAGTGTGTTATGCCAAATAAATTTCGGAGCATCAAGATTTTTAGGTACAAACGCTAACAGTTCTGTTAAACTAGTGCACCGTTTGTTGCCACACGGTACGGAGACAAGGTAAAGGTCGAGCAAGCGCAGCCGTATTTGTGAGCCACTGAATCGGAATGTGGCTTTGTGTTCGAGAGTGTCGGAGCTACCTTTGTGACCGACTCAACACACGTAACCGTGACAGCTCCGATGCTCTCTCCAACATTGTTTTTTCATTTGTGGCTGCATGATAACTGTTATTGTTAAATGCTTGAACGTGACAATTTATTTGAATGACTTCTTTAAACTTTACAAATAAACAGAAAAATGGGCTAGTTTTTCATTGCGAAGCAGCGTGCGAGAATTAATTCATTTGTGTCTAACCTTCTAAAGGGCTTGGACGCTACTAGTGATATAACTTTTCCTTTTTGAAGTGAAAACTTCTTTAGCGGCGTTGTACACTTTTTTTGTAATGGGTAAAAAATGTTAAACTCGCGTCAGGACACGTGACCTGATCGAAAATTCGTAAGACGGATGGAGAGTGCTACGGCGTAGGTCAAACTGTGCTACGGCGTAGCTCACACTATGCTACGGCGTAGTTCACCATACCAGCATACCAGCGAATATGGCTGTTTTTTGAATAAAATATTTCGTTTGACATTTTGAAGCTTTTTTTAGATTCTATAATTAGACTCAAACTATTTTAAATAGATATTTAGTTAAGAGCGTTTACGCCGTGCGGCATTTTATACAAACTTTCAAGCCCTTATTTTTCGAAATGAATGAACCGATTTTAATGAAACTTCATACGCATAAGCAGGATACAAAGGTCTAAAAATACTAACTTTTTAGACTTTTGTATCCTGCCTAACTCGCGCCACTGTTACCGTAAGCGACACCATGCGTGTTTTGTTTATAAGACGATTAAAAAAAATACCCGCTTCGGATGTGTTCGGCTGTCCTCGGGATGTACTCGGTTTTAATTTATATCCGATATGTCAGTGAGTGATGGCAAAGTATTATTTTTGTGTTTTGTTTTCACTTCTGTCGGCACTCCCGGAGTGCCACTGTTTTTTTCGTTCACTTTATCTTTTTTTTTCTTTTGCAGCAGTAAATTCAAGTGGCTGCATGCTTTGCATGATTAGTTTTACTCTTTTCTCTGCAATAAGTTATTCAAAGTCAAGCTCAAGTCAAAGCATTTATTTCAAATAGGCACTTTTGAACGTCAAAAATAAAATATAATTGATTCTAGTCGCCTCTTCCAAAATGTAGTTTTTGTATGGAGAAGAATGGGCAAAAAAGCTCCACCCGCCGTTACTCCTTTAAAATATTATACAATATTTTGCATATATTAATTATATAATAATATGTGAAGACGATGCACCTAAAATAAAATTACTATACCACAATAGGTAAAAGTATTAAAATGGATTAATGAAACCATGACATATAAATTAATTATGTGATAGATATGTCGCAGCCTACTGGTTAACTTAGCCGTTTAGTTTACCGCCTGCCTGGCCTTTGGAAGTGTGCTCGCCTCGCTTCTTTCTCTCGACTCGCACGTGGTTGATCACAGTTCTAACCTAACCCATTTGGTCCGGGTGCCCTGGCTTAGTTACTGCGACCAATTCGGCTCGCATGTGATTGGTTACAGTTCCAACCTAAACTTTAATTGAAAATCTTATTTTATCTTAATATATTATTCAGGGCGTTAGTTGAACGGCCGCCGTTTAGTTAAAAGACTAGGCGGTTAACTAAACGGCTAATTAAACCAGTTGGCTGCGACAGATAGATGGTGCTCACATAATTATTTACAAACAATAAGTCAGGGTCTGAGTTAAATTAATTACAGATTGTAAATCAATGTCAAAAAAAAGAAGAAATTTTACAATTAAATTAGCAACCAGTTAGATTTTGTCTAGACTCTAGTTAGTCCTATGGAGCAAACCCATATTAAAAGTAAATGAGGTTTTAAATGCTACAAAATTGTATTTATGTCAAGCTCTAAAACAAGGCTACTCTACCCCAGGTCCGCGGGACACCAAATGGCCTAACATCGCATTTGAACTGGCTCGGCCAAAAGCTGGCGATAGTCTTTTGAGAACAGATTTCAGGACATCAAACCAGGTCTAAAATATATTTTGCTTTTTATAAACCCCAGACTTTAATTTACCTCAGATTTGTCACCAAATATTGATAAGTTGTTAGCCTATAAACCTCTTCAAAGGTATCAGTAAAATTTTATTTAGATTATTCAAACTATGATTATCTTAAAGCTTTTTTAGTTTAGTTTAGTTGTTTTTAGTTTAGTTTGTTTAGTTTAGTTGTTTTTTAGTTTTTACTCTTTAAAAATCTCACCCTGAAAACTTAGGTGAAGTGAGCGTGGAGTGAGCTGTCAATATTGTCAATTCCTAGCAAAAACAAACTCACTTCACCTAAGTTTTCACGGCGAGATTTTTACAGAATCGACCGGCTGCTCCTTTTTCTGAAATCGGTTAAAAAGACGAGAGAATTAGAAGAAGGCTTGATAGACGGATCCATACGACACCAATCACCATAGGTATATCCATAATCCCCGTTTGACTAGCTATATTTTAGTGGCACTTAATACCAAGAATCCATCGAGTGGCCCAAGCGATACGGCAGTGAAGTAGTACGTGCCAAATCGACTAATTCTAGGCTTTACGCCTAATGGAAATCATGAACCTATTTATGTTAATCTACACGCTCCGGCTTTGCAAATTTGATTTCTGTCGCGAATCAGGGCTAGGCAAGGAGGTTATTACATTAGGCCCCTCAGTGGTGGACCTGCTGCAAATGTAATTTGCAGTTTGTACATTAAAATGTACAAATTGCACACGCAATCAGCCTATAATGTTCCCACTGCTGGGACACAGGCCTCCTCTCGGTGAGAGGGAGTGGGCCGTAATCCACCACGCGGGCCCAGTGCAGGTTGGTAGGTGTCACGTGTCTTCGAATTTTTGGTCCTAGGCCATGCCGGTTTCCTCACGATGTTTTCCTTCACCATTTGGACAGGAATGGTGATGAAATAATTGACACAATGTAAAGCGCCAGTCTGAGTTCGAACCTACGACCTACAACTCGTAAGTCGCGGCCGGTATCACTGGGCCACCATTGCTCCTGTAGCGCTTAAGTTAGTGTGGAGGCAATAATACTCCAGATGTACGACGAAAGTATATTTATAAGTAAACGAGGAATATCGAATAGTGAATAGCCTCTCTTTACAAAATATGTACATGTCATAACACTAAACTTAGGGCCACAAGTAGTGACCTACTTACAAACATGCATTAACATTATTTATTCTTACCAAAGTTTTTCACAAGTAACCACTTTTGGGACAGCCCGTCTCGTTTTGTACAAGCCTTTATTTTTAAAACCATTTGAATTTACAAGTGCAATTTTAATTAAAAAGTTATTTTATTTAAACTCTAAAATATACAGGATTATTTCCATTCCGTTTTTAACAAAAATAGAATTGTCAGTGGACTGCAGTTTTATTTAGTTTTTTTTTATAGGGAAACCTCGAACCAGAAGCCGTATAGTTTCTATATCCTATTTTAATTTTTTTGTAAAAGTTTTCGTTAATAAAAAATGTTTTTTGCTTTTTTCGTACGGAGAAACACATTTAATTAATTTTACTCGTGTTTCCACATATCATGTTCGTTTCATAGTGGAACGGATTTATGTTTAGTTTATAGTTGGAGTTGGTACAGTCACGAGCACTAATATGTCAACACTTGGCAACTTTCAATTGCGCTTTTTTCACGAAATAACGAATGCAAAGTTGAAATACCTACCGACTCTTTATATAAACCTATAGGTTCGAAAATACTATGTTCGTAAT
Source organism: Oligia latruncula (assembly GCA_948474745.1). Classification (NCBI taxonomy): domain Eukaryota; kingdom Metazoa; phylum Arthropoda; class Insecta; order Lepidoptera; family Noctuidae; genus Oligia; species Oligia latruncula. The sequence continues at coordinate 13,805,319 of OX419683.1, forward strand.
AACATAAAAATTTCATTAAAAAATAAAGAAGAAAATCGCGTTTGAATAAGGCCACGTGAATACTTACAACTTATGCTCGTGACTGTACACCATAACACAGTATAGCATAATCAGTCTATAATGTTCCCACTGCTGGGACACAGGCCTCCTTTTTGCGAGATGGAGTGGCCCGTAATCCACCAGGCGGGCCCAGTACGAGTTGGTACCTAGATGTCACATGTTTTCGATTTTTTTTTTGGTTCTAGGACACGCTGGTTTCCTCACGATATTTTCCTTCACCGTTTTAAGAGCAATGGTGATGTAATAATCTACACAAAATAAAGCGCCTGTCTGGATTTGAACCTACGACCTAGCTCGTTAGTCGTGGCCGTTACCACTGCGCCACCACTGCTCCCTTACACAGTATAGTACAGTCGATATACAGTGTTTTTGCTGGTTGTGTTGGGTTTCATGTAAATTGATGGAAAATCGAAGATAACGAAACATCGAGCGCGCTCGTCGCACTGCGCCCTTACTGTGTGCATTGCAAAAAATCCAATTAGATATGCAAGTAACAGGTTTGAAACTCTTTAGTGCACCTAAACGCCATTAGTGAGTGGTAACTGACGGCGCCGCCTGGTCACAACTTCCATCGGCTGCCGGTATGGCTGCTAATACTATACAAACTGTACGATTTAAGGAAATCTAAAGGTATTCCACAGTAAACAGCACCATAATTGAGTAACACACTATGAATCACAATCTGAATAATTTTGAAGGAGTCTAATCCATTGCTCCATAAGTTCGAAAAAAAATCTGCTCAACAACGTAACTGACGCAATGAACGTAATTGTTGAACTGTCAAAATGAAAGCCATTCCCACTGGTAGTGTGTTACACAAACACCTATGTTCTCGATCATCGTTCATCAGGGATCATCGGTGAAATATCATTTGTACCTAAATAATTTACAAAGATACTTCATGCACCTAATATTACATGACTGTATTATTACCTAATACAGTCATCTTTGGGTGACTTTTAGCCTTCTTATAAGGCCCATTGTGAGCGACCACGTTTCAGTGCCATAAGAATAAGCGAAGAATTGTGGCAGTGGGCAGGGCACATTGCTCGTAGAACAGATGGCCGATGGGGCCGAAAGGTTCTGGAGTGGCGACCGCGTACCGGAAGACGTAGCGTTGGAAGGCCTCCCACAAGGTGGTCCGACGACCTTGTGAAAGCCGCAGGAACCCGTTGGATGCGAGAAGCACAGAACCGGTCGAAGTGGAGGTGCTTGGGGGAGGCCTATGTCCAGCAGTGGACGTCTTTCGGCTAAAATGATGATGATGATGATGACAGTCATCTAACATTATCATACCTTTGTAAATTATTTCTAAGATATTAATGTTAATATTTCAACAATTTTAAAATTCAGAGTAGGTAAATATTTATTTATTTACTTGTCAATTCTTGTCAAACTGAAATTCAGGCGCTTAATTCTAGGTAGAACACTATTGACCATCATTGTATGTGAATAAATAGGTAGTGAGATTCACACAAACTGTCCGAAGCAAATGTCACGTCTTGTTTATTTGCAGCATTAACATCTAAAGTTCAATACGTAGTACAGTAGTACATCAAACAAACGCCGCTAACTAATGAATAAACTAATTGTGAATGGCGGCTGTGTTCCCTTCAGACGTCACCAACTTGTAAATCTAATGAAAAACGCGGTCAATTATGTACATCGGGGGATACTCCGTGTCTCGTCCGTTTGCTATGCATGGACGCGTACGAACTTACCCTCGATCGGCTTCTCATTCATTTTAAACACGTGAAGTGAAATACAATTCGATTGCATTCGTTTATTCGGTAAAGGTATTTTTAATTCAACAATAATTAATATCTCTGATTGAAGGCGTTTAATGTCAGTTTCAGTTGTGTTGAACCCCAATAAATAATTGATTTAACATATTTTGTTACTTACGTAGAATTTTAATTGACTTTGAAAGCAATTTAAATAAAAAGACCTTCAAGTCTGCTTCAAACGATTTTTCTTAGAAAATTGTATTACCTAACCTTCCGCTTTTGACTATAATAATTAGAGTTAGTGTCATAAGATTTTTTTTTTAAATACTTTGCCATGTTATTTCAGAGACAATGCACGTACTGCATTCGCGATTTATTTGCCAAAAATGTAAACAAATGTGAGTTTATGAAAAAATACAATAAAGTTCAGTTTACGCTACAACTTCAAAGATTTTTATAGCTTGTTCAATAGTGCTAGTTACTCTGAAATCAATTTAATTATCATTAAAATAAAGTTGATATTTCTTTAACTTGAATTAATATTAATTTAAAACCTATGTTTGAATAGACTTTACGTAATAAATTTGTCTGCTTTGCTCGCAACGAAAGAGACTGGAAAGGTGTAATATTTTTATAGGACGTTTATAGGAGTTCGAATGAAAGCGTATAAAAATTAAGTTTTCGTTAGACAAAGACCGACTTCCAATTAGTGCAGGGGGTCACGATTCACACGTGACGTCATAGGTAATTGCATTCCATTGACGAAGCGTCCTTCGTCCATATCCGAGCTAACTTCCAATCAGAGTAATTTGATTACAGCATGGCGCCTGCATAACAAACAGATGTCTGCAAATAAACTGACTGTTCTTTACTGAGATCTCTCTTTACATCAAATATAAAAGCATATAGGTACTTAATGTTCCCACTGCTGGGACACAGACCTCCTCTGCTAGAGGGAGTGGGCCGTAATCCACCACGTGGGCCCAGTGCAGGTTGGTGGATGGCACTTCTTCGAATTTTGGTTCTAGGACTTGCCAATTTCCTCACGAACAGCAGCAAAAATTAAACTGAATGTATTTTTAACGATTAAGTAAGTATTTATTACACCCGATATTTAAACTGCACTGCAAAACTAATTGAATTCTATTTCGAATGAACGAATGCAAATACAAACGAGAACATGTTCAAATATTTAACTTTCCTATTCGTACGAATTAAACGTACTTACGTCGATTTTTGTGCACTATTTTGACTGTTCACTCTGCGGAATTGGGCACGTTAATTTAAAATCAGCGACCTATAAATCCTGGACAACACTCAGAACCTTTTCTTATTGTCTGATGCAAACGTCGTCAGAAACTTTTTTAAGATTTTCGACTTTTGTCGGCCTTGACCATGACAACTTTTCTTAGAGCCTCACTTAGCCTGTCTGTTTAAATGTTCAATTTCTCCGGCTGCAATGTCACCATCTACGGAAGTGTTTTCATAGAGATACTTAGAAACCAGGAGAGCCACTGCCGTCTGTCATTGCGAATGGTTTGCGTTAGCGGTCTGTGGTGGCCTTCGGAATTGTACAAAGTGATAAACGTTTTCGTAAGGTAGTGTTTACTTACCGTCAGTCGGCGTGGTTTGCTGGCTCGAGTTGATCCGTGGCCGCTCCTCTCCGGCCGCAATGTGCTTGGCGGTCCGCCGCGCCACTGGCCGCAAGTCGGCTTCCACATCGCTCGCCTCCTCCTCTTCATAGCTGTATTCCATTTCTGTAACACAGTGTCGATTTAATACCACATACTTTGTTTTACAGAATAATAGACTTTATTGATATTGGCAGTTTGTGGATCGACTTTTTAATAAATTGTATAGTTTTTAATTCAAAAGAAAGCATTTTTTTTTTTCTAAAAAACAGTGCTAAATTGAAAAGTTCCGTTTTTGGCAGCCTTATAGCAACTTTCTGGAAGACCACTCCAGAGGCTTTTCACCTTAACTAAAAGTACACTTTGAGTAAGATAAAACTAAAATCAAAACATCGAAAACCTTTCACATCTTAAGCTCTTATTTTGTTTTAGTTTCTGTCTCCCACGGCCACCGGTAGAACAGCTGACATACATAACGACTTATCTCCTTGATATTATTGGTAATTGCTTACGCGTAAAGTTAAAATCTATCGAAACCAAGTTCCACAAATTGTCAGCCAGTTGCATGGCGTGGCAGTTGAGGACTGATAACGGATTGACAGTCAGAGTTACTATGAGCCTCAGTGGTGTGACGTGCTTTATGTTTCCTGTGTTCGCCCGCATTAGCTGTCATGTCAAAGCTATCTTCCTTACACTGCCAGATATACACGCTTGCTGATGGATTGATGTTTGCTACAGCTGGTTTCTATCATCGCTTTGAATCATTTGACTAAGTGCCATTATTGTAATTAATCTGACGATGTTGGTGTTCATCAATTAGCAAATGCATGCATTAGCATCTGACATGTGTCCGAATAACCTTTTGTTTGTTATTATCAGTGGGTTACATTTATTAATGTCAGGAATACTTCTTTGACGCTATAATACTTACACGTAAAAAACTCTATGATTATGAATTAGATATTAATCAAAACCTTCGGAGCGCATAGCTGCTCTAGTAATCCATGATTAGAACCCTGTTTAATGATATTGTAGAAAAAAGGTTTGCTGTCAAAAATATAAGAACATAAAGTAACAACTTTAAAAATAATAAATAATACTGACTAATTGACCATTCGTACAATGTATCTAAATGTCATGTAAATGTATCTAAATGATATAAATGGTATAATGTAAGTATCTAAATGTGTGTAAAACTTATGTTTCAAATTAATATTATTTCAAGTTAAACAAATATATTAACTTTTTTTTAATGGCCATTGAGTTGATTTCAGAGTAACTAGGACTATTGAAAAAGTTATAAAAATGTTTGAACTTGTAGCGTAAACTGAACTTTATTGTGTAGTATTTAAAGTTATTTTTCCATAACCTCATATTTGTTTACATTTTGGCAAATAAATCGCGAATGCAGATTGTGTTGTTATATTAGAACTGTGGTGATAAACATAAATAAACAGTGTGTGACGACGTGTCCGTGTAAAGTACCTGATACATTTTCCCCACTCTTGCGGACTGAAACTTTCAAAAGTCGACAAAATCACGTTGCCTCACCTCTTAAAGTACAATGCAGTGCCAATCCTCGTTCCAAGACATAACAATGGTTTCGAAATCTAAAGAGCTTTGAACATTTTTCAGATATTATAACACTGCTCCACTAAAAATAGGTACTCTGAGAAATATTTATCGTCATTCTTCATGTGCCCTTTAGTAAAATTCCATTAATAACGGCTTGTGGGCTATAAATTTTCAGTAATGAATTTATATTAAAAATAATTAATCTGCTTGGAGATCTGTGAGAGCTAATAAATTAGATTACCTGCAAATGGCTGCTGTTTTCTGGTGGCGCTAACATCTACAATGGTTATTATTATAATATTAAATTTTATTGCGTATAGCCCACAAAGGTTAAGCTTACAGGACCTAAACACAAAAAACGCAAGTTTTAGAAACAATAGAAGTATAATATGATCGACTACAGTAAACAAAATCAGAAAAATATATGATATTCCTCAGGATACGATAGAAAAAAAACATGAAGATACCTCTAAACAACTTTCTTTTTACAATAAAAACTATACATAAACATACAATAATTCTGTTTTTTTTGTCCGATTATTGTACATACAAGCAACATACTTCAATATTTTAACTAATGTTTTAGTTTTTTAGTCCAAACAACAGATTTTTCGTTATTAAATAATTGCTTCATAATTTGCAATAAATTACCAGGGTTGTGTCATCGCGCTTCTCTTTCTTTTCTATGCAGTCCGACAGTGACCGCGCTTTAGGTCATGTAAGCACCTTAAGTATGTCAGATAGGAAACGCCGCCCTCACCTAGCTTATTTTTATTTTTTTTATAATATAACGTGTAAAAATGATTCCGATATCCTATTTACAGAATAAACAATTTAATTTCATTATAAATGAGACAAATAAAAAAATATCGGATTTAAAATAAAATATGTCATTTCTTTTCATAATTGAATTCCCGTGAACAACTAAAGCGACAGTCCCGAGATAGCTTGACACAGCGTCAGCAAAGATGACATATGAGAATTAAGGAGTACAAATATTATGTTCGCTCAGCATCGCATAATGTCAGTAACGTCGACGAGATACCTGTCTTCAGGGTGAAATTGAATACATGCGACAAACCGAAATGGGAGATTGTACTCATAATTTATGAACAACTTTTAATAAGGGACCAACGCTGCAATCGCGAAAAAAAATCAGCTGTTCCCTACATTTTATGTTCGCCTAACTCGTCAAAATGTAGGGAACAGCTGTTTTTTTTTCGCGATTGCAGCTTTGGTCCCTTAGTAAAAGTTGTTCATAATGATGAGTACAATCTCCCATTTCGGTTTGTCGCATGTATCCAATTTCACCCTGTATAATAAAAATGTAAGAATTCCTCGCGACGGCAATATCTGCACGAGAAACGTATGTTCCAGTATTGTGCTTGATTCCGAGTATTCCGACACGAAGTCAAGCGCGTGTCTGCATGCAATTGTATACCTACCATCTTCGGCTTTTCTGGCTCGATTGAATAATATTAAAATATAGAGTTCGCATAAATCTTTGATATCTAGTTCATCGGACAACTAAGATAATTCTTTGAATATCGTGCGATTTTAAATGCAATGTCTTATATTCTTTGGTTTTTGAAGTGAAAACTTCTTTAGCGGCGTTGTACACTTTTTTTGTAATGAGTAAAAAATGTTAAACTCGCGTCAGGACACGTGACCTGATCGAAAATTCGTAAGATGGATGGAGAGTGCTACGGCGTAGGTCAAACTGTGCTACGGCGTAGCTCACACTATGCTACGGCGTAGTTCACCATACCAGCATACCAGCGAATATGGCTGTTTTTTGAATAAAATATTTCGTTTGACATTTTGAAGCTTCTTTTAGATTCTATAATTAGACTCAAACTATTTTAAATAGATATTTAGTTAAGAGCGTTTACGCCGTTTACAAACTTTCAAGCCCTTATTTTTCGAAATGAATGAACCGATTTTAATAAAACTTCATACGCATAAGCAGGATACAAAGGTCTAAAAATACTAACTTTTTAGACTTTTGTATCCTGCCTAACTCGCGCCACTGTTACCGTAAGCGACACCACGCGTGTTTTGTTTGCGTGTTTTAATGTATATCCGATATGTCAGTGAGTGATGGCAAAGTATTCTTTTTGTGTTTTGTTTTCACTTCTGTCGGCAATCCCGGAGTGCCACTTTTTTTCCTTATAGGTAAGTTATTGTGGAAATTAGTTTTTTATTTTGTATAGGTATGGTGGTAGTCTTTGTTCCGCAATATATTTTACTAGCTTTTTTCTTTTCTGCCCGCGACTTCGTCCGCGTGAAATTTCTTGTTCCCCCGACCCTATGCGATGCGACGGGGTGGGCGTCGCATCGCATCGGCTGCCTGCGTTATTATTACATTTTCGCTAAGCGTTCTTTCTTACCTTTGTTTATTTTTGCTCGGCTCGTTAGATTCCTAGTGATGTTAAATTGCCTATGAAGACGGTGGCACAGTGGTCGCGTGCTGCCGTGCATAGCGAGGCTCAGGGGAGGCCCCTTTACAGTCTCCCCAGGTATGTGCCTTACAGGCGTTGCACGGGGGGTTCCGCAATTGGTCTTTTAAGAGGAACCGGGATGCTGATGGTGATCACCGGGGTGGTTTTAGTGAGGTAAAAATCCCACACTCCCCGACCTTCCCGGAGGTCGGGTGCCTTTTGAAGGTATCCACCCGACAAAAAAAAAAAAAAAAAAATATTTGGGCTATCAAATGTAAAACTATTTTTCTAATCCTTCCTGAGATTAACGCGTTCAAACTCTTCAACTTTATTATTACTATCTAAAGATAAATTTTATGCTTGTTCATTTGTATTTTGCTCAGTTAACGCTGCAGAAAGCCATAAGCTCGTTGTGCTGTTGTTTGTTTTGTTCGCTTTGGCAGGTTTACTAGCAGGGAGTTCCCTGTCTATCTGTGTACTCTCTATGTTTCATGAATTAATCCTTGCCGAGTTTGTTATTTTTGCACGAGGCTAAGCCGTGTGTCTAGCGGATACCAACAGACACCTATTGTGTAAACATTAGCTGGACGGATTTTCCCGATCATCTTTATTATAAGTCTACTATTTGACTTCTTACCTATTAGATAATGGAATACCGTGGAAATCTGTAGTCTATGTTTAGACCAATAGAATTTATTTTGCAATAACATGCTTCTTAGGGCTGATTTTACCAAAGTCTTTTATCCGTGGAATCCATTATCCAATTGACGTCTGACTTGTTGATTCTGAATCGTTGTTACAGTTCTAGCATGGAAAAAACTGTCAAAAATTTATTTTTATTATAAGATTTATTCTAGGTATAAAAGTTTGGTGACATTCGCCCTAAGGCGTTAAATCAACGTTTGTCCTACCTATAATAATAATTGTATTGTTACCTTTGATAACCTTGTTTATAATACTAAACTGCTTATTTTTAACTAACGGCTTTCGTATCTTACCACCTTACTAATAAACTATCAGATGAATATTTACACACCGATTTCTCTCTTTCAGTCTTCAGTAATTTGACTTTCGAAAGAAGAAAATAAAGTGTTGTGTAACTATACAGTCGCTACACAACGTTTTTTAGTAAAGGGGTTAATCCACAGAAGATATCTATGGGTTAATCTATAGTGCCCAATACACAATAAATGACATAATTATTCGTGGTAGAACGAAATTAACGTAAGTATTTAGATTCCTAAACCGATATTTATAATTTTTGTTGGTGGTCCAATAACCCGTATTAGAGTTGTATAGTTTATAAGGGTAATAATCACAAACTAATGATATAATTCACGATATCCGTTACCCGATTCACTTTCAGTCACAAGGCCGTGAGCGGGCGGGCGGTTTCGGGGGTGGCCAAACGACGAAAATCGATCACGATTCCATAACACCGACTCTGCTTAGGAATCGAGAAACGAGACATTGTAACACCACGTTACCGTCACAAGTACAGATCGAAATTCTTGTACTCGGTAGCTAAAAGATGGCCGCTTGATGAGGTTCTTTATTAATAAAATAATAATTAAAGTCTCTCGGTCTATTTTTTTACCCGTCACTGGATTTTAACTCAAATATTGATTTTTCAATCGACAGGTAATATTTATTCGTGTAATAAAATTTACGTCTGCCAGTTTTTGTATGGAAGAATTGTCAAAAATTCAAAATTATTCCTCGGATAAAATTACCTAGCGTTGGTAAAATCAGCCCTATGTATAGAAAAACCGATTAACTGTTATATGCTGTGTAACAAGTATAATCGAACCGGAACAGTTGTTCAAATTCATTGGTTTTGTTTCGGGTTTTAGAACTAGTTACCTATAATTTGTGGCGTTAGAAAATAAGGACTGTATCGGATGAGCAGGGACGCGAAACAGTGCGAGGGGCTTGTAAAATACGCTAACTGGAGTCCTTGGATTTTATAGCCATTGGAATAGTGGGTACAATATTTACGTTTGTCGTTTCAAGAAGGCAGGGGCCGAATTACCGTCTAGTCTCATTTGGATCCTTCACAATTACTGAAAAGTTCAAGCTTACCTACCTATAAGCTTCTTCTGAACTGACAGCGTTTGCCATAACTGTGTTGATCATTTTAAGAATATAATTACGCTTGAAAAAATATTGATTGAAGTTGTCATGTTGCCAAGCAGCCTCCTACACAAAAGCAATCAATTCGTGACGAAAAACGATTTTATTTAATATCTTAGGTACGTTTTATATCCATTGATGTCTTAACGCGTTTGCACAAAATAACAAATGTTAAAGTCGGACTCGCACACGAAGGGTTCCGTACCACAAGGCAAAAACGCCGAAAAAAAACACGTTTGTTGTGTGGGACCCCTTAAATATTTATTTTATTCTGTTTTTAGTTGTTAAAGCTTGTTTATTTTATATTTTTGTTTTATTCAGTTTTTAGTTGTTAAAAGTTGTTTTAGTTGTTAAAGCGGCAACAGAAATACATCATCTGTGAAAATTTCAACTATCTAGCTATCACGGTTCATGAGATACACCCTGGTGACAGACAGACAGGCAGACGGACAGTGGAGTCTTAGTAATAGGGTCCCGTTTTTACCCTTTGGGTACGGAACCCTAAAAAAGGGCTTTTACAAAAATGTTCTTCGTTTTCTTAAGGGGGAAGCATTAGGGTAGCCCGCGAAATTCAAATGTTCTTACGTTTTTTGCAATTTGCAAGTCAGTGTCAGGTTGTATGTTGAACAAAATATGTTTCTTTTACGGTCACGAATCATACTACCCTGGCGCTGCCCCCTTAAGTTACAATTTTAGTCTCTCAAAACATACTTATAGACACAGCTTATAGGTAAGTGGTTGAGATTGGGTAGTAAAACTGAAGCTTTTCAAGACGATATCACCAGAGTAACCTTGTATGAAAACGATCCTGGTTTTAACATGGAATCATGCATAACAAATTAAAATGTATCTTTGGAACGGAACGAGGCCACAGTTTCAACTTGATAGGCACTTGTTGAAAATTAGTTTGCAAGAATCCGTCCTTACTAACAAGTAATGCTAAATAAAAGCTTGGAAAATATCGCGGTGAGGCGGTAAGCTGACGGATTCACAGTAAAAGAGCGACGTCTCCGCTACGTGCCACTCAACTCTCTACCAGATGCCTATGAATGCTCGTAGCATAATGCCCGCAAGTCGCAATAACTAAAAAAGATAAAAGGAAAAAGAGACAATGAGGATTTTAAAACTTGCAGCAATCTTGCAGCATGTAGAAAGTAGATACCTAAGTACTCTGACGTAATAGGAGTTGTGGACTTTATAATCAAAGTTGGATCAGAAAAAGTTAACATTCAACTTTGGAGGTCATCCTAAAGTGTTTATCGCTGACTCGTCTGATATGCTTATTAATTCAAACAAAATTCACTAGGGCCAATTGGAGTCGGCCAGCCCACTTAGTTTTTCGAGATAACGCCAAGCAGTTGGTCGACTCAACGTGACCAGGGGGCTAGCCTATTTTTTGACCAAAGAATCAGCATCACCATACAACGTGGCAATTTCTTTGGGCTCTTTTTCGGTTGACAGCGATGCGGTCGAATTTTTTGTGTCCTATGATACTTTTCCTGTTTTTTTTATAAACATGTACATAAGTTTTATTCATATTATTTTAACTCTGTTAGCTTATAGAAACAAAATAGGAAAGTTTCCCACCCAGATATTCACTAACGGCACGCTCCATCGAGAAATTCTAAAACATTTCAGCGGTCGTTTGCAGACGCCTAGTGCACGTGGCCTGGCCGCAGCTCTCCTGCCGTATTCACCGTATTACGACGTAATTCACGGCAAGTTCTTGTGACTTGCGAGTTGTGACTCAAGCATTGCGGACGCTCTGTCTTGTTGAACTCTACTGTGTAAATCGGTAAAGTCAGGCACTTAGTGCTCCCTACCCTAGACGTTTCTTAATGTCCGTCTTTTATCTTTCTTTTTTTTTTTTGCCTTAGCTAAACTATAGTTAAACTGTTTGTCTGCAACAGTATTAATCATCAGCTGAACTCAAGTTTTGCTAATAACGTTCTCAGCTGCATATAAATTATGAGAAACAAGACTCGTATTGCTTCACACGGTGTAACGACTTGACAAACATAATATGTTTTAGTTAAATATTAATTTATTATACTACACTTAAACCTTCCGAAATAAAGCCTATAGATGATAGTGAAAACTGCATCTAAAATGTCTTGCAGAGTTAAGAAGAACAAACGCGGTTACGCAGCATCGAAAAGCAACTTTACTTTATAATATATATAATTAAACATTAGAGTTGCCTTACTAAACGTTGTATAGCGTCTGTATAGTTACACAAAGCGTTGCTTTCTTCTTTCGAAAGTCAAATTACTGACGACTCATCATCATCTGTATCATCGACTGAAAGAGAGAAATCGGTGTGTAACTATTCACCTGATATACCTAATACGTTTATTAGTAAGGGGGATAGAAGATATAGGAATACTTAATATTAGGTAGGTATAAGTAGTACGAATCAAGCCCTGTATCATAACAATAAGCAAATTAATTATAATTTAACCTGACATGCACGTAATATAATATCATAAACATTTAATTGGCCAAAATTACCCGTATTAAGCAGCTCTGTAACATACGCTGTAGTTCGTGGCATTTGTAATTCGAGAATGTTGAATAGTCGTTATAAATGGGCGAATCCGAATAGATCGAACCAGTGTTAGATCGACCTGAACAGACGAATAGATGGAACCAGTGTTAGATCGACCTGAACAGACGAAATATTTGCGATGATGTTGCTGGAGCAAGACAAAAGAACCGATGTCAATATGAATTGTGTGAAAGATGAAATGGCTTGATAGCGGTGACCACTGAGATAACGGCTAATAGAGATGTATGCATAGAAATTGTTCTACTAGAATCGCGTCGCGCGTGTATGTCGTGCCTTTATACACGCAAAAGGAACTTAAAATTGTCAAGTGGTTTCACATTTACCGATCAAAAGCAACTTTTCTGAATGGTCCAAAATGTTAAAGTAGAATATTTCGAGCTATAATGTAGCAGGAAGTTTGAAGTCTGGTTTATGAAGTTATAGGAATGTGCGGCATGCAGTTTGTTGGTTACCTAAAACCAACTTTAGTACGGCTTGGATTCGTCAAGTTTTGTCTGCAGCACATGTAGCTCTCGTTGTATTCTGCTCAGAGACTAAGTCAGACTCCGAGCTAGAGAAAACCACAGGGTTTTGAAATCAAGAGAAGTTTCCTTTGAGTCAAAAAGCTGTGGTTTTTATATTTCTTTTGACTAAGAATTACATTTTCAGTTTTATTTAGGTATGGACAAAGGTCTAATGCCTCTCACAGAGACGAGGCCGGTGTACCAACAGTGTGATTATTATTATGAGAGAAAGTTTTTAACTCGAACATACTCAAAGTAATTGACTCGACAATATAGCAAGATGAATTTTAACTAAGCTCTTTTGGAAGCTATATTATCGGTCTATTGTAGCAAAATTGAATTATGAAAAAATAAAACGAACTTCCTAGTAAAAGCCTCGCTATTGCATGGGTGCATAATACTCTCCGGACCATATTCTTTTCCATATTATGTTATCAACTTATCATAAATGTTCTCTTCAATATCTTCTTATAATCATTGGCTTAAAATAGGTAATAAACCTTACATAATCAGCATATTTTGTTCCCACTGCTGGGACACAGGCCTCCTCTCTGTGAGAGGGAGTGGGCCGTCCACCACGCGGGCCCAGTGCGGGTTGGTAGATGTCACAATAAACCTTACCCGGCTGATTTTTTTTTTATCCATTTTTAGATTTTCGTACCAAAATAGGAACCGCTTGGACCGCGCGCGTTGTCCGTCGATCGGTTTGTGCGTCACGGTCGATTTTATCAGCTCAGCTAAATTTAAAGCCATCGCCTCGAAAATTAGCACCGATTATAATGTTTCTGGTAATGCCAAAACTGCCAAAGTAAACTGAAATTGAGCTTCTGCTCTCGTCCGATGTTCGAAGTAGGTACCTAATAATATCTTAGAAGTGGCCACGTTACTTCTGTATGTAGTGTTTGCGTGAACTTAATCGTGTGCTTTCCATATTTACCTCGCCCCAATCGTAAACGTCATGGAAGCCCGCGAAAATTCAAATTTTCTTACGTTTTTTCCAATTTGAATTTCAAGTCAGTGTCAGATTGTATGTTAAACAAAGTATGATTCGCTCCACCCAGAGCGGGAGGTCATTTGATGATTTCCAAACCGAAAAAAAAAAAAAAAAAAAAAAGATGAATGAATGATTCCCGAATTGTGTAAAGTCACATTTTTTAATTTCGCGGGCTACCTAGCGTATCCCCCTTAGAGAACTTTTGTCAACGACGGTGTGTTACGGGAGACAATAAAAATAAAACGTTTTAAATCTCTTCACTGGAAAAAATTGCTTCACTATATAAGGTCTATCTATCCATACACGAAATCTCTTAAGGGGTCATTGTATTCATCATTACGAACAACTGTTACTATGGGACCAAAACATAAGGCGCTACCTCGAAAAAAAATCGTTGCGACGAATTACTTTTGAAACGCAAAAGAAGAGAGATGGCTGTAATGTGCGTGCGCTCGGAATAAAACGACGTATGTGCCAAAACGAATTTACTCGTTTTTTAACAAAACAACTTAATTAAATTTAAAACTACTTTGAGTAAACTTTGATATGGTAATTCTTCATGTTTTAAAGTAAATTCCATTGAATAACTCTTAAGTGTTACGCCGTGATGTCGAAAAAATAGATATAACTTTGCAATTTTTTTGTATCGAGAAAAAATCATTGAATCGTGTATTCCTTTTACACGATACTAGACCAAAGAATCAAAAAACATACCAAAATGTTAAGTCCCTATTCCACATACACCTACTTAAAAAGTCACACGAAATAGAAAAAATAAAAAAAAAACAGTTATTCCCTACATTTATTCTCGCAAAATCGCAAAAAAAAATGTGCTTTATCCAACATAGTTTCGAATAGGCTAGACAGATTGGGTAGGTTTCGTTGCCCGAAACGTATACAAATATTCATATGCACGCGGGCCAGATTCCAGGTAAAACCAAATATTCAATATTCAGTAATAGTTAAAAAAAAGTCAGTCACGTCAGTCCATTTGTAATAAAAACAAACTAGCCTCCAACGCGAAACCTTTTATTTTTTTAGTAACATAGTCCGTCCATCCATTGACAGATGTGTTTTTGGTCGCTAGTATTTTCACTGTACAAAAGTACTGAGGCCTTACATACATAGATACATGCACAACCTACAAAAATATGTACAGTCACGGGCACCAATATGTCAACACTTGACTGGCTACTTTAAATTGCGATTCTTTCACGAAATAACGAATTCAACGTTGAAATACGACACTTTACATATACCTATGGGTTCGAAAATACTATGTTCCTACTAATATAAAATTTCATTCAAAAATAAAGGAGAAAATCGACTTTGAATAAAGCCAAGTGTATACATACTTTTGCTCGTGACTGTACAGTCAACAAAAGAGATAAGTATGCAGGACCGTCGCATATAGTTGAAGTTTAGTAAGAAACCGATGGATTACCTAATAAAATAAAATTTTATTCGAGAACATCCATTGGTTTCTAACTAAACTTCAACTATATCCGACGACCCTGCATACTTATCTCCTATGTTGACTGTACCTATGAAAAATCACAGCGCTGCAACGTACGAAAAGTCTAGCACTCTAATTGCGTAACAGACTATCAATCACAATCTGAATGATTGTGAAGCATATTGCTAGCCCATTGATTCATATGTTCGAAAAAATCGTTTACTCAACAACGAAATTATCGCAATGAATGTTATTGAGCTGTCAAATGAAAGCCATTCCTACTGTAATGTTAGTGTCTTACGCAATTACCCTGCTGTTTCTCGGCACACAGAGCAAGAACCTAACTTAAAAAACTGTCCTACTTTTTAATTTATAAATCTTTAACAACATTTAAAATGTCTATTGTATTTTGTAGCAAATAGCTGGGCAGGTGTTGAGACGGGCGCGCATGCCTGTCCCGTCCAAATAAATAAATCGCAATAAAAGATAAAAGTAAGTACAATTTTCTGTTCAAAAAATATTTGGCGTTCCATACATTTTGACCGCGTATATTCAGTTTTGTAGGAAACAACTTTTTTTTTTATAACCTACGAAACTTTTCAACGCTGGGGGTCTAGAATCATGTACCTACAGACGCCAGCACATCAAGCTTCTACAATCTGTCAAATTTCTTTAATAGATTTTCAAGTTTATCGCTAAAGCATAAGGTTCAAAGTTGATTAGGAATATTGGACAGTTTCGGGTAGCTTGATGTGCTGACTATCCATAGTAACAGGTTGCGCGCCGATGTCCCTGCCACTCTCTATAAGTATTAAATACCTGTAATCTATACTTATAATAAATCTGTAGAAGTGAAAATTCTGTACATTGAAAACATCAAAAAAATAAATGGCAGGGCAGGGGGTGTTACTAGACCGACACCGAATCCAAAAATGTGATTAAAAACATTTTTGTCTCTCTGTCTGTTTGTTCAGGCATCACGCAAAAACTACCGGTTCGATTACGATGAAACTTGGTATGTTTATTCTTTAATATCCTGGGCACCACACTGGGTACTTTTTATCCCGGAAAAGTATCTATATGTACATATACCTATATAAAATTCAAAGTCCTGACTGACTGACTGACTGATATATCAACGCACTCTCGACTTCCTATCGGACCTCCACAACCCAATTATTGTTCGTTACAATACCCCTTAGTAAAACTGGTTGTCAGACTTTTGGGCTTCTAACTACCCGTAACGACTAATATATAGAGACGAATAATATATAGATACCCATCCACGAACCAATCACGGCAAGCGTAGCTTTATCATTATCATAATTTATTGCATTCATGTAGTTTAAAAGTTGTTACAAGTATATAAGGTTTCATACATGAACCCTGATAAGGCACAGCAATATAAATAGTTTATAGTGTCACATTATTAAACAAAACCACTGTGCTTAAACAAAAATATTAATTTTATCATGTTTATCAGATGTCCATCATCTGTTATTTAAATAAGTACCTAAATGTCATGATATATATACAGGATAGGGTAAGAACAATTAATTGGTCATAATTTTCATTCATAAATTAAGATAAGATAAAAAATTAAATTAAAACATTAATAAAAAAAAAATATATTTATAAAATAATAATCATAAAATAACACAACCTAGTAGGTAGTAAGTCAAAATTGTAGGAGCTGTGTGTATTGTGTACAGGAATAGATATCCGCGTGTACAGGTATGAATTTCTATGTCATTTACTTATCGTCAAAGAATTCCTTTAGAGTGTAATACAATTTTAATAAATTAAAATTAAATTGTAAGGTATTTTTGGAGACGGTTCTTAAATTTATTTTCGTACTTTGTGTCCTTAATTGGATTTGGAAGCTTATTATATATTTTCACGTACATGGCTAAAGGTCCTGAATGGAACATAGTTAATTTTGAGCTTGGTAAGGGTCATTCATTTTTGCCTCTGTTCGCAAGAGTTCAACTTTCTCAGGAGTCCAACTTTTATAACATCCATACAAATCATGTCTTCGCATGAGTCCAACTTTTATTTTTTACATACTTTTATTAGCACGATGTTGTGATGTTGTCCTTAGTGTTTCCTTACAAAGCTAACTTCTAAAATGTAGATACCTTGACATTCGATCGACCAGTGCGGCTGTTATGATTTAGCCCCGAGCCCCTCATCCTATGTGATCATGTTGCAGGTACGAAGCATTTACATACTATAATCATAATTAACATACTATAGCCATAATTAACATACTATAGCCATAATTAACATACTATAGCCATAATTAACATACTATAGCCATAATTAGCAGCTTAGGAGCATTAAATATGTGGGACATTATTTATGTCCCGTAAAGAGTGACCGAGGTAGTTACTGTAATCTGATCCGTACCTAATTAAATTTATCAGAGTACAGTTCATGCAGCTACTAGATAATACGCACGTTTTAGATAACCTTATATCTATTACAGAAGTCTTTATGATTAGGATTTAATTGCATCTATGTCTCTATGACCATGTATACCTACTATCGCAAATAAATAACCGGCCAATAGGTATGCTCATCAAAAGATACTTTCGATAGCTAAATTATTCATTTTGAATCAACTACAACTATCTAAACTATTTATTCACTTACGGTCGAGCCCTATTGACAGATAGCTACTGATGGTAGCCATAGCCAGCACAAAATATAACTGCCGGAATAATACAATCATACAGATCGCTATTGAGAGTTTGGGACGTTAAAACCAGAGAGAGATAAGTTTTTTACCGCCAGTATACCAAAACTGGTGATATACCTATAGGTAATGTTTAAGCACACAGTTTATGAGTAACCTCGAAAATTTAAATCAAAAGTCATTTATTCAAACTAGGCTGTGAATCAAATCTTTTTAAACGTCAAAATTACATAAGACAGTTCCCCAATACGCCCGCCCTACACCACTTCCTAGTGGTTTAGCTGGGAAGAAGAAGTGGCGCAACAAACTCGCCAGCAGCGCAGCTGTCTGTACAGTTAAAAGAACTTGATTCTATACAGTAGTAAGTAATTACTAGCATTACGAAACACAAAAACATGACATTAAATTATTTGC
The DNA here is from genome assembly GCA_948474745.1 of Oligia latruncula. Lineage (NCBI taxonomy): Eukaryota > Metazoa > Arthropoda > Insecta > Lepidoptera > Noctuidae > Oligia > Oligia latruncula. The sequence goes on from OX419683.1 coordinate 13,823,520, forward strand.
CCTATCACACGCCAAAAATACAAGTCACTGAAACATTCAACAATGATAAACAAAACTGCACCACGCACCACTGCCCTCAAAACGGTGAAGGAAAACATCGTGAGGAAACCGGCATGTCCTAGAACCAAAAATTCAAAGACATGTGACATCTACCAACCCGCAGATAGCCGGCGTGGTGGATTACAGCCCACTCCATCTCACCGAGAGGAGGCCTGTGTCACAGCAGTGGAAACATTATAGGCTGATTATGTTAAGCTTAACAAAGCCTAAACTAGCATTACGAAACACAAAAACATGACATTAAATTATTTGCCCTATCACACGCCAAAAATACAAGTCACTGAAACATTCAACAATGATAAACAAAACTGCACCACGCACCACTGCCCTCAAAACGGTGAAGGAAAACATCGTGAGGAAACCGGCATGTCCTAGAACCAAAAATTCAAAGACATGTGACATCTACCAACCCGCAGATAGCCGGCGTGGTGGATTACAGCCCACTCCATCTCACCGAGAGGAGGCCTGTGTCACAGCAGTGGAAACATTATAGGCTGATTATGTTAAGCTTAACAAAGCCTAAAAAAATAAACAACGAATGGTCGTTGTTTATTTTTTTAGGTTTGCAAGGTCTAGGTATTTTCAAATATGGATTTGAAAATACCTAGAGCTTGCAGGAAATTACATTGCCTCAAGCAATTAATCAATTTGTACGGGCACAATGCATTTCAGAATGTCTATGCAAATGTGTTTCCATTCTGCAGCTAAATGCGGCTCGGTCGGCGGGTGAGCACCTTTGTTTGAAATTATTCCCGTATTTCCTAGCAGGGAACGTTTATGAATATGTAAAGTCTGGTGGTGCATAAAAATGAAAAGCGATTCGTTAGGTTCGTTCATTTATCTTTAACTTATGTTTCGACAGTTGAATGTAATGGTTCTAGAGGTAATTCGCACGTATTATTTTTTAGAGCGTTACTTTAAGGTAAAAACACCTAAACGCAAAAAACGCAAGTTTTAGAAGCAATAGAAGTATATGATCGACTACAGTAAACAAACTCAGAAAAATATATGATATACTTCATGATATATGCTAGGTAGGTAGGTAGTGTGTTTAAAACATAGGTAATACAACTAATTTGATACGATAAAAAAAATTATGAAGATACCTCTAAAAACTTTCTTTTTACAATAATCTGGAAGAATCATATTGAAACATTATGTAAGAAAAAATTAAATTAAAAATTTAAAAAACCCCCGACAAAAATAAAATTAAGGAATCCCTACAAAAAGCATGAAATAAAAAAATCTTATGGAAGTCGGGGGACCGTTCTGCATGTGAAACAGCTTCTATTCTGTGGTCCCCCGACTTCCATAAGATTTTTTTATTTCATGCTTTTTGTAGGGATTCCTTAATTTTATTTTTGTCGGGGGTTTTTTAAATTTTTAATTTAATTTTTTATTTCATGCTTTTTGTAGGGACTCCTTAATTTTTGTATTTCATTTCTTTTATTTTCTTCCGTTTTAAGATTCTGGTAATTTGGTGTTCAATCAGGTTTTTTATCCGTCAAAAAATATTGATTAAGTAATTTATAGTTGAAGAATAATTTTTAAGACTAAACAGATTTGTTTTTGTTTGATTATATTTTTCAAGTTTTTAGTTTTCATTTCGATGTAGTTAATATTCCTCATTCCCTTTCAATAAGTATAGTGTACATTATTCTACTTGTCAAGCCCTTGCATTTGATACCTATATTGAAGGAGTTGTGAAAAAAAAAATGTAATTCGCCATTTTGTGGTGGCGGCCATCTTGGATTTGAAATTTTTAATAGTGTATAGTATTCTACTATTGAAGCCCTTTCATTTGATACCCATATTGAGGGAATTGTGAAAAAATATGTTATCCGCCATTTTGTAGCGGCGGCCATCTTGGACCGATTTTCATCAAACATAGCTAAGAACACTCCCGACTAATACACCTTTCAAACAAAAAAAACTAAATCAAAATCGGTTCATCCGTTCGGGAGCTACGATGCCACAGACAGACACACACACACACACACACATACACACACACACCCCTGTTTGTACAGACACCCTTACGAGGACCTTGTTAGTCCTAGAACGAACTGAGGACCCTCCAAAAAACTGGTTTAAATACCTCGTTGGCCTTTTAGAATAAGATAGAAAGAGACAGGTGAGTAAATCTATAGTGATGAGCTTATTGGGATAATGCTATCTCAACATTTTTCTGTATGAATTTCGGCTATCATACTGAGGACCTGAAATACACAGCTAAATGTGACCAACGATGCACATACGAGGACTTTGTGTAAGCCAACCGAGGACCTCTTACGTAAGCCCTGCGACGTCCTTCCGAGGACATATTTTTACACAATATTTCTTATAGCTTGTACAAAGTGCGGACGTTGTGTTAGACTTTATATCACTAAACCGAGGACAGTTTTTCGCGTAGAACTTGTACAAACCGAGGACCTGGAAAATACCTACCTACCTACCTAAAACATTTTACGTGTAAGATAATAATATCAATGTTCCGATTTATTTCTTACACACTTTTTCTAAAATGAAGTACCAAGCGAGGACGAGTCAATGTCTTTACGTTTGTCAGCGCTTCTCAAAGGATTATTTATCAAAAAGAGCCGACAGTAACGGCTTTATTTTGTTAAACACTCGTGATTGTTGTTTATAACGTAAATAAAAACCCAGAAATCGATCCTTATCAGCGACACTATCGAATGGTGTAATAAATACAGTGTGTTTTTTTTTCAAAATCAACGGGTACGATTCCTGGCTAGAAATATTGATTTTTCAAAAATCCAATGATGCAGTTTTAGTTTTCACCAAAATCGAGGCCGCGACTCTTTTGAGTACTTTTCGCTATTCCTCATAGTTTCGGATTTGGCCATCCACGCTCACTTCGAAAATTCACCTGTATATATAAAAGGAGAAACTGACTGACAGACTGACATATCAACGCACAGCCGCAACTACTGGGTCTAGGAATGTGATTTTAGACGTTACGGACGCTTTTAACGTTCTTCATTGTTCTCACATGCATAATTTTTAACATGAATGATCTAAACACGATTTTGTAACCATATTATTTTGATTTAAAAGAGTGTCCATGGAGTTTCTTGCCCGTTCTTCTCCATAGGTACCTGCGCTTTGGAATGGGCAACTAGCTTCATCTTTCTGACTGACCGACCCCTTTTTTTTTTTTTTTTGCGGATGGGAAATCATCAAATGACCCCTCCCGCTCTGGGTGGAGCGGAAGGGAGTGTCAGACTCTTACTGACTAAAACCCACCCGTGTTCCTTCCTTAGCCTTTTATGTTCCGGGCCAGCGGTAACCCTTTCGGACAATCCCGCTGACCCGGCAGGCTTCGGCCCTATGGGGTCCTCGATGCTGACATCTCTTTGATGTGCGCGTGGAACACGTACGCGCCGTCCGGCACGGGCCTGGTCCTGATCGGATCGGACGGTGAGCTACCCATTACTCTCCGCCCGCAGGCCCGCGCTTACGGTGGCCGGGAGTCGTCGCGCGGCTCCCGACGACCGGAGCGTCTCCCGCGGCGGCTGGGACGGGAGGCTCTCTCCCTGAGCTGACCGACCCCTTGACAATTCAAAAGTGCCTGTTGAGTTTGAGTTGAGTTTGAGATTGTGAAATTTTGCACACGGCTTCCTTTTATAATGTAGGGGAGCACTAAGAAGGGGTTTTTGGAAATTCAACCTTTAAGGGGGTGAAAAGGGATCCCCCTTTTTACCCCCTTGTTTTTTGTTTGTATGAAAAATCTTATTCCTTGAGTTAAAAAACTTGGCACAAATACAAAAAATGCTTTTTTGTTTTTCTAAACTACCCCCTAAAGGGGGATTGTGGGGTGTCAGAATTTGTATGGAAGATTTTTAACTCGCGGTTCGATTAGCTCGAAACTCAGTATTTATACTTAAGACCAAAAATAAAGAATACCGTGTATCAGGGTTTTTCGAAAATCTAGCCCTAACGGGGTGAAAAGGGGTAGTTAATTATACAAGCGAGGATTTTACTGCGTGGCTTGAATAACTCGAAAATTGGTATAAATAAATCTTCGAGTGAAGTAATGAACATAATAATATAACAAACGATTTTTCGGAATTCCACCCCTGTGGGGGTGAAGACCAAGAATACAGTTTATATGAAAAATCTTATTCATATGGTTAATAAACTTGAAACTAAAGGGAGATTGGGGGTGTAAATTTTGTATGGAAGAATTTTAACGTGTGGTCCAATTAATTCGAAACTCAGTATGTAAGACCAAAATAAATAATAAAGTAAGTATATCAGGTTTTTTAGAAAATCTACCCCTAACGGGGTGAAGAGGGATAGTCAATTTCTTAGGGGAGTATTTTATTACGTGGCTTGATATGATAATTGGTCGTCAAGCTATAGAAACATCCCAGAAGATTTTTCTAAACTACACCCCTATGGGGATAAAATATTTTAAATAGCCATGTTTATAATCACGTCTAAACTTGCTATGGAGTATTTTAATTTGACAGGACTAAACTAATATTTATCTTCTGTCCTTTTAAGTATAAAGAAAAAGATGCACTGAACTTAAATTTTGTTTAGTTTGTGAACAAGGGAATCGGCGCCATTATGTTTTATATTAAGTTTGCATGCTTCCCAAATTATTTTGATCTCGCTTGATAATATTTCTTTGTTGTTTTCTAACTAAGCATTGTGTTATGAAATTTTATGTCAAGTTTTTAGCCCAATTTATGTCGATTTCTTTTAATTATGGTTTCTATAAGTCTTTTTGTTTGAGTCGTTTTCTATTAACTGTTAAGTAAGTTTTATAATCATGCTTCTCAAAGATGTTATTGCATCTTGATGATTATTTTTATAAGTAGATCGTTGGTAAAAGTTTGTTAAATAATTTGTTCCATTTTAAAATAAACCTACTTACTTTTATTTCAGTAAAGTTTATGACGTGGTTTCCTTTTGTATGTTCATGTTCTGTATTTCTTTGTACTTTATATTTGTTTCAAATCTTGCTGCAGACATTTCACCTAGGAAGGCATTTATTTTCTTTATGAAAAGCACACGTATTTAGCTCCTATGACAATACAATATTTTATGGTGCAAATCATAATGTTGTATAATATAAGCGGGCCTAGGTACTTAGCACATGCTGCAGAAAAAGCCTGATTATTCCTCGTCCACTTAGTAGCTACCAACGATTTGTTTAAGGATTCAGTCTACCTTCGATTTTCTCCTTCATAATTTTATTTAAATGATAGCATATTTGTAATTTGTCTTCTACACACAAGGAAAACTGTCGAAACGAGGACTAGAATACACACTGTTCGGAAAATCTAGCAAACCGAGGTCTTAAATACACATTGTCTGGAAAAGCTACCTAACCGAGGTCTTTTGTGTTAAAGTTAACACATAGGTCCTCGGATAATACAACAAACGTGAAATGAGTGTAAAGAGTCTGTGTATGAGGCGACAGTGGCACCATCTGGTGGATACACAATGTCTGTGTAAGATTATGAATAATCTTGATCAAACCGAGGTTCAGACAACTTTTTCGTATTAAGTATATAGAAAGACTCAAAATCGCTTGCAGAATACGAATCTTTGGTCAAGTCAAACCGAGGACCCTCGAAAAGGTCCTCGCTTTGAAAAGGTCCTCGGTCGTGCCTTGTGTATTCATACGCACGTCCTCGGATGGTACTTAAAACAAACACACACACACACAGACACGTCAAACTTATAACACCCCGTCGTTTTTGCGTCGGGGGTTAAAAATAAGTTGTTCATCCTATGCCTTGTATAAACTTGCCCCAACCGTTAACACGGATGCACTACTCACAGCCTATCATGGTCTTCTTGCATCTGTGTTAAGATACGGCATCATATTTTGGAGTAACTCTTCTAATCGAGAAGTCGCGTTTAAAGCGCAAAAGCGCTGTATACGATCTATGTTTGGGCTTCAGATAACGGACAGTAAAGTTGTTTAACATATTTCAGAAAGCACAAAATTCTGACGCTACCAGACTTGTATACTCGTATATATTAAGCAGCCTTATTTGTATGATTAAACCCCAAGGTTGTTTCCTTACCTATCTGATACTGTACAACGTAACAGGCGAAATGACATGCTACGCGGACGCAGAGCCAAGTCAGCTCTCATGCAGAAAAGCATATTCTGTGCAGAGCCCCGCAAATTTATAATAAAATTAAAAAGTAAATTAGAGAGTTAGATTTGAAGCAATTTAAAGAATTTTTATGTAATAAATTCTACTATAATTTAAATGACTACTTAAATGACACTTTGACATAGTAATTTAATTCAATTATTAATCCTATTATTTTATTTCTGACTGACATCCCTAATTTGACCTTTTACTACATTGATATACATACACTAGATTAGTAATTACCGCGCCAATGCGTTGCCACTGGGATCAAGGCCACAGTCTCAATCGTAGCTAATGTCAGTTCAGTGCTCTGTATGACGCCAACCGAAGTTAGCCGAGTGAAAATTACCGCCAAAATGGGAAAATGCGTAGTGAAAGAGTGCGATTCGAGGTCACAAAAACACAATAAATTAACCGGAATTACTTTCCACGCGTAAGTTTATTGTTTCTGTGTTTATATCAACGTAAAAACGCAATAAAAATAAATAAAATGTAGAATTTTGTAAATTAGGTTCAATGTTGCCACTAAAAACTTAGTTTTAGTTTCCCACATTATGTGGGAGTTTTTAATTTATAGAGTATGTGATTTAAAATATTTTATAAAACTAAATGTGTGACAATGTGTAACAAAAAATAACAATGTAACATAAAAATAATTGTTTTTAAATATTTAAATACATAATTCAAAAATAACGTTCATAACGTTTAATGTTTTTTTTTGCGTTTTTTATGGCTTAAAAAGTTGGGTAAAATTTCGCATGGCTAGGCAACACCCTCCCGCCATTGCATGTTTATATTGCGGTCTTTGTCTAATATAAGCGACGGTATTATTCTTGCGACTTGTGCAAGTGAGACAGATATATGTTTACTTTTAAATGGTAGTGGTTTCAAAGCTACGTCGTCGCGTTTAAATAGTGGTTACATTTTTTTGACACATTTTAATGAGGTTTGCTTCTCTAGTTATTTAGCTCAATGTTTTACTATTAATAAAATTTATCAACCTATTTAACATTTGGACGCCCATGTGGTAGAATATTGAAGAGATTTTTTGTGTAAAGTATAATTAATTTTGACATGAATAATAATAATAGTGATAAAATAGACTTTTAACTGTTAAATATTGTACGCGCCCTATGGGTAATATGGGTATGTTATAGCGATCTTTATATAATTATGATAATAACTTTCCACCTGTGACAAGTGACAAACAAATAAATTAATTTGAATTTGAAAAAAGAATTTGATAAAATTTGAAAATAAAAACCATAAAATACATACAATCATTCTTATTTTTTGTTAGATTATTCTACAAGCAACATACTAAAGGACTATATATAGTGTTTTAATTTTTTAATCCAAACAATATATTTTTTGTAAATAGATAATTGCTTTATATTTTGCAATAAATTACCAACGTTGTGTTATCGCGCTTTTCTTTCTTTTCTATGCAGTCAGACAGTGACCGCGCTTTAAAATTGTAAATGTGGTCGTGGATGTGTGTTGTGTTCATTCTCTGCGTCATGTTTACCACAAATAAACGTATTTTATTTTCTTATCTATTTTTTTTAGGTAATATTAAAAACTTATTTATTTAGACTACTTTTATTTTGTTTGCAGGTCGCAGTGCTGCTGACCGAACAGCAAAAGCCGGAACCAACAAACACTGTCAGTTACTGCGGAACCAGCACGCGCCCACAGGAAATGTATTGTACCTATGTTTTTTATTATTTTATTATATGCTTTATTTACCCACCTTTTGGGAGCGCTGAATATAAGACACTACTCTAGTACTACAAGTTTATACGTGATTAAAAACTTGACTACTAAAATTACGTCTATTTACGTCAGGCGCTGAATAATTTGACAGGAATAAAATAAAATTTTCTTCTGTCCTTTTCTTAATGAAATAGAAAGAAAAAGATGCACTGAACTTAGTTTGTGAACAACAGAATCGGCGCCACTATCTTTTTAACTGTTGTTATCAAAGTACTTGTTATGTCTGTATAACTTTATAGGCTACGAGGGTTTCCGTGAATTGGTGAAGAAACACTTAGCTTTGATAAACAACAAGGATAAGTAGGGTAGATTCTATATAAGTATACCTCGCAGATTCCTCGGTGCGAGTCTGTGAGACACCTATTTAACTAAAAAATTCGAGAAAATTATCGCCTCTTGTGTATTTTCTTTGCTTGTCTTACGAACCCACTCATTTCTTTGCTGGTACACTAGAGTGACAATGTTGAGTCGCTAATGAAATATTATATGCAACTGGCTTACCAAGTTTCAATAATTCATACAACATTCCCATAGAAAATGCTCTTTCAATTTTTCAATTTTCCCAGCAACTTTCCAAATTTTTCGTTCCATTTAACCTGAATCGGACAATATAATGAAAAAAAAAATGCAAATCGGTCCATCCGTTCTGAAATGATGCGCTTGCCAAAAAACAGCATTTCATTCCGACAAGCCTGCAGCAGCCAGCCAGAGTTTAAAAACTTAGCGACTAAACGCTAAGAGCACCGCCTGTGGGGTACGGACCTCGGATTAGGGCGTCGTCGTTTGGGGGAGGGCACCAAGGGACAGGCTGGATCGGATTATTTACAGGCACATGAAACATTCCAACTTTTTCTGTAGAATCTGCGATGCCCCTGGTGTTGCACCGTGCTAAGAGTAGCGATGAAATGTATTGCACAGAGTAATTCTATTATTGGTTTAATTCCACTGATTTTGAGGACATGGCCGCACTAACATTATTTCATATTCACATTACGGCCTTGTTTAATCATGAGTACGTCTATACATATTATAAATTTTAATTTATAATATGTATATGTCATATATGTCGTACCTATATTACGTGAAGTCGTAAAACCGTGCGAAATAAGGACGGGCCACTTGTATAATAACATAATACTGAAGCAACAATTTGCAACGGGTAATTGTATGAGGGATGCGAGCCTTTGTTCGCCTGAGTACTGACATGGGTTTAACTTTATTGGCTTCGGCTTCGAATGAAAATGTGTGAATGGATAATGCGTACCAACATTCATGGAAAAGCGTTGCAAAATTCATATGTTATTGATACTAATAATAGTGCGCATATAAATAATTAGACTTCGACAATCCAGGGTTTTAAAATGTTATTCCTCACCATTTCGATAATGCTGACTAATCAAATACCTTTTTGGGATTTATATCTATCTATAGCTACATTTCCCAAATGCTATATGTAAATTCTTGCTGTGTATTCAATTATTAAGTATCTGCTCAGTCACCAGGGCGTCAAAAAATCAGCTGTTCCATATATTTTGATCGTGTTAGTAATTCACTATTGTTTGGAACCGAATTTTATATTTCATGATTCAGAGTTGGTAACCTAAGATTTTATTATTGTAAATTAAAATAGTAAGTAAGCAAATAATACCTAATTAATTAATAAAAATAACAAAATTAAATTCTAACTTAACTAAAACTATACACAAGCTAAAATATAGCGTCGAAAAATTCATCCGCATCGCTCTCGACTGGTTATGTACAGACGCCAGCACATCAAGCTACTTTAATAATCTGTCAAATTTCTTTAATCGATTTTCAACTTTATCGCTAAAGACTCGGCCCAGAATTCGGCTACGTGCTTGGTGTCGTCACTAGCGTCCATCAGTTCCCGTAACGTGCAGCTGACAGGACACGCAAGACATGATATTAAGTTTCCCATCGTTTATGGTACAGCACCACATTTTGCACGCGACGGATAGGGCCTGCCCACTGCCACTTCAGGCCATTGCGTTTAAATTGTACCTACTCAAACTTGGTATTTAGAACACAATAATAATTTATCAATCATTCTTTCTTCCAAATCACCCACCCCACAAAAATATCTGACATACTGTTATTTAATTTTATATAAACAGTACTGAAGGCCGCAGGAACCCGTTGGATGCGAGAAGCACAGAACCGGTCGAAGTGGAGGTGCTTGGGGGAGGCCTATGTCCAGCAGTGGACGTCTTTCGACTGAAATGATGATGATACAGTACCTACTGAATTTATTCATAGGATTGTTCCAGAATTTCTTCGAGTAAAAGAGTTCGTTAACTCCATCACGTAAAACAAACATGGCTTATTGATTAATAATATAATATCTTCCATTGTTAGGCTGACGTCGGTCGCGTACCGTCGGACACGCGTACCAAGACGCTGACGATAAATGGACGTGTTTACTGTAGCACCGACGGTCAGCAAGCGTGAGTCCATAAAAATCGGTACGCGACCGATGTCAGCACTGACCGTCCGTCGAGCATTAAATCCAGCCTTAGTCTTGTAATAAATTAAAAATCTTGGTAGTAGTAGTAGTAGTAGTTAACGTCGAACACGACGCAGAAAGTTCTATCCTCTTTGAACATAGTTTCTATGGAGAAGCGGGAAAAATAATGTACAATCAGAAACACATACAAATATGACCACAGATTACAAATATGTAGCAAGCTAAATATTATGACGTTTTTAAAATGTTGCCACTACATAAAGCGTAAAACGTTTATTGAGGATGATATTATTCTCATAGCATGTATATACTTATCTATTTCCTTTTTAGTATATTCTATCACATTTAAATTCAATTATATAATTATTTTTCTTTATGTACTCTGTACCGGTACAGCGTCCTGATAATTGTTTGCTGCACCGGAGGACGTCATTACGTCAGCGCGGTCGCGAATCAGGCGGCCGCTGAAAAGCAGCGCTGGGGCTCTGTCTTGCATGGGGTCGCAGCATAATCCTGAGCGATAGCCATTTTGCGTGGATGTGACAAATGTTTCCCCCAACCCTTTCTTATTTTTTTTATGTTTATGTTCTTTATTGCGTCATGTTTACCGCAAATATACGTATTTTCTTTCTTTCTTTCTGTCTATACACTAAGTAGGAAATGACAATAAAGATGTTAAACTACAAAATAGCATGTACGCACGACGTCATATCAAGCTATACATTTCCAGTATAAGCTGTGTTCTCATTATACGAAAAGCCTATACAATGCGAGGTCAGCTAAAACTGGAAATGTATAGCTTGATGTGTCGTCGTGTGTACTTATAACGTTCGTCTCAAAAGGTACTCCTAATGCAAGTTAGCCGAGCGTTCTGTAAACGGAGTTAGCTTCAAGGCCAAGTTTAAAACTATTTGGAAACCTGGTCCCTACCCCTAGAGCTTCGGTGCTATCGAACTTGATAGACACGTATTTAGAACGGAAGATGGAAATTTACTAACAGAAGTATCTTTGGATAGCTACGTGGCTGCCTCGGGTGCTGATCGCGATATTGAAATTGCTGCAAATGAATTTGAAACGGGTTGCTTGAAAATAACGATGTGCTATCACGGCAGCAAACCACCTTTGTGGGTCTTTAATATTTGAGATATGGACGGTTGCCAGGCAAGTACAGTCAACAAAGGAGTTAAGTATACAGGAGCGTCGGATATAGTTGAAGTTTACTAAGAAACCGATGGATGTTCTGGACTGAAATTTAATTTAATAAATGAGCTGTTTGTTTTCTATTAATAAACTAAAATTTTATTCGAGAATATCCATCGGTTTCTTAGTAAACTTCAACAATATCCGACGCTCCTGTATACTTAACTCCTTTGTTGACTGTACATAGTGTAAGGCTGTTAAGGTTGCTAGGCTCGAGCCACGGAATTAAAATTTTTCACGTTTTAACATTTTATGTTTTACTCGAACTTTTTAGGGTTCCGTACCCGAAGGGTGTCTGATAGGAAAATAAAAGAAAAACTTCGAGGAAAACGCTTTATGGACGCCGAGAAAGCAGTGACTGCGTTTCAAAATGCCGTCGAAGAGACCCCTAAGGACGAGTGGGCAAAGTGCTTTTCTGTGGTTCCATCGGATGCAGCGATGCATTGATGTAAATGGACACTATTTTGAAAAGATATAATGAAACTAATAACTTGCTAGTTTGTCCAGTTTTTGATTTTCTAAGAACTTTCAATGTCATCCTCGTATAATCATTTTTTTCGGTTTTTTATACAAATTATACCCCTCTGGATATATTTATCACGTTACCACTTGGCCATTACTGCTCATTTGTTTACAAAATAGAGAAAAATCAGTATGGATCAGTTTAGCTAACAAGCGTATCGTATGACACAAGATAAAAAAATGTATTAAACGTAGAACCGTTTTCAGGAATAATTATGAAAGTTATTCGACAAACCCTCGTTTAATTTATTCTTCCCGGTTCCGAGAACTCGTAATGAGCTACCTATTTGAAATAGGTACTCGAACTATGTAGATACTTTACTTTGTAAAACGAAACACTTCCATTTTCTTCCATTATTTGTAATGAGTTGCCAAAAAATGGCGACATCCCCAAAAAGTGATTTTTCAACACACTTGCTCTTAAAGTGGCTCTTAATCGATATCCGTGCTCTTATTGAACTTATGAACGTCGTATGAAACTCGTGTGCATTGATCATTACACGCTCGAATAATACCGCCTCGTGTATAATGATCAACATAGCACACATGTATCATAATGCACTATTACGGGCGAATAACAGGCACCTTCAAGATAACTCCTTAATGTTAGGGATTTCATGATTTCAAAATTAGAACTCTTTTGCTTATTATGAACTAGTATTGCCAGTGTTTTCGCTTATTGTCGTACTGTCGTCCCCACATGATACATTCTAAGGTCAATTGGTTATGGAGTCATTCAAGCGATTATACGATCCGTGAAACCACGGAATAGATAAAATTTATCTATTCCGTGCGTGAAACGAACCATTTCGTTCCATTATTTGTAATGAGTTGCCTAAAAGTAGCAACTGCCATGGCCACATCCCCAAAAAGCAATTTTACGCAAATGACAGGTTAGTTGTATGTAGAAAAAGAAATAATTTAAAAAAAATTTAAACCGACTTCAAAAAGAAATTAACTCAAAATTATGAAATAACTTTAATTTCGGAAGTCAGTGTCTTGGGATCTGTATTTTATAATTTTTAGTTTTTGCCACCGACTTCCGAAATTAAAGTTATTTCTTAATTTTGAGTTAATTTCTTTTTGAAGTCGGTTTAATTTTTTTAAATTACTTTTTTATTTCGTAATTTTTTAATTTTTGCACTAGAATTTGACCAAGGTTTTGAGATGTTTTCCCTTTGGCACTACACCCGTAGCTCGTATCAATAAGCCAGGCCGTCCACACGACCATATAAGTCCATATCTTGAAAATTCCTGAATCGATTTTGATGAAACTTGCACTGTTCCCTAAGTTAAAGTAAATGTAAGCCAACAAAAAAAAATGGTCACGATCCGATTAATAGTTGCGGAGAAATACGTGGACATACATACATACATACATACGTCTACGAAATGTTGTATATTTGTTTGGAAGCCCTAATAGATGGTCATATGTGAATATAATGCAATTCCAATAATATTACATACATACGTGTCGAATTGATAACCTCCTTTTTTTTAAGTCGGTAATAATATGCATTCACAGATACAAATGGTAGTCGCCTCTAAATAAATGTACTTACTTAGTACTTAATGTAAATAATGAACATCAATTACTGGTGCTATGTAGCACGATGAACTCTCAATTTGTCTGAAGGTCAAACGTACAGTGGCGTCACAGCGGATTATCTGTTTTATTAAAACAGTTGAGTTGACAATCACCCAAATTTAATTCACATGAACAACTGCACGTGTTACGTGAATCATTCACTCGTATTTGAACGCAGACTCCGCGGAAATGTCGTGAACTAGTGATAAGCGACACAACGATTTAGATAAGAGCTCTTTAGTCTATTCGAAAGTTCCCTGCGCGAAGACCAATCCTTTGTCATTTTCCGCAAAGAGTGTACTTCTGAAAAGGCGTAATGCCTAAACAAGAACGACTCGGTATAATCTTATTGCATCGCGGAGCAATTTATACGAAGTGGGACGCCTGCCATTTTATCTTCAGCGTGAAGATAAAAGTGTAACAAAGGTTGATGACACTTTATTCGTAAAGAAAATATATAAGTAGATTAAGCAGAAAGAACAATAACCAAAAAAGGACTTTAACGTCGATGTTTTTACCCGACTACGGAGAGTATAATGCATATTAATCCATTCTAATATACTAATCTATATATATAAAAGAAAGTCTGTTAGTTACACCACTTATAACTCGAGAACGGCTGAACCGATTTGGCTGAAAATTGGTGGGGAGGTAGCTTAGGACCAGGAGACGGACATAGGATACTTTTTTTTTTTTTTATTTTTTTTTTTTTTTTTTATAGTAGGAGTAGGGTAGGAGTAGGGTAGGAGTAGGGTAGAAGTAGGGTAGGAGTAGTGTAGGAGTAGTGTAGGAGTAGGGTAGGAGTAGTGTAGGAGTAGTGTAGGAGTAGGGTAGGAGTAGGGTAGAGTAGGGGTAGGGTAGAAGTAGGGTAGGAGTAGTGTAGGAGTAGGGTAGGAGTAGGGTAGGAGTAGTGTAGGAGTAGGGTAGGAGTAGTGTAGGAGTAGGGTAGGAGTAGGGTAGGAGTAGGGTAGAAGTAGGGTAGAAGTAGTGTAGGAGTAGGGTAGGAGTAGTGTGGGAGTAGGGTAGGAGTAGTGTAGGAGCAAAACAACGTTTGCCGGGTCAGCTAGTAATATTATAAATGCAAAAGTGTGTCTGTCTGTCTGTTACCTCTTCACGCTTAAACCGCTGAACCGATTTAGATGAAATTTGGTATAGAGATAATTTGAGTCCCGGGAAAGGACATAGGATAGTTTTTATCCCGATATTCCCACGGGATCAAAACTTACGCGGGTGAAACCGCGGGCCCTGCTAGTGATTTTATAACTACTATGTACCTATGTATGTACATCTGTTCCCTTATAACTTCAAAAGTACTTATAATAATTCAATCGTCAAGACGCAGTTGCTAAATATACTTTAAAAATAGTTTCTGTTTTTAAACAAGAAACCATTGTCTAGCACGTTATTGTAAGTCACTTTAATTCCAATTTAATTTCAAAACAAACATAATTCCTTTGTCCGCGACGAACAATAGGTAGCGCAGGGGAAGTGCCAGATAAAGTTTTATCAGTCAGCGCTAATTACTTTTGAATAAAACCTCGATGAAGACTTTGAAGTCTTAAGTTCCGCTACCTGTGGAGAAATTATGCTTTATTAACCACGATCAAACTTAATTGTCTTTAATCAACTAGTTCCTGACATTCAGCGATAGTTCAATTTCACAATTTTACGACAATTGTGGTGATTGTATCAAGTAGCAAACGATACTTGTGCACGCCTCTTATGACAAAGATATTGCAGTCCTGATGAAACCTTGTGAAGAAACAGCGCTGTACGGAACAATTGAAAAGTCTTTTTCAACATAGTTGCTCGTAAAGTGGTTCTTAATTAACCGCTTTTAGGTCCATAATGCAGTGTATTAAACACGCGTGCTTTTTACTTTATGGTACCGCACTAGTGCGGCAACGCCACAGATAACTATTTACTAGTCGGAGATGTGCGTTTTTTTTTTAATCTCATCAAACAGACTTTATGCCAAAAGGAATCCGCGGGCCATATTTCACTTTTTTTTTAAATAGTCTATCCTTGGTCCCAAAATTAACTATAATTTATTTACCTTAAATTGTCCGTGGTCCTTCCCGGAACCAAACGGAAAAGATCCTGACTGGCGTTCTATTATTGCCACGGATATCTATGATTATTGCGGATTCTCACTGAAGTAATGTAGGTATCTTTCGTTATGCCAATAGTACTTTTTAATACCATGCTAACTAATGTGCGTTTTTTTAATCTCATCAAAGTGACTTCATGCCACTGAACTCTATAATAATACAAGTTGTAGGTATTATAGAGGTCAGTGCTTTATGCCAAAAGGAATCCGCGGCCGTATTTCAATTTTTTTTTATTGTTTCAATATTGTCCTTGGTCCCAAAATGTACTAAAATTTATTTACCTTAAGGCGAAACCGCCAGGGTAGCCCGCGAAATTCATTTTTTTTTACGTTATTTACAATTTGCAGGTCAGTATTAAGTTGCACGTTGATTAAAATATGATTCGCGACCGTAACAAATATGTATTTACTGAATTATAATCATTAAAGTCATCGTAGCGTTATCTACAACGCCACATGCGAACAACTCGCAAGCAGAGTTTACCGCGCAAGTAGCATAGATACAACGGGCCGACATGAATCATCGGGCAGTTGCCCGCCAGACACAACATCCGTCCGTTCGGAGGATCCTCCCTTTTCTATAGAGCATGAGTGAACTTTACACCCTGTTCCTCATACCTCTATATCATCAACACAACTGTCTAAGAACAAGTAATCCTACTGAATGACAATTTCATGAAATCTTGACATTTTAGGATTATACTAACTTAACAAGTTGTATTACTGATTCTAAAGATTATAATTCTGTAATTACATATTTGTTGCGGTCGCGAATCATATTTTAATCAACGTACAACTTAATACCGACCAGCAAATTACAAAAAACGTAAGAAAATTTTAAATTTCGCGGTCTATCTTAGCGCTTCCCCCTTAAGGTGAATGCGCAGCTTCGTTATAGAAGCAACTTCACGTTTGTTCTTTAGAGGTCCACAAGACGCGTCCTTGACTTCAATAGGGCGACAACACTCATATAACCTTGTTGTGCGCGCACGTTATCTTTAGGTCGCTAAGCATTATTCACCCTCCGGGTAAACAGACAATGGCGACTCTGGAATGGTTTAACGTCTACTTATGCACGAGAGTTGGAAATTACTATGTGTGTCGCGAACTCGCGTTTATGTTGATTTTGAGTACGTTGGCTTTGCGGGCTCTGCGGGCTCGTCCTGCGCCCGCCGCCGCGGTCACCTTTGAAGCTGCAGTTCAACAACATCTCACAGGTCAAAGCAAGTCAATGAACGAAGGAACGGCGGGACTCGACAACTTAACCAGTGCACGCCTCTGTGACCTTTCTTTTATACTGACATCGCAAGAATTAGATTTGCTTCAGGCAAATTTTCGTAGACCAGTGCCTTCTCTGGTATTGGCAGTTCTGATAGATGTGATTTCTAATTCATTGCAAGGAGATTTAAGAAAAGCTTAAAATTTTCTTGAAAATTCTGGAAAAAATCTGTTCTCTACCTACAGGTTGGGGACGTCAACACGACAATAAATTCAACGTACTTTATCTTAGTAATGACTCATATCCAGACTTCGCGCTGCTACTGAAACATTCTAGATGTTATAACCCCACAATAATCAGGGATTTCATGATTTTTAAATAGGAACTCCTATGCTTAAGCACTAGTATTGCCAGTGTTTTCATTTATTGTCGTACTGTCGTCCCGACATGGTATATTCTAAGGTCATAATAATATGGTTAAGGAGTTAATCATGCGATTATACGATCCGTGAAACGAAACGTTTTCATTTCGTTCCATTATTTGTTATGAATTGCCAAAAAGTAGCAACTATTATGGCGTCATCCCCAAAAAGTAATTTTACGGGCAAATGACATGAATGGATGGAGTAATGTAAGAAAATACATTCACAAATAAAAATGGTATGGTAGGAATCTGATACTAACACGGGTTTAATCTGGCGTAGGTTTACACTGAACAATATTCCATAATCTCACAAAGCAATACTTATCTGTTCGTAAGCCTCGGAAAAGTGAAGGGTGAGCTCATCGACACAGCTTGAAATATGCTGCTTCAGTTTAAGCATAAAATGTTGTATCGTAGCATAATCAGCCTATAACGTTCCCACTACTGCGACTTGGCCTCCTTTCTTATTTTTTTGAAGTGGGAGTGGGACGTAATCACCACGCGGGCCTAGTGCGGGTTGGTAGATGTCACAGTCTTCGAATTTTTGGTTCTAGGACATGCCGGTTTCCTCACGATGTTTTCCTTCACCGTTTTGAAAGCAGTGGTGATGAGATAAATTACACAAAGTAAAGCGCCTGCCTGGGTTCGAACCCACGATCTGGGCCGTTACCACTGGGACATCACTGCTCGTTGTATTGTGATGATCTGTTATTGTTTGCACTAAAAATGTCCAAATAATTCTACACTTCAAAATCTTCGCGTATTTTTTTTGGATACCTTACCGTAATAACAGACGTATTTGTATGAATTTATATAAAGTCTAACTAAAAGTGTTTTAGAACATCGTGTGGGGTAGCTCCTTAGGTATATCGATTGATTTCAAATATTTAAAGCGGTTTGGAAAATGACGAATATCTGCAGTAGCTTTTGTACGCTACAAAACTTCTCATTAAAAAAATATTCGGCAAAAGTTATGTATAAAGGTACGGATAAAAGTGAACCAAACAGTAAATACCTACCTAGGTAATGTAAATATGTCATGACTCATGACGTCACGGCGTGTTAACCAGTGTGAGCTAAATAATAATAATAATAATATTCCACAACTATCACACAACGCCGTCTAGTCTCAAGCTAAGCAGAGCTTGTGTTATGAGTACTAGACAACTGATAAACATACTTATATATTTCTAAATACATACATATATAGATAAATTACACCCAGACACAGAACAAATGATCATGCTCATCACACAAACATTTGTCCTGGGTAAATAAGCTAATAGTCTCGGAAACCAGGCTTACACTAAAGCTGACGTACGGGGCGACCATATTAATTTGTGTTTGCTAGTTCAATCAAGATATCTATCAGTTCAATCAAATTGTGTATTAGGTGTGTGTACTACAAAAATAAAACTCCGCTCCGATACATTCCGCGCCGATATTTACGCGAGAATAGGTACGCTTTTGTCCGCTCCGCCGCAGGTCGGGCTGCGTCACGTGAGAGTCGCACTTCTGTCACCCGAACGAACAGTCCCACAAATAACAAAAAGGTAACTGACACTTGCATCAAAACGTTAGTTAGTCGCAGCTTTGTTACTTACAGAATCCATCTATTAGCCACGTTAACTGGAATCGTTTGTTCGGTAACGTACCTATGTATGTAGTCCAAAAATTCGTAACTAACGCGGTTGTCAACGTTAAAACAATTAACGTTTGATTAAAACTTGCTCGAACAAAGTTTACTAGTAGCTAATATTTTCCACCCGTAGTCTGGTAGCGTTTATGGTCGGACTTTTAATAAGCTGCAGTAAACTGATCGCTTATTGTCGATTTTCTCACATCACTACTTCGTTAAAAAGTGATAATCCACTTTTTAACGAAATAGTGATGTGAGAAAATAATCGATTCATTCAAGTATCATTCAGTTCAAAATCGAAGGTTCCTTCTATAATAAAGTGCCCTTATATTTTATCAAGTTATAAAAGAGGATAATATTATATTCTTATTTTTGAGGTTTTTGGTGTTTTGCAAATAATCCTTTATGCTAAACGTTATTCCTAATGAAAACTTTAATTTATTTAATAAATTGATTTCTTAGATCGATATAGTAGGATTTTTGTAGTAAAATTTAAACAAAATTATCTTTAGTGGATTATATATTTACGCTGATTTGAAACTACAACATACCTACTCGTATATTGTTAACTGATCAATACAAAGAATATTTAATTGTTTACGGTTCAATCAAAATTGGTCAATTTAGAATATCTAATTTAAAACGATGTTTCATTGCGTTTTAATCATATCACTAGTAGAGATAGTGTGGCAAAATTGTTTAAAAGTAAAATGATTTATTTTCTGTAAGTAGGTTTGTACAAACACTTTTACACGTCAATCATATTTTTTAAACTAGATGAGGTCGGCGTTTCCTATCTGACTATTTTGAGAAGAAAGGCCGAAACAAACTCAGAGGTCACATGTCTCTTTTAAAGTCCAGACAAAATCTTGGTCAGGTCATGTGAAGACCATATAAATATTTAGGTTGGTTGGTGTCTGAAATGGTCTTTTAAGGAAAGAACCACAGAGATTGAGCGGACCTGTCCAGTCAGTGCACGTATTTGTCAAAAATCGTGCAGCTTAACTCAGAACTTGACGAGCTCAACGATTCGACGAACAATACCAAAGAAACGACATTTGAGTAGACCGCGTAAATTACTCAAACTTATTTTATTTTAATTTGATTATGGGCCGATTTTTCCAACAACAGATAATTTTATCGGAGGAATTATTTTGAATTTTTGACAGTTCTACCATACAAAAACTGTCAGACGTCAATTTTATTCCACGAATAAAAATATCTGTCGATTGAAAAATCACCCCTAAAACTAACTAAGAAGGAAAAAAGAAATGACCAACATAGTCCTCACATTCACAATAATTAAAACTAACGAAATGACAGTAAGAAGTGTCATTTTACTGCAGCTAATTAAAAGTCGGACTATAGTTACGAGTAGGTAGTTGTGCCCAGCGACTCGCCTTCTATGAACATTCCAAAAATTCCTAAGTAACCCGTCTGTTGTCAACTACAATACAACGAAAACGAAACTGTGTCAAAGATCGTTAGTAGCTATTATTTTTCTACCTGTAGTGTTTATTTTTATAAATTAAACTACGGGTTTGCAGTTGATAGGAAAGTTAATGAGTTATGTGAGTTTTACTAGTTACGAGTATGTTTCCCAGAGACTGACCTTCGAGAAAACATGTTTCGTTGTTTCGGCTCAACGTATTTACAACGTTATCTATAATTAACTAAATGTATACGGAAACGTAATACAATAACAAAATATGCGCAGTATATTCTCGTCTTGACGACGCGAAGTACTTCAATAACATTAAGCTCGGACCCGAACATTACGCGTAAGTGGCTAAGCCGTATCGATTTTTATGCGTAGCAATTTTCGTAGCCATGTAGTCCCGCTACGTAGTCCCGCTACGCTCCGCTTTCAGATGACGCGTGTGATTGCGGTTGTGTGCATGGCACGGACAATGTGTGCCTACGTGATGGCTACGGCCAGCTACGGCCTACGCTGTTAGCTCTTAATTTGCATGTTTTCGTTCGGTCCCGGTATTCGTGTGGTAATAATTGTCAATGTACAATCTTTGTGTAGATAATATATTGGAGCTTATTTAATTAATTTCCTCTAAAATCATTACTTTTCCTCATCATTAGATATCATCATCATTAGGTTTTAATCATTAGAAGTCTATTTTACTTACATATTTTAGCATGGACCTAAAATAAAAACAAGAGAAGCAACCATTTCAAGTAATACATTAGTTTATGTTTTGGTTTTCCATTTCATTATTATCATGGAATGCAAATGTATTCTATTACATTCGTCCGAAAACCATAGAATGTGCATGATAGTTGTTCATAGTTTGAAACAATTTACGGAAGTTTGTGTTCATTCAGCGATACTGTTATGAACAATAGAGATACTTCTCTTACGCTACGAGCTCTTCGTAAAGAGTTGGAAAAGACTTAATAAATAATGTTCTGCTTACACTTCGCATCGGTTAAAGGTACTAGAAAACCTCTTGATAAGTGCAACGTTTACTTCGATAAATGTGAAATAGAAAGCTGTAATTAATTGCTGCGAGCTGTAAGGTTTTATTTAAGTTTTATAAGATAATGATTGGTTTGTTAGTTGGAAAATATTGAGTTTATTTATTGGTTTACTTTTTATTTGACGGAAAACTAAACATGAAAAACATTTCCTTGACTGTTCAAACGCTTTCATAAGTTACATATTTTGTTTAGTACCTAGATGTTAAAACGTTGAGTAATTATTTTGTAGCTGTTAAAAGAAGGGTGAGTATTGTATAAAAGATTTATTTGTAAGCTCTATACATTCTTCTAATTACTTTTTTACTATCTACACTAATATTATAAAGTATGTATGTAGAGGTAATCTCCGGAGCTAATAATCCAATTCTAAAAATGTTTTCGCTGATAGCAAGCTTCGTTATTCCTGAGTGCTTTAAGCTATAAATTATATTTATATCTTGCATCATCATCATTTTAGCTGAGCTATCACAACTTTTGTCTAGCAAGTCGGAAAGAAATGCCTCTTAAAACAGAATTATCTGCATGCGCTGCCTAAACAGTTGTATATAGTTAAAAAAAACCGGTCAAGAGCGAGTCGGACTCGCGCACCGAGGGTTCCGTACCATCATAAGTTTTTAAATTTTCATCGGCGAGGCCTATAATCGTCTGAGAATTTTAACACTGCGGTATATTTTAGGTCAGCGCCGTCTCTTGACCGATAATGTAATTTTTGTTGATTTCGGAAAAGTGTCCTATATATTTAGAGACATCTTTTTATTTTTCCTGTAATCTTTACTTAAACTTCTATTACATAGAATAGTGATTTTTTGCAGTTAATGAGCTCTTGCAATAAGCCGACGATATATTTCTTAAATATCCCTATCAAAATAAGTTATTTTATGATCACAAGGACATCATGTAGATAAGATTTTTCTTTTACAGTATGTTAAATGGTCATATAGTTTCAGAGATAATGGTGCCGTTTCTGTTGTTCACATACCTACTAAACTAAATTTAAGTTCAGTGCATCTTTTTCTTTCTATTTCATTAAGAAAAGGACAGAAGATAACATTTTAGTTTAGCCATGTCTAGTTAATCAGCGCCTGACGTAAATTGACGTAATTTTTGTAGAAAAGTTTTTATTCAATAAATAAAAACACAAAATCGATAGACCTGAGGGGCAGTTCTCGTAATTTTACGGACCTCTCAATCTTTCAAATTTACTTAAGTACAGTTTTGACAAGTTTTTGACATTGATTGTCGCTGAGATGAGATTGCGACTAGATTTTGAACGTTTTTAATTACGGGAATTGGCCTTCTGACAATTTGGAGATTTGGGTCTTTTCGAAAAGTTATATTCAGACTGTGTAACTACTCGTAAAAATCGATCCCAAAACTAGTCCTATTTCCGGGTAGCTTATTGACAGGTGCCTGACTGACCGAGCCACCGATGAATGAACGATTTATCTGACGGCGACGTGTGCCACACGAATGATGTCTCCTCGATCATAGCAGCCGAGCGCGTTGTTATATGTTGGCGTTTATGGTATTTTCGCTCAAATCACCGAACACGCCTTTGTATAACGTCCACTTGTGGTCGAGGGAAAACGTCAAAGGAAAAATTGTTTTTGGCAACTTTTTATTCTTTTAAATGTTTATATGGAGATTGGTCAACATGACTTGATTACAGTTTTAAGACACAGTTTTTGATGAACAGTTGTAATAAGATCAGAGTAGAAGATGGGTAGTAGTGCTAGTGGTCTCTGCCGCCGGACATCTGCAATAACATCGCAGGTGCGTTGCTTAAAATTCTATCATTCTTATAGAGAGCAATCTCTTCAAATGATTCTCGAAACTTATGATCACGAATAAGGTAGTGTAATTAGAGCTACTGTTTTTAAAGCCAAGTTTCTCATGGGTCCCTGAAAACGTCCAACGGCATCGCGGAAGACCCAGGCGTAGATGGCGTGATGAACTTAACGCCTATAATATTATAGGCGTTAAGTTTATCACGCCATCTACTACTACTATCTACTATCTACGGATCGAGTAGAAAAGTAAAAGGACAGGGAGGCCTCTGCCCTGCAGTGGGACAACACAGGCTGATTTTTGCCTTCCAAAGCCTCTTATTCTTCCAGTCTGTCTTGTACAATTTCAAACACAGTTGCTCTAAGCCACAACTAATCACGTTTAATTTTGTTAGCTTGTTTGATCGAATTGTCCCAATTCAAAGCTGTCACTTGCAACGGTAAGCCAACTCTCCCGCGCACTGCATTAGACATTTAATTTGTTGGTACAAACGTCCCAATCGTGTTGCATACAATGTTGTATTTACTTCACTCGCGGTCCGTGGACGCCGCAATTTATTTGCTATTAGCGATGTTTTAATTAAAATAGGAAGGTACAGTGTACAGTTAGACCATACTGTATTGTATGACATAGTCTCATTCTTTATAAGTACAGTTTGTTACAAGTAGTGGTCGCTCCGTACCGTATGCCACGAAGCGAAACTTAACGACCTACCCTGGATGATATCAAAGTGTCCCCTCTGTGCTCTTGTTGGAGATTTCCATTGCTGTATTTTCTATAATAATAATCAATTAAATAAGTCAATCTCGTCAACGGATGTTAAAGCCGGATCAACATCATTTACGCCCAAAGCCCCAAAAAATGTTGTTATAATATTTTCGTTTTTCTGTTTCAGAATAATAAATTCATGATCATTACATTCAATCAACTCAGCTTATTACAGTCTACTGCTGGACATAGGCCTCTCCCAGGCTGCGCCACAACACCCTGTCCTCCGCCTTCCGCATCCAGTCCGTCCCAGTCACTTTCTTTAGGTCATCCGTCCATCTAGATGGGAGGCGTCCCACTCTACGCTTGCCGATACTTACGCGGTCTCCACTCAAGTACTCGTTTGCTCCAACGGCCATTGGCCCTTCGACAAACATGGGCAGCCCACTGCCACTTCAGTTTGCTTACTCTGCAAGCTATGTCGGTAACTCCGGTTCTTTTCCGGACAATTTCGTTACATTAACTTTAAGCTTTTAAATAGGTATCATGAATATTTTCCGTATGCAAAATACGCGCATTGACGTGGAGTTGCGGAGACCTGCCCGTATTACCTATGGGTATCATGATGTCAGATATATTATATTGCTTACGCATATTAAAGTTGAAATTTCTGTGTACATGATGCGCGCGGCCGCGCCCGCGCCGCTGGCCCGTACCTATCTGTGTGTGTACACTGGCTAACTTGGAACGAAACAAAAACATACCGTCGCTTTTTCACACGCGCGGCGTAATTACGTACCTTGGTTGGTTCATATCATTGCTAAAATTCACATCTTCATAACAAGTACCGCTAGCAGGTAGCGTTGCGTATTGGGTGTAAACTTTTATTTATCTTTTCAACAATAATCCTATCTTTTTTTTAATTATTCGATAAATTAATACACGAAAATAATAATCAAATATTTATTTTATTTGTATTATTACTTATATTGTAATTAAAATATGGGGTTAAAAATAAAAAATATTTTAAGTGATTTCAACATCTTTTTTATTTTTAACCTAATACGTTGTACGAGTATAACCCCCATTATTATCAATGCTATCAAGTAAACGCTGGCGTATGGATCCCATAATATTTAAACATATAACTGCATATTTCCTTGCAATGCAACTTCAACTGGTAACTGGTTGGTTAAAAAAACCACTTGTTTTTTATTCACTGACCAGCTGGGGCCTTCCACTTCGCTTTCGACTGGCAAGGCTACCCTCTTCCTTATATCTTTTGACCTTCCGACTCACATTAGGTAATGTCTGTAAAACAAAAAAGGAATATTGTAAGGCTACTAGCAAATTTATAAAATATTATTACTACATTGAAACAAAATTATTTTGAAAATATAAATGTTACTAAATGATTATATTATAATTTATACTTAATGCTATATTCATCATTCCAAAAGTAAATAAATAAACTTTTACAAAATTTTTTTTCTATTTATACTTATGGTAAATATAAAACGTTTAATAAAATAACTACAAGGATCAGCAGTTATACTTTAATTAAATAAATGTTCTATAAAATAATAATGAAATCATAATACTCACAGTCAGTCCGGTTTCATCAAATATTTGTGATATAATATTAAGTCCACTTTTACGCAGCACGATAATATCCGCTTTCATCTCAATGTTTAAATTTGCTTGTATTTCAAAATGAACAACACCGCTAATAAATCTATTAGCGGTGTTTAATCAAACACACTTCACTAACCCACAATATCAAATTATTGTCAACCAACAAAGAACCACAACATTCTATTTAGTCGCGGTGAATGGGGCACCTGTCCACATTATAATTTATTTTTTTAGATTTATGTGAGTATAATCTTAAAGTCTTACGAACTATGTGAACAAGACGAACATGATACGGAACTATATTCAATAGCGTGATTATTCGAGTAATATGCGAGTTTGTGTGTCTAATTATTCATTAAAAGAAGGTCGTAAGTCAAACTAAAGGTCAAGCGATTGCTTTGCGACTTTGCCTATGCACTTTCGGTCGACACTGTACATTCAATAATTTTGATATTTATCGGACAGCAGCAAATTGGTAATTATAAAAGGTTAACAACCGAGACCGCTAATTAATAATTATCTGAAAATATTAAAATACATTCAGTCGTTATGGAGCTAGTTTAAGTTTCAACGGATAAAATTATGAGTTTCACTTTGAGGGGCCGGCTGAGCATACCTACGTAGTTCATACAAACGTAATACCAAAATAAAGGAAGGACACTGTTAAAAAGATGAAATTTCTGTAGAAAACTTATTTTTCTAATAACTCGTCTTTAAATCAGTGTCCATTCAAAATATATATTTGGGAACCTAGATATTCTGTAATCCAATCGGAATAAATACACACTACCTTAAGAATATCTTTGATTTACAAATTATTTTTGTATTAGGTACTTTTGTATGAACTACGCATGCTACGCCGGCCCCATAAGACACTGAATTTTTTTCATAATATAGTTAGTCATAGTGGATGGAGTTTTATGGACCCATCTACAATATCCTATAACATTACTCGAAAACTATTAGAGCATGTTTATAGTCATGTTTTTACCATTTAGTTCGCTAAAATGCTGCTATTGTAAGAACTTTGTAGAAATTCGAAAAAGCCATCCAGGTGTCCAAGTTTCAGAGATTTAACACTCTTACCACCATGCGGTCCGCCAGCGGGTCGTAAGTTTTCGAGTAAGACACGCAATCTATACGTTTTCCATAACAGCAGGCAGCGTTCTAAAAAATACATGAATATGCGAGACCGTAGCGGACCGCACGGCCTGCTACTAAGAACAATCAGTGAGCCCGCCGGCCGCACGTACGGCCTGCTGCACTCTATATCATTTTCACCGCGGCTTGTGCGAATGTGTCAAGATGCGTCCGTCGGCGGCGGCCCGCATGGCTTGCTGCAATTGTATATTCCTATACAATGTTATTTTTAGTATATGCGAAACCTGAATAAGTTTGTTCAGAATAAGTAACTGAATCGATACCAATAATTTTTACCCCATGTTATATTTTGTCCCAAAAATATTTAAAAAAGGTTAAAAGTTGGACACCGAGCGACACTAAGTAGGTTATCCAATCTCCACGCCGAACGGTTGATAAAATTCGCAAGTAGGATGGCTCGTAGGTACAGGCGTAGAGGCGGACACTGCAACTCTGCAAAGGGTTCCTTAATTGACTCGGGAACTCTAAAAAAAGAGAACTATGAACCGTGTTGCGAAAAAAGTAAACGCGTTAATCGTTTTAATAACGAGAGAGTGCACTGCGAGTGGCCAACCAGAGCAGCTTGTAGGGTGAAAACTATACAAGGGAAACCCAATCAAATTGCTACTTAGTTATAGAACGTTTCACAGTTCTTTTTTCACCTTTTCTGTACGATTGGCCACTTGATAACGATGACGTTTTCCGGTTTGAATTGCAGCCAGGACGTTATAACTCTTCCTGATGAACTCGGGCAACGCGGCCAAGCTATTCACGTAAACGAACGTGACGTGGAGGTATTTCGATGGTTCTTTTTAGTAACCAAATGGATTCTAACATTCATATTCAGAAAACAACATGAAATATACTTTAATTTTTAAACATTATAGTTATAATTTGCAGGGTCAACATGACCACACATCGCACAAGACATCCCGAGATTTGGAAGAAAAAGGGGAGGCCTTTGCCCAGCACTGGGACTCAATGTAGGCTAAACAAAAACTAGTACCTACATTACTGCAGCGGCCAACAAAAGAGGCATTGATGGGCGAAGGTTTTATTTAAATTTCGAACTGGCTTGCAAATAGAAAGCTGTTTATTGAAAAAAAAAAACAAATGAACACTACACATATTAATAATATAATGATACAATGATTTTTTTCATTAGTACAGACACCAACGATACACTTTTTGCTGTAATGTTCATTTTTTTACTTGGAAAATTGTTTTTGTAAACTCTAAATGTGCTTTTCTGTTTTTTTTTTCATTTGCCTGGTTGAATGCGTTTGATTTATTTGACTTGATGTTTATTAAATATCTGAAAGTTTTACGAAGCATTTTTATTAAATTCTCGTCATTTTACGGATTAACTGAAAAAACATCTCTGAATAGGTATGTCCTCGTGATTTTGCGATTTAGTCATTTGGCTTTTTGGCAATTTCGTTATACGAAAATGATTATCAGTTTTGGACTTGTGTCATGCTATGAAACTTGTTTACTCGTCAGATATAGCTGTGTTTATCACTTGTGTATGACGTCGCTGCATCGTACATATGAAAAGGTTAAGTGGTAATGGTTTTCCTAGGCCGACTGTACTCGTAGCTACGTGTACGTTAAAGTGAATTCCTGAACAAGCCGGTCTGTTTTCGTATTAGGAGCCGTCAATAGTTACACCGGTGGTTGTTTCGACAGGGCGTTCGAACTTTATTTTTACTTTTCATTTGCCAATCAAGCAGGAGTTCCGCTTTGCGGTGAAGCGAAATTCAAATTTTCTGACGTTTTTTGCAATTTGATAGAGAATATCATATACTGCGACGGAGCGTATTTTACAAAATTATAATCATTAGAATCATTTTTCATTAACGACAGCCCGATTTTATGTCCAGGAAAATCACTGTCCATTCCAAGGTTGCCTGGAAGAGATCGCAGAAAGCGATAAGGCCGCCCATTGTATATTTTGTAGTGTTCGATGTATTTTTCTAATGTTATGTATTTTTGTGGTGTACAATAAAGTATATAAATAAATAATACATCTTTCTAAGTAAGATTTATTCCACAAGAACAAATCTGTTATGGAAAAGTACTTATGGAAAAAATCTACCATATTAATGATTCTAATGACTGTAATTGTGTAAATACATAATTATCTATTACAGTCGCGAATCATATTTTGATCAAGATAGATATAGATAGAGATAGATTGGTGATAGTTGTCACAAGTTGACGAATCACTGAGTTCTCGCATCACGTCACCACACCCCTCCCGCACCGCGCTGCTACCTCAGGCAACGTCTCAGTTAAGAGGTCGGCCTATAGTGGAGTATAATATTAATATTGTCTGATGTGTCTATTGTCGACGGATGAGTTTTTAATAAACAAGCGTATGGTATTTCAAGACAGCTTTTCTTAAGAACATAACAATATCTAAAGATATAACAATCATATCCAAACTAACAATAACATACTTCCTGCTAAAACATTTACAAACATTGAAGCTGAATATAAATTAAAGCTGTGTTTAGTCTCACTGACTGACTGTAAGAAGTGTCATTTTACTGCAGCTAATTAAAAGTCAGACTGAGTTATTGTTGACAACACGATTTGACAGTCGTCCCTACGCCCGATGTGTTTATTATGCCCGAATGATAAAAATAATTTGACTTGTTTTAACCGATCAACTACTTTTGGACGGGCCCATAACTTCGTTGACGGGCTTAGGGAGTAGACCCTCAGGTTTCCTAGAGCTGTAACTAAAGGTCTAGACGTATTGGGCCACTTCCAAGCAGAACAAGTAATTAGCGAATTAGACTTCTGTTTGTTTCTATTGGTACCAAGTTGTGCATGAAGGATACTTGAAACTTTACTAAGTGGTACATGCATTTATTTCGCTAGTTTTCAAAGCAATCTTGCAATTACATAACACCTTTGAGTGGTATTTCATCTTGCTAATAATTATGTTTTCATAGAGATGGTCAGTTTGCTCGTGGCTAAATAATAACAGCCGCACAGGTCGATCGATCAGGTTAAGCTACGCTTGCCGCGGTTGATTTGTGGATGGGTGACCATCTTTACATACCGTGACCCCTCTTGGTCCCGGCCGTCATTCGTGGATCTTTGACAGTCTTTACGGGTAGTCAGAAGCTCGAAAGTCTGACAACCAGCCTTACCAAGGGGTATCGTATTACCCAATAACTGGGTTGTGGAGGTCAGATAGGCAGTCGCTCCATCTAAAATACTGGTATTCAGCTGGATCCGGTTAGACTAGAAGCCAACCCCAACATAGTTGGGAAAAGGCTAGGCAGATGATGACAGATGGTCAGTTTGGTGTCTAAGATAAAGCAGAGCAGTGGTGGACAAGTGGTAACGGCCGCGACTTACGTACGAGTTGTAGGTCGTAGGTTCGAACCCAAACAGGCGCTTTACTTTGTAAAGTTTATTTCATTACCACTGTGTTCAAAACATAAAACATCGTGAGGAAACCGGCTTGTCCTAAAACCAAAATTTGAAGACATGTGACATCTGCCAACACGCACTGGGCCCGCGTTGTGGATTACGGCCCACTCCCTCTCACAAAGAGGAGACCTGTGTCCCAACAGTGGGGAAATTATAGGCTGACTATGTTGATGATGATCTAAGATAATGATAATGTTTTCTGTCAATTCTGTAATTTCTGGTGCTTTGATAAATGTTTGGGTTTTTAAAATAATGAGAAGAAGACTCATGTAGGTACCTATCCAAATAAAGTTGATGTTTTGCATTCAGTCAAGATGTTTGTAGTTGGGTGCAATCAAGAACAAAACAAACCACTTCCTCAGTTTTTGTTTTTCGTGTCTCACCCGAAAATATTTAGCTTATTCGTTGTTATACTGGTATGTGCCGCGAATGAATCTGAGGTATGAATACATCCTTTTGAGCCCACTATGTGTAAAAAAATGCCAAACAAACTCAGCAGGTATATACAAATAACCGCAGCTGGTTCACTAATGTACCTATTTAGACAGACACACAAAGGGTTTGACAGAAGTTATGCATGCTTTACATAGGTGTACTTATTTTATAACAGCGTTTAATTATAAGAATCGCGTGTGATGTTCTGACAGCGAAAATTATTGGATCTTCAACTTTACACACGGCATTTAAAAGACCATGGAAGACAAATGTCGATTTAACTTGCAAAGGATGATGACACGAAATGTATGGCAGCTGGTAGCCACTCCAATAGGTATAAATAATATATCATTAGAAAGGTACAAGAATTCCAATGGCCTTTATTCCTTGTTCAGTCTGAGTAATACAACCATAACAGATGTAGCTACAGAAAAACGACCTTAGGAAACGGTCCTTAACTTCTTGAGTAACTAGGTACATTAACAGATTTTGGAAAAATGCCGCAGTCAGCTAGAAAAACGTTAATTTCTTACATTTTATTTTTTTAATGCCAATCGATTCAGCTTCATATATAATTAAAGACAATTTCGGGCAAACTTGGGAGGTTAGATTATGATCTAGAAAAATCAGAATTCGCAAAAATATTTTCTGTGTATTGCTTAAAACTGACATGCTTGGTAATTTAACTACTTAAGTACTAGGATTTGGAATTAGACGCCATAGTTCCTTCTATTTAGTTTAAAAAGAGCTGGCAATTGCATGGGGGCACCAAAATGAACAACCTCCTTAGTTGATGGCGTAGATATCCGTGGTTGATGGTAATTAATATTTCTAACTTTATTTAAAAAATATACAAGCTAACACTAAAATTATTATATATTTTGTACAAGTATATAATAAAAAATAAAAAACGGAGGAGCTCACTGGTTATCAAAAAATATATATTTTGAAGGATTTTTTGGATTTCTTTTTATATTAACCTATCTAAAACTGATTTTTTTGTGTACGTGTTTAGCTGCAGCATTTTCAAAGATTTGTCAGTTTGAAACTTAAGTTTAAGGGTTATAATAATACATAAAAATCTAGTGTATATTTACGAGATTTAGAAGAAATCTTGGTCGAGTAATAGATATTATGGCCGTAGTGATTGTTTGATTACTCTCTAGATCATTATTTTAGTTAAACTTGTACCCATGGCATATTACCTATAGTTAAATCTGGAATAATGTGTTTGTTAAGTTTAGAAGGGCGTTGATGAGCTGCGCAATAGTTTTTAACTTTTGTAGCTACCATCGTTTCCATTGTTATTTAACTCCCATGTGATTTGTTCCAAATAAAAAAATATTCGTTTTTACTAGCAATTTTAGCTGCACATTATCTACTAAATTACAGGTATTTCTTTAAATTCCTCGCTTGGAGTGGGTTCACACCACTACGGCAGTTATTATCAAAACGATTACCATTACCATTTAAAATGGCGGTACTTGACGTAGTTCGTTCGTTCTCAATTGAAAGATACGAAGGGAGAGTGATGAGTCTGGTAGGCCTATTGAGAGATGAAAGGCAAAATGGTCACAGCTTCAGACACGATTAGATATACTTATCTCTTGATTAACAAATCTTTGTGGACAATGTCGTGGGTTACATTTACTCAGTACCTGTAGTTAAAATTTTGAGTTACAGATACCGTAATGTGTAACCGTCTATTTTCCAAATAAATATTCTAGATGATTTTTTTGGGCAATAGCCAATGTAAGTATATAATGTCATTCATTTGAGGACAAATGAGAGTAGGTACCAATTGATTGAAAGTATTGTCGGGGCAACCACCTTTGACAGTAGGCAGCTATATGAAAACGTTTTCTGCTAACACGATCGGTTTTTAATAGATGTTCGAGTTATTTGTTTTATTGTTGGTAGATTGTCAAAACGGTGACTTTCTAAATATTCAATAGAGGTTCGGTGGATACGTTGAGCGCCTTTGGTCGACCGCGAACATTTTAAAAGGCGATGCAATGAGTGCTCTTACTTTAGATGAGAACAATAGACACGCGGTTGTTTTGAAACCTGACACCAGTTACGTCACACGTTTTAGTAACGATCTACCACGATCTAAATTGTTGTCAATTCAGTTTAAGCGCTTCATTGTTATATAACAAGTACTCAGTTCGCTCTAGCTACATAGCAATTAACATGATAACTGTTTTATCATCCTAATCACCCAGTCGACATTGTAATTTCGCTCGGCAGTAAAAGCAATCGCAGGTTTAGAAATATTACGCTGCAAGTCACGTTATTTTAATTCGTTTACAAGTCGAATTTGAAAGTC
This sequence comes from Oligia latruncula, assembly GCA_948474745.1. Classification (NCBI taxonomy): domain Eukaryota; kingdom Metazoa; phylum Arthropoda; class Insecta; order Lepidoptera; family Noctuidae; genus Oligia; species Oligia latruncula. The sequence continues at coordinate 13,856,667 of OX419683.1, forward strand.
TGAAACAAAGAAAAATGAAAAGAAATATATAACTATGAACGCTAGAAACGTTGATACTCGTAAGGTTTCTCATGTTTATCGGCCATGATGACAGAACGTGTACGTCAGCGATAATGGAGATCAGTGTCGTCGCTCAGCCAGCAGCCCGTGAGACGTGAAACTTGAGATGTGAGTGGAGTTCGTCCTTGGCAAGGACACGGCGGTGACTCACCTAGCGGCTGGTGCAGCGCGGCGTGCGCGTCGCAATCGGCACAGATGGTGGAGCGCAGCATCCTCTCTCGCTGCAGGCGGCGCAGCAGCTGCAGGTGCTGCGGCGTGAACACCGTGCCCGAGCGCTCGCCCACCAGCAGCACGTCGCCAGCCTCCCACCAGGCTTGCTCGCGCAGCGTGCCATCGCGGTTGAACAGCCCCAGGTCCTTGTAGCCCTCCGGCGGACTCAGCGCGCCCGCCTCCGGCTCCTGGTAGCGTTCGCACGCGCCACATCCCGAGCACTCTTCGCCTTCGCCTTCGTCAGAGTACCCACCACACTCGTCGCGCACCACGATAATATAATCGGCCTCAAAAAATTCGTTAGCGCTCTCATCGAAGATAACCCGGTGCTTTTTAGTTTTACTCCCCTTTTTCAGTGAAGATTTTAAGTTATCGTGGTCCTTATTGTGGCGCGTATCGCGCGCGGCGCGGTCGCCGCGCATCGTCGCGAGTTATCGCGACGCGAGCGGTCGCTCAAGTGTTGGAAGGCTAGGACGGCGGGCGCGAGGCAGTAAGGCCGACTGCAGCGCCGCGCCCGCCCTATCGATCGCGCCGCCCGCCTGACTGGGGCCCGCCAACGTTACAGACCATCCACACAGTACCGAGACGATTTCCCACTTACCATGCCATAAACATTGAGCACCGCGCGCGCTCATTAATTGGGCTCATAAATAAAAATTAAAAATCTATTTTTTTTTCTCTTAATTTAGTATCTAACGTCTATCGAGATTCTAAATTCGAGATTAGAAATAACGTACTAACTTTTAAATTATATTGTTTGTAATTATTGTTACCTCTTTGTGGCGCACGACAATAAAACCAGTAAAGTGATAGGGGTCACGAGCAGGTGGACAATAAGTTGCTCTCGTAAATGAATGCAGTAAACAAATACGTACTGTTAGTTCACGCTCGTTGCGTTGCGGCGTGTTTACAGATCCTTGTCAACATTGAAAGAGAAAGCGCCGGCTGCTTCGCTGAGCTGGCTTCTGCGCTAATAGACGCGGCTTCGACTCCTGTGAGGAACAACTACTGAATTGTATGGCTGGAATATACTGGTTGCGGGCTTATGAGAGATTAGTGTTTGTAAAGACACCCACGATAGGTGGGACAGGAGACATTCTTCATAAGGTTTCTTCGGAAACAAAATGGATAGGTTCTAGATACAATTTATCGTTAGGTATGTTCGCGTGCTCATTAAGTATGTTTATTTAATTAGTAGTCGGTGCCTGCTGCACATAGAAACGTGCACTTTTACAGACATTTTCTTAAGCTGTCATTTTCAAATACTGTTGTTTCAAATACTGTTAGATATTTATTTATGTCGGTTAAATACTTGCTAAACGTTACTTTCGTTTTACAGGTAAAGGCGAGACAAGGGAGAGCCAGAAGACCCTCTTTGTATCACATGACCTTTGGACCTATTAAAAAAATAAAACATTTCAGGATCTTTTCCGTAATTCGATTCATTCTCATTTATTATGCTTTCGCTTTCGATCGCTCTTCCGGCCGTCTAAAATAACATACACCAATATATTGCCAAACTAAATAAATAAACCCCATATTTACATTCAAATGATAAACTTATAGCATGTTGTGGAGTCCTTGCTTACAAGCTGCAGCGAATTGATATTAAAATAGAAAATCGCGAAGTGCGCTCAACTGCACCGCACGATCGGAGCGGCCGCGTCAACAGCGGAGAAACACAAGCGGCGCGAGATATTGCAGGGAAACATTTATGCAAATAAAATGGCTACGTGTGAAAACTGATAGGTAATTCGTCAATTTACATTTACTTTTCATATCGACACTTTCAAAATATGATTTCTTCTCAATTTGACAGCTGATAAAAGAAATGCTGAAAATGTTTAAAATGTGTTTAATTGCCGTAATTACAAAAACAATTAAAAAGCCATTGTGTTAAAGGTATTTTGATATTTCTCGGTAATTTTCAGCGCGGAAAGAGCCGCAGCATCCGGGATTTAATATGATGATGATTTAATGAAAATTAAACAAAACAAACAAATGTATTGCATTTTGTTCGTATTCTTCTATAGTTTACCGCAAATTGTATAAAGACGCGCCAACAGGTTATTATATATTTATCCTTTAAAGTTTATCATAACGCTATACCTTTATAGGGCTAAGCAGACAATCATGACATTTAATGGGTGGATTTCAAAGATGGGGCAATAAGAGCAGGGGCCCTAGTGTGCTATTTTTATAAATTCGTCATTCCAACACGATCACATTGGCATTTTGCTAAAAGTTCGTAATCTGCTAAATTCATAATGGTCGATCATTGGTCGGTCAATGGGACAGAACATATACGATACTCATAACGAATTAAAAGCAATGACTGCACAATGACATTCTAATGGTAGGTCACTGATCAAAGGAACTGTCAAAATTTTAGCAGATTAACGCCTAAGTCAGTCATTCATTTGTCATTATGTACGAGATTACCATTCTATGTCATTTCATTTAATGGATTGTCAGTGTTTGACCATTGAAAAGTCATAATGACGCCATTATATTAGTAGATTACCAAACTTGTCAAAATCAACAATTATGAAATCAATTATAGACCATTCTGACACAGACTTGAGGCCCAGGTTGTCATTACCCGCGTCGTTAGCCGTTGTCGATACAAGAAAACGATCTAAAGAGACTATACTTACTTAACTTTTAGAAATATTTTGATCTGCATTCACAGATTTTGAAAAAATGGCTAGAAAATGGGCAATTTACACAAAAACTTTTTAGGGTTCCGTACCAAAATGGCAAAAAGGCACCCTTATGGTGCGACTCAGTCTGTCTGTCTGTCTCACTAATGCTATCAATTTGAAATTTGGAACAGTTTTAGATGACGTTTGTCCCAACTATGTATTTTGCAAATAAGAAAGAAATATAAATACTTATATATTTTTTTTATGCAACAGAGACTGAAAGGGGGTTTAAAAATTCGAAGTGGGGCTACTAGGGCATGTGGGGTATCATATGAAAGAACGCCATTTGCACATTCTCAAACATTTTTTCTTTTTTTTTTTAGGCCGCATTGTTTTCGACTTTTGATAAAAAATGTTAAGAAAAATGCCCTTATCTCCGAAGTTTGCATAGAAAAAAATCTGAATTTATTCTATGTGATAGAAGTTTATGTAAAGATTTCAGGAAAAATAAAACCTTTTTTTCAGAAATCATCAACTTAAGTTACATCAGTTCCACTATCGGTCAAGAGATGGCGCTGACATAAAACTGCAAAATTCTACACCACAGTGCACAGTGTTAAAATACTCTCGACGAATAGGGCCTCGCCGATGAAAAAATAAAAACATGATGGTACAGAACCCTCGGTGAGCGAGTCCGACTCGCTCTTGACCGGTTTTAATTTTTTGATGATATATCCTGTTTCTTATAAGGATCAAAAAAGTCTATCAGACCATTTTAGGTTTCAGTATTAGAAAAGTCAGAAATCGCTAAAAACCTTTCTCAAACAGTTCGTAGGAATAAGACTGAGATGAGAGATAACACAATATACCATGTATAACAACAGTCGAATTATTCCACTACTTCACTAGCCTGAATAGGGAACGAATATAACAGACAGTTACAGATTTAACCTTTTAAATGATTATCAGAGGTATTCCTGAAGTCTCAGAGCACTCATTTGAACCGCACTTGGACGAACCGCACCTGAGCACTTCCACTAACCGCACTGAAACAAAATTTTGTAACGCTCCGTAAAGATATGCTGCACGCATATCTTTACGGAGCTAAGCAGTCCATCATGACATACTTACATATACAGGGTGGGGGCAATATGGATAGAATAGAATATGCAATATATCCTTAATCCCTTCCCCTCCTCCTCTTCTTCCTTCCTTCACTTCCTTGACGCTTCAAGAAAACGGTCATATGAGACTGTTCTTATGTTTTTGAAAAAATTTGATCAGTATTCACACCACACGTGACTTTAGTCATAGCTCTTCGTCAGGAATAATCTGTAAGAAAGCATCAGTCAGTGTATCAGTGTTGTGCAAAAACAGGAATGCAGGCATTCATGTCAATGGTTTATTTATAAACAATGTCGAGACAGGTAAAAATAACAACATTAAATTCTAACATAACGAAAACTATACAGTAACTAGAAAATAACGTCGAAAAACTCATCCGCATCGCTGTCGACTGGTAATGTAGGTACCCAAGAGACTGGCGGCATTACCACGTTGTATGGCGATACTTAGCCTCTGGCCAAGGTAAAAGCCAGCCCTTGGGTCACGGGAAGTGTCAACCAGCCGTTTCGATGCCGTTTCGGTGTCGACCCCAGGACGAGCTGCTTCTCACACGGACAACTGTACGTCACTTCGGTTTAAATATTAGCTCTGAAATATGTAGAATAGATATTTTTATTACCTTGCTTATTTATAAACATCCTTTTAAGGATCTTTATTTACTTGTGTAGACTACAATTTTACGCGACGTTTCCACAAAAAAAAAAAGAAATATTTTAAAAGCCCTGTGAATAATTGTGTCCTTAATTGTGTAAAATGTTTGTGTGCGGTTCAAGAATGCAATCAAAATACGTTATTTCTTTAGCTATCACTAAAACTTTTCTTTAGACATCACAAAATATTTCAACTAAGTACTGGGTACTACAGTGCCACAACTAAGTACTGGGTACTACAGTGCTACAACTAAGTACTGGGTACTACAGTGCTACAACTAAGTACTGGGTACTACAGTGCTACAAACTAAGTACTGGGTACTACAGTGCTACAACTAAGTACTGGGTACTACAGTGCTACAAACTAAGTACTGGGTACTACAGTGCTACAACTAAGTACTGGGTACTACAGTGCTACAAACTAAGTACTGGGTACTACAGTGCTACAACTAAGTACTGGGTACTACAGTGCTACAAACTAAGTACTGGGTACTACAGTGCTACAACTAAGTACTGGGTACTACAGTGCTACAAACTAAGTACTGGGTACTACAGTGCTACAACTAAGTACTGGGTACTACAGTGCTACAAACTAAGTACTGGGTACTACAGTGCTACAACTAAGTACTGGGTACTACAGTGCTACAACTAAGTACTGGGTACTACAGTGCTACAACTAAGTACTGGGTACTACAACTAAGTACTGGGTACTACAGTGCTACAACTAGGTACTACGATAGACGTTGCCACACGACACGATTTTAGAGGGCCGTTCCTGTTTTTAGCCCAAAGTTAAATACCCCGCGTGGTACAGGCTCAGTCCTGCTTTTCGAAGATAGAAAAATAAATACATACGGTATGTAATTCGTAAGTAATGTATTACCTACTCATTTATATTATACTAGCTTCCGCCCGCGGCTTCGCCCGCGAGGTATGTCGATCGACGTCCACAACCCAGTTACAGGGTAATACGATGCCTCTTCGAAATACTGGTTGTCACTGTCAGACTTTCGAGCTTCTGACGACCCGTAACGACTGTCAAAGATCCACGAATGACAGCCGGGACCAACGGCATAACATGCTTTCCGAGGTACGGAGGGGTCTTAGTATGTAAAGATGGTCACCCATCCACGGACCAACCGCGGCAAACGTAGCTTAACCTGATCAATCGACCAGTGCGGCTGTTATTAGGTACTTAGATGAATTCACAATAAAATAGGAAAAGTGTTAAGAGGGATTACACACGACACGTTAACTTTGCAACGATACAGGCAAGGTGAAGGTAAAAGGTTGATGACTGAATCGCTGCAAAATCGCAATGATAAAGCACCTACGACTTTTTGGAAAAACGACTTTCACCATCTTCTTAGCAACCATACAAATAGAATGGAATGTAGAGCAAAGTACTCGGTACTTAGCTTATTAGTTCCCTCACAAATCAATAAGCTCTTGTAATTGAATCGGAGAGATTGGATGAACCGGTAGCAACGAAATGTAATCAAGTAAATTAAGTGAAATTAATGGGGTTCTGAATCAATTAGGTATCTGTGATGGGACCTGAGGGGCTATTCTCGTAATTTTAAGAACATTCACTGTCTGATCTGTCTCAATCTGTCAAAAAATACCTCTAATTTCCCTACATTTTGACAAGTTTTTGACATTTGTTTGTCGCCGAGATGAGACTGCGACTAGATTTTGAACGTTTTAAATTACGAGAATTGGCCTTCAGGTTTATTATTATATCAAGTTAAAAATGATAAATGATTTTATTTCTGTTTGTACATACCTACAACACTTTTTCACGTCAAACATAATATGTTACAAAATAGATGAGGTCGGCGTTTCCCATTTGACTACATTTGATATGAAAGGCAGAGTCCTCAGTCCCTTATAAAGTCCAGACATAATCTTGGTCAGAGTTGGTTCACCTCGATGGGAGATGAAAGCTTGGTAAAAAGGGTGATTGCAGTTTCCTATGTTCATAAATTATCGATGTCTTTGTCCTATTTTTTTGCCAAAGAATCAGTATTGCCATACAACGTGGCAATGCTGCCAGTCTTTTGGGCACGTTTCCTGTTGACAGCGATGCGGATGAATTTTTTGATGCCCTTTGATTGTTTCCTTTCCTTTTTATATACTTGTACATATTCTTATTATTATTTTAATACTGTAGGTACATAATTAATAACACTCATAAATTATTAGATTTTTTCTTAACTTTTCTCTTCCAATTTAAACCAATACTTATTATTATTGTTTTTTTTATGGATCATGTGGTCTGCAATAAAGATTTTTATTTATTTATAAAAAGGTAGAATTGTTTGTTTGCTTGTAATCTCTAGAAATACAAATTTTTTTTCATTGCTGGTACACTATTGCCGAACGCCGACGACCCATAGAAGGCTGACTGATTAATCTTTTCCACAGTACCTACGCCTTTCATATGCATATCTCGTGCCGATATGAGAAAAATACAATGGTTGAACAGTGTCCTCGGCAGATGTTTAAGAGCTAAAGAGCGATATTAATAATATATCTACAATCAGTAATCAAAAAAACCGGTCAAGTGCGAGTCGGACACGCGCACCGAGGATTCCGTACTTTATAGGTAGGTATGTAAATAGTTTATTACGGGTTTTTTTTTATGTAATAATAATATTACCTAAATAGCCAAGTAACTACGACCAACTTGGAAGCTGAGCTCGCCGGCCGCTAACCTAACCCATTTAGTCGGGGTTACTGCGTCCAATTCGGCTACCACCAAGACCGACAAATCAAGGACGGTTCACAATTTTACGGGCGTTAAACTGGACAGATTGTGAACCCTGTCGGTAAGTGTAGGTTCGTTCACAGTTTGAAGGTTTGACAATGGATAGATCAAAAAATAATATGTTAATTTATAAATGGTTTGTTGCAATTCACAACTTATCGACAGTTTACAATCTCGGGAAATACCTAGATTGTAGACTAACGGTGTTCACAATCATACGGCGACATGTATGTACAGACGCCAGCACATCAAGCTACTACAATCTGTCAAATTTCTTTAATACATTTTCAACTTTATCACTAAAGCAGGTTCACAGTTGATAGGAAAAATTTTACAGTTTCGGGTAGTTTGATGTGCTGGCGTCTGTACATCGACAAGAATTTATTTAATTGTCTTTTCAGCAATTTGTTGTGACAAAATTACACATTGGGTTTCATACAGTATTTAATCTCTCTAGTCTTTTCCCAACTAAGTTGGGGTCGGCTTCCAGTCGAACCGGATGCAGCTGAATACCAGTATTTTACGTGGCGCGACTGCCTATCTTATCTCTACAACCCAGTTACTGGGTTGATTGTATGGCTGGGTACCTACTGGGCGATACTCCTTGGTAAGACAGGGTGTCAGACTTTTGGGCTTCTGACTACCCGTATCGACTGACAAAGCCAAGCGAGTGTGCTTTCCGAGGCACAGATACAGTAACTCAAATTGTAGACGGTCCAATGAATTCTTGTCGATGTACCTATACTTCTTTGAGACTGTACCTAAATTATTAGGTAGTAATCACAGGACGGGGGTGGATGTGGTACAGAGATGTGTGTGTTTGTACAGGGGAAAGACAAGCCAAAGACAAGTATTCTAAAAAAGTACAAGTATTCTTCCTGTACGAGTCGCAATAAATACTTTTTCTTTCTTCTTTATTTCTTTAAAAATAAATACTTCACATGACATGACCATTTAAACTTACCAAAAATATATTTTTACAAATCAACCCACAGTTAGTTTCCAGTTTCCAAGCGCGTTATTTACAAAACAATAAAACAATTCAAACTCTTAAAATGATCATATTAAAACTCCTCTCAATAAAATGACCGAAAAATGTAATTCCGGTAAATTTTATGCACACAAAAAGCTGGATTGCATGCAATTCAGTAAAGTTACGAATGAATTAATTTCAACATTTTGATTTTCATGAATCGTGTGTGAATTAAGAGGTGTACTTATTCTGATTTCTTTTGTGAAATTTGACAGTGTCGGTTAGCTGGGACTGGCTTTTTGATCGAATATCAATTATGTGTATAGGTCCGTGAACAAACAGAATATTTGATTTTAAGACTATTTAAAATGGCTGCCCAACTTAAATGGGACTGAGCAGGACATGTCTGCCGGACAAACTGTGGGCCCAAATAGCACAGAATTGGTGCCCTGAGACAGTGAGGCGGGGTCGCGGCAGACCACGTAGGAGATGGCGGGACAAGCTGGATAGGTTCCGTCAAAACTGGAAGGAGGACGCGCGGGCTCGCGAAAGATGGAAGGAATGGAGGGAGGCCTTTGCCCAGGAGTGGGATAGCGAAGACTAGTAAAAAAAAAAAAAAATTACTACTTACCTATGCTACAGTTTCAGAATAAAATAATTACTTTTATTTATTTTGTAAGAATAAACTTAATAGGTACTTATACATTACTAGCTGCGACACGCGGTTTCACCCGCATAAGTGTCGATCCCATGAGAATATCGGGATAAAAAGTATTCTATGTGTTAATCCTGGTTATAATATAAACTATCTGTGTGCCTTTCATCCAGATCCGTTCACCCTTTTGTGCGTGAAGAAGTAACAAATATACAAACATACTCACAAACTTTCGCCTTTATAATATTAGTGTGATGTAAACTAGTTACTTACAGCTATTTACATATATTAGGTACTAAATTAAATAGAGTACACTTCTGCCTAACTCTTCGGGATGACAGGCGTGATGTTATGTCATGTGTAAATTAAAGGACTTAAGTTTGCAATAAACAAATTATAAAGTAACAGTACACTCATTGTTGAAAAGCCTAATAAATAAATAAATAGGTACCTAAACTACGTATGAAACAAAAAAACGCAGCTTTAAAAAAAAAATCATAGCTCGTTCTTTGGCCAAAGAATAAGCATCAATGCTGCCAGACTTCTGGGTCCGTTACCGGATGACTGAAAAGCGTTTTCTTCTGTACCTATCACATCAGCGGTGCTATTCTGTAAAAATTTCACCGTGAAAGCTTAGGTGAAGTGAGCATGGAGTGAGCTGTCAATGTGTCAATTCCTAGAAAAAACAAACTCACTTCACCTAAGTTTTCACGGTGAGATTTTTACAGAATCGACCGGCTGTACCACTTAGGTATATTGCAAAAAAATGTGACATTCCACTGGAGGCATACGTACGAGATATGTATACCTACTGACAATGATATTATAAGTGTAAAAAGTATACTGACGTATAATTAATTAAATAGGTATCTGACACAATACATTTTAGTTTACTGTTGTTTTAATTAGGTAAGTAGGTTCTTCACTGTTCTGTAAATGAAATAATTAAAAATGTTGATACCTAATCCATAGATGACTGGACTTACATAATTCGTCGCTCGCATGACAATGTGAAAATTGACATATGACTTTTAAGTCCTATCTCATTTTTCACATTTTTTAGCTGATTTGAGCTAGGAGAACTACATTTTTAGGGTTCCGTAGCCAAATGGCATAAACGGAACTCTTATGGATTCGTCATGTCTGTCCGTCCGTATGTCACAGCCACTTTTTTCCGAAACTATAAGAACTATACTGTTGAAACTTGGTAAGTAGATGTATTCTGTGAACCGCATTAAGAATTTAATATATACATAGGTACATAATCAGCCTATAATGTTCCCACTGCTGGGACACAGGCCTCCTCTCGGTGAGAGGGAGTGGGCCGTAATCCACCACGCGGGCCCAGTGCGGGTTGGAAGAATTTAACAAAAAAAAAACAATAAATTTTAGGGGTTCCCTATACTTAGAACTGAAAATCAACATTTTTTTATCAAACCCATACGTATCGTATCTATGGATAGGTCTTCAAAAATTATACTGAGGTTACTAATATAATTTTTTTCTAAACTGAATAGATAGTTTGCGCGAGAGACACTTCCAAAGTGCTAAAATGTGTCCCTGTAACTTCTAAAATAAGAGAATGATAAAACTAAAAAACATATATGATGTACATTACCATGCACCTCCACTTCGGCCGGTTCAGTGCTTCTCGCATCCAACGGGTTCCTGCGGCCTTCACAAGGTCGTCGGACCACCTTGTGAGAGGCCTTCCAACGCTTCGTCTTCCAGTACGCGGTCGCCGCTCCAGAACCTTTCGGCCCCATCGGCCATTTGTTTTGCGAGCAATGTGCCTTGCCCACTGCCACTTAAGTTTGGCAATTCTTCGGGCTATATCGGTTACCCTGGTTCTCCTGTGGATCTCCTCATTCCGAATTCGATCACGCAGGGAAACTCCAAGCATAGCCCTCTCCATTGCCCTTTGGGTGACTTTTAGCCTTCTTATAAGGCCCATTGTGTGCGTCCATGTTTCAGTGCCATAAGTCATCACGCAACACGCACTGGTCAAAGACTTTCGTCTTGAGACACTGCGGTGTGTGAGACGAGAAGATATTGCGTAGCTTCCCGAACGCTGCCCAGCCGAGTCGGTTTCGACGATTGAGCTCTTTCTCAAAGTTAGACCTACCTAACTGGACAGTTTGTCCTAGGTAAACACTCGTCCACGATTTCGAGAGTAGCGTCTCCGATCGTTATGACAGTGGTTGTTACATGGGTATTTGACATGACCTTCGTTTTGTCCATGTTCATTTTAAGACCCACTCTTTCGGAGGCTCTGCTGAGGTCATCGAGCATTGCACTGACTTACTGAGGTCCTCCATAGTCTCAGCCATGACTACGATATCGTCGGCAAACCGAAGGTGAGTTATATACTCGCCATTGATGTTAATGCCAACCCCTTTCCAGTCCAGAACCTTAAAGACATCCTCCACTGCAGTGGTGAACAGTTTCGGAGAGATAACGTCTCCCTGTCCTGGTCATTCCACCAGCCGGTGGATTCTATAAAAATCGCACCGTGAAAACTTAGGTGAAGTGAGTTTGTTTTTGCTAGGAATTGACACTATTGACAGCTCACTCCACGCTCACTTCACCTAAGTTTTCTACAGAATAGCATTAGGTACTGTATATAAGTATGAAGACCCTAATTTCGTAACACACTTTCAATCGCAATAAAAAACATTTTGAAGGATATTGCTAATCCATTGTTTCAACAGCAAAAGTAGATGATCAAAATCAGAAATTCAATACTAATGAACGGAGTTCGCGTCAGAACTCTGCTACACAGCCACACAGTCTCTGCACACAGCTCAACAACAACAACAGCAACAGCTCTGCCATACAGTTCTGACGCGAACTTAGTATTGAATTTCTGATTTTGATCACCTACTTTTGCTGTTGACTGTTCAAACTTATAATCATTCAGCTAAAAGAATACCTCAGAGCTGACTTAGTGTAAATTGTTTAAGCATTCCAGCATAATTTAAATTGAATTATAAACTGTTCAAAAAGAACAGTGCACAAAAATTTAAATCCACCCTCCTACAACGGGTAGATTTACGATAGAGTTCATACGTGTGTGTAACTTTATTGCACACCCCGTAAGTACTTTGCGGTAGCGGGCCGCCGGTTATCATGTATCTCTTGTAAGCAAACGATAGCGCGATCTAATTCGATCCCAACACCATCTAGAGAGCATGATGAAAACCCAGCACCCTTTGACCACCGACCACACTAGCAAGAAACCGGCTTTAGGATTTTTTAATGGAAATAAAGTAGTGTAAGTTGAATCTTATGTGTTTTCTGAATGAGACAGAGTGAGACTATGAAAAACCAGATCCGGTGGTATTATAATGTCACCCTAAACCACCTTGGCCCAAAAGTACCACTTTACGAGTTTAATTTAGGGCACGGGCAAGGACAATAAGTTTACTCGCCGAACGCTAAATATCAGACGCTTCAGTTTTCGTTAGTTCTGGTAAGAAGCGTCATAAAAGGTATTTTTTTTGGTATATTTCATTCGAAGGGAAACACAAAATGAATCAAAAGTGAAAAAAATCAAGTAAAACGATCCTACGATGGTGGATTTCGGCACTTTTCATTCGCCTACCGAATAATTGAAAAAATTTAATGAAAGGAGCCAAGGAAATTTTGTTCTCGGTGTCGCGTGAACGTGGAATAAAACCAAAATTTACCGAGAACCATTCACTAAAGGTCTCAAGTGAACCATCTTTATGTTTACATGTTCGTACTTGTGATAATAGTATGTGCTGCGAGATCTAATTGCTGCAAGAGAAACAAGTCATATTTTCAAGTTATGCGTCGTCGGATCATGAAAATCTTGCTTGTACTTTTCCGATTTGGTGACGGGAAAAGTTAAGTTTCCCACGTTTTTCAAATGACAAAAGTTGGGCTTAAACTGGTACTGAAACAATGGTTCGGCTAAATGACGATAATGATCATGAATGACAATGAAGACGTCTACTACTGCACATAGGTGAAGCCCAATCGTCACGAGTTCACGACACCACAGCGACCGCCCCTGGTCGATCTATATGTTGTGTCTTTATGTCCTTCCTTCCAGTTTTCGATTTAAAATTAGGTACTACTACTGAAAATTTGTCAAGCAATCTTATAAGAGGTTTCAAACGTAGCCTTTCCTTCTATTTTATTTTACGTAGATTATTCGCAACCAATATGTAAACAACGTTACACAACCGACGTACTATGTAAAAATATCACCTAAAAATACTGGGATTTGATATATAGTAAGGTTATCTATCTATAATATATCTAAGCTATCTACACAAGTGGTCGTTTTATTGTTTAGTACGTCAGCGCTCGATAGATGGCCCTCCTCGATTTAAAAGCGCGCTATCGTTTGTTGTACACGATTTGGTTAGGGTGCCCGCGTTTCGGCTGTTTGTCACTGCTTCACTCCGTCGTCGCTGACGGAGTGAAGCAGTAACTAACCTAACCTTACAAAAAGAGGTTAAAGGGAATTTTTGACAGTCCAGTAACTTGGACTTATCATACTGCGAGACAAACCTGCGAGGTTACTTCGATTAAATTTCTACTTTAATCGAATGTACGTACAACGACTCATTGCGGAAACCCTTTACAATGCGCATGATGAAAACCCAGCACCCTTTGACCACCGACCATACTGGCAAGAAACCGGCTTTAGGAATTTTTTTTTTAATTGAAGTAGTGTAAGTCGAATCTTTTGTGCTTTTTGTATGAGACAGAGTGAGGCAAAGAAAAACCAGATCCGATGGTATTATAATGCCACTCTGTACCTTGACCTAAAATTACCACTTCACGAGTTTCATTGATTCAACGTTTACTCGCCGAACGCTAAAACCGATAATAAACGTTTAAGTTTTCGTTCAACAATTTCCTTTTATTCGGCATCTTTCACTGGAAGAGAAAAGTCTGTGTTCTTTCACTCTACAGAAAGAACGAAAAATGAAATAAAAGGAACGCATGAACCGTTCATAATTTTATCGTCAGTGTCGTGTGAACGAGGAATTAAACCAAAATTTACCTTAACTCGAGTAATATCTGCATAACGAAAACCGAAATACCTGTATAGACAATATGTTTAGGTGTATTTGCACACCTAAACATATTGTTTACATATTTGTACTTTTGAGAATCGTATGTGCTGCACGATCTTATTGTTGCAAGAGAAAAAAACCATCAAGTCATATTTTTATGTTATAAGGAAGCGGAACATGATAATCTTGCTTAAACTGGTACTGAAACAATGGTTCATCATTATCATCATTTAGCAGAACGACGATGAAGACGTCTACAGCTGGACATAGGCGAACCCCAATCGTCACGACAACACATTGACCGGTCCTGGGGGTCTACTCCGAAGTGGTTGATTGTCGTGTCGGCCGAATGTTCGGTCATTTTCTGATTCGAATATTGTTGTCCTACTACGAATTTAAAAAAAAATTAAAGTAAAAAAAGGGTAAGGGTTCTAAAAACGTTCGGATTGGCACAGTTTGGTCGGGACCTATAGTCAATATTGGAAATGAAAGGTAGTAGAAAATGACTGAACATTCGGCCGATACGGTGGTTAACCGCTTCGGAGTAGACCCCCTGGTCGATGTGGCGATGACCTGTGTTAATCATTTTTAGGATAGGACGTCTATTTTGACTATCCTAATTTAGGTTGTGTCTTTATTTACTTCCTTTCAGTGTTTAATTTAATTAAATCGAATTGTAGAAATATAAAGAGAGAATCTATAAAATATATACTAGCAATATGGTAAAAGACGTGACTGACGTGAGGTTATGTATTAAGCGTAGACTCAGTTTCCGTTGTAAATATTAGAAATAATTCTAAAAATCAACTCAACAAGGTTTGTTTAGCTTCTTTGTAACGGTCAGTTAATAGTTCGTGCAGCCGTCCGGAGCACAGGTTATTAGGGATGTAAAAAAAAAATCGATTATAGAAAAAATCGATTAATAATCGATTTTTTTTTCAAAAAAATCGATTTTTATAATCGATTTTAATATTACAAAAAATCGATTAATAAAAAATCGATTTATTATTCACTGCCGATTTTTTTCACCTAGAAGTTAGAACGGCCGCAACACAGCTTTTTAGTCAGGAGCGTGAAGCCGCAAAGTACCGCGACTAACTAATAAATGAATGACGCTAAAGGGCGCTACACACGGCTAAGATACTTTAATATTTTATCTTTGTAATCCTTTTGTAATTCCCTTAAATATTAAATAAATATTATCTTCGTCGTGTGTAATGGTCCATTGAATTGTATGGCGAGCGATATTGTATCTTAAGGCGAAAGCGCCAGGTTAGCCCGCGAAATTCATGTCTTTTTACGTTTTTTGCAATTTGCTGGTCAGTATTAAGTTATACATTGATTAAAATATGATTCGCGGCCGTAACAAATATGTATTTACAGAATTATAATCATTAAAGTCATCAACACAACTCTCTAAGACCATGTAATTAATCCCCAAGAATGACTATTTCATGAAATCTTGACATTTGGGGATTACATGGTCTTAGAGAGTTGTGTTGATAACTTTAATTATTATAATTCTGTAAATACATATTACCGCGAATCATATTTTAATCGACGTACAACTTAATACTGACCAGCAAATTGCAAAAAACTTAAGAAAATTTGAATTTCGCGGGCCACCTTAGCGCTTCCCCCTTAAGGTGAATGGGTAGATGAGATCGCGAAATTCAAATTTTCTTAGGGTTTTTGCAATTTGCAGGTCAGTGTCAGGATGTATCTTGATTAAAATATGATTCACGACAATAACAGGTACATATTTAGATAATTATAATCATTAGAATCATTAATACATCTTTCTAAGTTAGATTTCTACCATTAACACTTTTTCATATGAGATTGGTGGTTGGTGGTAGAAATCTAACGTAAACGTAATGTCTAATCTAATGTAATTTGAATTTCGCGCGAAAGGAGAAATTTAAAAAAATCCTTTTTGTGTGAAATTATTAACTTGTTGTGTAATTAATGTTTATTATTATTAATAATAAAACTGAGTGCTGTGATAGATAGTTATTATCGATATTTCAGGCGTTTAATTTAAACTATCAAAAAAAAAAAGGAAAAAATCGATTATTTTAATAAAATCGATTATTTTTATTAAAAAAATCGATTATTTTATAATCGATTTTATTACTAGGCAAAATAATCGATTAATTAATAATCGATTTTTTATGTATACTGTCACATCCCTACAGGTTATCCGCTGACTGACGATGAATTCGACTGACGACCGAGACTGCATGTCGATCATTCGAACTGCGATTCGTCTGTTCTATGTTGCAGCTATCAACAACAACTAGCTAAATAGCAACATTCTTATAATGTCTGATAGTTTTTGTAGCAGTAACTTGACGCTACTATCATATGAGCCATCAGCCCAAACAACAATGAACCAGCCGACTTGTTGGTCAGTGGGTCGTCTTAGGGGCGGACTCTGTTAAAATCTCACCGTCTCAACTTAGGTGAAATTATCTGTCAATAATGACAATCCCTTGTATCAAGTGGAATGACGGCTCACTTCACCCTCTCTACAAAAGTTCAACTCGCACTTGAACGGTTTTTTTTGTCTCAGTCTGTCGCATACGAAAAATACAGAAGGGTCAATTTACACAATTTTAATTCCAACCATAATCTGTCGATGATAAACCACATACGCTCATAAGCGAATTTATTATATTTTTGTATACTGATCTCCGTAGAACAGTAAGAATTCCTATGCAGCAATGTTCAGTTTGAACGTCGCAGCAATTACAATCTGAGCTTTAAAGAGCGGTATACGATTACAACAACTTTCTCTCTACACATGAGATATTATGCAAAGAGCAATTTGGTTTCCGCAAGGGAATTTTAACTGCCCTTGCAATCTTTAACTTGATACAAATTGTAACAGAAAGCATAAATAATGGCAATCCAGTAGTGTCCCTATTTCTAAATATAAGTAAGGCTTTATAATTTGTACATAAGCATAATTATGTACAAATCGAAAAGTCGTGAAATTTGGAGGTAACTTCGTGATGTTTTTTATCTAGAAAATTTTATTTTTTTTGTGTTTCTATTACACAATAAGTGTGGAAATATCATGTAGTTACTCATGTTATTTTTATTTTATACCTAAGTCTTATCAATTTCATGAAAAATCATATTGAAGTTAGGCTATTTTGGTTTCTACCGGCCCTTAATTTTTTGATCTGCATTCAAGGATTTTGTAAAAAATGTACTGGGCGCAACAATTTTTTTTTTTCTATTCCACCCTTTAATAAACAGGGTTGATTAAGGACCAAAACCTATTGGACTAACTGAGGTTTGAGTGCTAAGTTAAGTCAGCAATAGCAAAAAAAACTTAACATACATTTCGTAGGAAATGCGACTGAGATGAGAGAATACAAATATCAGAGTATGACAACAGTCGAATTATTCCATTAGGTACTTCACTGGCCTGAATGGGGAAAGAATACAACAATGATGATAGTTGCAGTTTTATCATTTAAATGATTATAATCCTGTTATATACCTTTAAGGAGATTATCCCTCACCAGGAGGCTCCGCCTGCGTCCTAGAAGTGGGAACATTATAGGCTGATTATATTGAAAGGAGGCCTGTGTCCTAGCAGTGGGAACATAAAAGGCTAATTATGTTGAGAGGAGGCATGTGTCCCAGCAGTGGGAACATTATAGGCTGATTATGATACCTTTAAGGAGCTAAGCAGGCAATTTTAGTCAAATTTCAACAAAGCAAATAGATTAAAGGTCCGACGACTGCTTTGTAAACCTTTCGATCATCAACAATTGATATTTTTTGCGTAGGCCATGTATAAAATACTCAAAACCGCCAGACAGACTTAAAGTCGTGTATATCTATTCTAATAGGTACCTACCAGCCTGTTTTTTCCCACAGCAGGGCAAAGGGCATACCTACAAAGAAGGCACGAGCATGCTCAAGGCGGAATGGCGACTTCAGAATCATATCATAGGTATAGTAAATTATATAAGTCCAGCTCATCAGGTTAAACTGGAAGCCGGCCCCAACATAACAGCGAAAAGTCGAGGTAGATGATAATGATTTATAATATTCCTCATGATGTTTTACATATTATATCGAAGTCAATGAGCGATGTCCTAACTTAGAAAGTAGGTTTCTACACAGAAATAAGCCACGCCCACTGTGTGGTACCTATTTCAAATGAAAGCTAGATAAACCACGATCTCAATAATTTATAGCACTAATATTTTACATAGGTAAGTTTTGTTTTATTAATTTTTTAAACCCATTAAAAATTTAAATTCTGAAAAAAATTGTGAATATAAACAATAAGGTGTAGAATGCACGAAAATTATCAGAATTTTATTACACTGCTTGGTTTTTACTCTACATGAAAATTAAGATTTACAAACTTTGTATTGCGGTTGTAAAATCAATGTCGTATTTCCTTGAAATTCGTATTGCTTCTTATACAAAACACTATTTTATATGTAGGCCTTCTATTTGGGAGTTCTTTATCGTGTATTAAACGAGAAAATCAATAAATTGTAAAAGCGGTCTAAAACGATGTAACTAGTGCCATCTATAAGCAAAGCTTTAAGTCAGCAAGGAAAGGACTCCAAAGAGCCATGACGCTGTACGATACGAATTCTACGTGGTTGCTGCGTAGGTCGTTGTATAGATGGCGTTAGCAGTGCTGAGTTATTAAAACCTTAAAGCTTTGCTCATAGATGGCACTAGTTACATCGCTTTAGACCTCTTTTACAATTTATTGATTTTCTCGTTTAATACACGATAAAGAACTCCCAAATAGAAGGCCTACATATAAAATAGTGTTTTGTACAAGAAGCAATACGAATTTCAAGGAAATACGACATTGATTTTCCAACCGCAATACAAAGTTTGTAAATCTTAATTTTCATGTAGAGTAAAAACCAAGCAGTGTAATAAAATTCTGATAATTTTCGTGCATTCTATACCTTATTGTTATTATTCATTTTTTTTTTCAGAACTTTTATTTTTAATGGGTTTCGAAAAATTATTTAAAAAAAAACTTACCTATGTAAAATATAGTACTATAAATTATTGAGATCGTGCTTTATCTAGCTTTCATTTGAAATAGGTACCACACAATGGGCGTAGCTTATTTGTGTGGAGGAACCCACTTTCTAAGTTAAGACATCGCTCATTGACATCGTGGAAAACATCATGACGACTTCATCTACCTCGACTTTTCGCTATTACGAGTACCTATATGCTTCCAGTTTAACCTGATGAGCTGGACTTATATAATTTACTGTATAATTAATTTCTACGTGATTCTGACATCGCCAATCCGCCTTGAGCATGCTCGTGCCTTCTTTGTATACCCTTTGCCCTGCTATGGGGGAAACAGGCTGGTAGGTAGAATAGATACACGATTTTAAGTATAACTGTCTGGCGGTTTTGAGTATTTTATACATGGCCTACGCAAAAAATATCAATTGTTGATAATCGAAAAGTTTGCAAAGCAGTCGTCGGACCTTTAATCTATTTGCTTTGTTGAAATTTGACTAAAATTGCCTGCTTAGCTCCTTAAAGGTATCATAATCAGCCTATAATGTTCCCACTGCTGGGACACAGGCCTCCTCTCAACATAATCAGCCTATAATGTTCCCACTGCTGGGACACAGGCCTCCTCTCAACATAATCAGCCTATAATGTTCCCACTGCTGGGACACAGGCCTCCTCTCGACATAATCATCCTATAATGTTCCCACTGCTGGGACACGGCCTCCTCTCGACATAATCAGCCTTTACTGTTCCCACTGCTGACACTGATGTAACGACATCCCTCGCTGAACGCATTCGCTTCCTGACTTGCGATGTGGAAATAGCAGCGACAAGTCGAGTGACAAGTCCTACAACAGCATCAGTTTCACAAGAAATTGCGAGAAAGCGTTCTAAAACAAAAATATTTGAGAATGTGCAAACTGCATTCTTTCATATGATACCCCACATGCCCTAGTAGCCCTACTTCGAATTTTTCAGACCCCCTTTCAGTCCCTGTTGCAAAAAATATACATATATATATTTATTTCTTTCTTATTTGCAAAATAGTTGGGCAAATGTCATCTAAGACTATTCTAAATTTCAAGTTGATAGCATAATTAGTAGTTCTTGAGATATTCAGCTGTGACAGAGAGACTGTGTCTCACTATAAGGGTTCCGTTTAACCATTTTGGTACGGATCCATAACAATATATGTCTGCTGAAGCGACAATTAAAATCACTTTAGTTAGCGTAGCCACATATACAGACTAGATAGTATTATTATAGGTAGGTAGGTACTAGATACTATGCGGTAATAAGCATAGGTATGTATCGGAATTAAACAAATACATTTTAGCCAATGATCTACATACTGTGCTTGTGCATTATGTAGATGTCTCTTGTCTTCAAATTTTTGGTTCCAGGACAACCAGTATTCTCACGATGTTTTCGTTCACTGTTATGAAATTATTTGCACAAAGTAAAGTGTCTGCCTGGGTTTGAACCTACGACCTATACCTAGCTCGTTAGTCGGAGCCGTTATTACTGGGCCGCTTGCTGCTCGTTCATATGAGCTTCAAAAGTATCGATACCTACTTACATAAATCGATTTCTTTTTTTATAAGTCCGAAATATAAAACTTACGTCATATTTTAGGTAAGTATCTAGTGAAAATGAAATACATTACGTACTATTATTTATTAACAAAATCTACACAAGACAATTAACAACCAACGCAATTAGCTTTTCGGAATCAAATTTTTGTTAAGTACACAAAAATATTTAGTAGACAATTTGTTTTAATTTTGAGTCTCAGTTGCAGCAGCTGTAAAAACGTGACTACGACATTAGGGTACTGCTTAGAATACTTGTATACAAGGAAAACTCCGGGCTACTGTAGCTTCTCATTAGCACAGTATAAAGATCATACAGTATTGTAACTCGGCCGTAACCTTGAAATAAATGAATACAGCCGCGCGGTACGTAAACATGCGATAGGGCTGCCCGCCTCCAGCATTGCCTACTTTGTGTTTCCATTTAGTTTTGTTATTGTATTTTACTGTGTGTACATAAAAAAAATATATACTTTTTTTATATAAACAAATAAAATACTTTGTGAATTGAATAGGAAGTGTTTAATAAAAATGCGTGTTGTTTTTTGATTGGTAGATTTAATTAAAAAACCATTTTATACAAACTAACAAAACAAAACGCACATGCCCCGAGGTTTTAACACAAGCGTACCTACCGTATAATGATTCATGAACCGCCTATAACTACCTATTTCACTCGTGTCTATCACTAATTTCCTTTACTCTATTCACTTTATTTATTAATCCAGACATCTTTTTTTTCGGTAGATAAAAGGAAATACGTAACCATTAAAAAGACACACATTATGTACCTACCTACCTTCCTACTAGTAAGTAAAATTATTTTATAGTCTTACCTTTCAGTTTCCAGGTAATTTAAAAAAAGTTATCTCTAGATGCGTTATTGACGAATTCATGCAACCAAAAACAGCACAATATAGCCTACTCGTCATATTAAATATGTACTTCAATTTATTTTTACTGAAAAAATCGCGCGGTTATTGTTAAAAAAAACAACACACCGTCCGTTCGTCACTGCGGCCATAGAGTATAGTAATGATATGATGACTGCGGCACAGTCGCGACTGTCTGCATACCGAGCGCATTCCGAGGTCGAGGCGCGTAGGTATAGCTCGCGTTTCGTCCGTTTGTATGAAGTCGAAATACTGTATGATCTTTATACTGTGTCATTAGTGAAGGAATTTTCGGGATCGAATCAGTAGTTCCTATTAGTATAGATACACGGGCTACACGGGTACACGGGTTTGGCTACACGTTATGATTCGATACAACTACCTACTAAATTTCTTAGTAATAAAATTATTTAGTATCGAAACAAAAATATCGAGTACTATCTGTATCGAAGCATGCCTAGCCCACAGAATAAAGTTTTCGTAGCTCGCTCGCACAGTCGCCGGTCGCCGCCCCCTTAGGGTATTTATGTTCTGTGGTCGCCGCACGGCTCGTGTAGAAAGGAGTTTATTTTATGTGTTCTGTGACGTGACGACTGTGAGTTCTGTGATTTTGACGTCTGAGTCTGACTGCTGTCCAGTGTTGCCAGACCGTACCAAAAAGTACGGTTTTCCGTACTATTCATCACACAACCGTACCTCAGTGTAGACCGTACCTTTTTCGTACCTTTTCTATACTAGTGATTTATTTAAAACAATACTTTGTGTTCCTTTAAATATAGAGAATAATATCGCTTCATATCTGAACTTCCTCATCACATTATTCATATAATAAATTATTATGAAAACATTTTTTATTCATTGCATCATTAACGAATTTAATGATTGTACTTCATTCTATAATTTGATTTACAAATGAATTTGTTCGATATTAGCAATCGGTAATAATGTTCTACTTTACCATATCCCTTTGATTATTCGATTCCGATTCCCTATCGATTTTTTTCCAACTTATGGTCGCAGACAGCCAGCTCGAAGAAGAAAAAAACTGATCTAGGTAGTTATTGCAGAAGTATCCCGACAAAACCGTACCTTGAAGTTAAAAACCGTACCTTTTCAGAAAGCCAACCGTCCATTTTTGGGAAATCATACTGGCAACACTGCTGCTGTCTAGCGTCTTGAGGAATTGTTTACAAAAATGAAGTTTATCATTACTCAGATGCGTGTTACAATTTTATTAGTGAAGTGATATTTAATTGAACATTTTGCTGAATCAACGATCCTGTGTTTTCAAATTTGAAGTCAGCCAATGGCCTATGAGCGCGGTAAGTTTTTTTATAAAAATTAGAACAGATGGTGAAAACGATTGTTGATTGCATTGCACTTTGTTGTTGCTTATATGTATTGTTATTTTGTTTTTTTGCTGTTTTTGAGTGTAATTATAGTAATTAAGCTAATGCTGTGTGTTAAATGTGCTTGCGTAGGTTGGTTAGTGCATGCGCCCCTTGTGCTTTGCTCATCTTTAACCTTATCATACCTATCCCCTACGATTTGAATACATAGGTATATGCACGTACTAATAGTGGAGATATCGAAACTGTCTTTGTATCTGGGCCTTAATGACATTATGTGCCCGTTCATTGAAGTGCTGTAGGTGCTCTTGTCTGTTAACATTTGTGTAAACATCATTTATTGCAGTCTTTGAATTGATAAAAGTTGGGAAGTAAACTTGGTAAGGTGTAGTTATTGGCAGTGGTGGATTTATACATTTGCTGCCAGTAGGCTATAAAAATTTTGCCGCCCTATATACCGACCTCTCGTTCCTAGTTTATTTTTACGTTACAACAATTTGGTTAAATAGCACAAGTAAAGTAATAATTTTGGATATATTTCTGAGCTAATCAAAGCACAATCATGTACTAATAATAAGGCGGCAATACAAAAGAAGGCCGCCTCCCTGTCTTCTGAGTTTATACAGGCTGACTTATTGTTTGATGTATTCCTTTTAGGCCACAGCTCAATATTTTGGGGGGGGGGGGGGGGGGTCACCATGGGTGCCGAAGAATTTTTAGGGTGGTCCTCATTGGTCTAACGGTGCTACTGCTAAACATGAGGTCCTGCGTTCGATTTCCAGGTTCGGGTAAAGTGTTATTAGGTTTTTTCATCAGGAATTTCTCAGAAGCAGCCTGGAGTCCGGATTTGTGCCCAGTTGGTGGTAGTAGGTTCGCCCCCTATGACATTAGACTTAAACATAACTGGTGAGATATGGGTGTAAGTACTATATGTAGGTACACCTTTAGCCTTCAGGGATTAAAGGCGTGATGTTATGTGAATGTTGATGTACCTCCAGATCCACATT
Organism: Oligia latruncula; assembly: GCA_948474745.1. Lineage (NCBI taxonomy): Eukaryota > Metazoa > Arthropoda > Insecta > Lepidoptera > Noctuidae > Oligia > Oligia latruncula. The sequence goes on from OX419683.1 coordinate 13,880,684, forward strand.
ACTTAGGCTAATCAGGGAACATTTTTTTGATACATAGCAGGTAGACTAGGACTTGATAATGTAGGGTGAGAAGAGCGAGCAAAGCTAACTCGAAATTTTTTAACAATCCGGCTCGGTTAGGTAAGTTTTTTTTTATATTTTAAAACAGAAATAGGAGTTACTTTGACAGCTTATGCAGGTAAGTCTAAGCAACATGCAAGAGCGAGCTCGATCGAAAAGGATATGTTTTTTTTTCGGCCATACTTTTGTACAAATTGCAAGTGAAATTCCTTGCAATAAATTGTGTTATTAGCAGTATTTAAAATCCTCCAATATTCGATAGATTAAGAATATAAAAAATCACTACCTCACATCGCAACTGCGTTCAACGAAACGTTCATAACAGCAGTGACAGCTGACAGCTGTCAAACAAAAATAAATAAGTGTCAAGCATTGACATAGAAAAGTATGGACTGGAAATACCTGCAAAAAAAGAGTGCATACCTACAACTTGTATTGTCGCATAAAATGGCTGCCACTGCTAGGGTTGTGTCAATCAAGGAACATAGGTGTTACTATTATCGAGTATCGATAGGTACTAAATATAAGTCTTACTAGTACGTTTGGATCATAAAAAGTCCGTTGTAACTAGGGTTGCCAACTATATATATAATAACGTATTCTACTTTATTTTCGATAAATATACTTAGTTTTGCATAAAAATAAAGTGTGCGAAAATACTTTATTTCTAATCCTTTGTGATGCGTAAAACCAAAGACTCATGTTAATTACTGAACTATTTAACGACAAGTCAAAAAAAAAAATCTTTTATAAAGTTAGAATTTTCAGAGAAAAAAGCATAACTATATAGTTATGCTTAAGACAAACCAGTTGTGAAGACAAATGGCAATATATACCTACTTATAAATGCATCTGATAGCGTAAGTACCAAATGTAAAAACAAAATATTTCATAATTACTCTCTGTTCCCGTCACTTCAGCTTTCATTGAGTTTTTTCGGTAATGAATCTGCAGTGGCAAGAAGAGAGAAACAGATAGTCAATAAATTTAATAAAAAACGAGTTATTTATTTATTCAAATCAGTACCAGGTACTTAACAAATTAGAAAACATTGCAAAAGCCAATTATTTTTAAAAGAGTAACTGTGGAGTTTCTTGCCAGTTCTTCCCCATAGGGAACAACCAATTAGAACCGTGCACTGAATTTTCATAGGTAAATATTTTGATTTCGGTACTGTGAACTAGGGGCCCTAGCAAGGTCACTTGGACCGAATAGTAATATATAAGTCAATGGACACAAGATTATTTATGTTCACATCGCAGAATATACCGATGACGTTTCAGCGGAGGAACTAGTTTACGGAAACTAATAAACTATTACGGCAACGGTACAACCCTATTCCATTTGACATATTGTAAACAAACGAGTGAATTAACAAAATACACTAAAAAGGTCTGTTATACGGAAATGAACCCAAATGTCAATACTTTAGCCATAAATTCATGATCGCGTTACAATTGTATCATCAAATGTGTATTATTTTAAGTATTATTGCATGAAAACTGGCTATTAACCTGTGCAAAGACAATAGAGGTTGATTTCATTCTTTCTTGCACCACACTTCACAATACAACACACGGGCATTTTAAATTGCTGTTTTCCAACATTTGCATGCAGTTTTAAAAGGTAAAATCTCTGTAATTTTCTCGCAAATCTCAATAATACAAAAAGTAAACAACCGTTTGACAGCAAAACTATCACGAAACTCGTCGCATAAGATGGCTGCTACAGCACTTACCTACAACTTTCACTACGTCACGACAAAATGTTGCCAAAATGAGCAACAACTTATTATATACTATAAGAAAGAATGAGACAAAACGATATTTCATATTCTGAATCATATTTCACTCATATTTGTATAAGCAAATGTATGTATAGATTATAACGGCGTCTCCATGTTTTTCCTATCTCAATGGTGTCAGTCTAAATGGGTTAACCAGTTCGTCAAATTGTAAGAAATCAATCGAAAGTCCAGGGAAGTACCTATAGTCAAATCAACAATTATGAAATCACGCACGAAATAGCACTACAAGAGACGGGATAGGGGAAACAACCACCGAACAAAGGCGACAACTGAAACGGAATGATGAGATGACATTAATAAAAAAAAATAGATAAATTATCGGCCTTGGGCCACAGTCTTTTGGCCTTTCAGAAAGTTAACCAAACGCATACAATAATCTGAAAAAATAAAAGTATTTTTTAGGGTTCCGTACCCAAAGGGTAAAAACGGGACCCTATTACTAAGACTTCGCTGTCTGTCCGTCCGTCTGAACGTCCGTCCGTCTGTCGGTCACCAGGCTGTATCTCAAGAACCGCGATAGCTAGACAGTTGAAATTTTCACAAATTATGTATTTCGGTTGCCGCTATAACAACAAATACTAAAAACAAAATAAAATAAATACACACATCAAAAGTGTCTAGGGATCAACATATATTTTTACCGACTTCAAAAAAAGGAGGTTATCAATTCGATACGTATGTATGTAATATTATTGGAATTGCATTATATTCACATATGATGATCTATTAGGGCTTCCAAACAAATATACATAATTTCATAGACGTATGTATGTATGTATGTATGTATGTATGTATGTTTGTCCACGCATATCTCCGGAACTATTAATCGGATCGTGACCATTTTTTTTTATTGGCTTACATTTTCTTCAACTTAGGGAACAGTGCAAGTTTCATCAAGATCGATTCAGTAATTTTCAAGATATGGACTAATACGTGTAAGTGTGACGGCCTAGCTTATTGATAAGAGCTACGGGTGTAGTGTCAAAGGGAAAACATCTCAAAACCTTGGTCAAATACTAGTGCAAAAACTAAAAATTACGAAATAAAAAGTAATTTAAAAAAATTAAACCGACTTCAAAAAGAAATTAACTCAAAATTATGAAATAACTTTAATTTCGGAAGTCGGTGGCAAAAAACTAAAATACAGATCCCAAGACACCGACTTCCGAAATTAAAGTTATTTCATAATTTTGAGTTAATTTCTTTTTGAAGTCGGTTTAATTTTTTTAAATTACTTTTTATTGCAATAACTTTTCTCCTGATTGATATTAATTAAAATTTTCTTTAAGGATTCATCAAATAAAGTGTTTTCGTTTGTCACAGTAACGATAAACCAAGTCACCTTTGCATTAATAAAGAAATTTGCCATTTTCCTAATAAAGGGATTTTTGACATTTGAACCACTAACACAAAAGTTCGAAAAAAAGACTGAAATAACAGTTTTCTTTAAAATTTTATTGGGTAACTTAAACAATTAGTAATCCGTGTTTCTACCGCGAACACTAACAACACAAGAACATCGGTTTGGCATACTCAAAATGAGTTCATCCAAATCACGCTGTGGAATGGCCGCCCATGTTCGTTGCAACAACAAAAAAAGGTCTTCTTGCGACTGGATACCCTCCATATTCGGCAGAGCTCTTCTCTGTAGCATATCCCATGCATGCTCAATCGGGTTCAAGTCTGGCGACTGAGCAGGCCAGGGCAGGACATTGATGTTAGCTGCGGCGAGAGTCTGTCTTACAACTCTTGCGGTGTGCGGTCGTGCATTATCATGCATTAACTGAAATAAGGGACCGATTTGCACTTGTAGAGGAACGATGACGTCTGATACAATCGTCTCAGCATAAATTTGAGCGTTGAGGTTGCCTCTGATCCAAATCAACTCAGTTCTTCCGCCGATCCAAATACCCGCCCATACCATGATGGTTCCACCACTATAAGGATGGACTTCCTGGCAGGATTTTAATCGCTGTTGGCGTCCAGGGGTTCTCCAGTGTCGTATACGTCTTGTATCCGGTCTCATACCAAAACGAGACTCATCAGAAAAGCACACGAAACGCCATTGTTCTTCTGCCCAATTTCTGTGTTCAAGAGCCCATTGATATCGAATCCTACGATTGTGCATTGCTATAGGTGGTACCCGTAGCGGTCTTCGGGAATGAAGGTTCACTTCATGCAAGCGGTTTCTGACTGTTTGGTTCTGACGGCTAACATCATGGCGGTTATTGTTGGAGCTCTTCGAGTTAAGATTTGAATGTATCGGTCTTGTCTCCGTGTGGTGCAGCGATACCGTCCTCCATGGCGCTCAGCCACGGTACCAGTGCTTCGGTAACGTGTCCAAAGTCGACTGATAACACTCTGACTTGTATTCAGAGCTAAAGCCACAGTACGTTGCCGGGAACCAGCTTCTATCATTCCCACGGCTCTGAGCATTTCTTCCCTGCTTAAATGACGTCGCCGCTCCATAATAACGTTGGTTTTAATCAGTAGTAGGGAAACAGTAGCACTAATAATGTCTTCAATGCGTTGTATGTTTTTATAGGGAAAATATTGACAGCTGATTTTCATCTTTTACTCGAATTTGATTCACAGTTCCTGATTCAAATTATGAAATGCACCAAAAAGGATCCATATAAATTTATAAAATCATAAATTTATTACAAAGCCACATCTCAATCTCAAGAAATCCGCATAAAAATGCTTGATCCCTAGACACTTTTGATGTGTGTATTTAAGGACCCTATAATACAACAAACGAGTTTTTTTTTTTCGGTGTTTTTGCCTTGTGGTACGGAACCCTTCGTGTGCGAGTCCGACTCGCACTTGGCCAGTTTTTTTATTATTATTCTCTCTGTTCTGTTAGTTTTTTTTCATGGTCTGGCAGTTTGAGTAATTTATGTGGCCTATCCAAATGTCCTCAGACATCGATCTACATGGTCTTCATATAACCTGACCAAGATTATGTCTGGACTTTAAAAGAGACTGTGACCTCTGAGTTTGTTTCGGCCTTACTTCTCAGAGTAGTCAGATAGGAAACGCCGACCTCATCTAATTTAAAAAAATATGATTGACGTATAAAAGTGTTTGTGCAAACCTACTTACAAAAATCAAATCATTTATCATTATCATTAAATCATACTGCTTTTTATTTTTATCTTGCACAACTTTTAAGTTTTTACTAACTTCCAGAAATATATTTTTAAGTTCATCTAAGTTATCACCATGAATTCTGGGATCTACCACGGTTAGATCAGAAACTGGCTGTGGCACTTCAGAGCCATGATCTAATTTTCCATCTACAAACATCTCTCGCCCATGGACGAGAAAGTAAGGTGAAAATCTAGTTGACTCATTAAGTGCACACTGAATTTCTGGTATGTGATTGTCCCACTGTCTGTGGTTTGACTTCACATATGAGTCAATCGCATTTAGAATATTTCTGATAGCTCTCTCCGCCTGATAAACCTGTGGATTATAGTAAATATTAGGCACATTATATTTGCACATTAAGTCTCTAAATTGTTTTGAAATGAATTGAGGACCATTGTCCACATAGACAAATTTAGGTATCCCGTGTACCAGAAACACTTTTTCTTCCAGAATTTAAACTATAGCATTCCCTGTTGCATTCCGTATAGGATACAACATTACATTATTTACTAAAATAATCTGAACATACTAATAGGTTTGTGTTTCTCTTAGTAGATACAGGAAAAGGTGCTAACAAATTGCTTCAAATGGTTTATTAACCTGTTTTGGGTTACCCATTAATCCTGGACGTGATGAATATACGGTGATTGTACTTACAAGTTTGACAACTATGAACATAATTTTCAACATCCTTATACATATTTTTCCAAAAATAGTGTAAAGCTAACCGTTTATGAGTTTTAAATATTACGAAATGGGCGCCTCATTAATTTTTTTTAATAGCTGTCCCACCTCTTCTCTTGTTTCCAAGAGAATTGTGAAGTTAAATTGTATTTATTCTAGAATGACTAAACAGTTTATTATCTTTTAATGTACCTACCTATAATTTGGAAATGTATTGCGGTATTTTTCACAATTTTCTACCAGTTTTTAAGTACCATTTATCTTGAACGTTGTCTGAGATTTCTATTGATTCTATTTTAATCCTTGAAAGTACATGAGGCAAAACCATTTCTTTACCCTTTATATGTATAATATTAAAATCAAATTGACTTAACGAATACTCCAACGAGCTAGTCTACCTGAAGGTTTTTTTAATTTATAAAACCATTCTAATTCACTAAGTGGTCTACTAATTTTAAATTTTTATCAATTAATATTGAGAGCGAACTAAGATACGTTTGATTGTTTTACTGTCTCCCGCAGTAAAATCATTATGCAAAGGGCACAGCTCAGCAACAGGTTCCGAACACAACTGTACCTCATCAGCTACTTCTGGCATTGGATAATCCTATTGCTTAATACTGCCTCTCCGATATATCCTACAGAGACAATGCTTGCGTCGCACATCCCCGCTGCTTTTACATCTGTGGAAATATTAAATAATTCTTCTTTGCAAAGATAGTCAATCCAAGTTGCCTTATCCATTGTGAATAAAACGATGTAAACAATCTTTGATAAGTATTAACTAATCTAGTTAACAAGTTAAAGTATAGATACTATTATGATGTATCCAATTAAATTAAGAATCAGAGCAATTAAGTTAAGATAACAAACATTTACTAGTGAAAAGGTTTATAGTTTATAATATTAAAATGGGCTATTACCTTATTTTAAAACAATAGCATTGTAAATTATTCAAAGTTAAACGACTCTAGTAGTAGTTAAGTTATATTAAGTTCTAAGTACCTACACAAAGTTAATTTAGAAATAAAGCACTAAGTATCTCAATCAATCATCATGCGACACGTTGGGCGTACAAATTGTAAGGCTGTTTTTTCCTTACCCTTATAGTATTAGCATGAGACAAATAGGGATTTATTCGCATGAGGTTTGGTTAAAGATAAAGTCTTTCTTCTGGTCTTCTCAATACACTTTAATTTGAAAATACATCCAGTATGGGTTGACTATTACTGAGGTGACTTCATGTTCTTCACAATTTATCCGTGGTTTGGTGTAACTTAACTTGCTACCTACAACAACTACCGGGGTATCCGTCAACGACAAGAAAACCCCAACAACACTGCTTTATCCCCTTAGTGAATAATCTACTATTAAGGGCCCCTTTTCCCGAAACTTTAGGCATTTTACGCGCTGAGTCGGCTTGCGCCCGCGTTGCACAGGAGCCGTCGCGATATGAACTCCGGTGACCTATGGCGGCGGACGAGCACGCCACAGTACAAATAAATCAGTAGTTCAAATATTACACTAGTTTACTAATTTTTATTTTTTTTCGTTCACAAGACAAAACCGTTGGATTTGTTTTGTGACTACCTTCTAATCAGTAAAAATAAATGTCAAATATTTTTATCAAGTCTGGTTTTTTTATAACACTCACAAGAAGTTTTGGCTTCATCTGGTTACGTAGTGATCAATTAATTGTCTTAAAACTCAAAAGCAAACATTTAATGAAATTCTATTTTGTTGAAAATGTTTTTCAGACGGTGCCAATTAGATCATAACATTTTTTGTTGTATTTACAAGAAAAATATGTAGTAAAAAAACAGATCGGTTACAGAAGCTATAAAAATGGTACTACTTTATTTAACTTCAACTTTCGGTAGCAAATTTTAATAAAAAGGGTTTTCCAAGTAGTAGATGAAAAGTACTAACAAATTCGGTAGCAAGAAATAAAAAATACGTGCAATTTAGATTGTCAATTTTGTGACAAGACCTAACAAATCACGAAACTAGCTGCTATTTTTGCCTAACTAAATATGTAGGCTTTAAAAACCAGAACAAGTGGTGTTAGTTTACATACAATATAATGATGACCCATGGGTCAAAGAGTGTGGTACTTATGATACAAACACGTTTGTATGATACGACTACATACAGAAAGCATGGCTAATAGAAATCTCTATTCCTAGACAGCACGTTTCGCCGAAAACTTTGTTGGTAGAAAACATTGTTCGTAGATGTCTCGGTTCATAAGAAGCACTTTTGACAGAGATCTCTGTTCATAGATAGCATTTCTTGCCGGAAACTTTGTTCATACAAACCACTGTTTCACCTTGGTTCACAGAAAGAACCGTTGGTTCACGGAAACCAATTAGATCATTATTTTTTAAGTAAGCTGTATTCCCATTCGCTCGCTCTTGCATCTTATGTTGACGGAGCCCCGCTTGGCCGGGCTCCTATTTCTGTGTAAAGGGTTTAAAGTAACCAAACCGAACCTCGGGGTGCCCTTCGCTCGCTCTTGCATCCTACGTTGCGCTTTTTTAACCAAGGGAAACAGTGGTTTCTATGAACAAAATTTACGGCAAGAAGTGCTATCTATGAACAGAGATCTCTGTCAACAGTCCTTCCTATGAACCGTGATATCTACGGACAATGTTGTCTATCAACAAAGTTTTCGGCGACACGTGCTGTCTAGGAATAGAGATTTCTATTAGCTGTGCTATCTGTATGTAGTCGTATCGTACAAGCGTTTCTATCTTAGGTTCCACACCGTGGGTCAAATCCTATGCTACGTTCAAAAAGAATGCCTTACCCGATGTTGCCTAGTAGTTTCAGTCAATAAAACGAAGCAAAACCCACAGAATTGGAGACAGAACCTAAGACCCCATTTCGAGCCAGATGTATGATTTTGATTTCGAAGGATCTGAATTGAAGGATGGCGAATAGCTGGGTCTCAACATGTTTCCACACTCACACCGAAATTTTCACCAGAAAACTTGGGAAACTTGAACGATAAACATGATGTTCGTTTTTACCATAATTATAAGGGTTTTGGGGAACAGTACCAAGATTTCTGGTATAAAAAAAAGTTTGCAGATTACTGTTGGTCTAATTTAAGAGATACTGATACAAATCTGAATTAAAACAGAGTAAAATTTGCAATATGTAATACTTTCTATATATGGTAATTTTAAAATTAACAAAAAAAAAAGTAAAAATTTTGAAAACTAGACGATCCAAATTTTTTCCACTTCAGAATCTCATTAAGCATTTTATCCTCTATGCAAACACATGGTTTTCATCTCATGAACAAAAACGCTGTAAACTAGTGTTATTGGCGTTGGCGACAGACACATAAATTCATAAGATTTAACGTGGGAGAAAATGAGATAGGAAGCATTGTATAGTGTTTCTTAAGTTCGTGGTTCTCTTTGTGCTCTTTTTGAAGGTTTCACTTCTACCACGTGTGAATTGCACACATGTATTTTTTCATACGCTTTCAAATTTCCACGCGAACGAAGTCGCGGGCAACAGCTAGTAAATAAATAAATATCGTTGGCTTGTGTTGTGGACACCGTGGATAGATGATATAATACATATATACTTTTTTTGTAAATACATAGGTACTTCTTATGTACAAACATCCATGACTCAGAAACAAAATAATGTCCATGCTCATCACACAAACATTTGCCCCTACCGAGATTCGAACCCGGGCCCTAAGATCGTAAGGCGGCCTCACTACCGCTGCGCCATTCGGATCGTCAGTTTATGTAAAAAACAACCGACTTCCAAAAACACTATAAAGTGAAAAATAACTTTAATTTCGGAAGTCGGTGTCTTTGGATTTGTATTTTTGTTTTTTGCCACCGACTTCCGAAATTAAAGTTATTTTTCACTTTATAGTGTTTTTGGAAGTCGGTTGTTTTTTTTGTAAAAAGTTTTTATTTTTTACTTTTTAGTGGGTCAGTTTGTAATTTATCTAAGTTGCCTAATGTCAACTGCTGATCACCTTTTACAAAATATTGCTTTTCCCGATGCAGGGACGTTAATTGTTGAGGAGTTCTCTTAGTATTCCACTCTCCTAGCTGATAATCCTGGCTGCAGCATCAGGCCAGACTTATGTCAACATTGCATTGAACCTAAAATTTAGTCCTGTTTTAAATGAGCCCAAACACGACTACGGTGCTGTAATTTCAAGGTTTGTACTTTTTCTGGTGCTCCTGGCTTCAGCATCAGGTCTGTAAGTACTTCGGTGTTCCTCATTAACAGTACGTTTATCCACACATCGAGCCCTTTTCAATGAGCCTAAACACGATATATCTGCTGTTAGTTGTCGAGGAGTTAGGTACTCTGCAGACTATCCTGACTGCAGCATCAGGTCATGACTTGATGATCATGAGACCAAATGTGGCAAATGCCCTATCAAACATCAAAACAATTTACTAAAACAGTCCTTGCCTGTTCGAGTAACTTCTTACTGTTAAGGAGTTGTACCTTCCATCATCAGCCCAGCTACCTGAGATGGTGACAACCATACACAAATACACAAGATACTTCATAAAATATGCGAAAAACAATAAGTGAGCCTATAAAATTTGAGGGTTGCCCTCGATTTCTCTAAGATCCCATCATTAGATCCCAACTTGGTGACAATGGGACCACCTCAGACCTATCTACTTTCGAACAAAAAAAGAATTTTGAAAATCCGTCGACAATTGGCGGCGTATTCGATGAACAAACATACAAAAAAAAAAAAAAAAAAAACATTCAAACACCCGAACATAGTACCTCCTCCTTTTTGTAAAGTCGGTAAAAATATGTAAAGGTGAATGTTTTCATTAAAAATATTAAAGATTTAAAACTCTAGTCATACTGACTTCGCTAGTCTGTGTAGAGAAGCACAAGTAATAATATTGTGACGCAATACACTTTCGGATTTTCTTCACTTCAGATGCCCTTTTTTTCTTAATTTTGTTTTTTTTTATTTGCCATTTTAATTACTTCTAATACAACACATTTTTACGCAGGTAAGTAGGCACTATTACGCGCGAAGACGATAATGTGGTTGCGAGCAAAAATTGCATAGGTCCTCCCTCGATGACGTCCGACAGGACACTGGCGCGGTGCGCGCGAGTCGTTTTTCACGCATTTATTTTATATGGAAAAAAATAAGTGCCATATTATAAATCTATCCAATAATATCCCTGTTAAACCTGATTAGTAAATGAAATGTAAAATTTTCATAAAAATTGCGTTCCCCCAAGTCTCATACAACTTAAAATCCTTTCAAAATCGACTTTACTTCTGATTTTTTTTTTGTCGAGCAAAATGTTAAATATTGTGTTTTTAACCAAAAAAGTCACTAGATTAAACATGTATCTGTACTATATATTTTTTTGCGAATTTAAATATGGTGATTTCTCTGAAAACAACTCGATCTAGAAACGTAAATTTCGGAAAAGGGGCCCTTAAAATTTGTAACAAAAGGTTTAGCACCCATGAATCACGTGGTCTTTTTTGTTTACCTTTAGTTAAGTACCTAAACCAACGGAGTATATATAGATAGGTATGTATGCTATGTATGGTAAAATGATGGAATAGTTTCACGCGCCTCTTGTTGACGAACGTTTTTTTTTCGCCGTAAAAATCTACGTTTGAATGGGAGTTAGTTGTATCTAGGGTTACCATATGTAAATAGAGGGATGCCTGTCTATGGTACCTAAAATGCCTGAATTTTCAGAAAAATGCCTGTCTAAAGCAAAACGCTGTAGGTAATAAGTAAAAGCCAACAGATAATAATAAAGAAGGATATTTATTACTGATATTTGTCAGTGGACATTATTTTTTTAATAGTTCTTTCTTTTCTAATAATATAAACGTAAACGTTACTCCACTGGGCGTTGACGAGAGAAAACGTACGTTCTACGTTCGCATTGTGTGCCAAAATAGAGAACACAAACTGGCAGATTTTCATGAATTCTGTAATGTCACCATTCACTTCCCTACTTTTGAGAAAATTGCACCACTGTGTAGTTAAACGCGATGCGCGCGCGGGCGCGAAGTTTAAAAATGCCTGTCTCAGACCAATGCCGGCCGCACGCCTGTCTAAACCTTAAAATGCGGCAAACGCCTGTCATATGGTAACACTAGTTGTATCAGTATGGGTCACTACGGTTTGTTGATACACTCGGCCGGTATACGTGGTTATAAGTCGTGTTTCCGATGCGCCCTCTGTAGCACCGTGATGACCATCAACATTTCAACTGAAAAAAAAACCGGGCAAGAGCGAGTCTGACTCGCGCACCGAGGGTTCCGTACTATCATATGTTTTTAAATTTTCATCGGCGAGGCCTATATTCATCAGAGAATTTTAACACTGTGGTGTAGAATATTGAAGTTTTATGTCTCTTGACCGATAGTGGAACTAATGTAACTTTTGTTGATGATTTCTGAAAAAGTGTGCTATTTAGAGACTTCGTTCTATTTTTCCTGTAATCTTTACATAAACTTCCATCACATAGAATAATTTCAGATTTCTCTCTTTGCAAACTTCGGAGAAAGGGAGAGAGGGGAACGGTATTTTTTTTTACATTTTTCATCAAAACTCGAAAACTATGCGGCCTAAAAAAACAAGAAGATATGTTTGAAAATGTGCAAACTGCGCTCTTTCTTAAGATACCCCACATGCCCTAGTAGCCCCACTTCAGACCCCCTTTCAGTCCCTGTTGCAAAAAATATACATATATTTTTATTTTTCTCTTATTTGCAAAATAGTCGGGCAAACGTCATCTAAAACTACTCCAAATTTCAAGTTGAATTCTTGAGATATCCAGCTGTGAGGCTGTGACAGACAGACTTAGTCTCACCATAAGGGTTCAGTTTTTACCATTTTGGAACACGACAATAAATAGGTAATACGCATTGTTGTTCTTTCGGAATAATGAATTTTATTTATGTTCACCTTTATTTAGGCCTGCGCATGGTTGATATTGGCTTTTCAGTGAAAACCCTGCTCCGCTACTCGCCTCGGCCCACGCCAAATGTGCGCCGGCCTTTTGTGACCTCCCTTCCCTTCGTGCCGCCCCCGTCGGCCGCCGCCGCCGCGCCGCCGTGGCCGCGCACGCCGCAGGCTTGCAACGGGTTGCAGCAGTGCTGGTTGTATCGTTCACGGCTCCGGACGTGCTTTGCAACTGACGATCCTTTTGTGACCTACGCTTCTTTGAATCTTGTTTGGAAATCAGAATCCCAGAGTTTTAACTCATAGGTGTTAAATTCTATGAAAATATATTAACGCAACATCTAAATCTAATCACTGGTAAGTAATTACCTACAGTAGATAGAAATATTTGAGGCTCAGCAAGTTAGTTTATGTGAAAATTACCGTTTTTTCTTTTTAGATATTCGCACTGATTTGATTTTGAATGTTTTAAAATGCGAACTTTTCCCCGATAAACCCGCACCGGTAGCCGATAGGTAGATACTTTGGTCGAAAGATTTTTGTGTCTTGTACAAGCTACTTAAAACGTTTTGTACGGCGCGGGCGCGTCGCGGCTTACGCGCCGTACCGTAAGAAACCGCACCGTGAACAAGATTCCGAATGATGCCGTACAAAAGAGTTTGAAAAAATCACCCCAATATTTTAAAATGTTACCTGGCCCTACATATTACTTCTTGTTTACAGATCATGGGTGCTTGCTGTAGCAAGGAAGTTGCCGTACCGACGGATGTCTACGGGGCATCAGACGGGGCTGTTGCTTCCACCACACGCGCAGCGGAGCCCCGGGCCTCTGGCAGTAAAGTAGTTGACCCCAGAGTCATAGACAGCCTTGTGCTTGAGCTACTCGACTTAATCGCATCCTTCGTTGACAAGTAAGTGGACAGTAAGACTTTAGGTTTTAGGTGCTACCAACGTTTGCTAACCTGTAATTAGCGGAGCTGCGGAGGTCTTGAAATAGCGCACCATACTTCGTTGACAAGTAAGTGGACAAATATTATAAAACTATAGGTTTTAGGTGCTGCCAACATCTGCTAACCTGTAAACAGCGGAGCCGCGGATGTCTTGAAACGGTACACTGAGATTTTATATTTTGCGTATTCCGACATTACAAATAGGAGTTCACACCCAATAGTCAGCCTTTTAGCGAGATTTTTTTCTTTAAAGAACTGTCAGTTCAAAAATTGTGATTATAGAAACAAAGTTTTGCAATCAGCATCTTTTCTCTTTGATTTTAAAAAACAAATTAGATTGGTTTTCACCAGTGGTCAGCCTATTCGCATCTAATCGTCAGCCGGTTATCTGTCATTTGTGAAGTGACAGTAAACTGAAATCTAATGCTTGAAACTTAAAACACTTAATAGTTTTTACAAATTCTACGTAACCATTTTTTTAATTTTAAATATGGCCGAAAGACAAATATCCATCGTTGAACACAAAGACATTAAATTATTAACACTAGACGGGACATAGCGAACAAAACCGTGATCCGATACTTGTTACCTATGGGTAACGAGTCTCTCAGTCTAGTATGGTACGCCTGCGCGTCAAGTCGCATTCGTGTCCACGAGTCTCCACCAAAAGAAAAATATTTTCTAAGGAAATATTACGCATTACAATATTGCAAATATCGTTATGGTAAAACGACTGGACCTAACTACGGTTTATTTTCGTATGAATTATTTATATTTATTCAGTAATTAGAATTAAATATTTTCACAAAATAGATCTAGAAAATTTGCTAATTTTGTAATAAACGCCCTCTATGGTTGAGTAGCTTTACTACTGCCGCGCAGAGATGTGTCTATTGTTTATCGATAATATTTATTACTAGCTGTGCCCCGCGGTTTCACCCGCGTTAATTTGAGGAAATAAACCTACTAAAATAATTATACTCCATTACATTACATCACATTTGTAAGAGTATTACATATAAATATTACTTATACCCTCATGACCAGCTGCCTTGCGGAGTTATTATAAAACTATGATAATTATCTCCTAAGATATTCATCTTTCTCCTAACATAATCATTCATCGAATATAAACCAGTCAAAACGACAATTAATAAACAAATAATTATGTTTTATTTCAAGGACAATAAATCTTTTTATTAATTTACTACTTAACGATTTATTTAACCATTTTACCTTTTATACTAATCGGACTTCGGTCCATTACATGATAAAAGATTTTAATTATTACATTGTACAAATATCGACATTAAATTATCGAAATCTTGTCCACATCTCTAGCTGGTAGAAAAATAGATAACAGCTGCATACGAATATGACATCTATTTCAATGACGTTAGCGTGCTAAATAGTAAATTGGTTACAGCGCCCTCTAGCGTTGAGTAGCTGAACTCGTTATGGATTGCTCGAATTTGATTGTTAGATGGAAAAATGGTCTTTATTGATTTTGACACGTAAAATGAAAACAACATTCTTGCATTGTAATAAGACTTAATTTTGAACAACAATAAATAAACTTTTCGCCAAATTTGCATTTATAATTTGTAGATAATTTTCTGTTCTTTGATTATGCCGCTCTAATTTTGCTATAATATGGCAGATGGCGTCACTGAGACATGGGATCACAGTTTTTCTAAGACATTTCTTTGCATAGCCCCTCTAGTGTACCTATCTTAAATCTCTTTGGTTGAACAGAAGACCAGTTAACGTAGGTATGCAAATGATAACTGACCCACAGTAAAACACCGTTTGTTCCCAAAAGTCACACCGAATGTTAGACTAACTGCATTAGTTTAAAGCTTTTTTTTTTTCATTTATCATTTAATTTAGTGATAAGGGATGTTGAGGTAGAATCCATGCATGTGTGTGTGCTATTAAATTACATAAAAACTTGTCATTTATTTAAACTAGTCGAAAATAAATCAGCATAGAGTGTACACGTGTTTCTGTTACTCAAAACCACAAAAGCAAAAGTGAACCTTATTCCTACAACATTATGGTCGACATCGAGTCGGATATCTATTCGACTTACGACGTTTCAAACACCGAGCGCTAATACAAAAGGACGGCTCGCGCACCGAGCGGAGAACAAAAGTATAGTAAAAACATATAAGTAGGTTATCTTCATAGAAACGCACCGAACACGGTTTGTATGTGGGCGCGCTCGTACGTATGCGTCGTCGCACGCACACACTGACAAAACTTATCGTTGCTAAAGGTGACCCATTTGGAGTTTGAAAATATAATAAATAAAAAAATGGTATGGGTCCCGCCTGCTTCCAACTTTTATTTAATTTAAAATGGCCTTGTTTTTAGCTTTTCAGTTTTTTTACCGCAGTCGGGTTTTTTAGTTTTTTTAATTACTTGTTTTTTATTTGTAAAGAGAACCAGTTCAGTTTTTAACATTGGAACAAACAATAATTATTTTATTTAACGTGTTTTTTACGATTTGTCACTTCGAATTACTTTTAACCATATAAGTTGCATATATTTTTGTAATCACCGTTTAAAACCCTTAATTTTGATATTTCACTCGATGGTATTAGAAGAAAAAAAAAATTCGAACTCCACAATATGGCACCCTAAATCCGCCATATTACTTTGTTTTTTACTTTAATGTAGCCAGTGACACTCGCGCTACCAAGACAAATCTAAAGACGTATAATTTATCCAAATCCGTTCATTCGTTTAGAAGTTACGAGGGAACAAAGAAACGGACATACATACATACATACAAGTCAAACACATAACCCTCCTTTTGGTCTTCGCCGCAGTCGGGTAATAACCCTCCTTTTGGTCTTCGCCGCAGTCGGGTAAAAAATAGATGTTCATTTTTAAGCCTCATTAGTGAATGTGAGAATAACAAGAACATAACATAATCTGCTTACAAATATACGAAGAAACGGTGTGTTCCTCTGTGGCCGGACCACAGTTTAGTACTCAGATGCTATAGTTAGAAATAATTCTTACTTACTTAAAGTCTACTTTCATCGGAATATATATATTATTAAGCCTCATTAGTGAATGTGATAATAACAAGAACATAACATAATCTGCTTACAAATATACGAAGAAACGGTGTGTTCCTCTGTGGCTGGACCACAGTTTAGTACTCAGATGCTATAGTTAGAAATATTTACGCCGAACGTCATTTCATACAAACTTTCAAGCCCTTGTTTTCCGAAATGAATGAACCGATTTTAATGAAACTTCATACGCATAAGCAGGATATAATTTACAATCACATACTTTTGAATCACTTCGACGCCACACAGTTCTGACGCAAACTCCGTTCATTAGTATTGAATTTCTGATTTTGATCATCTACTTTTGCTGTTGACTGTACATGTAACCTACACCAAAAGGTGATACCTTTTGATGTTGCTGGAACATCTGGATGTTGCGAACCGTACCTATACTTGTTTGCCGTCTCTGTATATTATAAATGTATGAATGCCAAGCTTTAGGAGAAGCCTAGGTCCAGCAATAAGGTAGGTGGGTAATAAAGGATTTTATTTTATGAAATGAAACAAACACTTTTTCCAAATATTTAAAATAGGCACCTATTTATTACTTAACAATCATGTCCCTATCTAACCAGAGTAAAACTTGGTCAAGGAACTGTGCAGGTGGAGTTATATTATCCTGGTGACGCGCATAGCCCAGATACCACACTATGCTCATTACGTGAGAGCAGCATCCCACAGTACGCAAACCAATAATGCAATTGCAACAGTATCCGGTAATGGAATTCCTAACCGCTTGTTGCCGATCTATGGTTATAAAAACATGGTAAGATTTTCGTGACACATGCCGAAACTTTACTTTTGCTCGAATCAAATAAGAGCTTATTCCCCCTAACCTGCTTAAATTGACATGGGCCTCTCTGCAAACTTCTATTGTGTAAAGGCCATGGAAACGCAACTGTTCACCCATATAAGACCTAGCTTGTCGAATTTGGTAAGTGCCACAAGCAAAGAGGACCAATTCTTCTATAGACAGGTTCGGGAACACAATATTTGCACTCGTCATCGTTGTAAACATAGAGTTCCTTCTACTCAAATTCTCTTCTTGTACTATTTCTGCTCATGTGTTGTCTGCGAAAAGCCTTTCATTTATAATATTGACTATTTGTTCCGCATTACTTGGATCCACAAACATTGTGGCAAATGCATTATGTAGTGCTGCTGCAATCGTGAAGTCTTTCATCATGTGAGGGCATGCACGATTAAAATATTCATGTCTGAATATTTTAAAGTCTCTTTTGATTCTACCATTAAGGGCTTCCACAACCCATCTATTTATTGTCACACATCGAGACCTGTTCCCTTCCAGTGTAGTTAATTGAAACTGACCTGGTGACAGGGTTTCTGGTAGATGGGCGAGGAAGCCACGCTGATGTATAGCGTCTACACTATCTCGGAAGCCTCTATCGAGAATAAACACATCGTCTTCTCTAAAATATCCAAAAACCTGTCTTTACTTAACAAATCTAACATTATCGACGCATCGTTAGTAGTGGCAGGATATGGCCCTGCAATATCCAGGATGTATCCATTGCAACATACAATCATGAATGGCTTTATGAGATTTCGATACTTATGCAGGGAATAAGTCTCTTTTTTGGGCATAAACATAGGTGCCATCACAGATAACAATTGCATTTTGTCTTTCCAGTTGATCAGGTCTGCCATATAAATGATGTGCTATGTATAGCAAATCATTTATATGGAGCCGGAGTAATGTTATTAGTAGTAGCTTATATGATGCACACCCAAATGTTGAGGCACATACTCCTGAGCTAATATGTCCCTAGCCTTGTTCATCAGGGTTTCTACTGTACGCCTTGGCGTCTGAAATAAGCTCGATAGCCTGTCTCCTGAGTCTCCCGTCCTTAATTTGTATAATAATGTAGTTAATGCAAAACTTTTTGTGTGCATTTCACGAAGACCTCTTGTTTCGATCATTATTTGTTGATGTTGGGATAAGGAAATTCCCAGAAAATAATGTGCCAAATATTCTGGCAGGCTCTGGATGTCTTCAAAGTTAAAAACACTTACAGGTTCTGACAATATGAAAAAAAATATCTTCAATATGGAAATGATTAAAACGGTCTAGTGTGTTTTCAGACATGTACAGTTCACCAAAAATATTTGTACCCATGTGGTGACCACATATCCTTTCACCCCTAGGTATATAAAAGTTGCAGTCACTCAGCAACCGTCTACGTATTGTGTCCGGAATATGGTATCGCTCAGGGTTCCTGCAGTCAGGAAACAAGCAGTGCCTTCTAGTGTCAGCAGCTCATCGAATGGTTGGCAGTGTAACATATTGTTGCTGTATTAACTGTATTATTGCTGTAACATATTAAGTATTTCCTGATTTCCAGATTGTTGCACTGGATTTTCTGCTGGAATTTCGATTTCGAATTCTGTAAATACATATTTGTTATGGTCGCGAATCATATTTTAATCAACGTACAACTTAATACTGACCAGCAAGTTGCAAAAAAAAAAGAATTTCGCGGGCTACCCTAGCGCTTTCGGCTTAACAACAAATAATAATAAAAACAAAATAAAGTTAAAAATGAAAGGGCTACAAAATAACAAACCGTTTCTTCAAGTCTTAAATATATGAAAATATCGTCGTTTAAAATATAGATGCTTGTTTTCAGTTTCACAATAAAAGAATTGTTTTCAATTTCACAATAATTGCCGACTTACTACAGGGTGGAATTTTGTAATGCCACCTGAAGGGAAAGTACTCTTAATACTGTAGATTCTACAGTCAATAATATAATGAATAAATGAAATGAATGAATGAGAATATGTAACATAAAACAACAAAACATCACGCCTATTATTCCACAAAGGAGTAGACACAAGTGTATGGAACAATCACAATTTATGGTATATTTTGCGAACGTCACACTGGTATTCCTCGTAGGAAGGGATAGGCAGACGTATACTTCTAGAATAAGTTGCTACATAGGTACCTTTAGTTACCCATTCAAAATGAACGATCAAACACAAAGATAGCTAACTAATATAAAATAACTTAAAACGTAACATATAATTACGCTTGTAAGTAATCCTCTAAAGGATGGCAAGAGATATAATAAGTAAGACACCCAGACTTTTCGCAAGTTAGGTATTTAATGATTCCCCCCCACATAGATGTGACATACATATCATCACACCAGAGTCCGATGGGTAGGCAGAGTTAATTACGCCTTTATATAGGTAGGTTAGGTTGTACTGAATTATATTTTTCGCCAAATTGAAAGAAATCTAATACAATGATAATTAAATAATACAGGGTGTAAAAAGACCCATCACATAGCCGTCTCATTCTCTCATTTCAGCCGAAAGACGTCTCGACATAGACCTCCCCAAGACACCTCCACATCCACAAGGTCCGTGCTTCTCGCTTGCAGTGGGTTCCTGCGTCATCGATGCGCTTTTTGGGAGGCCTTCCTACGGTGCGTCTTCCGGTACGTGGAAATCTTCACGCCAAGCGTGGCAATTATGGCAACAGCTCCCCCCCAAATGACAAGCACAAGTAAAATTGCACAAAAACGACTTATTTTTGGTGTTAAAATTAGCTGTTTGCGGTATTGCGTAATATAACACACGCAAAACATTGTGCGTATGGGTGCATGCAACGGTACATGGGTCGTGGGGGTTTTATAGTGGTTTTATAACATTAAAAACTTGTTTTCGTAAAAAAACGTCAGTAAAAGTTGGAACTTTGATTTTCAATATTTCCGTAACCATAAGGTTCCCAGGTATGGTTCAGTACAAAAATATGATTGCAATGACGGGGAGTACAAGTAGCTCTCGGTTTTGTTAAGTGTCTTTTTACACCCGGTATAATAGTATCCTTGCTTGTTTTTCCTCCACAATGGAAGAGATCAAAGATAAACTAGTATCCGAATAATCCCAACTTATGATCATAATAATAGATCGGGGGAAAAGTTTTTTCGTATTTTTTATACAAATTCAAGACATTTTTTTTTTCATAGGTTATTTACATTTGATTATAATATAAAATATGTCCTATTTTGTTCGATAACTTGTTGCCATTTTGTAGGTAGTGACATAATCCTATGGCTGTAGAAATTGTGGGACTTCTGATAAAAAAACTGCGACAAGTAGTTTTGACAGTCCTCTCTTGATGTAAACCTAACACTACCTACCTAAAGAATCCTGAAGAGACCGAAACAGGTGGAAATCTGATGGTGCAAGGTCAGGACTTATGTTGGACGCATTAACACTTCCCAACCAAGCTCTCTCAATCTTTGCTGAGTGGCCCTTTCTGTTGAAGAATTCCGGCCGTTTTGCTCAACTTCATGCTTAAGTCTCATCAGCTGTTGGCAGTAGAGATCCGAATCGGTAGTTTTGCCCGGCGGTAAAAGCTCATAGTGAAGGATGCCCTTCCAATCTCGCCATACACTCAGCATCACCTTAATGCGAGTTATCCGGGTTTCGCTATAGTCTGTGGGTCTTGACTGCCCTTTGACCATTATCTTATTCGCACGTTCTTTTCGTAGGTGACTGGTGATGAAAAGTGGATCTCTTTTCATCACCAGTGATCAATCATTTCATCACCAGTGGATAAATCTTTTCATCCCCAGTGATCAATCTTTTCATCACCAGTGAACAAATCACTGCGCAGTAGTTAATCCTATGAATAAAACAGCAGCGCGCATGCGCGGCTAGAGAAAAGCCTAACTTCAGAGCGGCAAAGTTATTTGACGCGAACTGTAAGTGATGACCAACCCCAACTGCCGGCGCCCGTTCACGAACATGACGCATAGATCAGCACCATTCAGCTCAACCATTTTGAAGGGAGCTAAATGATCCAAAACAATCTTATTTTGGCTCTCCTGAAAACCTGAAGTTTGTCCCTTACGTTATTTCATATTTCCACTGTCGTTATGCAAGTAATTCATTTTTTTTATTATATAGGGTGACTGGTAATTAGTGACCGATACTTAAACACGTGATTTAACTCATCATTATGAACAACTTTTACTATGGGACCAAACCTGAAATCGCGAAAAAAAATCAGCTGTTCCCTACATTTATGTTCGTCTAACTCGTCAAAATGTAGAGAACAGCTGTTTTTTTTTCACGTGTTTAAGTATCGGTCACTAATTACCAGTCACTTATATTTTGACGTATTCTTTCTAGGATGCGATAGTGTGTGACCCATTTGCAACAATTAGGCACCCCATGAGTAGGGTTACCAGATGAAAAAATCAAAAGTCCGGAGAAAAGGCCTGATTTCCATGGAAAAGTCCTGAGATTTTCTACAGATGAGAATTTTCTCTCAAAAACGTATTATTATCGTTGTATACACTGCGGATCATTATTTTTAAAGATGATTATTGAAGATGATTATTTTTAGTTTGTTGTACTTTGATAAATAAGGATTGATTTTAACTGCAACTGCAATTGTTACCAAAAGAAGATTGTTTTTAGTTCGTTTTACTTCGATAAATAAGTATTGATTTTAACTGCAATTGTTACCAAAAGAAGATTATTTTAAGTTTGTTTTAAATTAATACATAAGTATTGATTTTAACTGCAATTGTTACCAAAAGAAGATTGTTTTTAGTTCGTTTTACTTCGATAAATAAGTATTGATTTTAACTGCAATTGTTACCAAAAGAAGATTATTTTAAGTTTGTTTTAAATTAATACATAAGTATTGATTTTAACTGCAATTGTTACCAAAAGAAGATTATTTTTAGTAGTTTAATAAGAGAGATCTTTAAAATGTAACCTGTTTTTTATTAAAAATTCTGAGCTATCACTAGATTTGCTAAATCCGGCCGGAATCCTGAGAAGAGTCGAAAAATCCTGAAATCTCAGGACAAATCCTGAGATATGGTAACCCTACCCATGAGGCCCAGCCGAAAATTAATGGGTTTCAAGAAAACCCAATTTGTATGTTAAGTACCTATTATCACTTTACTCTTTACTTTACTTAACTCTTAACCAGACTCTCTAAAACATCAAACACTTAAAGGGAGTAGTTTTAACCATTTCCGTACCAAAAATAATTTACGTACTACATGAACTTTGACCCCAGCAGGGCTAGCATGGCCGGAGACATTTTATCCACGGGGAGAGGACAAAATACTATTCCCCTCTGTCAATTTTGTCCACCCTTCGAGCATGGCGACATGGGTGGATAAACTATCACGGTGGACAAACCAGGGGAAACGCTTGTCCCCAAAATTATTGCCATTATAAGAAAACTTTTATTCAATTACAAAATAGTCGAGAATATCGTCGTAAACCAAAGTACTTTCTTCGTTTTATTACATCTGTGCTGGATATTTGTTTTGTTGTCAATGTCTCCGAGTACCTATACAAACTCAAACCAAAAAAAAAATGGTTGCCTGTAAAGTCGGTTTTACGGGCGAAGATTTTACGTGACAACGTCTTTTTCTCGGTAGAATAGTTGAGTGGGAGAGAGACGCAAGGCATTCGGCGGGCCTCTCTCTCGTTCGGTGACTCATCGTAACGTTACCGAGCGTTACACTTTTTCATAAGTGACTCCCAGCCGCAACCTAATTTAAGACGTTGTCACGTCAAAAAAAACTGAAAAATCCGGCGGAATTCTGTGTCGGGTAATTCGAAGGGATTAGGAATCGCGAATTGAACGCCGGTGTATTTTTCGCTCGATTTTCTCCCTTTCCGACGACAACACTAAGGTCGAGACATTTTTATATTACAATTAATTATATTTTCTCCAAGAGATATACACCCACCATCTAAAGACGAGGACAAATTTCTCCCTTTGTTATGTCAAAATATCTGTAATTTATCTCTTCCACTAGTCGTCGTGCTCTATGCGGGGGGTGAGTATCCACGTCTAATGTCAAAAAGTGATATAATTCTCTTTCCCCCTGTTGCCGTGCTTTGGCAGGTGGATAAAATAATTTTATCCCTTGTCGGTGGATACAACCGGTGGACAAAAGTTTTATCCCCAGCCCATGCTAGCCCTGCTGAAGGGGAAAAAGAATGTACGTGTGCTGTATATACACGCAAACTAAGCAAGTGAGCCGTGACCAACGAGTATACCATAAGTCATGTAAAAAATTCAAAAGCCGCTCCGCGACTTACGAGTCGTCATGAGGACCTGGGTGCCTAACGTATGGTGGATTGTTGGGATAGGTTACGTTCAGTTCGATTCGTTTAGCAATGAAAGTCATTAAATATAAGTGATATTTACTGACGAATTCTGGGAAATTTTCAGAAAATGCAAACCGGGTTTTGTTAGCAAACTGCTTGAATTCTCATTAACGTAAGTAAGAGGAATTTCTGCTAAATAAAGCACAAACAATAATTTAATTTATATTATTTAGGGCTGTCTTTTAATACTTTTCTTGAGTTTATATTACTGTCATTTATTGATTTTACCTTTTGTGGTAGACTAATTTTATTATGGGTGCATCGTGTTCACATATAATTTTTATTATGTATACAAGACCTTGTAAAACATTTTAAAAGAGTAACGGTGGAGTTTCTTGCCCATTCTTCTCCATACGAAATCTACCTTTTCGAATGGGCGACTAGAATCATTTCTATTTAGTTTTTTTTTTTGACGTTCAAAAGTGCCTTTAATGTGCCTATTTGAAATAAATGATTTGACTTTGACTTTGATAAAGTGGAAAAAAATATTCCCTATTCTCATTCTCAAGCAGAAGTTGCTTCAGCCGTCCCGCGCCGTTCCTATTCATGTAGAATTGTAATCAATTAGCTTTTCTGTATACCTACGACTACGAGTATAAAGGTACGGTATGGATTTTTCGAAGATGAGGAGGAAATGTGAATATGTGATCAGGCATGCAGCCTCTAAAATATCATTAGGTACCTACTCGTGTGCAATTTCATAAACTGACAGGACTAAGCGAGAAGCATATTGTTATTCAATTGTTGAGCCGTAACCTACGACAATAAGTTATAATATCAAAGTGCAAGATGTTGTTCGGTTGTTCGTCAATTGATAGTACTTCGGAAACGATGTTGGCCGAGTCGCATTCTTAGTTTCCTAATAGGTATTGTTAATACCTAAATATAGGTTTTTAGTGTAAGCGACAGCCGTTCCATGGTCCAAGGGGCTGGTGATTTAGACTTTTCTGTAAATCGTCATAATTTTACTATACCTATAGCCATAGCAGCCAGAAATAAAATTTCGTGATTTTTTTATTAATTAGTATTATAACTCAGATATTTTTATTATTACTGCCGCAAACATTTTATTTTATATATTATTATAGAGGCAGAGTGAAAAAAATGATGATACTGTTGGAAAAATTAGCGATTATTGGATTCACGCCAAAGTTCCTCAATTTTTTTTCCTGTTACCTAAATAATCGTCGTCAATATGTGCGATTTAAAGGATACGATTCAAGAATCTACTTCACTAAGTCAGGGTAGTACGGTTCCCACCGTACTACCCTGACTTAGTGAAGTAGACTCTTGCTATTCGTGATATTTATAAATAACTTACCGGAAGTTGTTTTGACCTCCAAGTGTCTCCTATTTGCGTATGATCTAAAGCTAAGTCTGGGTGTCGAAGCCGAGGCTGACGCGGTGGCATTACAGAGAGATATTGAGGTATCCAAATGAAGTCAAAACAACCACCTTCCACATTCAATAATCTCAAATGTAAAATAATAACGTTTTCACGAAAATCACAGCCTATGATTATTGATTATAATTTGACTGACGCTCCTTTGGATAGAGTTTTTGAGATAAGGGATCTAGGATTAGAATTAAAAAAAATTGCAAATTGCACACAAAACGTTAGGGTTTGTCATGAGGACTGCATCACAGTTCGATAACATAGGGGTTGCAAAAGTATTATACAATGCTTATGTACGCAATAAACTTGAATCTAGTGAGTGCTGTTATTTGGAATCCTTACGAGGCAAAATATGCTCTAATTTTTTTTTTTTTTTGCTCGATTTATATACAAGAAACAGTACGGATACTATCCCTACCTATATATCCTTCTTTATTTGTCTTGCATGGGCATGGTGGACATGGAAACGTTAAAATTTAGAAGGGCTGTCTCAAGTTGCGCAATATCTGTCGATAATTAGTAATAAAGTCGATAGTACCCAAATACTAGAGCGAGTCCGTATTTTGGTCCCCGGGAACATACCAATGGGCTCGTAGGTACAGTCACGAGCAAAAGTATGTATACACTTGGCTTTATTCAAAGGCGATTTACTCCTTTATTTTTTAATGAAATTTTATATTATTAGGAACATAGTATTTTCGAACCAATAGGTTTATGTAAAGTGTCGTATTTCAACGTTGCATTCGTTATTTCGTGAAAAAATCGCAATTGAAAGTGGCCAAGTGTTGACATATTAGTGCTCGTGACTGTACAGGTAGCGCCGCGCCGCAGCTTTGGATGGCGACGTGTTTGTTACTTTATCATCTTAATTTCGCGTATAATGAAGATTAAAGCGGTCCATAATTTATGTATAAGGCCAATTCTCGTAATTAAAAATGTTCAAAATCTAGTCACAGTCACATCTCGGCGCTAAACAAAGGAGAATGCCATAGGACCGTACCAACTTGCGAGGGAGCGGGTCACAACCAAATGTAGTTCATAAAATTACTCCTACTTTTTTAAATTAGATTTACGTTTTTGTTATGAAAAAGATTCCCGGATTTCGGACATCAAAAAGTATTTTATTTACTTTTGTATGTATTTTCTCTTATGTCACTGCCATTGCACTTCATTTCCGAATGTTGCTACTATGTACTTAAAAATATAGGTACCTGCCAAAAACATTTAAATGAAGAAGGTAATTTGTAAGTACCTAGCGATTTGCTATTTAGATTTACTATAATATTAGGTATATTTTGATGTGTGTCAAAAAACTTTTAGGTCACGCGTTGCGTACTATTAATTTAAATTATTATTTTGGAATACATTTTAAGCATTTAAAGAAAAGAAAACCTATAAAAAAAAGAAATCCTTTTTATATCTATTATTATAGAAAGGGTATTAAATTCTCCTCTAAATACACTAGGTTTGGTTGTGACAGCGGACTTTTCGTTTGGTACTGTAGAACTTAGGGGGAAATAATACAAATAAGACCACTTTAAGACTTTGAAGAATGTTTGTATTGTATATAAAAGTAATCGTTACAACTTCGCGGTTAAGATATGAATCACTGCTTCTAGAATCAAAACACCATAATAATCATATTTGACATATGTTTAAACCAACGAATCGAATCATATTTCTAGCCAGTGCTTATTGCTAAAGGCTAGCACACACAGGCACCACACGAGCTACGCCCCACTTTGAATTAAAGTATTGGCCTAGCTCGCATCAAAATACAAGACTTTAATTCTAACGATTCGAAAATTTAAGCGTTCCTACCTATTATTAATCCTATAAGGAAAAAACTACCTAACGCCCGAAGTTAACACTGTGAGGTCCAGCTTTTTCTAAAAGCAGGGCTCAAGTCAGGACAAACGAAACACTTAACTAACACTCCCTTAAGTGCCAGGTAAGTCTACATTTAAGAGTGCTAAAATGCATCAACACAAACTAACGTTGTCATGCCTGAACCTCGTCATAACAAAACGAGCGAAAAAGATGCGACTTGGCCTCCTTCGATAACAAATGATGTGAAAGTTCACATCGGCCTGGATGAGGCTTACCGTGTTAACTGATCTTAACTTCAGATCCTTTTACCCCATCGGACGGTATCAGCCAGAGGGAATGAAAAGATTATGAGGCCAGTGTTCAAAAATCTAATAAGTGACTGAACTCCATTATATTCAAAAGATACTCCGCGTTTATAATAACTATACCATTTACAAAAAACTGTGGGTGCTCCAACCCAAGCTGAACCAGTTGTGTCAACTCAACACACTTTGCAAAGGCTATGCCCCGTTAGCAAAGTTGGTTTCAACTTAAGCTGATCACTCCCCCCTCTAGAGAGTGACAACAGTTTTTATACAACCCTCTTCCTCCTATAACGCGCATTACTATTTTCTGGAGTTCACTCACACTAAACATGGCCTATGTAATTTAGAAAATGAAGACGAAGTTTTTCAGTCCCTCAAGCCTCATGAAGCCGTGAGACCTTAAGCCTCACGCTCCCAACTGCGTCCGAAGTATCTTCCCAGCATATGAAACACACATACAAATACATGTTAATAACTTTATCACAATATTCACTAAAATAATGTTCTATTGATGTTTACAATAACTAAATGACACACCAAAAGTCAAAGTCTGTCACAGTCTATCTAACATCACAGCCTATCAAATGTTACAGTGTAACGAATGTCGTAGACCAACAAATATCACAGACTAACAAATATCATAGCTTAACAAATATTACAGACTAACAAATGTTACAGTCTAACAAAATTTACTCTGTGACCTGACGCGTATCAAACAAATGGAAAAACAAAGGTTTATTTAAATTCTAACACGGAAAGTTTTTATCTTTATTCTTCCATTTCCATTTAAAATGTATATGTTCTAAAAATGAAAAATCCTTAGACAAATGATCATTATTTTTAACCGACTGCATCAGAAGGAAGGTTATGTTTTTAGCAAATGTTTTTATGAATTTATAACTATTTGTAAAACATTTTAAAATTGAACATTTTGTTCTAGCATTTCTAGTATATTGGAATCCTTTTCTCTTGCGTGCTTTTTTAATATTAGATGTTGCATAACGAGAATTATTTTTATTAAACTTAGGGATAGCTACATGATGAATGCTTGGGAACGTTTTAACATTATTAATGACCAGATTAATACAATTATCTTCTGCGTCCGCATCTGTAGAAGAACTAAAAGAGCTTTTAAAATGCACAGAAATGTCTTTCACCTCTACGTCTTCATCTCCACTTACATCCAACTTAAAAACATCTTCATCTAACCCTACTTCATCATCCACTTTACTATTCTCAACTGACAACATGATCATTTGAGCATCACCCTTTTCATTTATAAAATGGTTATTTTCCTTTGTTTCGGAAATATTTATTGACAAATTATTTTCATTAAAATGATCATCATCGATGTTAATTATATCAGTTTGCACATCGTGATCAAATTGCTCTTCCTTCGGTTCTGAAACATAGCTAGATACATTAGTTACAACTGGAATGGACTGACCCGATTCCTCGATTTCTTCCTCGTGTTCGCACTCGAACACTTCCACCACCTCCTCAGCCTCTGCGGGGCTGCATACTTGGCTGCTGCGCTCGTCTTCAACTTCTTCAACATCTACCTCTTCACAGCATTCTTGGCTGCTGCGCTCGACTTCATCTTCTTCAACATCTGCTTCTACACTGCACTCTTGGCTGCTGCGCTCGACTTCAACTTCCTCAACATCTGCTTCTACACTACATAATACAGAAGCATCATCATCAACATTTAAAACATTATTTTGTCCGCATTCTTCTGACGGAACCTTTAACATCTCCTCTTTCCTCGCTTTATAAAATGCTTCGTGACATCTGCACGGGAACTCCTCACGAAAGCCATCGCATATCTCCTCAAATGACATATCCTCGCGGTACATCCACTTAAAACAAGCCAGAGCTGCTCCTTGGAGATAAGCCTGCATTATCAATGCCCAATCACTTTCCCGCCATCCATAAAGTGTGGCAATCGCTCTGTATTGTTCAAAAAATTTTTCCAGGCACATATTAGATCCTGAGAAAAGCGCATACATCTTGCTTTCTTTATAAAAATAATATTTCGACCACTTAGCTTTTATTTTTCCGGCGACGATTCTGCGCCTGTTCTATACTCACTCCAACGCAAATTTAAATTAAGGGGAGTTTAATCTGCGATCGCATATAAAATATTCTGTGACTCTTCCGTCAATTATATTCTGCTTGGCTTGCACCGAAAAAAATACACTTCATCTGAAATTAATCACAAAAAACGATCAAACGTATAGGGACGTTCGGCGCCTCCACCAATTGTAGAACTTAGGGGGAAATAATACAAATAAGACCACTTTAAGACTTTGAAGAATGTTTGTATTGTATATAAAAGTAATCGTTACAACTTCGCGGTTAAGATATGAATCACTGCTTCTAGAATCAAAACACCATAATAATCATATTTGACATATGTTTAAACCAACGAATCGAATCATATTTCTAGCCAGTGCTTATTGCTAAAGGCTAGCACACACAGGCACCACAGTA
The DNA here is from genome assembly GCA_948474745.1 of Oligia latruncula. NCBI lineage: Eukaryota > Metazoa > Arthropoda > Insecta > Lepidoptera > Noctuidae > Oligia > Oligia latruncula. The sequence continues at coordinate 13,910,588 of OX419683.1, forward strand.
CCTACAGGGCGCCCTATAATTGATGGCATTCTCCTTTCAAAAACTTGGGAAATTAAGAGGTATTTTTGACAGATCGAGATTGAGATCAGACTGAACATTCTTAAAAAAATACGAGATTTGCCCCTCTGGTGTATATGATAATAACAAAGTGATAATTGGATGTTGTTATGATACGGGTCGGTTCAAACTTTAAACTGTCTTATGACACACTGCACCTTGGACCTAAACATCAAAAATTGTACAGAAGTACCTAGGTTCACAAGTAGTAGGAACATAAATAAGTAGAAACTAAATACTCACATACAGAAATATTTATTATAAAAACATAAGAGTAAAAATAATATTTATATGAAAAGTAAATATTGTCCTTAATGTCCTGGGGCTTGTTTTTTTCCATTTACAAATAAGTAGAAACTAAATACTCACATACAGAAATATTTATTATAAAAACATAAGAGTAAAAATAGTATTTATATGAAAAGTAAATAATGTGCTTAATGTCCTGGGGCTTGTTTTTTTCCGTTATACAAAGAAGTAGAAACTAAATACTCACATACAGAAATATTTATTATAAAAACATAAGAGTAAAAATAATATTTATATGAAAAGTAAATATTGTTCTTAATGTCCTGGGGCTTGTTTTTTTCCTTTATACAAAGAAGTAGAAACTAAATACTCACATACAGAAATATGTATTATAATAACCTCTCAGTAAAAACAATATTTATATGAAAAGTACCTAAATATAGTTCTTGTTGAATGTCCTGGGGCTTGTTTTCCCCATATACAATAACAAAACGTACTAAAGCGTAAAAGAAAACATACGACAGAGGCTTCTTTTTTTAGAAATTGTTGATATCTATAATAAATGTTATTTGATATACCTAAGATAAAGCAGAGCAGTGGTGGCCAAGTGGTAATGGCCGCGATTTACGAGTTGTAGGCCGTAGGTTCGGCCCCAGACAGGCGCTTTTCTTTGTGTAAACTATTTTATCACCACTGCTCTCAAAACGGTGACAGAAAACATCGTGAAGAAACCGGCATGTCCTAGAGCCAAAAATTCGAAGACCTGTGACATCTACCAACCCGCGCTCCTGCGTGGTGGATTATAGCCCACTCCCTCTCGAAGAGAGGAGGCCTGTGTCCCAGCAGTGGGAACAATATAGGCTGATTATGACGATATTAATTAACGAAAATTGTTGAAGTGAAATATAGACGGGACGCCGCGCGCCGACTGCACTTGGGAAAAGGCTAGACAGATTTTTTTGTTGTAGGCAGTGAAAAAGTTATTGCCATATTTTTCCACATTGCCATGTCGATACTAAAGTAACAAAGAAAAGTAGTAAGAATAAGGTTGATAGGTGAGTAGGTAGTAAGAATTATAATCATTAATGGATCGTTCTAAGTTAGATTTGTTCCATAAGCACTTCTCCAAGAGATTTGTTCTTATGGGACAAATCTCTTGGAGAAGTGATTATAATTTTGTAAATACATATCTACTTATTATAGTCGCGAATCATATTTTGATCAAGATACAACCTGATACTGACCTGCTAATTGCAAAAAACGTAAGATAATTTGAATTTCGCGGTCTACCACTGCGCATTCACATTGGAAATGAAAAAAAATGGGCTGTTTTCACGGAAAATTTATTTAAAGGTGTAAAATTTATGCCATTAAGTTGAACAAATTATATCTATCGAACAACCACCTCTTGAGTTGATGCATACATATTTGTGCTCGTTTTACGGCATTTTGAATTGTTGCTTGCAAAAAATCCTATATATTGGTGATTTCTTCTTCAATGTTGGCTTTCAAGGCTTGTGGGTTGTTGTAGTAACGCGAGATTTCAAAAAGCCCTCAAGTTAAGATTGGGGCGCCTGTTCAACTCGCCAAAACTAAGGTATAAAAGTTTGGTAGAATTCGCCCCAAATCAACTTTCGTACAGTAGTTAGGAAGGATATAAATAAAAGTAGAATCGAATTCTCATATCATATTATCATACCTACATAGGTTACATTTTTTATTCCGACATCGAGGAACGACTAATTGATATTGCATTGAAAGCATTTCAAAATTCTGCGAATGATCTGTTTCAATCAGAGTTCGTTGAAATTCGACATATACTTAATAAATAAAGTATCCGATATTTGATATATAATATCCATACTATAATTATACATTCGAAAGTGACTGTCTGTCTGTTACCTTTTCACGCCTAAACCACTAAACGGAATTCGATAAAATTTGGCAGAGTGATAGATTGCATCCCGGGGAATGACTTAAAAAAGCTTGTCGCGAGATTTAAGTAGGTACTCGTATTTACTTAGTTTGCAAATTTAAAAAATTAAAATCAATCAGATAATGTTATTTAATTAATTTACTTGTTTATCTACACAGGCAAATCTCGCGACAAGCTTTTATATCATATAAATTATGTAATGACGTTATAAGTTGCTATTAAAAGTTTTAAAGGAAAAGTTTATTTTATTCTTTTTAGCGCATTTAAATAAAAGCTTGTTTTAAAAAAAGTTTTTTTACTTTTAATTTATTATGTTGGAGGAGTAAAGGTTGTGACGGATCACTATGTTTGGGATTGTCGGCTTCGCCGATAAAAGAATTGAGATCTAAATGGGTGCTAAGTTGAAAGAAATTCTAAAGTTTATATTGTAACTTGGCAAGTTTTCAAAGCTAAAGTTTCAACAGTTACAAACGAGGAACCTAATAAAGTTTTGACTTTCTTTGGCAGCCATTTACCACAATATGTCCATTTTTTTATCGGTGAAGCCGGCAATTATATACACTTATTTTGTTCCGAATTTCGTCTCTTGTTCACAAATGTTTCCGGCGGGGATTTTTCCTACTCGCACTTCGCGAAGGAAAGGTTTTCATGACATTTGACTTTGCACAATACAGTGCAAAATCCACCATACCAATATTATTTTTTGCTTGAGTATCACTGTTGCTAATTTATTGACTTTTCATGATCCTGCAAAGTAAAATCCACGATATACCATTATAATTTCTTACTTGGTTACCACTGTTTTCCAGGAAGATGTAGTGATGCCCAACTTGTACAAGGTCCTAAACAAAATTTAGTTATATTGGAATTTAAACCCAATCTCGTCTACTTTGTGTTTCTAGTTTCAAATCATGACTAAGACAGACAATTTATTCTAAGATTCTGAATTCAATCTTAGCGTATAGTAAGTATATGCAAAATAAACAGATGTTTTTACATACTCTTTCATTGAATAAAGGGAATGGCCAATGATCAAACCATTCCGTTTAAATATTGTAATTGAGAAACCATCACGACAAATAGGGTTGCTGATCACTGCAAATATTTTAAATTTTTTGATAGAGTTCGTCTTTAATATAGATCATATTAAGAAAGAACTACGAATGACGTCGTCATTCTAAAAAGGCTTAATTTTATCAGCTCAAAAGTAAAAAAGCGCAAGGTACCTAAGTACTGCGATTATACATAATTATTAGTCTTCATATCGTTAAAAAAACAAATTTATTGAGTTTGTTTTGATCATATTCATAATTCATGATTTAGTATCAGGAGTATGTATGTAGTATAATATTTTGATAAGTGTTTTTGCTTTGTAGAGTCCGGTACCTCAAAAGGAAAAATCGAAACCCTTATAGGATCACTTCGTAGTCTATCTGTCTGACCCTTTTCCTCAGCTTGATGTGCTGGCGTCTGTACATTGAATAGAGCAGTTTCGTCTGATTATTTTGCGTATACTTACCTACTACAGATAATTCAAACACAAATACACTTCTGGACACATCTATTGGCCCACCTTAGAGTTTAGGTTTCGATGGCCCCTACCGAAATATGATTGCTAGATTGAACAAAAACTGTTGATGCAGTTTTAAACCTGATACATTTTACCATCTTTTTCGATCGTATTGTTTTAAATTTGAATTCAGAATACCATACGACATGGAGCTACGCCTAACAAGTCGGATATGAGCCTTGTTAAAGGCAATTGATTTTTGAATAAAAAACATGTTTTATCAATTAAAGGTTTAATTTAATAACGCGTGTTGCCTCCATAGGCATCTACCACAGCTCTCATACGATTAGGCATAGAGTTTATCAACCGCTCTATGAAATTTTGAGGGATCATCTCCCATTCCTCTTCTATGGCAGTTTTCAACTCCTGCATCGTCTGGGCAACTGTCTGACGAGCCCTAACACGTCTTTTTAGCTCGTCCCACATGTGCTCAATGGGGTTCATGTCTGGGCTTCTGGCTAGCCAGTCCATAACTGTGATGTTCACATCCCGAAGATATTCCCTGACGATGCCGGCCGCATGGGCTCTTGCATTATCATGCATAAAAAGGAAATTTGGGCCCACATAGTCCGCGTATGGTATCACGTGAGGTTCTAAGCACTCACGAATGTACCTTTCAGCATTTAATGTTGGCAGCCGTGGTCCTGTAACAACCTCAAGTTGAGTTTTGCCGCTCGCGGATATACCGCCCCAGACAGTCCATGAGCCACCGCCATAAGCAACCCTCTCTTCAAAGCAGCATTGTGCGAAACGCTCTCCCTTACGTCGGTAGACCTTTTTCCTTCCATCATTGCCATGTAACACAATTTTAGACTCATCAGAAAAGAGTACACGGCTCCAATCTTGCTGTGTCCAATTTAAATGACTGCGTGCGAAATGAAGGCGCGCTGTTCGGTGGGCTCGCGTTAGTTTGGGCCCATTAGCTGGCTTGTGTGGTACCATATCGCGTTCTTTTAACCTTCTCCGAACAGTTCGAGCGCTCACAGATACTCCGTGGAAGTCGCGAAGTTGGTTTTGTATCTCAATGGAGGTAAGGTGACGATTTCTCAAGCTGGTCGTCACGATGAATCGATCCTGCCTTTCAGTTGTGACCCGAGATCGTGGCCTTCCTTGGCGACGAACAAAGCCGCCAGTCTCTAGGTACCTCCGATAAACATTTCGGACCGCAGATCGACTTAAATTAAGTTGAGCACTCACGTTTCTTTGGCTGTGTCCGGCCTGAATAAGTGCCACAGCTTGGGCGGCGACTTCAGGTGAAGTATCCATAGATTATTGATAGAACCTCACCTTAATGTTAAGAATAAGTAATGTTTGTTGCAAAACCAAAGATATCAATCACTTTTTCAAGAATTAAATCCAAGTAAACCAATAAAATCAAGTTTTCTTAGTATTCGATTGTTTGATATCAACAAACAGGCTCCAAATTGTCTTTTGTTTCTTTAAATTCTGTGTTCGAAATTCAAAAAAAGACTATTGAATGAAATTGTGAATGTGCCAGGTTCAAAACTGCATAAAAACTTTTTGCTCGACCTAATATAAAATTTTAGCTAGGACCAAACGAAACTGAAAATACAAGGTGGGCCAATAGATGTGTCCAGAAGTGTATAATAGGTCGGGCGAAAAGTTTGTGATGGCGGGAAGGGATTGCGTTTTGTTTTCGTCGTGTTTGATGAGAGGGGTAGGTAAGGTGGCGCACGTGAAACTTGTTTTTTTTTCTGGTTTTATGCGCCCCCTTAACTAAGCTTTCTCTTGTGGTATAGACGTATTCCGGCAAGTGTGAGCTATGCATAATGAGCTTTTCTGAAGCGCGCTAGCTTATCTGTCAGCTGTGGAGCATGCTCAAATATGTGAACGCGAGCATATTCACGCACATTATCGGTCAAAATGAATTATCTCATCGATACCGCACATACATACTCGAGCATTTTGTCGCTGCCCGTTTCAGACCGTGCAGCCATTCGCAGGACTACACTATCGCGCATTAGATTTTTTTCCATATCGCATTAGTTTTATAACTTGTTGTTTCAATATGTAGAAAATGTGGTTTGTTATATATTTACTCGCTCTGTAGATCAAAGTTTGTGTAATACTGTAATGTGTATCCGTTGTATTTTCCCAAATAAATAAAATAATTTTCCGATGCAGTCGGGGAGTCTATAGTAGGGCTACGGGCGGGGATCGAACTTGTGAATCCTCTCTCGCAAGTCCAGTACTGTTCTCATTTTTAATCGTTCTTTGTTACAGTGACGAAGAATCGCCAGTTTCATTAGTGAAACTGCACGTCATCGCAGACAAGGAAGAGGGATGGTTTCAAGTCATCTCATCGATGGTTAAAATAATACCGCTTGAGAATCCACTGGGTCCCTCAGCTATAACTATTGTCTTCGACGATTGCCCACTACCGTCTAAGGAGCAAGTGATCAAGGTAGGTTTTGGTAAACGTTTTCGCAGAGTATATAATGAGAAGACTCATAGTTTAATGTTTCAGCATACTTCGCCGCCCCATGCGTCTTAAGGTTCTACTGGCGTCAAAACCCCCCCTCACTTGTTTTGTGCTGCATTTCATTTAAATTACATATATACCCCCTTACTAATAAACGTTTTATAGCGTCTGTATAAACGTATTATATCAGATGAATAGTTACACAACGCTTTGTCTTCTTCTTTCGAAATTCAAATTACTGACGACTAAAAGAGAGAAATCGGTGAGTAACTATTCATCTGATATAATACGTTTATTAGTAAGGGGTATATATATTTTCACCTACTAACTTGAACACAAACAGCCACACTGTTTCACTACTGATATGTGGTTAGGTCCGTACCTAACCTATGTAGATTGCCTAGCGTGCTTTGTGCTACGCTACGCTAGCTACGCTCGAAAAAGAATAGTCGGAAAGACAACAGCCACCCGCATCCTTTTCCAGGAGCTTCCAATAGAGTACCTACCAATATTGGAAACTTTTACTTTCAAAACCGGGTCAGACAGACATCCGAAAGCAAAATAAAATGCTTGTGACGTGCACAGTGCAAGTTAACCCTAAACCAATTAGTTAACTGTCAGCTCCCGGTACCAAAGTTGACATTCGCGTCGCAACCTCTATTTTCTATTCAAATTTGAAAATCGAGTTTCTTTCATCAGACCGCCGCCATTTGAATCAAAATAAATCCAAGTAGATGCGGCACGGCTGCGCCAGGTCACACTCGATTTCCTGTAGTGCCCTAATAGTGTTATTGTCGCCTTTGACAAGTTCCAATCCAGTTTACGAAGGCATAATGAAAACGCGCGAAAAGCATTCTGCCTTCGTTCGTAATTGTTTACTCAAATTAGGATTTTACTTAGTTTTATAAAAAATTAGTATGTCTTCCTCAAGTAATTGTATGTAAATAAATAAACGTACCTACTATTCTTATTCGTAAGTTGCACTTACTTATTTTTTCATAGAGGGTGATAAAAAGTAGTGTCCACCTCTGGAGCAACACTATTTTAAGCTCGAGTGACGTACTTTGAATCCCTCGCTGCGCTCAGGATTCAAAGAAACACTCTCCTTCAAAATAGTGGTTTACTCCCTTGGCAAACAATCTACTATTACGCGATTTCTAATTTATGTTCCCCATTCAAGTACTGTCCAGAGGTGCATTATGAAATTAAGTACAATATTATCGCTCTGCTAGACCTCAGGTCTTGAATGACTTACTTTAGCATTAGGTTACGTTTGCATGACATTTAACATTGTCGAGCAGGTGGCGTGAAAAGTATTTTTGTTTTTTACCAAGGAAATTATTCAGCAGATTTGTGCCCGGTTAATAGTTATAGGCGCGCCTCCTATATGTCACATAAACATCCCATATCTCATTCATCTCTTGTGTATGGGACTTGTAACTGCCATCTGCCGAAATTTCGGCGTACCACTCACCTTTGCCTAGGCGAGATGTAATGTGAGTATTTTTTGATGATTGCAGTTGCAACAGCTTTTCGGGTTGTCTGCCATGCGTGCATTGGCGGGTGATATCAACGTGCAGGTGGAGCGCAACATATGCGTGGTGCTCGGCTGCGTGGCTGACAAGTTAGCCGGGCCCAACAGCGTCGCCGTGCTGACCGAGGAAACCCTCGATTATATGCTATCATTCTTGGTAAGTTACGCCTATAAAAAAGGGTAGAAAATAAAAACAATTGGGGGTGTTGTTATTTATTTGCTAGGTACTGTTTCCACATGGTTTTGGTTGCATACATACTTTCATCCCCCATTTTACGCACTTCAACATGACCATGATAAATTAAAGTTGCGCGGCGTTTCCTTTACGATGAATAATTAATTTTCTTGACCAACTAGAGATTTTGCACATAAGGACAAATGGGCGAAAATTAAAAAAAAAATTAAAATCTTTGGATTAATCGTTTAACTTTAGACTTTTCCCAAAGACATAATTGTTAATAATGAAATTAAAACAATAAGCGATGCGCTTACGCATTATGGCGTGAAAACCTAAACGCGTTACGCGAACATTAAAAAGTTGCATACGTAAAAAGTACTACCGCTGCCGCTGTGAATAATGTTATCTCCGTCGAACCAGCGGCGCACGAGCTTTAAGGAAATCATATTAGCGAGCCCGTCAACGCTCTCGTCTGCGGATAACATCAAAGCCATCGCGCAGAAGATCCGATTTAATAATTACCTTTTTAACCCCCGACAAAAACAGAGGGGTGTTATAAGTTTGACGTCTGTATCTGTGTATCTATGTCTGCCTGTGTTGTGCCATCGTAGCTCCCAAACGGCTGAACCGATTTTGTTATTTTTCTTTTTGTTTGAAAGGTGACTTGATCGAGAGTGTTCTTACTATGATTCAAGAAAATCGGTTCAGCCGTTTGAAGATTATCAGCTCTTTTCTAGTTGATGAATTGATGTGAGCATCTTTCACAGGTCTGATTAAGTCGAAATTTGGCATTTCGTTACTTAAGTGATAATAGAAGAACATAGTAACCTTGAATTGCTGCTGCAGCATCACCTGAAATTTGCATGCCCAACTACCTTAACATAGGTACAGCAGAGGTATCGTGTTTGGGCTCCTTGGAATGGTCTCAATGAATAGGTTATAGATAGATGCTGACCAGGGGCTGATGATGGATTAGGAAAGAGAAATAAAGGAGGACCGGACAAAATGATCCCCACGACCAATAACAACCAAACATATATCATTAGGCATTATCGTCAACGAAACTAAGGCTATTGACGCATACGTCATCCACCCAACATCAACATGTTCACAATTATGCACCCAACATGTTCACAAGCAATCAACGCGTTAATTTACTAAGTAGGTACCTATGCGGCATAAATGAAAAAAAAAACTTTTATAATGAGAAAATTAAGCCCTTTATATAATTATTATAGCCTACTTGACCTAGGTACCTATCTATCCCACTTTAAAATGTCTATCTCTAGACTTAACTTAGCATTGTTTAGGTATAGCTATTTGGAATTTCAAGCAGATGACATAAGTAGTTCCTGAACAAACTACTTATGCCATCAAGCAGCTGTGTGACAAAGAGACAGACGAAGTAGTCGCACATTATGGGTTCCTTTTTACTATTTCCGTACGGAGCCCTGCTCTAGTAACCTAAGTAATCAATTATTATTATTATGAGCCTATTATGTCCCACTGCAGGGCAAAGGCCTCCCTTCCGTCTTTCCATTTTTTCCTGTCTCTAGCTAAATCTGGCCAATCCCTTAGGTTGGCGTCCAATTCGTCACGCCATCTCTTTCTGGCCCTACCGCGTCGCCGATTCCTGTTATTCGGAATCCAGTCAGTGGCTACTTTTGCCCAATTTTGTTGCGACATGCGGCAGATGTGGCATGCTCAATTCCACTTCAGTTTGGCGGCTGTGTTGCCCACGTCTGCAATTTGTGTTTTGGAACGAAGTATACTGTTCCGAATGCGGTCTGTAATCAAATATTCATTTAATCTTTGACCAGTTGCTGCCCCACAAACGGGTTGACTAACGTAAATGCTGTTTACTTAGAATAAATTCAACATATAATTTGATGGGATCGATGCAATCATATTAACAAGCTTGATATTTCGATGAAGTTACTAAAGGCTCGGTATTCAATGCAATATATGTAGGTCCTACCTAGATTGCATTGAATACCGAGCCTTTAAAAATAGATAATTATTCTTCATCTTTCTATTTCTTTGTTATTGAAAATTAATCCTGGCGAAATATGGGGATTAGGTATTCCAATAGCAGTTTGTCACACCAGTGGAAATTGAATTTTTAAAATAATTGTGTTCAGTTAGTGTGCTCTACAATATTCGGGGACGAGGTTGCACGGCTTATGGATACCTAGTATACCTAGGCATGATATTGCCGGCGATGGAAGGGTAGTATGCTAACTTTAAAATATCTTCAGGGGCATTCGAGCAGTTCTTCGTGAATAATTTAGCGATCGGTTCGATAGCTTTGAGTTAGGTACTATTTTCTGCCTTGCCTATTAGTCTAATACTACTTACAGACCCGCAGGCACTGGTCAATTACATTTTTTTAAAGGCATGGTATAAATAATTTGTAGCATTTAAGAGTGAGTTGCATCAGCTAACTATAACCATAACCAATCTCATGACAGCCGTCAAATCTCCGGTTAAGCAAAATTCGGGTTGCATCGTATTGAGAATTGTTAAAATGACGTCATAAATAACTATAACAAGCCATTTTTAACTATAATCAAAGCTTTGACAGACGTCAAATCTCCGGTTAAGCGAAATTCGGGTTGCATCGTTTTAAGTTTTGTCATAATTGTTAAAATGACGTCACACATAACTATAACATTAATCGACCAAATTCGGCCGGTTAAGGGCTATAGTTACGGTTAGTGTCATTGTAATGTCATCTGCTTTGCAGTTGTAACCTATAAAAATATTGTGTTGTTGAATAAAGTACCTATTAAAACAAATTAGGTATGTCTTTACTCCGCGAAATATTGTGGGAATAAAGCTCTTCTAGCGATGATAGTGACAGTGAATCCGATTTGCCAGTTAGGAAGAGAAAAAAAATCACCATCGCATTGATCGATTTCATAAGTGTGATGAGAATACATTTTTGGACAGATTCCGGGTTTTTAGTTCCCAAGGGTTCTTGTTTTCAGCAAGGGTCCTCAGCAAGAAACCCCTGAGAATATTTTACTTAAGAATATCGATTTCTAATTTCAGTTTTTTTATTTTTAGTTCTAACTTCACTGTTGCTCTTCAGTGTGTTGCTTTAATTGCCAAAGAAACTTAAGCTCTAGCGTATGCTTCTGCGTATTCTTCTGAATTTTTGGTTCTAGGACATGCCGGTTTCCTCACGATGTTTTCCTTCACCGTTTTGAGAGCAGTGGTGATGAAATAATTTACACAAAGTAAAGTGCCTGTCTGGGTTCAAACCTACGACCTACAAGCTGTAAGTCGCATCTGTTACGACGGACACACCACTGCTCAGCGAGTAGGGGTGTTTTCAAACGTTAAAAAAAAAAACACATAAATTGTACATAACAAAGCATTTTTATTTCTGTAAGTAGGTACCTACTTATATTAATTTCAACGTCACACGACTTAGAAGTAGGTAATATTTCATCTAAAAAATATGCAGGTCGCTCCACCGATGAAAATACATAAATACCGCATGCTCAACATTACATGTGCACAACAGCCAACTATACCAACGTCTGCCCACCAAACAGTTGCAACCTTGCAATAGCATCCAGCAAGAGCAGCTCGGTGTTATAAGCGTATTCTAACTAATATTATTATTGTTCTTTTTGGTGTGCTGGAATCCACTGCAAAATAATGTTCTTTCCCGCATTCATCAGGCACAGTATGCGTTTGCTGTGAAAATCGCCATATGATGTAAATATTCCTGTATCCAAATCTCCATAATGTATAACAGTTTCAATACTTTCTTGCATTGTCTATACGCACTTTCGCTAAACTGCACAGATGATTTGATTTGCGTTCGTGAATCCATGCGTTCTCAAGTTACCGCACATCTGCAGCAGTCTCGGGCAATGTTTTCGCACATTGCGTTGCAATCATAATGAACAATTAACTCAACATCCTTCTGGAGTAAATGCTGTAATGCATCTTCCAATAATACAATCCTTCAATTACATACAGGAAAACAGAAATATCAATTTCATGCAATTCGAAAGAAACGGAAAAATAAAATGAATGTTATTATCACTTGACGTCTTGTCTTTCTGACAGTGTCAGATAGTGATGCGGCTCGATTTTATTTAACTCGTTACTCAAATAAAAAAAAAATAAAGAATCGAGTCCATTTTCTCTCGATGTGCCACTCGGTTTAGTTGCGGTTAGATAAATATCATCAACACTGCCACACTAGTTAACTATCATTCTTGGATAATAAACCAGGTAATAAATATATTTCGTGTAATAAACCGTCATAATACTGTAATGTACAGAGTCACAGAGTTTTAATAAGAGAAAATACATGTTCTGTGGGTTAGTGCTGTCAGATAATAAAGTGTAATTTTTCATTAAATCTTCACTGATTTTATCAGATCAATCTGATAATCAGTGGAATGTAAGACAAAAAGCTCTTTACAAAGTCGAACAAAGCCAATCTTAGCCGAATTATTATTATTATCAGCCATTTCTGTCCCACTGCAGGGCAAAGGCCTCCCTTCCTTCAGTCACTGACTTAAACACCTTGGTACATTACCAATATAGAACGGTTACTGTATTTTTGATCTTGCTATGATTCTGTTCTTGAGTTTTTAATTTACATAATCGAGTCAATCGAGTGCCTGACCGTTAATGACTGAGTAACATCACTAGTGTCAAACAAAGAAAGCGTGATGACAACAAGCTTGAAGTGTTGCCCTTGTCAAAAAACTTACCCACGTACATTTTGGGGAAATATGACGTCTTATCACTTGTCACCCTTTTAACTTTAACTGTAAAACATGTAAAATATATGACGGTGCAACAGCGGATAGTAGATTCTATGGTCATGGTTATGGTTACGATTAAATTTAACTTTGACGCAAACTATAACGGAGCTTTTGATACAACCCACCCTTAAAGTTACTTTTAACATGATTACCAGGCCATTTAGAAAGTATTGCGTTAAAAAGTTTTTACGTATGAGACACTGGCCAGTTATAATCTATTTTGAAAATATGAATATTTGTAAGTAAAAATAGGTACGTTCCAATTTCAAAATTTCCCTCCACATTGTTTGCGAGCTAATTTAAATTTACGTGCCTCATTGAAAAAAAAATGGATCTGCGCCCGGAACATTTTCGCGCTATGATTTTTTACGATTTCAAGTATCGCCTGAAATCGGACGAAGGGTACGATAGTCTTCAAATGGCATTCATGGATGGAGGCCCTTCTGAGGCAAACGTGTATCGTTGGTATATCGAATTCAAGCGCAGTCGACTAACTTTGGGGGATGAAGAAAGAAGTGGTCGCCCTTTGACGGCTGTTACGGAAGAAAACGTGCTAGCAGTGAAAAAATTAATCCAAGACAATAGGCGAGTTACGTATCAAAAGATTCAGCGCATACTGCAGGTTGGATCGGAAAGCCTTCACGAAATTCTACACGTGCATCTTCGCGTGAGGAGGATAGTTTCTCGCTGGGTGCCGCACAACCTCACCGATGCTCAGAAGCAGGCCCGGCGGGTGAATTGGTGCCGTGATAAGATAAACAAAGAACATGGAACAAAACGTATCCACCCATGTAGCAAATTGAAATTGGTACCATTAAAAAGGTCTTTGAAAAAATATATATTTCTTGTATGGGGGCAACTTTGTGGCTTGCGGGGGAAAAAAGATATTCGACGTTGAAAATGCCGAAAAACCTTAGTAAAATCGCCCCACCCACGTTCGACGTTTTTGCAATTTTATCCGTTAGGTACGATTATTATGCCCTAGCGTTCGGTTTGTCGTAATTGGCATTCAGTATGCAACCATAAAGCTACCACCGGTGAGTGAGTAGTACAGCAGAGCCGACGTGCACATAAGTGCGAGTGAAAAAAAAAACGTATTAAAACGTATAAATTAAATATATATATTATTTATTTTATATTTCGTATTAATTATTATTATTAAAACGACTGGTTATTTATTTGGTCTACAGAACAGAAAAAGATGCGATTGTTATAACACTTGGCAATTAAAAATGTATTAAAGAAGTTATCATAACTTCGGTCTCACATTCATTCATCCATTTATTTTTGAGTTAGTCAATTAAGCCTCTTCTAAATGACACATAGTCTAAAACGCTACGTACAAAGGTGGGTACGGGATCCATACAAAATTACCCATTGTTCTTTGAAGCAGGCTCGTCTCGGCGTGTTTACTTCATCAATACAGGTGATGAGTCTTGGATTTATCAATACGATCTAGAAAAGAAGCGCCAGTCGACGGTTTGGGTGTTTGAAAACGAATCAACGCCTACCAAAATGAAGCGATCTAGAAGCGATCTAGAAGCGGTGGGAAGATTTTGATCGCGAGCTTTTTCAATTTGACTGACTACTTGGTGTCAATTCCTTTACTTACACCCTCCTTACAGCCCTAACCTAGCACCGTGTGACTTCTTTTTATTCCCGAAAATAAAAAATCAGCTCAAAGGGATACAATTTTCGTCGCCGGAAGATGCGCTGTCAGCGTTCGAGCAGGCTGTAAACGAGGTGTCTGCGGCAGACTAGAAAAAGTGTTTCGAAAACTGGTTGAGACGCATGGAACTTTGTATAGAGGCTAGTGAAGAGTACTTTGAAAAGATTTTATTAAAGAATATTTACTAGAACATTTTTTTATTTTCGCAAAACTTGCGCGACTTCGCGTGCATGTCGATAAACAAATTGGATTTAATTGGGTTTTAGTTTTTGTGTGGAACCCGGAAAAATAAAAGTAGCCTATTACTTCTTATAACCTGTTTTATAACTATCAGCTATCAGTCCTGCCGTTTCGGAGATTTGCTGGGATAAACAGAGAATCAGAAAACATTTTTAAAAATTGTTTTTTTTTTACCGTCTTCAAAAAAAAAGGAGGTTATCAATTCGACACGTATGTATGTAATATTATTGGAATTAGGGCTTCCAAACAAATATACAACATTTTATAGACGTATGTATGTATGTATGTTTGTCCACACATTTCTCAGCAACTATTAATCGGATCGTAACCATTTTTGTTTTATTGGCTTACATTTACTTCAACTTAGGGAACAGTGCAAGTTTCATCAAAATCGATTCAGTAATTTTCAAGATATGGACTAATACGTGTAAGTGTAACGGCCTGGCTTATTGATACGAGCTACGGGTGTAGTGTCAAAGGGAAAACATTTCAAAACCTTGGTCAAATTGTAGTGCAAAAACTAAAAATTACGAAATAAAAAGTAATTCAAAAAAATTAAACCGACTTCAAAAAGAATTAACTCAAAATTATGAAATAACTTTAATTTCGGAAGTCGGTGGCAAAAAACTAAAACTATAAAATAAAATACAGATCCCAAAGACACCGACTTTCGAAATTAAAGTTATTTCATAATTTTGAGTTAATTTCTTTTTGAAGTCGGTTTAATTTTTTTAAATTAGTTTTTTGTAATAGCTATCGTATATACTTTCATAATAATTATACATATAAAGCACTTTTTTTTGTGCAGGTAGTATTTATTATTAATTATATAAGTTTTACAACATTATATTACGATAACCAAGGCAAGTTGGTGACAAAACAACCGTGATAGGTAATAATAAAAAGTTTTTTTGACATAAAAAAGATGTTACATTTTAATTTAAAGCCCTGCCTCCTGAGCTAGTTGGTACCTGTGTTACAGGACTCGGTGTCTTCACCCGTTTTTGAAACATTCACAATTTAAGCAACAATATTAAAATAACGTAAAATTAAAGGAATTTAGTGCATGCATGCTCTTGAGTGGTTTGTGTTCGTGTGTGTGTTTGCTGGACTTTGTGTAATATTTGACTTTGTTTACCTACATTACTATTTGATCATCACGATTATAGTACTTTAAATAAGTTTTCAGTCTGTGGGTATCCAGTGTTTGAAGCCATGTGTTTAGTTTCATCTTAGTTTTATTTTTTGTTAGTGGGTTGATGTTTAGAATTTGGTTTACTTTATTATAAATATAAGTAGCTAGGTATAGGCGTTGTTGACTGAGCGACATATACCTACATTAGTGATGGTTCTCATATGTTTGGCACGGAACAAATATTTGTATGACCTACAAGTAGTTGTTCCGGGTCTGGCTGTTTGTGTGCGTGAATTTAAATGTTTGTAAACGCACCCACGATACAGGAGAAAATCCTAGTGTGGGGCAACGTTTTTTTTAAAAAAAAAAAAAAAAACCTTATCTACAAAACATAGGCGTGTACTCACACAACATCGACGATGCCTCTAGTATTGCAGCAGTCCGTAGGATGCCGTCACCACTTACAACCAGCACACATTTTGAAGCAAATTGCTAATCCATTGCTTCATATGTTCGAAAAATGTGTCGTCTCAAAACGTAAATAACGCAATGAATCTTGTTGAACTATCAAAATGAAACCGATTCCGATTGATAATGTGTTACGGAATTGCCCCGCTGGTGGGCCAATCACTTAAAAAAAAATTAAATTAAAAATTTAAAAAACCCCCGACAAAAATAAAATGAAGGAATCCCTACAAAAAGCATGAAATAAAAAAATAAATTTGAAAAAATCTTATGGAAGTCGGGGGACCGTTCTGTGGAACACCTTCTATTCTGCTTCTGAGGTCCCCCGACTTCCATAAGATTTTTTCAAATTTATTTTTTTATTTCATGCTTTTTGTAGGGATTCCTTCATTTTATTTTTGTCGGGGGTTTTTTAAATTTTTAATTTAATTTTTTATTTCATGCTTTTTGTAGGGACTCCTTAATTTTTGTATTTAATTTCTTTTATTTTCTTCCGTTTTAAGATTCTGGTAATTTGGTGTATAATCGGATTTTTTATCCGTCAAAAAATATTGATTAATTTAAGTATAGTTGAAGAATAATTTTTAAGACTAAACAGATTTTTTTGTTTTATTATATTTTTCAAGTTTTTAGTTTTCATTTCGTTAGGTAGTTAATATTCCTCATTCCCTTTCAATATAGTGTAAATTATTCTACTTGTCAAGCCCTTGCATTTGATACCTATATTGAAGGAGTTGTGAAAAAAAAATGTAATTCGCCATTTTGTGGTGGCGGCCATCTTGGATTTGAAATTTTTAATAGTGTATAGTATTCTACTAGTCAAGCCCTTTCATTTGATACCCATATTGAGGGAGTTGAGAAAAAAAAATGTAATTCGCCACTTTGTTGTGGCGGCCATCTTGGATTCAAAATTTATTATAGTGTATAGTATTCTACTATTGAAGCCCTTTCATTTGATACCCATATTGAGGGAATTGTGAAAAAATATGTTATCCGCCATTTTGTAGCGGCGGCCATCTTGGACCGATTTTCATCAAACATAGCTAAGAACACTCCCGACTAATACACCTTTCAAACAAAAAAAACTAAATCAAAATCGGTTCATCCGTTCGGGAGCTACGATGCCACAGACAGACACACACACACACACACACACACACAGACACGTCAAACTTATAACACCCCGTCGTTTTTGCGTCGGGGGTTAAAAATAAAAATAAATATTTTCTCAGATGTATCGCCGTGAGCCTCGCATCTTGCTGTTCGCTCTGATCGCTCTTGAAAAGTTCGCTCATACTACCGAGAACCAACTGACTATCAAGGCTCGGCTGGACAAGGAAAAAGACAATCCGCTGCTTCTCCTGGAGAAATTCGCCAATAGCGAAGACTACACCTGGCGCCAGGTCGGGTTCTGCGCCAAGTGGGCCCTCGACAACCTGTGTAAGTACAAACCACCAAGCAAACGAGTATTCCTAATAAAATAAAAGTGTTTTTTTTATTTGCACGAATGGAGAACAATCATTTAAAATAATTTACGGAAAACTATAAAATAAAAAACACGTTTCTGCCCTGGTCTAAAGCTGGCGACTGACCAGTTCATTTCAACATAATGTAACGTTAGTAACGGTGGAGTTTCTTGCCCATTCTTCTCCATACGAACACTACCTTTTGGAAGGGGCGACTAGAATCAATTCAATTTTACTGTAATTTTTGACGTTCAAAAGTGCCTTTAATGTGAAATAAATGATTTGACTTTGACTTAGACAAGTAGACATACAGTCATTACACATCAAATTCTCATAAAGCACAGCAGCCATACAATTTCTAAACATTTCATAGCTATTTCAAAGAATTTTTCCCGTCATATTTTATGGGCTGACGTAATAAGAGCTCAACTGTCACCAATGAGACTCATACTTTTTCTATTGCTACCGAACTTAATAAGACGAGGGCCCGCAAGAACGAGGCAAAGCCCTTACTCTTCAAAAAATAAGGATAATAATAGGATCAGAGTCTTTCGGCTCAGCCAGAGACGGCAAAAAAGATTCTTTAATACGTTTTGTATAGGCTTGTCCACACGCATCAGAGTATTCATAGTCACATACTGGCTGTCCGGGCCGCCAAGGTTTTGGAACGCTCTTCGACGTACCGTTTCTCCGAATTTGTACTTTGTTCTACCAAACCTTGATAATTATCTGAGTTTCTGAATTGAAATTGAGATTGAGCTTAAATCCTCTTCCAAATGCTTCTTTTTCCAGTCACGGTGGCCAACCGCCCGCTGAGCTACCAGGTCGTAGACATGAACAATGTCAACGCAGTCATGAACTCGCAAGACGTCAGCGAGTACCTGAAGATGTCCTGCGATGGCTTGGAAGCTCGCTGTGATTCTTACTCCTTCGAGAGCGTACGTTGCACTTTTCCGGTAAGTCTCTCAGTTCATCATTATCTCAGCCGAAAGACCTCCACTCCTGAACATAGGCCTAAGAGTCGCCACATCGATTGGTTCTGTACTTCTCGCATCCAGCGGATTCCTATGGTCTTCACAAGGTAATTGGTTCACCTGGTGGGAGGTCTTCCCACGCTACGCCTTCAGGTAGGTATGCGGTCGTCACATCCTCTCTTAGTTTTTCCTATTAGTCGTCTGTATAGAAGGAAAATACTGTCAAAAAGGTAGACAAAAATGGCGGATCGAGAAGAATAGAAATATAAAAATAAAAAATAGACCTTTGCCTTGCAGTGGGACAACACCGGCAATAAATATCGATCAAATTAATAGACCAAATCTTTTTATTATTATTCTACACCTTTATTGGTTTTTTCACTTCTCATGCTCTAAAAGTTCGTCTTTATGTTGTGCGTAGGCGACATAAAGTCGCTTTTTATGTTCTAGTGCATAAAGTATTTTTTTTTTCTAATACTAAGATAATCAGGCCCAACAGCCACACGCACAATAAAACGTCGTTATTTTATTTCATTTGCTTTAATTTATACCACTTCCGTGTTTTCTATCGTGAATTTAATAAAACCAGATAAAATAGTTGTCATTTATTATTTAAAAACGCAAAATAGAAGACACGTGATTCCATAATTATGATCGTATTTAAGCGAAGACTTGTATCGAGTTTTAAGAAAACATCATCTTACAAACACAAACTAACTTGATAACTTAACAAGGTGTTATAATACTGATTTCAGGTGAACAACGGTGCATGGTACTACGAGGTAGTCATCATAACTCCGGGAGTGATGCAGATTGGCTGGGCTACTAAGAATAGCCATTTCCTCAACCATGTCAGTTGTCGGAATTTGATGATAACCTATATCTCCATTTCCTACCAAAAATGAACTGATTAGGCATCGCGGCGCGTCGCTGTACACTAACTCTGAATCAACGCATAGCGCACCTTATTCAACGCTTAGGATTGTCGCCAGTTTCTAGTTTAGTGGTATATTCCTAAATAATTGTTTCGAATAAAAAAAAAACTGTCAAATATTTTACACTTTAAACATGTTTTTGTGTAAAGGTATTACAGGGTTAAACAAGTAAGCATAAACCCTGAATAAATCCAGTAAATCGTGGGCAAAATAAAAATACTTGTAACTTTAAATGACACTGGCATTTAAAAAGTTCATTTGTTCACTTCATTTGTTTTAAAAACAAATGAACTTAGTCTTAGAATGAGATCACTTTAAATTTCGAACTAAACTAGGGATAGAGTATCGCATCAGCCCTTAGCTCGACACGACAGACATTTACCATTATATTGTCCAATCAAACACTAGCTGACAGCAGGCTTACACGCATTTGTGTTCCAACACGTTTCTAACTTCAGCTTCTCTGGCGTCACGAAGCTTCACAAAATATACCGGCTCATTTAGAATTCACGTCCTTTGAGCGGATAAAAGTAGGTACTCATGAGTACCTATTAACATTTCCTTTAACAACAAGTCTGTTTCGAAAATATTGCTGTTTCCATGCAAAAATACTCACTGAATCAATTTGTATGAAACAGATACTTTTTTTCACTATTCCTGAGTTGTTCCTATAGTTAAAGTAGTTCTTGTTCACGAATACTCTCCTCACTTTGGAAACTTTAAATCCATTCACTACTTCCAAAATGTGGACTGACTTTAAATTTTTAAAGTACAATACAGTACAGTAGGTATACTCACTCAGACACCATTCGTCATCACTATCTCACAGCGCTCGCGACGCGCCGAGATGCCTAGTTAGGCATAGCCTGATATACAAATATAGTTTATTATCTAGTATGTTTTGCCAAGCGATCATTAACACTTTATAGGAAAAACATAAGGGTAGCTCGCAAAATTAAAATTTTCTTACGTTTTTTGCAATTTGCAGGGCAGTACCAGTAAATATGATTCGCGGCTGTAACAAATATTTATTTATAGAATTATAATCAAAAAACCGGCAAAGTGCGTGTCGCTGTCGGATCACGCACAATGAAGGGTGGTAGTAGTTGGAATGAATTTAACTCAAGAACAAACTTAACATTGTAGTTGAAAAACATGTTCTCCCATACATTCCAACTGAAAATGTAAGTTTGTACGCACACTATTGAGAGATTTACCATGTTGTTTTAAGACCACAGACTTCTTATAATAGGTTTTCCTATAATCTATAGGTATAGAACTATTTTTTGTATTTTTTTTTTTTCAAAATTTTCCGCTCAGTAGTTTCGCAGTTAAGGGTCAATTTTTGTCTATTTTAATAGGTACAAAATACTATTTCAATTGAGGCCAATTCTAACTTAACGAGTTGTATTGCTGATTCTGATGATTATAATTCTGTAAAGCCACATTTGTTACGGTCTCGAATCATATTTTAAGCAACATACAACCAGACAGTACCTGCAAATTGCAAAAAACGTACGTACAAACTACTACAATCTGTCAAATTTCTTTAATAGATTTTTAACTTTATCGCTACACACTATAAGGCTCAAAGTTGATTGGGAAAATTTTACAGTTTCGGGTAGCTTGATGTGCTGGCGTCTGTACATTCTAATTTCGCGGGCTACCTAGCGCATACTTCTTAAGGTGCTGGGTCAAGCAGGCACAATTGCGGTCCAGCGATCTATTTTACGTTGTTCAAACTTATGCTCCTGCGCGACTACATCCTTGCTGATGCTAGTGTATGCTGACGGCAATTTGTTTGCCCCCTCTGACAACACCCAAACACTAGGCAGGGGTTTATAATCCAGTAAAAAAAAAATGAAAAATAGTTTCTTGTGTGGAAATAATAACGTCCGCACGGGTTGATCTTCAAGGTCAAACAATGCTTGCCGAGGTAGATTTGTGAATGAGAGACCATTCATTACATAGGTACCGAGAGCTCTCCGTGCCCCGTAACCCGGCTGTCATTCGTTGATCTTTGACAGTCGTTGCGGATAGTGAGAACCCCGAAAGTCTGACAACTTGTCTTGCGAATTGGTATGTGTTACCCAGCTACTGGGTTGTGGAGGTCAGATAGGCAGTCGCATCATATAAAATACTAGTATTCAGCTGCATTCGCTAAGACTAAAAGCCAACCGAACATAGTTGGGAAAAGGCTCGGGTTTTCGGGATAGAAATATAAAGTAAAAGCAAAAATATTATCATTGAAGGACTGGTCTTTTTACTTTTGATGCAATTTGGGTTAAAGATTTATCGTTCGAGGTAAAGATTTTTATGGTTGAATAATGAACAATAAGTGTTTGTTTAATATTTGACAAAATACATTAATTAAGTATTGATAAAGTTAATACTTCAGCATTAATATATAAATAATATAATTAATATTTAACCATATTTAATTGGGTGTTGTCGGTGCCTTAAATATAATAAAAATGCGAAATTACTCATTTGTTTGTCATTAACACATTCACTAGCCAGCACACAAATAAAACTTCGTACTACGAATTATTGTTTGACTAAATAATATTCATAAAACCTAAATCAACACTTTAAAAATACGTGTGCCAGTCAGGGGGTGTGTTACCATAGCCTTCGATCAAGAATACACACTGGAAATAAGTACAAAAATATATATTCTGAAATAAATCTAAACTTGTAGATCCATGTTGTAAATCCATGGTAATAGGATGTGCGTGGATGTCCGTGCCACTCTGAATATTGTTCATTGGTGCTTATTCAATTTTTGATCGTACAACATAAGTCCATGTTGCCTTATTTTTCGGGCCGTTTTTGAGGAGCTTACCCTAAATCTAGTGTATTCTTGATCGAAGTTCATAGCAGTGTTTTTCAAATTAAAACGTAAAAAATAAAGGTAGTGTTCAAGTGCGTTCAGGCAGTGTTTAGCTGTAATAGTGTCACTAATTTGAGAAACACTGCATTAATACTGGTCCTGTAAGTACAGTCAACAAAAGAGATAAGCATGCAGGATCGTCGGCTATAGTTGAAGTTTAGTAAGAAACCGATGGATGTTCTCGAATAAAATTTAATTTTATGAATAGAAAACAAACAGCTCTAATAACAAATTAAATTTCAGTCGACATCATCCATCGGTTTCTTACTAAACTTCAACTATATCCGACGATCCTGCATACCTATCTCTTTTGTTGACTGCACATATATATGTTTACAGTGGTCCAAGACATTTTTTTTTAAACTGTTCGCCGAGTGCGTTCCGGGAAGTCTCCATGTATTTTCGGCGATTATTAATTTTACTTTAGTAGAAAATAGCTCAAAGCGAAAGATTTGTATGACAAAATTCGTTCCATATTTTCAATCCTCTTAATAAAATGAAGAAAATCAAAATCATTTTGAAGTCATTGCTTCGAACTAAGTTATCTCCTAAACTGTAAAATAATCGCTGTAAGAGGTTCATGGGGGTATTTCGAAAAGCCCTGTTCATGGGGGTATTTCGAAAAGCCCTGTTCATGGGGGTATTTCGAAAAGCCCTTGGCGAGAGGCTTCTTATAAATAATTTTAGACCGCTGTAAACGAGCCGCACTTAATTAATTATTTAGTACCTGGTTTTCGAATGCTAGCGTGTGGTCGATACTTCACTCACATAGGTGGCTGTAGTTATCCCCGTCTTTAGCATACGCCAGTGACTGCCGTTGACGTTCACTACTGTGTCGTCGCCGGCAGTGACAGCGAGCGGACACGATAGTGACTGTCACATATGCCAGTAAACTAGCGACCATTTTAAGTGCCCTTTCTAACTAGTGATTATATTTGCTTTATTAGCTACCGATGCATCTGTACCGCGTTTGTACCTTCATTTTTATTGCGTATCATTTCATCACACTCGGTAGATTACTTCTAGTTTACAAACCACGTTTCTCTTTATCATCATCTTTCTCATTCTTCCATCGCTTTTGTACTAATAATAAGCTAAATTAGTGGGCCCTTGCACCATAAATTTTAATCAATAGTTACGTTCAACATTAAACGGAATTAAAGCATAGTTCTGTTTCTGTTAAGTTTTAGGGTTCCGTACCGCAAAAGGAAAAACGGAACCCGTATAAGATCACTTCGTTGTCCGTCTGAAGACCCTTTTTCTCAGGAACGCGTCAAGTTATCAAGTTGAAATTAATATCAAGTGCGGATTGCACTTGATATTAATAAACAAACGATGAGGGCGCCACTGCGCGGTCGGCGTAGCCTTAATCTTTTGACGAGTTTATAACGTTCACAAATGTGTGGTCGGCGCCCTTTTAGGAGGCTTGCGTTTACTGACATATCTATAGGTATTCAGTAGAACAAGTTAATAGAAATGAATATACCTTGACAGCTTAGCACACCAACACTGGTTAGTGTGTTGTTCAGTAGGTAAAGCTTCTCTAGAAAAATAGATAATGAGAAAAAGTGAGACAAATTGTACTCTTACATCAGCAAATTCTAATTATAACCATAATTATGCCAATGAATTAGAACAACTCTAATCTTGATCTTTTAAACAGCAATTTCATACTAAACTGTTGAACGTAAATGTTAGTTTGACTGTTAATCTCATGCCCGTTTCTTATACTTTCTTCAATAATAATGTACAGTCAATCGACTGTGACCGATTGCTTCTGTTCAATCATTCGTTGGAAAACACTTGACGAACATACAATAGTTGATAACAAACTGCAAACTAAATCTAATTATAAGAATCAATTAAATTAAATAAAGATTACATATATAATATACATATTGGCGCCTTTTTGGACAATATTTTATACGAACCGGGCAGGAGGGACTAAACTTATTTCTACGGTTCCTCTCTCTTTGCCTTAAAATCCTCAAACGGCGGAGAAGTGGCTAACTTAGCAAAAACCTTCTGCAAATCTTACTCGTATATTTCTTCGAACTCCATGCAGATGAGTTTAGGCCCAACTCTTTTCTAATTTCTTTTAATAGTGCGTAATGTGTGCGCAATGAAATAATTAAAAAAAAATGCTGTAGTGTTACTTGCAATTAGTCCTAATGTTTACTTACGCTCAGTTTCTGAAACGAAAAATCAAAGACGCGTCGAAATAAACGCAAGTTAAGTGATGCGATTGGCTGATGATAATTCATTCAACGAATTGCAGCGGGTTACGCGGTTGACAATTTGTCAGCTTATTATAATACTCATTATAAAAACTGCATTAAAACGAGAAACTGTAGAGAGAAACTGTATCTTAATATTTATATTCATAGATATACAGGCACTTTGTGGTATTCCTTCCACAGAGTAAACTTTTTTTTTTTATCACGCGCACATTACGCACTGTTAATAACACACTGGTCCAAATCTGTTTGTTGCTTTTCTTCAAATATAAGATATTTCTACTTATATATTATATTCACATTAATTTTTTTTTTTTTTAAGTTTTGAGGTTGAATTGAACAAGCATTTCCAGGGAAAGTAATTATTGGACCTTACGAACAGTATGAAGTATGAACGAGTATTTTAAAACACACAATCTCCTTTTTTGAAGTCGGTTAAAAATAGGCTAGTTGACCGTTTTTGGAAAACCGATTAGTAACTTCCTTAATGTGGACAATTTCCCCCAAAATATTAAAATTTCAGAAAAATGGTAACATTAACAAATCTAATTTTTCATTTGATGGCGACAGGCTGTAGTGACTTCATAACATCCATTCTGTCAAATCTGTAAGCTTTTTTACAGAGTTGCCCACAGTTGCACACAACTTCTGTCGAAATATATTCGGTAGTCTTAATTAACAACGATTTTCAATATTATAAAAATAATATTCAAACCAGACAAATGATATTATTTGTGTTAATGTTTAATTTGTCAGTCATAGGTAGAAGTAACGTACTTATTTATAATTATACTTACTGTACCTTCTTAGGCATTTAGTAAAAACCTGTTATAAACATTTCAGACACTTCAATTTTATTTATTTGACGATTTGACCTAGATATAGAAGATTTGAAACACAGTAGTCTGCAAGTAGTGACGTGTCGCGCTCTGATTCGCGTTCGTCACGTGACCTTTCTTTTGACGCAATTATAAAAAATATTGTCAATGTAAAATCATTTACAAAATTAGGATGACTTTTATATTTTTAGCTCACAACCATAGGTACTTTAATTCAAAATTTTTAAGGTATTTTTCTTACTGTCAACTAGCTTATTTTAAAATTAATGAGAATACTTACGAGTAAATCAGGAACTAATCCAAAAACCTCATACCTAACGTTAATATTTAGGTATAAAGGCTTACAATAATCATAAATAACAATGTAAGCTAAATAAATCATTTAAAAAAATTAAACTATGCATTGCGAAAATAAAAACAAATTAGTTAGAGCATGCTGACCAGTGCGATTAAATGTGTTTTTTTTTGTAAATTTGTTGCCAATAAAAGGACCCTACGTCACCCTATTCATTCAATGCTTCTGTTTTATAAAGGAGGGGTTCGGAATCGGGGATGACCTTTACTCCCTGTCCTATGATGGATGTCGCAAGCTGTTGTGGCATGAGGCAAAGCCATCCCCGGTGTATGAGGTGGAGGGATGGAAACCGGGGGATATCGTCGGCTGCCTGATCGACATGGAAGTTGAGGAAGCGATATTCTCGCTCAATGGCCGCCGCATTCGAACATGCACCAACGTGTTCGAAACAACGCGGTAAATATGCATTTTATATCATGTCTTTATTGTTCTGGAGCCGTTTACGGAAGTGTCGAGTCATCGTTGTTCCAGTGCGAAAATGAGATCTGGCAATACGACCTACCGGTGTATTCTGTAAAAATCTCACCGTGAAAACTTAGATGAAGTGAGCTGTCATTCAATATGATGATCTGATTGACACCATTAACAGCTCACTTCTGCTAAGTTTTCACGGTGAGATTTTTACAGAATGGATCGGTGGCATAAATATGTAAAAATACATTTATTTCGAGCAACCATAACTCATATCTGGACTACACACAAATACAGAAAAACACAATACAAAGGATAACAAAAATAGAAATGAAAACAAACGGAAATACTTGAGGGGGGAGAAACCAAAATAGCCTAACTTTAATAGGCTATTTGACAATGTAAAAAATAAGGTCATAATTATTGACACTCGTAAAGATTATCGCTTTTAAAATCGATTTGCATTAATTTTACTACAAAACAATGTATTATTTATTAAAAAAATCCCGAAAAAACTTCATCCTTTTAAATCTGGCGCCACGTAATCGAAAACGGTCTGGATTGGCTGAACTTATGATGACGTCATGATATAGTCAATTTCTGTCTATCGTTGACAGAACAGATGACTTTTGTTTAGTATCTCGACCGTTTCAACGTTTGTTTACGTGTATTGTGACGTCACGACGCCATATTGTTAAAGATAGCGTTTTGGCGGCTTATTTAAACAGTACATTTTTATTTACTATTTTCTAAAAGAAATACATTATGCAATTTGAAGTAATAGGTTTTTGTGGGCTCGTTAGACACCATTAAATAATCTGAGATGTTTATCAGAAACCAGTCAAATAGCCTATTATGATTTTTCATGTAATTTATAAGACTTAGGTATAAAATAAAAATAACATGAGTAGGTAACTACATGATACTTCCACACTTATTGTGCAACAGAAACACAAAAAATTAAAACTTTCTTGATAAAAAAACATCACGAAGTTACCTCCAATATTCACGACTTTTCGATTTGTAAGTACTTATTAATTATACTTAGATAAAAATTTGATGATTAATGTATTATTACAAGGCGACAAAAATTGTGCAAGCATTTTTTTATTCCTTTTATTTGGGGTTTTATTACGACGACAAGCTTATGACACTTACGACATTCTTGGTTAGTGGAAGAAGTCGTCTTCCGTCGCACGTTGCGGGAACTTCAAGCCAGTGTTGCCAACTTAGGGGTTTTCCCCCCAGATTTAGGGGGATAAATAAGTGAGATGGGATTTTTTTAGGGGTCTGAAATTTTTAGGGGTTTTTTCAGGGATTTTTGACTCTTTAATATTTTTAAATTGATAGGTAATATTAATATTTATTTCTTGACCTAGCAACTTATAACGACATCTAATACGTAATTCTACAACCACTCTGTGGTGACTGGCGGCAATACTGGCGCCACTGGCTTAATCCATCCAATAAAATGTTAAATTTATTTAATGTCAACATGTATGATTTAAAAAATCTGAATCTTCAGATGAAGACGAAATATTTTATGTATTAAATAACTTATAATAAAAAAAACAACCGACTTCCAAAAAACACTATAAAGTGAAAAATAACTTTAATTTCGGAAGTCGGTGTCTTTGGATTTGTATTTTTGTTTTTTTGCCACCGACTTCCGAAATTAAAGTTATTTTTCACTTTATAGTGTTTTTTGGAAGTCGGTTGTTTTTTTTTGTTAAAACGTTTTTATTTTTTACTTTTTAGTGGGTCAGTTTGTAATTTATCTAAGTTACAATAGCATCTGCTGATCACCTTTTACAAAATATTGCTTTTCCCGATGCAGGGACGTTAATTGTTGAGGAGTTCTCCTAGTATTCCACTCTCCTAGCTGATAATCCTGGCTGCAGCATCAGGCCAGACTTATGTCAACATTGCATTGAACTTAAAATTTAATCCTGTTTAAAATGAGCCCAAACACGACTACGGTGCTGTAATTTCAAGGTTTGTACTTTTTCTGATGCTCCTGGCTTTAGCATCAGGTCTCTATGTACTTCGGTGTTCCTCATTAACAGGAAGTTTATCCACACATCGAGCCCTTTTCAATGAGCCTAAACACGATATATCTGCTGTTAGTTGTCGAGGAGTTAGGCATCAGGACATGACTTGATGATCATGAGACCAAATGTGGCAAATGCCCTATCAAACATCAAAACAATTTACTAAAACAGTCCTTGCCTGTTCGAGTAACTTCTTACTGTTAAGGAGTTGTACCTTCCATCATCAGCCCAGCTACCTGAGATGGTGACTACCATACGCAAATACACAAGATACTTCATAAAATATGCGAAAAACAATCAGTGAGCCTATAAAATTTGAGGGTTGCCCTCGATTTCTCTAAGATCCCATCATCAGATCCTAACTTGGTGACAGTGGGACCACCTCAGAACTATCTACTTTCGAACAAAAAAAGAATTTTGAAAATCCGTCGACAATTGGCGGAGTATTCGATGAACAAACATACAAAAAAAAACATACAAACAGCCGAACATAGTACCTCCTCCTTTTTGTGAAGTCGGTAAAAAAGACTTGAAACATATTACAGCATATTATTTCTAAATCATTATGAATTTATATTTATATTTTTTTAAGGGGAAAACTCAATAATTAAGGCGATTTTAGGGGTTTTTGACACAAACTTTAGGGATAAATATTTTTGAAAGTTGGTAACACTGCTTCAAGCATATTTTTGTTTCACAAATCAATCAGTCGACGTCGCTCTGTTGAGACGAGAGGACCGCGAGGACCGCGCTCAAATTTTCGGCCGCGCTGGGATATCATTGTGCGTAAATAATATTTTCGTTATTTATCACATTGTAGGAAATAAACTTTGTTAAAGAAAACATGGAAAAATAACTAAAGCCACTTCCAAAACGATTATTAAAAACGTTAAGAATTGATAAACTAAATAAATACCGAGGCAAAACTATAAAATAATTCAATGTTGTTATTTTAAAACTCAAGATGACATTCTTTTTATTTGACAGATTTTTGACTGGTATAGTACAACTAGCGCCATACATAGTCAATTTCACGTTCATTTGAAAGGTCGTGCTGGAGATTTTAGACCTTGCGATGCGATTAACTCAGAATACAATTTCGTCTACTCCCACTTTACTTGACAAACTCTGTGTAAGGTAACCCTTTGACTATCCATTTCGAGCGACTTTTGTCCATTCCCTAAGTCAAGTTGGAATTCGAAATTAAGCAGAAAAGGTAGAGAAACAATGATGATTTTAACACTTCCATAAACAAACGAACGAAAATTATCGCAACAAAAAACTGCTCTGATTGGTTAAATGATATACTAACAGCCCATTACAGCAGTTTACACGCGTTTGACAATTTTTCATAATTTATTTTTGCGATAATTTTCGTTCGAGAAACTGGCCCTTAGCCAGTTAACTTATTTTCTAATCTGCTTTTATTTTTTAATTCTTTTTTTTATTGTGCGTACTTCCGTACAAACAGCGAACATGTTTTGTTATACTATGATATATTATCTCATACAATATTTTAAGTCGAATTTTAATTTCATTTGTTTATTTTTTTGACTAATTTAAAAGTTTTTATTTTGATTATTTATAACAAAGCATTTTTACAAAAAAACGCTGTTTGTTCGGTTGTAGAGCGCATAACATTGACGCAAAACAACCCAGCAAGGGGTTCTATGCTGCGGCCTCATTCATGGCTTTCCAACAATGCCGCTTCAACTTCGGGACCGACCCGTTCAAGTTCCCGCCCACCGACCGCGAGTTCATGAACTTCAACGACCACGGAAAACTCACCAAAGAGGAAAAGAGGGTACTTATTTTAATAAAATACCTACAGTCTAAATACTTTCCGAGTCTGACACGAGGAAAAATTCTCGCACTTAATTTCCAATTATTATTGTATATGTCGATAACTCATTATAGTATCGTGAAAGGCGAGAATCGCCTCGCCTTTCGAAATTAAGGTAGTATTTCAAATTGTCAAGTCAGTTCTATAACATCGTCTGGCGAGTTTCTTATGGCATGACCGTAAATACAAATGATCTAGTCAACTGCCAGGTCTCGTATGGACGTTCTCGCTTCTCGATAGTCGAGAAACTTTCCTCGTGTCATTTAATTCTGAAGAGTTTAGTCGCGAATTAAAAGTAATAACCACTGCTTATAATTTCTTAAAAAGTACAGCGACTTAGCTGTCACACTCAACCTTTCTTAAACATAAAATAAGTTGAATTGGTGTAAAACAGAATCAACACTAAATAAAGTACCTAGGTATATTATTTTAATTATCTAAATGACTATTCCTGTGTATTTTGTATGTAAATATTTCGCCTGCGCAGGTTTTGCCTCGACGCATCGTGTTGGAGGGCTTACGTGCTACCACAACTAAAGAGAACGCTTGCAGCATCTGCTTCGATTCCGAGGCAACCTGCGTACTGCTACCCTGCAAACACGAGTAAGGAAAACATTATATGTACTTGCCTAATCTAAGCCGAAATTGATAAACGCTATTTGGCACGTACTTTGGCTTAGTAATAGAAATAATTCTATCACTGTCACAGAACTGTCAAACTACAATTTATTGCAAGATACAGACGGGAAAACACACCCTGGGCCGCAAAGAACACCCTGGGCCGCCGGGTCGGTAACAAAAATCTCATTAACTTCCAAAATTATGGAGCTAGCTTTATGAAATAAAGACTTTATTATAGACAATTTTATAGTGCCTAAATAAATGTCATAAAAGTTCAAAATTATGAAGTTCATTTGGAGTAAAAGTAAGTAGGTACTTAAATGTAAAAAAAAAATGACCATTTTCACTACATTTCAAAAAATCTGCTACAGTATCAAATATGCAATTTTTATACATTTTAGTATTTTGTATTGCCTCCACGCGCTGTTAATACAGCTGTTATCTTCTTTACGGTTTAGCATGCTTTCCACCAAATATCTGAGCTCATGCTGAGGAATATTCTCCCATTCCTCTATCAGTGCTTCTTACAGTTCACGAAGCGTGATCGGAGGGGAATTTCACTGGCGTACACATCGTCCCAGGCATTCTCGATGGTGTTAGCACGCGGCCCAGACTTCATCACCACTCCATTCGTGTTCAAGATAGACAAGCACTTTCCGAGCTGTATGGGGATGAGCGTTATGTTGCATAAAAATAACGTTCTCGCCCATGTTTACTAAAAATTGGCCAACGTTCAAGATTTCATTCACGTATCTTTCTGCTGTTAAAGTGCCATTTTCTATGAACACTAGCACATTTCGCCTTTCAGATGAAATTACAGCCCACACGTGCATGGAGCCTCCGCCGTTTGGCGCACTTTCACTTCAATGCAGGCTTGGTTATAGGGCTCTCCTGGTCTTCTTGGTTATAGACTCTTTGCCTCCTATCGTGCGTGTATAGCATGAACCTCGACTCATCCGTAAACATTACTCTTGACCAGTCATCCAGAGTCCAATTCATGTGTTCTCTAGCGTAACTCAACCTTAAATTTAGATGCTGCCTTTCAGTTTTGGGCCATTTGCAGGTTTACATAGCTTCAAGTTTGCTTCAGCAAGACGCCGCCTTACTGTACACGTGCTCAGATTGCTCCCTTCAGCACGTAGAAGTTGAATTTTAGGGTTCCGTACCAAAATGGTAAAAACCCTTATGGTGAGACTAAGTCTGTCTGTCTGTCTGTCACAGCTGGATATCTCAAGAACTACTAATGCTAACAACTTGGAATAGTTTTAGATGACATTTGCCCAACTATGTTGCAATTATGAAAGAAATAAAAATATATGTATATTTTTTGCAACCGGGACTGAAAGGGGGTCTGAATAATTCGAAGGGCTACTAGGGCATGTGGGGTATCATATGAAAGAGCGCAGTTTGCACATTCTCAAACATTTTTTCTTTTTAGGCCGCATACTTTTCGACTTTTGATGAAAAATGTAAAAAAATACCGTCCCCCCCCCCCCATCTCCGAAGTTTGCAAAGATAAAAATCTGAAATTATTCATGTGATAGAAGTTCATGTAAAGATTTATATACAGGAAAAATAAAACGAAGTCTCCAAATAGCACACTTTTTCAGAAATCATCAACAAAAGTTAAACCAAATATAGGTATCAATACTCCCGCGCTGTCGTGCACCTTGTTCGGCCTGTTCCTGATCTGCGAATATTGGATCCAGTCTCTTCAAATCGCTGGAGCACTCTTTGAACGGTTGTTAGCGACATACCAACAGTTCTCGCTGTATAACACTGACTGCGCCTGTCTTTAAGCATTCTCAGAGTTCTGGTTCACTCTTCAGTGGTTAGTGCCATGTTTTTAATTGAATGTGATCAGAATAATGAATTTCGCACAAGAAATGCCATATTTATAAACAGAAACAAATGGTTTCAAAGTGGTTCAAATTTTATAAATCGTCTTTATTTTTAATTTATAATTTTTAATACAATCACCAAAAAGAAATAAAACGGTTTTACTTCTTCCTATATTTGTAATGAATTAAACTTTAATATTGTTTTTATTTTAAAAGGGTTGCTCACTTACTTTACTTTGCGGCCCAGTGTTCGTCAAAGCACGAGCTAAGTAACTTTTATCAATCTCAGCCTTACAGTTCTTGGCATATCGAGTTTCAGAAAAAGTTCAGATCCTACTCAGACGCTATACTCGTATCGAACGTAGGTATTTTTTATCTTACCTTCAGAATAACAAGTATTATCAACTTACAAGCCGTGCACCCGATGGGATTTCCCATCGACAAAAATAAGAACTTCCATACGCATTCCCTATTATCCCCCTTTTAAAAATCCTTCCTTAGTGCTCACTTTCGTTACTTATAGAACTCTTGTGCAAAGTTTCGTGCTTCTAGATTAATATAAACTAGCTTTCTTAACCCAAAACAATAATCACAACACCAACATTGCAGGGGCTTCTGCTCGGTCTGCACGTCTCAGTTGAAGGAATGCCCCCTGTGCCGCGCTCCCATTCTGCGGGTGAAGTTGTCGAAAACGTGACTAGCGAAGAAGCTCTCGCCGATTCAGGAGCGCGGGAGTGACTTGACCTTCATGGAGTCACCGACCCCAGAGTTCCACCGACGCATGGGACATCCAACCTCCCCGGCCAGTCTCTCGTCTACGTCAAGCTCGCCGCAAACCCCATCATCATACGAGTTCCCACAAGACGATCTTCGAGATACGTTCACTTACGTAAGATATCATTAAGCCTAATTCTGAATGTTGTGGCTGGCTGTTGCTGTGGCTGGTACGTGTTGTTTCGCATATTTAACACCGAGTACGTAACGTTTATTGAGGCTGATTCTCTTTGTTTCTACATAATTATATCACAAAAAGTGCTTAAAATTGAACTCAACATGATCAATACCGTTTAAGATTTAATGGATAGTAAATTGCCACTCTTGCCATGTTTCAACTTGATACTATCGGCCAACTACGGGACGGGTGAACTACATGCTTTTAACAATCTATATTCTTTAACGATATATTGTGCAAAAATGTATCTACTTAATGTAGAAAAAAAAAACTATTTTAAATAGATACTTATTTTTTTATAGACAATCTGACAAGACGTCCCTATATTAGAGATGTGTTTCAGATTGCGTCTTTTTCACTCATAGCTCAATCCTCCGTCCATTTCAGTCTAACTTTCTCACAACGCATGAGTGTCCAGACGTTCATATTATTAGAGGTAACCATTAAAATTAGGCACGTTAATGTTCATTTGTTCTTGGACCGATAGTGTTATTTCACTTAAATAATATTTCAACGCACCGGGCAGAATATTATTAATAAAGCAACGTATATTCCGCCTCTATGTCATAGTCGAATAATTTATTTTAAGGCCATTGAAAGGCACTTTTTAACGTCAAAATTTACAAGAAAATAGAATTGATTAGAAAATAATTTGTTGTACCAAAATTATAGTTAATGATGTTATGTTTAGGTCCTAAAGACTGCCATGCTCGATCTGTTCTACCATCCGAGAAGCCTCAATGGCTAAAAATCTGTATCATAATAAATGTTGCTATTATGTTATGTACTCGATGTAAGAAAACGTGAATAGCCACGTTGAATTTGGTGGTCTTACAAACTAAGTGAAATGTCTATGCATGAAGGTTACGCAAGATACTCGTGCAATACCGATTTGTCTTAAATCCACAGCTAATGTACAAGTCCAAAAGTATTTGCTGAATCAATATCTTATTAACTTTTTTTCAGTCTGAACTGCATATTTTTGCTTCTCGTTATTATCTTCTTTTTAACTAAATGCGTATTGTAAATATACCATATGGCGGGATGAAAACCGTCATAATATTTAAGGTCAAGTACATAATCAGCACCACTTGCTGTTTGTAAGGCCATCCAAATGACAGTATGTGTGTGCAATGTGCATTTATTCATATATTCACTCCTTGTTTATTCTAAAACATGATGTTTGTGTAGTCAGCTCCAGAAGTATCTGATGAAATTAAACAGTGTGAGTCTTCATAATGTGCACATATCGAAATGAGGGAAACTAAGCTTAATTTTATCGACGGAAAAAATATTTAAAAAAATAAATAATTTACATAGCATTTTTAAAATTCTTTGTAGCTGCTGTGACCCCTGTGTAAACAAATCGGTAGGTATAATTTTTAAACTAAACGAACTGCCACGATGAAACTAACTCAGTAACGACTGGAATTAACAGGGCGTCCTCATAAAATAAAAACCAAAGAAAAAAAAATCGCCCTCAATTGAGAATTAAGATGTTTTTTTAACAAAAGTCAGATAATTTTTAATAAATTTTTACAATAGGTACTTGTAAAATTTCTCAATAAAAGCCCCGATTGCCCCCACCCCTTTTTATTACCTACTTTAAATTATTCTCCATAGTGTCATCGTATCGTATCAGCTTTCTAAAAGTAAAAAACACTACAAATTGAAAAATAACTTTAATTTCGGAAGTCGGTGTCAATAAACGAAAATGCGGAACCAAAGACACCGACTTCCGAAATTAAAGTTATTTTTCAATTTGTAGTGTTTTTTTTGGAAGTCGGTTGTTTTTTTTTGTAAAATGTTTTTATTTTTCACTTTTTAGTGGGTCAGTTAGTAATTTATCTACCTAAGTTACAATAGCCTAATGTCAGCTGCTCATCACATGTTACAAAATATTGCTTTTCCCGATGCTGGGACGTTAATTGTTGAGGAGTTCTCCTGGTACGAACCAGGAGAACTCCTCAACAACCACTCACCATACGCATTGTGACGAGCATAAATTGCTAAGCAACCATATTAAAGTAATCTAATTGCAACCCGTGAAATATTTGTCATTGAGTAGTTCCGATGGCCATCTGTGGTCTTCATAATCAGCTCCACTTTACCTTTACACTTTACTTTAAGTGATGATTTCCGAGAGCAAATGCTCAAGTTACTTTAAAAAAAAAATAACCAAATCGCTATAGGTTTGCCTATAAAATTTGAGGGTTTCCCTCGATTTCCATGGGATCCTCTCATCAGATTCCAACTTGATGATAATGGGACCACCTCGAGAGTATACCCTTTCAAACAAAAAAAGAATTTTTGAAATCGGTCCAGCCGTCTCGAGTAATCGGTGAACATACCTACTTACATAAAAAAAAAAAAACATATAAAGTCGAACATAATATGTTCGACTTTATATGTTTTTTAAACATGTTTTTTTACCGACTTCCAAAAAGGAGGAGGTTATATTATAACCTCCTCCTTTTTGGAAGTCGGTAAAAAAACATGTTTATAACTCAATCACAACATTTCCTAACAACTGTTAAAGAAAGGCCTGCACTCGGCTACGTACCTACCATACTATATCAGGTAGAGACCCTTTTATTTTATTTTTTTTCCAATTTTTGTTTAAATAATTATCATTGACTAAAATTGGTGTTATTAACCTCAATTCTCAAATGAAAAACATCTTATGGTGATTTAAAATGGAAATTTCGGGTTCAAGTGTACAAATAGCACTCAATTTGTTAGTCATCTGCCTAGCCTTTTCCCAACTATGTTGGGGTCGGCTCCAGTCTAACCGGATGAAACCCAATACCAGTATTTTCCATGAAGCGATTGCCTATCTGATTCCACAACACAGTTACTTGATAATATGATGCCTCTGGTAAGACTGGTTGTCAAACTTTCGGGTTTCTGATGACTCGTGACGACTGCCGTCATCCACGTATAACAGCCGGGACCAACGGCTTAACGTGCTTTCCGAGGCACGGAGGGGTATTTGCTACTATAAATTGGCATTCGTTCATCATACGTTTCTGATCCATTAATTTACATTTTTATCAGATGCTTGTGGAGCAGACCTATCTTTGAAGTTCAAAAACTATAGCAGCTCAGTCTGCCTTAGCACTCTTTGAAAATATTACGGTTGTTGTAAAAAACACAATTATTATTTTTCTTTATACCTACATCGACCGTAACGTAATAGGTACTTTGAATCACGCTTTTGTGTTCATTGGCAGCAGAATTTGTGTTGTCGTCCCACCGTTATGTTCATTTTGTTTTAGCCAGGCTTTACGCACTAAAAATTGGAAAATTGTGCTACTTTGTGCTAAATTCATGCTTTTTTATAGTTCTCACAACTCAAGAAGATGATTTGGCCGTGTGTAGTTGGCCTGCCTGGCCTAAACTTAGGTAGTTTGTACCCGACTACGGCGAATTAAAAAGGAGGGTTAGGATTTTGACCGGTATGTATGTATGTATGTACATCTGTTCCCTCATAACTTCAAAAGTAATTATAATAGTTTGACAAATGAGGTATCGTTAGAAGCGTCTTGACCGTCCGCTGGTTATGTGGCGTCACACTAAATTCAATATGGCGCCCTCTAGAGGACTTAAAGTAATGAATTTCAAAATAAATATTTTGGAATGGTGCCTTGGAGGAGGCATCAAATGAAAAGGCTTTTTTTTGTGTGGGAAATCATCAAATGACCCCTCCCGCTCTGGGTGGAGCGGAAGGAAGTGTAAAGGTGCGCTTACACGAGAGCAATAATTGCTCGACGACACGAATGGACCGATCTGGAGCAATTAGTGGAGCAATATGGAGCAATTTCAATAAATTGCGGCAATTATTTCGGCGATTCGCACTTGTTTGTTTTGCGGCTTGCCGTCTTGCTTCTGCGGGGAGAGCAAGAGGTCGGGTGGAAGTAGGATAGCGCGCGGCAAGGCGTGACATTCTAGTAAAGTTTTTAAATAATATATCATCTAATTCTTTACCCAATGAAAATTGCGATAGATAGGCCTATTCCTTTTCTTTCTTTTTTGTTTTTGATTAATAATAAAAAAAGCGCTACAAGCCGCCGGCAGCAAGAACAATGTCGTCCATAGCGAGCGAATACTGAAATGCTCGTGTAGGGACAATATTGCCTAGTTGATGAAGTTGCGCCATATCGCTCAATATTGTATTGCGCTTGTTGCCGTTGCCGTAAATTGCTTGATGTAGTCGTGACGTCATAGTTTATGACGTCACGACAATAATAGATAATATAGTAATTGAGCAATTTTTTTTTTTTTTGTGAAAGAAAAGGACTAGGCGTATCTGGGTGCGATCGTTTTTAGCAAAGAGGCCGCAATTTTCATTGTGTAAAGAATTAGATGATATATTATTCAAAAACTTTACTAGAATGTCACGCCTTGCCGCGCGCTATCCTACTTCCACCCGACCTCTCGCTCTCCCCGCGGAAGCAAGACGGCAAGCCGCAAAACAAACAAGTGCGAACGAGATACATACAAAAATTGCCTGGAATTTCCAAGCCCATTGGATATTCGTCAATTCGTATCTGCGACATTGAGCGATATGAAATATCTGGAGCAATTAGAAGCAATATCGCCGAAATAATTGCCGCAATTTATTGAAATTGCTCCACTAATTGCTCCAGATCGGTCCATTCGTGTCGCCGAGCAATTATTGCCCTCGTGTAAGCGCACCTTTAGCCCTTTATGTTCCGGGCCAGCAGTAATCCTATACATGAAAGGGCTTAATTAGCACATTTAAAAATATAAATATTACTGAAATAAGCCCCAAAACAATTAAATAAAAAAAAAGTTTAAAAACTAAACATTCGCAAGCTGTTGTACTAACATACATACATATACTCGTACGCTATGATAGCATGCGACCACGGGAAGGTACTTTCTTGTTCCATCCTTTTCAGTAGTCGGGTTTTAGTTTTTAAACTTTTTTTGCATTAATATCAGATAATTCTTACAACATACAATAAACAGTATTTTTAGGAAACGGGTTGCAGTAAATAAATAAACAGAAACAAACAATTAATCTAATTTGTTATTTAAGTAATCACTCTCAAAATCATCATCTTGTTCAATCTTAATTTCTACCGTTTCTATTTCAATTTCTATCTTTTTCTCTTTCTTATTTGCTTTCTTCCTTCCATATTTCATTGGCGATGTGACATCTGGAGAAAGAGATGATAGGCCCCTTTCTTCTCTTAATATTCGCGATACTGTGGTACTGCACACACCTGTAGCATCAGCTGTACGTTGCTGTATATTACGTAAGTGCGATAAATCACAGTTAGGTTCTTTATGCAAATTCGTAAACTCATACTCTTCCTTCAAAAAACGGTAAACGTTAGCAATTATGGCTCGGCCCTAAAACGAAATAAAAACTTTTTTTTATCATGATGGCCATGTTTGGAGGTCAAAATAAATATCTGGCATAAACTGTGCAAGTCAGGCTTCGATCAATAATTATTGATCGAAGAAGTCAGGTATAAAATTTAAAAGTATAATTTCATTAAGAGGGAAGCTCTAAGGTGGCCCGCGAAATTCAAATTTTCTCACGTTTTTTGCAATTTGCTGGTCAGTATTAAGTTGTACGTTGATTAAAATATGATTCGCGGTCGTAACAAATATGTATTTACAGAATTATAATCATTAAAGTCATCAATACAACTCTCTAAGACCATGTAATCCCCAAATGTCAAGATTTCATGAAATAGTCATTCTTGGGGATTACATGGTCTTAGAGAGTTGTGTTGATGACTTTAATGGTTACAATTCTGTAAATACATATTTGTTACGACCGCGAATTATATTTTAATCATCGTACAACTTAATACTGACCAGCAAATTGCAAAAAACCTAAAAAAAAATGAATTTCGCGGGCTACCCTGGCGCTTTCACCTTAAGGGGTTGCGCTAAAGTAAGTAGCACATGATAGCACACGAATATGCCGAATATACATATATTATTTATAATATAAAACGTCCTATTTTCATGAAATTACAGAACAGCGTTAATTAATTTGAATTTCGCGGAACTTTAGCACAATCGCTTTCAGTAGTTCAAGATGGCGGCCCTTTACCTCTGTACCATTCTTTGTCCCATAACTAAAAGCATTGAATTAATTAAGCAAACTGGATCACAAATAACTAAAATAAACAATAATTACCTCACTACCAATAACTTTTCTGCGTTTTTTCTCCATGATATTTGGCGCGAACAGAATACATACACTAGCGACCCGGGCCGCGTTGCGATTGCGATGCGATCCCATAGAGTGAAGACCACAGAGTTTATTATACTCTTAACCTAACGGAGGTGAAGAAGACTGAACTGTAACTGACAAAGTGGCGCCGCTGTGCAACCAACTGTCGGGTGACTGAACAAACGTTTCTCGTTCCTCGTTCACCATCTCTAAGTAAAGCCGCTTTCCGAATTAGCTATAATCGCTCACAGCGCTCACATCATCTCACATGCGTTCCGATTTAGATATTACGATTATGACAGCTGAGAGCTGTCAACAATTCGGGACGCTCGTGAACGCGCTCACAGTGCTTACTCAACGTCAAAACGATATTATTACAGTATTTCTTTGTATAAACACCACATTTCTTCTTCTTTGGTTAGGTGGCGACTGTCAGCCAGAAGCACAATTTCAAAAATGCAACGTTAGTTTAATTTTAAGATAAGATGCAACTGAAAACAACACACACTGAGACATCCTTACACACACACTGTCATTTTTGACAGCGCTCACGGTGATATTATTCTCGGGCATGGTCGGCGTTATCACAAAATGGCGCATGTCATGACGTCATCTATGGCGATTCACGGGACATCGTTATCG
Organism: Oligia latruncula; assembly: GCA_948474745.1. Taxonomy (NCBI): domain Eukaryota; kingdom Metazoa; phylum Arthropoda; class Insecta; order Lepidoptera; family Noctuidae; genus Oligia; species Oligia latruncula. Next base: position 13,951,140 of record OX419683.1, read on the forward strand.
CGCTCACGCTAAAGCACGATCTACACGGCTTAAAACGGTGGTTTCAAACCTAAGTTTTAAACAGTGTAGATAGTGGTTTGAAACCAATTTCGTATGACCTTTAAACGTCCTTGGTAGAAAGGCCTGCGATGCAAACCAGTGGCAGAAGAAAATGTTGGTTTCAAACCGTGTAGATCGTGTTTAAAATTCGGTACGGGCTCACATCGATTATTTCCCAACTCGGAACGCAGGGTAAATCATTCAATAATACGTCAGTCGTCAATGTTACTCGTCAAACGTCATTGCAGTTGTCATTCATTTGTATTTTTTTGTGCTTGAATTGTTTGGGAACTTCGCGTGTGATTCTAATTTGTTTTGGATAATAATATCCTCTTAACGACGAAATAGCATAGATAAAGTAATTAGAAGTTAAAATTCACCACAAATATCAGAGAAGCGAGTTACCTCAACGTTAAAAACAGGCTGGTTGTTGTTGAAATTGCTTAATTACTGAAACATTATTTTCCTTCAGAATAGCGTCTTCCCAAGGGATTGATTTTATTTTACGTAAGTATATTTCAGTTGAAAAATTAAAACCTCTTCTTCTTCTTTTATTTTTTATATAGTTGGGTTACGAACGCTCACACTTAGATGCGTAGGTACATGCGTTCACTGAGTACTTTTAAGCACGAAATCTAGCAAATAAATCGGTTTCATCTAGTTCCGCAAAATAATCAACAGGAAATTTAAATTCCGAACAACCTATTAAATCCATTTGGATTCCTTTGTTTTAAAATAATCATTTTGATTGGGACCAATTGGGACCCTTAGTATCGTGTCCTGTCAGCTGCACGTTACAGGAACTGATGGACGCTGGTGATGGCGCCAAACAAGTAGGCGAATTCTGGGCCGAGTCCATTTAGATTGCTATCGACACGCTAAGAAGAAAATAATAAATATTATTCCGTCGAGGAAACACGCTAATTGGTGGACGACATAGCAAGTAATTTACAGATCATTTATTAATAAGAGTAGTGCTATTGAAACGTCGCCATCGTGAAATTCATACGAGAAGTTAGGGGCAATAAGCCTACTTGAGGGTGGTAAAAGAGCCCCTAAAACAATAGGCACATGCACATGTCTAGATAGATACTAATAAAGTCTTTATGAGTTGAAAGAACTGTACACATGACAATAATAAGTTATTATGTCGCCTGTACAGTTGACTGGTTGCCTTAGCATTTTTTTTTAATAAATTCTCAAGCAGACCACAGAACACTGCCATTATTTATATACTCCTCCCTTTTTTAAGTATAATTAAAGTATAGATTATTTAATTGTGTTCAGATAACTAAGTCATAGACTGACGATACAAGTACCTTCGCTAACGTCACCTTGGCCGAAAATTTCTTATTGTATATTGTAACTATGTCTTGTAATGCCATTTTGGGTAGATATTACGGATGGCTATCGACTTTTAAACCGAATGTGTGATGAGCGATAACTGATATGTACTTTTAGTTTTCGTTTGGACATTCTCACTGTGGCAGGACTTTTTAATTCAAGTACTTGCTTTTATTTAGGCCTAGGGTTTTAACCATAAAACCTACAATCATTTTGAGTATTTTGCGTATCAGAACATATATTTATGCAGAGCCCATATTTTAAAACTATAGTATAATAATTGTGCAGCCTACTGCTGTTAGGCATACACAACGCTCCCTTAGGAATATTCCCATTTGTTTGATTTGTACATACCTTTTTATTTGTAAATGGACAATTTGCTTCGATCATACATTGTTCAATCTAATAATCAATATTTGTTAATTACTAAAAAATATTTGAATGCAAATAGAGAGTAACACTGCAAAAGATATGACAAAGAATGTGTCTAAAAATAGAACACACGCCTTCTTTACTTGGGCTAGATAGGCAGAAAACTATAGAAAAGGACTTTTTTTTTTTCTGAGTAACTTACATCTCCTTTTGCTTCGTTTACATTCATACATCTGGTCACACACGCAAGTATTATTCTAGTTACAACATAACAATACTAAATTCTAATTGACAAATTTACCATTATTTTTAAAATAACATTGACTCATATGCAGTATATTTTCCCTCCTTGAGCCTTCACTGTCGCCTCTCTGTATAAATCCATGTTGCCGTACAAAGTACAGTAGAAACTAAGCCTCACGTACTATATGCTTGCATGTGAGTGTTTCCAGACTTATCAATATACTTACATTATACATAATTGCGCAGGTCTTGAGGGAATCTCAGAAGCACAATATCATGTAGATGAAGAGCAAGAAAATATAACTAATTATTACAATATAATACAATAACCTAACAACAACAACTAGTAAATTTCTTTGAGGAATCCATTTTCAATATTGTTTAATTTCTATTAATGTTAGATTTTCAGAAACCCAGTCAAGGATGACTTTCGTTCATTAGTATCCTTTCATGTGCTAACAAAAATATTAAGCTTATTAGTTACTATATATAATATCAGATTACATTCCCAATACTTTATGTATATAAATGTTGTACTAAGAGTACATTAATTGATAGTAAAGATCTTGTTAGCTTTAAGTATGTATATGAGTGTTTCAAACGCACAATTATTAAACCATATTTGTAAATAAACAATTAATAACATTTCTTCATGATTTACTCTCCTATTAATTAATACAAGAGTAAACCATGGAAAATGAGAGATTTAGTAGGTAAATATATATATTATATTTTTCCATTTAGAAAAACAAGGTGGGGCCTTTCATAGTTTTAATATGGAACTGTCTAGAGACTGTAAAGTGACCATTAGAATGATATTGTTCGGATAAGAAAAGAGTGATTTAAAAATCGAATTTAGAATGTAAGAAAAAACTGAATGGCCCACCAGTAAATTTACTCATTCCTGCTTCATGACTATGTATTGTAGATTATTCTGTATTAGAAACAGTATTTACTCATTGCCTATTTTATCTTCTGTGAAGAATTATTCTTGGCATTTCCTTATTGTACCTTGAACTATATCAAATAGTAATAGCTTACTTTTTGCCAACAATCAGATGGGTTTCTTAAAATTATTAAGAAACTTTTAAATTTTTAAGATTATGAGAAATATGGTGTACCTACCTTAAACTATGTGTCATTAAATTTTAAATAATAATCTGTCGTGTTTTATGTAGTAGATAAATAGGCCGATTAAAATAAAAACATGTTTAAGTAACTTATTATTATTATTATACATTGGTTAATATAAAAAACTAGCTTCGTGCCAAAATTTAAAATTAAGCCTCATTATGGAAGTGTCTTGTTGATTTCAAATTTTCAATCTTCGAATTGGTGATGTTAAAAAATATTGGTAGTCACCGTCGCTGGCTAATTTATATTGAAAACAGCAGGTTTATAGTGAAACCTGCTCTGGCTTTAAAAATGTAGGTATATATTAAACAAAATTATTAAGTATAATATTAGAGACTACCAAAATGGTTCAAGACGTGATTTAGAAATTAAATTGGAGCCCACTTGGTGCTCAAAGTAAATAAATAATAAAATGATATTCATATCTGCATTTGAATTAAACTATTAAGAAAGTAAGAAAAAAATTCATAACCACGACATTTTCGAATTTTATTCCTAATAATTATTGTTGTACCTATTTAAAGGTTTTGATTCCATACCTATACTACACATTGTTTATTGTTATAACTAGCAACTGTAATATTCTAAGTGATAGAAAGCCTGTACTGTTTAAATGATCATTAAAAAATGAGAAATCTGTATTATTACAGAAGGTCTTCTTCTCTACTTCTTCTCTAACTTCACCACTCGGGTTAACTTCCCTTAGTAATCAATGTTCCACAAATCTACAGTATGAGATATTGAACAGAATCACTTACATAAAATTGTCTCCTTACACTGTAAGTACCTACATCTTTTTGATTTGACTCAAAATCCCTGCTAATTACCTACACTTAAAAACCCTAAATGAATTCCCTACTACAATATTTCTATCTCAATCGGTTGGCATCATAGCAGAGTAAACCCTCAAAACTAATCCTGGACAGATCGTAAGAAAGTATCTTCGATTTTTTTGGATTTAGTCATAAATTCATTTAAGTAAGTACCTACACCAAAAATTCGTTTTATTCAAAATCGATTTAGTAATCTGAGAATGTTGCAGGATATTGTAATGTAATGTAATGGCCAATAACCTAGTCATACAATAAAATTAAGTTGGCCAAATTAAATAAGTAGGTAGGTAAACCTTATTATCATAATATTTCCCAACAACTAGTCATTAGATCGATCAAGGCTACATAAGGCGACGCTTCTTGCAAATAGCGCCAGAAGAATCAAGAACAAAAATAACGTTTATAAAAAGTGTTAAGTACTCTTCACCAATACCTATAATTAAGGGAAAATGCATAAATTGCGACTGATCTACTAAGCGAGCGAAAGTGATGCAATTACTTTTGTAACGCAAAAGAAGAGAGATGGCTATAATTTGCGTGCGCTCGGAATAACGACGTATGTGCGAAAACAAATTTACTCCTTTTTTAACAAAATAAATGATTTAAATTTAAAACTAATTCGACTAAACTTTGGTATGATAATTCTCTATGTTTTAAAGTAATTTCCATTGAATAACTCTTATGTGTTACGCCGTGATGTTGAAAAAAGTAAAAAAAGAAAATTGATATAGTAACTTTGCAATTTTTTGTATCGAGAAAATTCATCGAATCGTGTAGGTATAATCGTTTCCTTTTACATGATACCTACTAGACCAAAGAGTCAAATAGGTAACATAAAAGGCTATTTGAATGGTTTCTGATAAACATCTCTGATTATTTAATGGTGTCTAACGAGCCCACAAAAACCTATTACTTCAAATTGCATAATGTATTTCTTTTAAAAAATAGTAAATAAAAATGTACTGTTTAAATAAGCCGCCAAAACGCTATCTTTAACAATATGGCGTCGTGACGTCACGATTCACGTAAACAAACGTTGAAACGGTCGAGATACTAGACAACAGTCAACGATAAGACAGAAATGTACTAAATCATGACGTCATCTTAAGTTCAGCCAATCCAGACTGTTTTCGATTACGTGGCGCCAGATTTAAAAATATGAAGATTTTTCGGGATTTTTTTTATAAATAATACATTGTTTTGTAGTAAAATTAATGCAAATCGATTTTAAAAGCGATAATCTATACGAGTGTCAATAATTATGACCTAATTTTTTACATTGTCAAATAGCCTATTACACCAAAATGTTAAATCCCTATAATCATCCCTATTCCACATAGGTAGGTACTTAACAAGTTACACGAAATAGAAAAACCACATTTTTTCAATATATCACCTTATCTAACTAACCTTACATTGGGCAGGAATAACATGACAAGTGAGTGCTAACTTATTATACCTACTTAACTCAAAAATATGAAATATAGCAGTTCAGGTAATAAATATTTTCTACTGTAGTTGTAGACAACCTAATTTAATTATTTTCATTCACGGTACCTACCTATCTTACAATGTTGCTCCCATTGTTTGTGTAGGTAGGTATAGGTAGATACCTACATACGATTTTTTTGTAAACACGGCCTATTTTATAATAAACGTTAGATTTAGTTAATATTAAAATCACTTGCCTACTCTGTAGTCTATAGAATTGTAACACTCGTTGTTTAGGTCATAAATAAATGTTTATGAAAATACTTGTGTTGTTTTATTTCTGAGCCCTAAAAATTCCACTACCTACCTAATTTAATTATTAGTCACGCCGAGCGATGCTGACTATCAACTAAGGCTCAACTCACACCAAAAGAGCGTCGAAGCGCGGCGAAGTTTCAGTGTCATATGAATTTTAACTTTATTTTCATTACTGTAATACTTATTGTCGCATGAGAAACTCGAACGAGTCGCGCGGATGCCAGCGGCGCCGCTGGAATTCCGGCGAATAGCCGTGCGACTGCGCGAGATGTCGCGGGGAGTCCCGCCAGCTCGGCAATAATTTCACGATTCATTTAACCATCGTAAGTAATATTTTCAACACACTTGCTCGTAAAGTAGCTCTTATTGAACCGCTTTTAGGTCCATAATGGCGTGTATTACGTACGCGTGCTTTTTCTTTACTTTAATCAACTTGTGCTGTAATACCACAGATAACTAATTACTAGTCGGAGATGCGCGCTTTTTTAATCTCATCAAAGAGACTTCATGCCCAAAGAAATCGCGGGCTATATTTCACTTTTTTTTTTAAATAGTCTGGATTGTCCTTGGTCGCAAAATGAACTAATATTTATTTACCATAGGGTGAATGCGCAGGGACCACGGACAATTTAAGGTGAATGCCATCGCAGTGGTAGACCGCGAAATTCAAATTTTCTTAGGTTTTTTGCAATTTTCAGGACGGTGTCAGGTTGTACCTTGATCAAAATATGATTTGCGGCTATAACAGGTACCTCTTTACAGAATTATATTCACTAGAATCATACATCTTTCTAAGTTAGATTTGTTCCTTAAGAACAAATCTCCTACGGAAAAAAGTTCTTAAGGAAGAAATCTAACTTAAGGATTCAATCCTAATGACTATAATTATGTAAATACATAATTATATATTATAGGTAGTCGCGAATCATATTTGATGAAGATACAACCTGATATATAATAAGGTGAATACCTTAAATTAGTCCGTGGTCCCTTCCGAAACCAAACGGAAAAAGACCCTGACTGGCGTTCTATTATTGCGGATTCTCACTGGTTCGTATATTTCTCTATGCCAATAGTACTTTCTAATTCCATACTAAATACACTACAATTTGACGTACGACAACACGATCAGTCTAAACAGCTAGTTTGTGTTTATTTTTTTCTATAGGCTGTTTAACGGTTTTGCATCGCTAGTGCTGGCTAGCACGGCGCGCGGGAAAACAAAACCAGCGCGGAGCGCGCCATTTTCCATACAAGTTAATATTTAATAATACAAGTCTGTTTTTTTTTCCTCGCAAGTGTGTTGAAAAACGTCGTATGAAACGCGTGTGCATTAATCAATATAGCACACGTGTATCATAATGTACTATTATGCTCGTGATTGTACCTACATGCCCACCAAAACCCTGCAGTTCCATGCGGCAATTTTTAAAGGACCACGCGCTAGCCGGATTGCTCGCATTATACCTATGGGTTCGGTTAGGAAGTGTTACATGCTCTGTGGTAATCACTCTTATACCTACGTTGGTGTTAGTTTGAACAAGTTATTTTATACAGGCTGAAAATCATAACAATAACAGTTTGCTCTTACTGAGTCAGAGGCCGCAATAGTGGGGGGAGTCTAGTTAGAGCATTTTAAAGTGTAGGTACTTTAAAATGCACTAACTAAAAAATAAAAAAGTCATTTCATATCGGTTCAAAACCTGATGGGACGATTTTCAAGATCTTATTCATCCCAAAAATAATAATAGTCAGCTGCATGGAAGTGAGGGGAATATAATTTATGTGAATTACCTATTTTGCGACGGCACATCAGGGCTAAATTCAAAACTATGGGTAGGTTACTACCTGCCCACAGTGGTGGTGGGCACCGCGGGCAAAGGAACGATGACCTTTATTTTGAAGGAAAATAAAACTACATTTTTTGTACTTAAATCGAAAAAGTTTCTGTAAGTAATGGACTTGTAGGTAGGTACAGTTTTCGGTTTGACCGTCATCTTGATTCAAGAGGATATTGATTGATTAATTTTCCGAATGCTGCCCGGGCATGTCGGATTTGACTGGCTTTTTGTTCGAAGTTAGAATATATATCTACTAAACGTAGAAGAATAAATATCTACCTTACTAGACAGTTTGTTCAAGGTAAATCTAACCGACGAAGCTTCGTTTGTAGTCACCAATTACGGCAGCAACATTAGTCGTCTTGTTCAAAGTCCATTTTAAAGAATCCTTTCTTTCGGAAGCTGTCTATGTCCATTGGGCATTAGGTTACCTATAGGTAGGTAGGGGTACCTACTGCCGGTCGCCTAGTCTCAGCCATGTAACACTAACTGAATTCGAGTGATTTACTCGCCATTAGGCTGCCATTCCACCAGAGATGAGTGAGGATGCGTAGCGAGGGATGTGTGTGAAACCAACCTTAGGTACCTAACATCGCTTCATTTTTATGAACTAAGTTGCGTTGGTATTAGTTAGTTTTACACACATCGCTCGCTACGCATCTTCGCTCATCTCTGGTGGAAAGGCAGCCTTAATGTCGATGCTCAGCCCTTTCCAGTCTTCATAACCTTGAAGATATTCCTCCAACATGGCGGAAAACAGTTTCGCAGTAATAGTAGATAGCAGCGCAGAAAAAGTAGAAGTGGGCAGGCCTGATAACCCTCATACGCCACAGCTATGATAAGAACTGCTGAAGTGGAAACTCACAACTTGTCGCATGGAGCGCAAACAGATATCTAACCCTCGCTGTACAGAAGAGCAGGTTTAGAGGTCTACTGACTTAGTGGAGTTTTTGTGCTAACACGAATATGGGCCTCGATATTCCTATTAGTAAATAACAAGAACGAGGTTGTTGAAGACTTCAGTAGGGTAGACCTATAGCCCAGCACCCTAATTGCGTACCTAACACCAAATCCTATGCGGACTGTATCCTTTTCAGAACCAGAAACCAGAAACAGACCTCTCAAGAGGGGAAGGTACTTCAAGAACTTCGGGCATCTGTCTAAGCTATAGGTACCCGACCAAATTAAGTTGTCTTGTCAATGGTAATGGCGCCGATTCCCTTGTTCACAAGCACAGAAAGAGAAATGGGTAGAAATCACAGAGTTTTTAATAGGGAAATCTTGAAATGAAAATTTGGCACCGTGCGTGACTACCGCCACCCCACCAATGGCATGGTACCTATATCTCGTAAACTACTGGAGTACTAGTTTTGAATTTTGGGTAGGTACCTACCTAATAATTTTATCTTGCAGGGTACTAATTTTATAGGTAGGTTTGAGGAAAGCGACAAGTTTCTCTAACTTGGAATCAACATTCAAAATCGTGGTCCTGCTGAACAATTGCGAGAAAGTTATCATCGTTGATTTCTCGGTAAATACAAATGTTAGAGTTCTGTTTTTTTTACGAAATAAATCATATTTAGGTATGGGTACTAATTATTTGTATACTTAGAATAGCTGTAGCGTGCCCCCTTTTTCGGCGCTCATGGTGGTCCTGCTGAAGGGAGCGTGACTACCGCCGGACCACCTTCAAAGTCGATTTTCTCGAAAACTCCTAAGGTACCAATTTTGTGGTTCGAGTACTAATTAGTACCAATTGAGTACCTACTAATTATATACCAAATATGAAAGAGATTGGCGTTGGTGGGGCGGCGGTAGTCACGGACATCAATTTGATAATGATTGGTACCACAGGTGTTTAAGTATTTAGACCCACCCCACCGTTGAGGGTTTCCACAAAATCATCGATAACATATCTACGTACCTATAGGATGAAAATTGAATTTCTTCTTTCTAATTTGTAAGGCCTACTTAACTATATTAGGTATGGGCAAAGCAGCAGGGTAATTGCGTAACACACTATCAGTAGCAATGGGTTTCATTTTGACAGTTCAACAACATTCATTGCGTTATTTACGTTGTTGAACAGACACATTATTCGAACATTTATGGAGCAATGGATTAGCAATATGCTTGAAAATGATTCAAATTGAGAGTAATAGTGTGTTACGAAATTAGGGTGCTGGACACAAGACCGTTAATCGATAATTAACGAAGTTAACATTTCGGGTAGGTAACGGATTAACTTTTAAAATTGATAACGGACTCATTAACTTAACTTTCCATAAGTCCGTTAATTAAGTAGGTACTTACGTTTTGCCAAAAGGACACCGCGCGCACTGCGCCGTGCCGCGATAAACAAGTTCTGACAATCTCTAAATAATTATTTCCTTATCACATATAAATTAGGTATATTTTTAAATATTAGGATATAAAAACATTTAAAAATATAAAAAAAAGCAGCCCACCGGTATCGGGAACAGGGTCCAGGTGGTCAGGGCTCCAGAGAGAGGAACCTCCTAGCAATACGGGCCGTGTCCAGAAGAACCGCTTTCTGAATAAAGCCCTTGATCCAGCTGCCCAACGAGAGCCTCCTTAGGTGTTGGTCGACGCTCTTCGCTATTAACCCATTGACTGTCACGACTATCGGCACAAGGATCGCCGAGTCCACATCCCACATGTCGACAACCTCGCGAGCCAAGTCAAGTGGGACGGTTATGTCAACAATCATTGCGCGCCGCTCTGATCGAACCACCACCACTATATCAGGCTTATTGGCAACAATAGTCCTGTCGGTGATGATGGATCGATCCGAGTAGGTACAATGTGATATTACCATTTTCGAGAACTGGGTCGGGCACCTCCGATTCGACAAGGCTGTATTACAAAGCAAGCTGCTGATGGATTATCCTGGCTACAAGGTTGTGTCTACGCAAGTACTCTCCGTTAGCCAGACGAGAAGACCCGGAGATGATATGCCTGATTGATTCCCCCGGCCGGTGGCATGCCCGACCGATGTCAACCGTGCCGTCTTTCACAATAAATCTCCGGTAATTGTTCGTCGTAATAATTATTACTATTACAAACTCTAATGATACACGCTCCTTTTATTATTATTTTTTTTGTAACGATTTAACTTTTAACGAAGGTAACTTTTTTAGTAACAGATTAGCGTTTCATTAAGGGGCTTACAGGACCTAAACGCAAAAAACGCAAGTTTTAGAAACAATAAAAGTATATGATCGACTACAGTAAACAAAATCAGAAAAATATATAATATTCTTCAGGATATATTCTAGGTAGATACTGTGTTGAAAACATAATAAGTACAACTAATTTGATACGATAGAAAAAAAACCTTGAAGACAACTCTAAAAACTTTCTTTTTACAATAAAAACCATACTAATATACCTACATACAATAATTCAGATTTTTTGTCAGATTATTCTACAAGCAACATACTAAAAAACACTACTTACTGATTTTTTTTTAAGTCCAAACAATCGATTTTTTGTAATTAAATAATTGCTTCATATTTTGCAATAAATTACCAGCGTTGTGTTATCGCGCTTCTCTTTCTTTTCTATGCAGTCAGACAGTGACCGCGCTTTAGGTCATGTAAGCCCCTTAACGGTGCCCAACTATGATTATGGGTTTTTAGGATTACAAGAAAAATCAAACAACAAAATTTAATTTAATGATCGGCTTTATTATTCGAATATCTTACTTCGAAGATCTTAAAATTTTAGGTATTATCTACCTAATTCTTTTCATATTTTAGTAAAGATACCTACATACAACAATTGCTTAACAAATAGTTTCCCGATACAATTTTAGACTACTTATAGTTCATTTTGATTGCCAATATTATGATCCAAACGAAGCCGAAGATATCGCCACCTGAAAATTATAGAATATACGTTAATTTAGGAATTCACAGCATTTATGTTAACACAGCAGTAGAACTTAACCTTTTGATCGCCACACGTCAAAAAATCAAAAATGTGCCCTCGGCGAAGCAAAGTCTGTCATGGAGTCGAACCGTAGTGTGCTGGGCACATTTTGGTTTGTCATCTTTAAATGACTGTGGCGGTCAAAAGGTTAACATATCACAAACAAGAAGTCAAAATACAAGACGGAAGAATACACATTTATAAAAGTGCAGGGTTACAAGACCACACAAAGATAACAAAATATAAAAACAAGTACCGTACAAGAAAAAATAAGTACAAGGTCGAGGCTGAAATAAAACATAAAATAGATACAAGACAAGGACAAAAGAAGAATGTGCACGTAAATCAGAAAAATGAAGGAAGTGACAAAAATATAATCTTGATGTTGGCGCCGATCTTCAGGATGATTGTTACGCACCAAAGAAGTCAACAAAGCTGGCTGTGATATGTACGTGAACCTCATAAGGCACAACCACTTTGCTGGCTCCTTGTGATGCTTGTCGTGCTTGCAGTGTCTGCGACTCCTGAGGAGTTGCAGCTGATGCCCATCGCTCATCAAAGCTGGCTGTGATATGGAATTCAAGAACACACATAACAGCCACTTTGTGAGCGACGAAACTTTCGCCTCTACATTGTTTCCGTAATCTAGTGTACCGCAGTAGAACCACGTCGTCGCGTCGCCCAGCCCAACTCGTCAAAAATGGCTGTGATATGAGTCTGCTACATGGCACAACCATTTTTACGAATGGGCCACGGACCGGCTTACCCATCAGGATGTATAATGTCGTGGTGCTCTCCGTAAACCGACCACATCAAAGTGGCTGTGATATGATGACGGATACATTTCACCGCCGCTTTGACAGGCTAGGCCCGGGAAACCATTGACTGTCAATTCCATTGGAGGTCTGCAATATGATGTTTTGAATGCAGTAATGCTCATCAAAGCTGGCTGTGATAGCTACTTTATGACCTATAACAAGCCGACTTTGATGGCAAGACCACATTTAATTTGGCCAGAAGAAGGATATCCAATTATCAATCTGAAAATTTATTCTAGTAAAAAAGTTATGGAAATAAATCAGAAAATGCAATAAGGAATAACATGGACGTCCACGATAATAACGTCACGTGAGAAATTATAAAAACGCACGATAAAGAGCCGATTGACGCAGTAGGAGTAGGTACTTACAGCACAGTATGCAAAACACAATAATAAAAAAGTAAAGTACACAGTATTCAAAAATCAACAATTGAGAAGTACACAGTACTCTAAACAAAACATGAATAAAAACACAAGAAGTAACGTAATAAAAAAAGAGGAGGTAAGTGCACATAAATAAAACAGAATTATAGGAAATACACATTATTCAATAGTAGTTTTTACAAAAAGACGAGTCGTCGATGGCGCAATGGTTTAATGAGTTATCTACAGCTAAAAAAATACACACATTATTAAAATTACAACAAATATTTTGATTTCAATAAGCCCCACATTATAAACAAATTCATTAATAATAAATTAATTTGACACAGATTTGAATCAAACGCAAGACCCGTCTCATTAAAAAACAAGTTCTGACTTTAGTCCAAGCATAAGAACCTAAACATTTTATTCGGAATAAGGTAAAAATGGTCCGTGCCCGAAAAAAACCCCTTATCCAGCCACGCGTACATTGCCGTAATAGCAACCTGCCAGTAGACTATAAATAATATTGTTATTGATATTTTTTAATATTCGAAATCAATACTAGTTACTTGTAAAACGATGATCGACGAACGATGAAAACTTGTTGCAAATTTTAAAGCCACCTGGTCTGCAAGACTAGGGCGCGATTGCACCACAAATCACGTTACGTACGTATAAGTTTACGCTAAAAGAGTAATAGTAAGTAATACATGGTTCTGTTTCTGTCATTAGTTTGACGGCTATTTTGTTTCAATTATTTATCCCTTTCTCAATACAGGAAGAAAAAATGAGCCGATAAGTATCGAGCAAGACTGTTCTACAGTACCTACGTTTTGTATTTAAGTGACTTCAGTGTAGTCGGAATAAAGTTCCTCATATCTAAAGAACTTACAAACACTGACTGGAAGGAAGGTAAATCTTGGACTGAAGTTAAAATGCGTTTTGTATTGAGACGAAATTATTTTAATAATACAGTGACATAGGTAAGACAAAGATTAGTCCGGCCATAAATTATTGTTATGATTTTTTTTCTTTGGCACTGAGCCGTTGTCAACTATTCTGCAAGTGTCGATTTATTTAATGTTTATTTAAATAACTAAGAAGATCAATTTCCCGTCATTTCACATCTATATCTACAAAATTCAAAGGCCTGACTGACTGATAAATCAACGCACAGCCTAAACCGCTGGTCCTAGAGACACGAAATTTGGAGAGTGTGTTCTTTGTGAAGAGTAGTTGTCCACTAAGAAAGGGTTTTTCGATATTCCACCCCTAAGAGGGTGAATAAGAAGGGTGAAATTTCATGCGGACGAAGTCGCGGGCAGAAGCTAGTAAGTATTATATAAAAGGCGTGAAGCTAAAGACGCTTCCAAAGCTAAGTATAAATCAGCCACAATCTCTATCAATAAATACACTGTCATCTATTGATGATTAGAAAAGATCGAGACGACCGCGTGAACGCTGATGCAATTAACAAAATATTGCCAAGACTTACCTACTCTTCCTTTTCACCTTACCTTAAATATAGTTATAATCAAATAACCAGTAATGTCGAAAATTATAAATTAATTAGAACCTGATGCTACATATTTGAGTGAAAAAGACAGAGAACATACTGTTAGTGTTCAAAAGACTTCGAGTCTTATAGCTCTAGATATTCTAAGCCTCGCATGGTTTCTAGGCGCCTAGAAGGTTAAAAGCCTATATATAGCTCTTTAGGCCCTGAGCCTAGTTCTAATACAAGAGCCTCGGCTCTCGGAACCTGTATCAATAAATAAGTATTTTCTTAAAAAGCAAAACGCCCGCGCACTTGTCAAAACGTGGAGTCTAAAATATTTTTTCTTACAAGAAACAAATTCTGAAAAAGATTGAATAAACTGTATAATGTTTGCTATGGAAAATTAAGTGGCAGTTTTGGGCAAAATTAAATTGTTTAAATGATTCCAGATAAAATAATTAAGTTTTAGTCTTAGGAAACGCTTTACAAAATGACCAACCTTTTGCAGTCCTCTACTAACAGCCCACGGAGCCTAAAAAGGCCAGTTTGGCAGAATCATAAAACGATAACATTATGAATCATATTGGACAGTTAACTGGGGGCCTAAAAAGGCCACTTTGGCAGAATCATAAACGTATTTTGCTTTTTTTCGTTGCAAGAGATTGGGATTGGATTTGGATTGGAATTAAAGCACAGACAAAAAAAAAATAACTGAAAAATCCTTCACCAATGGGATTTGATACGATTAACTTAACAGTTAACTGTGTATTATGATTTATAATGATTTGATGAATTCCTTTTATGATTCTGCAAAAGTGGCCTTTTTAGGCCCCCTGTTCAGTTAATCGTATCAAATCCCATTAGTGAAGGATGTTTCAGTTTTTTTTTGTCTGTGCTAAAATACCAATCAATCCAAATCCAATCCCAATCTCTTTGATTATACCTTCGTAGTGCAGCGGAAAAAAAGAAAAACACGGACTGTCTTCGCCATATTATGAATTTTAATGTTATCCTTTTATGATTCTGCCAAAGTAGCCTTATTAGGCCCCCAAATCGAACACACTGCAGCTTTTTAAAGGACATCATTCAAGTGTCATTTTATATTTACTAAAAAATTTGAGATTGAAAAAAAGCCTATTGGCCTCGTATAGGACTTTGTTTCATTTTTCTTTTTGTTACTTTTTTTAATAATTTGGTTTTTTATTTTTGACTGTGTTTAATTTAGTTTGTGATCTTGCTGTACGAGTCGCAATAAATACTTTTTCTTTATTTCTTTCTTTCCTACAGATGTTCCAAGTTCTATTTGCATAAGGTAAAACTTAAATTATAAGTAATGCGTTTTAATTTTTAACTTATGGCCAGACATACACACCACAACATCTACAGAATATTACTTACAATAAAAACATTTTGCATGTACTTAAATAGATAACAAGCCTATCGCAGCAGAATCATGTGTTAACTATCAACCTGTAATAATACAATTGGAAATTAATCCACCTGAGTATTTTTGATGACCGTTTCAAACAGCTTGCGAAGAAGTGTTTCAGACATCATTGTGCCTACTAATAAATAGAGATTTGTAAAATAAAAAGTAATTTAAAAAAATTAAACCGACTTCAAAAAGAAATTAACTCAAAATTATGAAACAACTTTAATTTCGGAAGTAGGTGTCTTGGGATCTGTATTTTAGTTTTAGTTTTTTGCCACCGACTTCCGAAATTAAAGTTATTTCATAATTTTGAGTTAATTTCTTTTTGAAGTCGGTTTAATTTTTTTAAATTACTTTTATTTCGTAATTTTTAGTTTTTGCACTAGAATTTGACCAAGGTTTTGAGATGTTTCCCTTTGACACTACACCCGTAGCTCGTATGAATAAGCCAGGCCGTCACACTTTCACGTCTTAGTCCATATCTTGAAAATTACTGAATCGATTTTGATGAAACTTGCACTGTTCCCTAAGTTGAAGTAAATGCAAGCCAATAAAAAAAGAATGGTCACAATCTGATTAATAGTTACGGAGATATGCGTGGACAAACATACATACGTCTATAAAATTTTGTATATTTGTTTGGAAGCCCTAATAGATTGATATATGTGAATATAATGCAATTCCAATAATATTACATACATACATTTCGAATTGATAACCTCCTTTTTTTTGAAGTCGGTAATTAGTCGCCGAAGTACATACAACCGCCGAAAATATATCAACTTTGGGTAGTATAGTCAGCCTAATAATGTTCCCACTGGCCTGTCTGGCCTGTTCCTGTTCACACAGGCCTCTCCGAGTAAGGGAGCGGGGCCGTTATCTACCACGCGGGCCCAGTGCGGGTTGATAGATGTCACATGTCTTCGAATTTTTGTTTCTAGGACATGCCAGTTTTACTCACGATGTTTTCCATTACCGTTTAGAGAGCAGTAGTGATGAAATAATTTACACAAAGTAAAGTAAGTGCCTGCTTGGGTTCGAACCCAAGCAGGGACTTTACTTTGGGTACTTACGTTTAAATCAAGTCGAAAATCAACAAGCTTAACCGCACTGGCTTTGACCCTATCGTCCAATGTTTTTGTTAAACCGCGGTGCAGTGCGCTGTGCCGGGCGTGCTCTAGCCCTAAGCACCGTCACAAATAAACACGTTATCGCCTTCATTACGATGTCATGTGCTAAAATACTGGATGCGCCAACCAAAACCATTATTGTCTAATCTCATTGAAAATTTCAACAACTGATTAGGTAGGTACTATTTTTCATCTAATTGTGGTAACGTGTAATTTACCTAGTTCGGGACTTTAAGCATGATTACGGTCGTAACATGAAACTTTTACCTGTCCTAATTAACAACTGTCAATTAACTCTGCTTATCTACATTATGTTCCCCGCGCTGAACCTAAATGTTAGTTATGTTGTCATGTATTGAGCCACAATAACTAACACATCCTTTACTTCAAATATATTTTTGCAAGTACCAAAACAAGTGGGTTTTCTGAACCGATTACCATTAGTGAAGTTAATAATTTATTGTTAATAAAAAATATAGATTAAAAAAAGGCTAGATTGGAAAGTACACACAGAGGAATTAAACAAAAGTATGAGCAAATCTGCTTATGCTCTTTAAAAACTGTCTTCGGTTCGGTAGCTCTGCTTACTGCATATCGTGGCATCATTGGCTCAATCTAGTCAATCTTAACTTAAGATACGGCGATCTTTTTTGGGGCAACTCGTTATTATTATTAGCATGTGATGTCCACTGCAGGGCAATGGCCTCCCTACTCTCTTTCCACTTCTCTCTGTTCAAAGCAAAGCAAAGTTCAACTCGTGTAAGGACTAATGTATAAGTTACAGAAACGGTGTCTCTGAGCGATGTTTGGACTGAAATGTACTGATACGTGTAAGCCAAATTTCATCAAACCTAAAATATAAACCGTAATTGGCGCCGATTTCCTTGTTCACAAACTAAACAAAATTTAAGTTCAGTGCATCTTTTTCTTTCTATTTCATTAAGAAAAGGACAGAAGATAAATATTAGTTTAGTCCTGTCAAATTAGTCAGCGCCTGACGCAGATTGACGTATTTTTGGTAGCCAATATTTTAATCTCGTCTAAACTTGTCTATGGAGTATCTTAATTTGACAGGACTAAACTAATATTTATCTTCTGTCCTTTTCTTAATGAAATAGAAAGAAAAAGATGCACTGAACTTAAATTTAGTTTAGTTTGTGAACTAGGGAATCGGCGCCATTGTCCATTTATGAGGTTGCGGTCTTCGTTAAAACAAACCCAAAGCTTTTTAAGAACCTATCAGATACTAATACCCGAAGTCGACGGGATAATAATAGGTTATGTGTAAGAAAGTCCAATAAAGCAATGATGGATAAAGGGTGTATTCTGCATGGCGCCAATTATACAATCACATTCTGCCACACATTAAAGAACTAAGTGTTAACTTATTTAAAAAAACAATTAAAGCACTTTCTGCTACAAAAAGCTATTGTTATATTGTTTTTTTACTGTTGTACCTATTTGCAATTAATGTCTTTGTACATTTTTGTGCTTCAAATGCTATAAGTAACATTCAATTAAAGATTTGCATACCAGATGATACCATATGAAGGAAAATTATGTATATTTGTCAACTTATTGTTTTCGTATTCTCCTCGCAAATAAATAATATTCTTATTCTTAATGTTAATCATTTTAATTTGAAAGTGAATAAATTATAATTATCTAACGCGATCCGCCAACTTACCATAAAAATCCTACTAATATTATAAATGTGAAAGTTTGTTTGGCTGTTTGTTACTTAATCACGCGTAGAACAGATTTGGATGAAAATTGCCACATAGATAGACCATTTCCTGGATTAATACATAGGATACATTTTATCCCGATATTCCCACGGGATCGAAACTTACGTGGGTGAAACCGCGGGGCGCTGCTATTAAGTAATAAATAAAAGCCGGAAAAGTGTGAAGTTCGTACTTAAAATAAAAAAAAAGATAATTAAAAGTAATTTTAATAAAAGTAAATAAAACTATCAAAGTCTCGCGAGCAAATGTGCGAGTGTCACCGGTGACACGGCTGAGATCGACTGATCGCGGTTCATGAGTGACGCGGAACGCGAGCGCGGGCGAAGACCGTCTGCTCTGAAGGCTCGTATCACCGTACCGTTGCGCGTTGTACTGTACCGCGTTTTCCGTCGAGAACCGAGAGCCCACGCATGCGCAACAGGTCCGCCGCAACGCTGCACCTCCCAATAAATGTGTAAGTGTACCTGTAGTGTGCCTCCTCCTGCCCACAAAGTTGTATTTCCAATGCTTTTACCAACTTTAATCCCGGTATGACGTAGGATCCGCCTGAATCCGCCCGCCCGCTTCAAAGCATGTTACAGTGATTCGTGAACAAGCTTTTTCTCCGTGATTTTGTTTATGTCACAACTTTTTTCAATTATCGCTCGTAACAATGCACGTTTTTCAGTCGACGTATAGGGTTTTTCTTTCAATTCTGGCGAAGGCTTATGGGAATTTTTTATTTAGACTAACTTTTTGGTACCGACTGCACCGGTGAAAGCGGAAGGTTTTTTAAAAAAATAATTGGTTTTAACTCTTACCTTTCGTTTGAGCGAGAATGCTCTGACTAAATAAAGATAGTGATATTTAGTGACGAATTCTGGAAAATTTTCAAAACTACATAAAAATTGAATTTTTTCGACTCCCATGAATTTTCGTCTAGGCTTTATGGGGTTACTTAATTGTTGCAAATGAGTCACACTATCGAGGGAGGAAGGGGACCGAACATGTTTACCGGTAAGCTTAAGTACCTGGTTTATTTGAATGAAATCTCTACAGTTATAGGGAAATTTAGGAAGTAGGTACCAATTTCTGTAGCAGTGGCATATTGCGAGATTCACAAGAAAATCGAGTTATACTATAAACTAAAAACTTTTCAGAAAAATACACAAAGCAACTCAGTAGGTACTCACTTAAGTGGCGGAGACATAATTGCGAAGTTTACATAAAAAATTGTTACTAGGTAATAGAGAGCTTTCATAAATTCCTGGCAATAGTTGTTTGATGTTCGTTCATAATATTTAAATCTTTACATTTTCAAAGAAATCGAACGTGATATAATTCGTAAACACAAATATGTGATAAATGTGTCATAATGTTCAATTTACTTTGGCATGTAACACGTTAAAGTTCTCGGTGGACAATGGCAGAGCACTGTGTATTACAGGCACGCACCATTGTGCACCGCCAATTGAATATTATAGGCACATCGGATACATCGACTTAAAAGGGGTCGTCGAATGCTTATTTATTAGTTTCGAGTATTCAATTTGAATTTTATCCAAGTCTTTCAAATAGGATACTTAGGTAGTTTAAGTTTCAAATGAATTATGGTTGTCTGAATTTCGTAATTTCTTCTCGAGGATGAGTAATATCGTTAGGAAATTCTGACTTATGATCTGCACATTCTGCTCTCCATGCGAAGAAGCCTTCTTTATCTTAAAGCGAGAGGCAGCTATTACATTAAACTGTCTGTTTAATAAACCATTTTATACAGACCTCAGGACGCAATATAATGAAACTAATTAATGGTACGCCAGTGAAGATAGGACCTTTAGTGATGCACTAGCACAAATGATGTTCGCTTAACCACGTCTATGTTTGACATTATTCGCATTCAACAAATTGACTAGCTCAACTCCATCTACATATTTACATAAATGATTTGATTTTTGTAAGTAGGTTTGCACAAACACTATTACACGTAAATCATATTTTTTTAAACTAGATGAGGTCGGCGTTTCCTATCTGACTACTCTGAGAAGAAAGGCCGAAACAAACTCAGAGGTCACAGCTTCGATCAATAATAGTACTAGATGCCCGATAAGCGCTTCAAAAACGGCCCGAAAAATACGAGCACGAATACATTTGTGCTCTTATTTCAAATTAGTATGGTCCAATCATAGCCAATGTTAAGACGTCAAAATGTCTCAGCGTGCGTTCAAAAGTTGTGTAAATAACCACCGTAACACCAAGATTTTGGAAGGAATATCGTTTTTTCGGTAAGTTTTTATCATTAAATGTTTTTCATAAAATAGTACCACAATTAAATAGTAAAAAATCAATTAGCAAATAGTTATTATGATTGTTTGGCCAATGTTTGCGACAACGCGCCAACTATTCTATCAAACATTGAAGCATTGAAATGTAATTCCAAGAACTACGTCTAGTTCCAAATTCGAGTAAGTACGAAATAGTCAACAAAATGTTTTTAACCTTATTGCTTAGACGTTAAGTTTCATTTTAGAATAAATATTTTTGTACTTATTATAAAAATTACTTTTTATTTTCAAGTGACATTTTAAATTTATTGCTTCGATGACAGAAGGACTTAAATATTAATCGTTTGCAATCGTAATTAAACTTTATGATAGTGTGTTAAGGTTTATAATAATCTGAAGTTGTTTATATTATTAAACTTTTTTCTATAGTTCGTAGTAAGAAATATAAATGTTTATGTGTGTGCAAACGTGGCCACTTTAGCGACTTATTTTTGTTCCTAATCATTCATCTAGTACTATTATTGATCGAAGGGTCACAGTCTCTTTTAAAGTCCAGACATAATCTTGGTCAGGTTTATGAAGACCATGTAGATCGATGTCTGAGATGATCTTTTGAGGAAAGAACCACACAGATTGAGAGGGCCTGTCCAGCCAGTGCACGCATTTGTCAGAAATCGTGCAGCTCAACTCAAGACTTAAGGAGCTCAACGATTCGGCGAACAATACCAAAGAAAGGACATTTGGGTAGGCCACAAATTACTCAAACTGCCAGACCATGACAAAAACTAACAGATAATAGGGAATAATAAAAACTAAATTGAATAAAATGTCACATTCACAATAATTAAAATAATATAATACCTTACAAAGTAAGCAAATGTAATTGTTTATATAAAATTCATTAATGTCAATGTGTATTAAAAAAACATTCAAAATGCAAAAATTGGAAACAGCTCAATCCCAAGCCTTTTTGTCCGCTATATAATCTTTAACGGTGTAAAAGGCTTTCTGGCACAACTTACGTTTAATTAATGATTTGAATTTATTAAGGCTTAGATCTTGAACGTGGCTTGGTAGTTTATTATAAAAGCGTATACATTGGCATCTGAACGAGCCACTTATTTTCTTGAGCCTTATTGTAGGTACAAGAAATTTGTGTTAGTTTCTAGTATTTATATTATGGATATCACTGTATTTTTTAAACATGGAAGCCATAAATGAAGTTCGTCAGTCGCTTCATTACAATTATCATTTTGGTGGTATTTTGAATTAAATCCTGCATAATTGTGGTTAATCATGAAAATTATGATAATTATATACTGAAGGCAGTCATTGGAAAATATATCCACGTAGGAACAGGAGTTATTTCGAAGCACAATAAACTAAGATTTACAGTTAAGTATAAAGAGCTGCATGCATTTTGTGTGCATTGAATGAGTGGCAATTGATACAAACAACGGAACAATATGATTGATACTTCCTTTTGAACTCGTCGGTAAACGACTCGGTAACAATCCGCTTATATTATGGACCTCATGCGTCGCACTCTCCACTAAGCGATGATTGGGTGTTATCATCGAGTTACAATAAAAAATATATAAGGCACAGCCGAGACAAGCACACACAAGGACAGCCGTGACATAACACTTTTGACTTCGTCAATCACAAAACCCTACTTTTGAAACTTGAGCATTACGGACTAAGTCAACTTGCGCTCAGTTTAGTAAAATCTTATTTAAATGATAGACAACAAAAAGTTCAAATAAATGGTGTCAATTCACTTGGTTTAAATGTAAAAATTTCCTCTTTTTAGTATATATTAATGATCTACCCCGTTTATTAAAAAGCCAATCACAAATGGTGTTATTTGCTGACGATGTTTGCTCAATTTTTAAGATAAATAGATTTGCATCAAATCTTCACGACGTAAATAACACCCTAGTGCAGGTACAAAATTGGTTAACTGCTAATAATTTGGTATTAAATAGGAAAAAAAAAACTAAGTGCCTAAGATTTGCTTTACCGAATGTTAAAAGTAGTGATTGTGACATAGTATTAAACAAAGAGAAACTAGAATTCGTCGATAAAACTGTTTTCCTGGGAATCACGCTCGACTCAAGGCTGCAATGGGGTCCTCATTTAACATCTCTTGCAGGACGGCTAAGTTCAGCAGCATATGCTGTAAGAAAAATCCGTCAATTTACTAATGCAGATACCGCGAGGCTAGTCTGTTTTAGTTACTTTAATAGTATCATGTCTTACGGTATTTTACTATGGGGACGGGCTGCAGATATCGAGTTCATTTTTTTCTGCAGAAAAGAGCCATCAGGGCAATATATGGCCTTCTCAGGCGCGATTCTCTGAAGGAACTGTTTAAAGATATTAACATCATGACGGTCAACCTTGTCAATACATCTATGAAAACATCATGTACCTACGTAAGGAAAAATTTAAATCTTTTCAGTGAAAGAGGTAGACACAACTATAGGACTAGAAATAGGGAACAATTAGTTCAACCAGGTTTAAGACTGGTTAAAGTAGACTCTTCCTTTATGAAATACTGTTTAAAATGTTACAATAAAATTCCTCCCCACATACTCCAACTGAATGAAACGAAAGGAGGTCAACAAAAGCCCATACAACTTTGCCCAAACATGTACCTCGAGGTACACGTGTACCAAATCGTAGAGAAAACATAGAGGAATACGAAAATAATTGTATATTTTTCATTACATAATTTAAAACAACATAATAAATTATGTTTTATTATTTTAATTACCTGTAACACAATTAAAACATGTGGCAACTTTACAATCATGTACAGCGTTACATTTGGATTCATGCGTGAGTGGATATATAATAGGCCGGTGGCGGTTCTGTCAGCTTCAGCAAAAGTATTTGAGTCAACCATACAGAGGTGCATGTTAGACCAAGTGTCCAGTTTGCTATCGGACGCCCAGCACGGATTTCGACCGGCGTGTAGCACAACCAGCAATTTACTGAACTTTATGACGTACGTGGTTCCAAATGTTGATGCTGGAGTGCAAGTCGACGCTGCCTACTTTGACTTCAAAAAAGCTTTTGATTTGGTTGATAATGACATATTATTAGAAAAGCTGGCAGCAGTCGGATGTACTCCTGCATTGCTTCAGTTCTTTGCTAACTACATGCAAGATCGACGACAGTTTGTAGAATATGCCGGTTGTAAATCTGAGCCTTATTATACAAGATCAGGAGTAAGCCAGGGCAGTAATGTGGGTCCGCTGAGCTTTATTATTATGATAAATGACCTGCCTGAAGCTGTCAGGACAGCCACTTGTCTATTATTCGCGGATGATATCAAGCTGCTCATGGCCATTAAAGATAAAAGTGACTGTGCACGATTGCAACAAGATATAGATTATGTAGCAGAATGGAGTAGGAAAAATAAACTGCAGTTTAACGTAAAAAAATGCTCAGTCATAACTTTTAGCAGAATGAGAGAACCACATCATCACGAGTACAAGATTGAGGGCACCTCAATTGAGCGGGTAGAAAAGGTACGCGACCTGGGTGTGCACCTGAATACCGAGTTAACATTTCGTGACCATATTGTAAATGTGTGTAAGAAATCCTACAGAAGTCTGGGTTTCGTTCTTCGACGGGCATCGGGGTATACAAATATAAAAGCAGTTGCAGCATTGTACAATGCGCTCAGAAGAACTCAGCTAGAGTATAGTGCTGTCACATGGGCTCCGCATGAGACTAAATATAGTCTCATGTTGGAGCGCATACAAAACAAATTCACCAGATTTTTGTACTTGAAACTATACGGTGTCTATCCCTTCTATCCGTTGATGTACCCAACCTTATTCGTTATCGGTATGGTCGGGTACAACAAACTCGAGACAAGGATGGGACTTAGCTGTAACCACATATGTTTTTAAATTATTACGTGGTAAGACATATAATTCCGGTGTTTTAAAGGAGATTCGTCTGAATGTGCCTGATAATTACGTATCGCGGCGCCGGAAGCCACGGTTACTAGCAGTGCCACATGCACGAACCAACTTGCTCAGCAAAGCGCCACTGACGCGCGCCTTACACGCACTGAATGACACGGCTGACAGGATCGATTTATTTTCATGCTCTCTGAATGAATTCACAAAAATAATGTTAAATGTGTTATGTTATTTAAGCTAGTTATTTAATATAGTCTAAGTAAGTACCACGTTACCGCATTAGGAACTTCCTGTAATGGTAGCAGTGTTTGTGATAAATAAATAAATAAATTTGGTTGACACTCGAGCTGACATTTTCGTAAATGTCATTCACATATCATTCCGTTCGTTTCTGTTTTTGAAGTACGAGTTATTATTGAATTCAGACTGAATTATTAATACATATTCCAAACAAAACTAATGTGAAACATTATTCTATTCTATTTTTAATAAATGGCAAGCAAAGCCGATGTCGACTATTCTGCCAATGTCAAAAGTGAGCTGAAAAAACAAGTGTGCTTAAGGGAAAAAAAATGGAAAAAAGTTTTAAAGATTATTTGATTGATCCAGTTGATACAATGTGAAACATTATTGGTTGAAGCCGACAGCCGACAGCTGTCAACTTGACAGTTTTTTTTGATAAGTAAGTTAGTTGTGCTGATGAAAGGTTGCCAAAATGGCGTGCTTTTTATTATTATGTTAAAAGTTATTTTATTTTCGTCCCCGGGTATCAAAAAAAAAAAAAGGAATTAATGCAATATTATTCAGTGTAATCTAGTTTATTTTATGCCACTAAGTGTACCACGGTTCTTTGTTTCGGCAGATTTTGGTAACATCCTTTAAATCTTGTATTAAACGCACAATATGCAGCCAAGCATATTAGATATAAGTTGGGGGATTACATCGCTGACAAAAATGCTTGGCTCAACGATGGTCCTGCTCCACAAGGGCGCATAAACTAATTAATTAGCATTCGGAAACATTGTTGGAGCTGCTGAACATTGAAAAAACTATCTTTATATTGTTTAAATTCAATTACTTAGTATTGTATAATTGCAGAGCACACATTATTTACCGGGTACGTACATGTTTCATTGACTTGAATGTGCCCTGGTGGCTGAGAGTATGCCATGCTCACTCAAATGTCTCGCTGGTGGTGGCGTGTGGGTTGGATCATTAAGTTCCCTTCAAAATGGTGGAGCTGAATGAAGCTGATCCATACGTCATGTTCGTAAACGGACGCCGTCAGTAGGGACTGGTCATCTCTTAGCTGCCACGGCTTATTTTTATTGTTTTAATTTTTTTTTCTGAGTTGTTTTTATAACGGACACTTTTATGAGGAAATGCGGTCGGACAGGCAAATATTTATGCTATGACCTATAAGCCCGGTTTCCACCGCGAGCGGAACGGACCCATTAATGACTTCGTTAAACTCGCAAACGCAAACTACATACTTGTATTTCCACCAACAACGGTGAAAATACAATTATGCAGTTTGCGTTACATGTATTTCCACTTGCGCATACTTGTATTTCCACCGGTAATAATGCAAGTAGGATGTAGTTTGCGTTTGCGAGTTTAACAAAGTCATTAATGGGTCCGTTCCGCTCGCGGTGGAAACCGGGCTTATGGGTCATAGCATAAATATTTGTCTGTCTCAAGAATAGGACTATCAAATGCAAAAATATTTTTTCTAATACGTCAGGTAGATAGTTCCAGAGATTAGCGGGTTCAAACAAACAAATAAATTCTTCGGCTTTTTTATTAGTACGTATAGAAGATTAACATTAACAGCCAGGCGCTTTACTTTGTGTAAATAATTTCACCACCACTGCTCTCAAAACGGTGAAGGAAAACATCGTGAGGAAACCGGCATGTCCTAGAACCAAAAATTCGAAGACATGTGGCATCCACTAACCCGCACTGGGCCCGCGTGGTGATAACGGCCCACTCCCTCTCACAGAGAGGAGGCCTGTGTCCCAGCAGTGGGAACTTATGTAACTTACGTAGAGGCTGCTTATGAAAGAGACGTTTCAAGAATCTAGATAAAAGGTTCACAAATCCTGTTGTGACTGTTTCTCTTATTCAATAACAACGCCTTCGAAATATTTTTTCAAAGAAAACTCAGTAGAACGATGTTAAGGTACATAATGTACATTTTTGCGAATGAGGTAAGTTTAGGTTATCTACATACCTTTAATGAGAATCATACATTATAAAATAATCAACAAGGACATACAAGTCATACAGTAAATCTAATTTGTGACGTGCTTAGCAAAACAGCACAAATAAAGTAAAACCATTGAACCCACTTGTTTGCAATTTAATTTAATTAAAGGCTCACGTCATTAATAACTTTTTCTATTAAATTACCGAAATACGAATCATTCATGTACCACGGATAGATTTATTCAATGGATACGCGAAAGATTTGAAAGTTTAAACGTAACGAGTAAGTATTATTTTATTTTCTTGTTAGGACTTTATTCCGACTTAGTAACGAATCATAAATGCATTATACGTAATTGAATGCATAAGAGACTGACTGAGCTTCCCAGTTGTACGCTTCGGGCTATCAACAATACCTGGGTAGGTACTTTAAGTACTTATTAAGAAAGCGTTTCTTAATATTCTTCATGTTGACATGTTGGCATAATCATAATAGGGTGTGCCAAATCTATGAATTAACTTATAGAAAACAACCTGTAATTGTACAGTATTCATATTTTTACTATGCTTAATAAACGAAGTTAAACTACTTCTAGGGCTTTATCTTTTACACACTAACGGATTTCGCCAAGTTCTAAATTGTAATAATATCCAATTTGCAGCAGCAGTCATGCGATAAACTGGAGCGACAATATCCAGTACAAATTCTCTCTTCTTTATTTTTATACAAAGGGAATCTACAAAATAGTTCGAAGATCGCACGCCGTTATTCATCAAATAAAATATAAGGACAACAGAGACATCCAGTAAGATATGATTTAATTTATAGAATGTTCGTTATTTAAAATAATTGGCTTCGCTAATGTTCGTTATTTGAAATCATTGGCTTCGTTGAAATTAACAGCGTTTTGTTTTTGGAACAACTTATCAAAAATCCTGCAGTCAAATCTACAAGGTATTGAGCTTGTTGACCATTTCACTTGATTAGACAATAGAATAGCTATCTTAGTCAGGGAGTTAATCTTATGCTATGTTCACATGCACGCCGTGCAGCCCGGCGGGCTGCCTGGCGGGCTGCGCGGCATGCAGCCCGTCCCAGGTCGGCGAACATTCAAGCTGTTCACACGCACGCCGTCGTGTCAGTCAGCACGCCCGGTTCGCGGCATTCACGTTCACAGGCGCGTTTACGGGCTCGGGCGTACCGTTTACACGCTCGTGAATGTGAATGTGCACGTTGAATGTCGAGTTGAACGCGCGCGTGTGAACATAGCATTAAAGACACGTGCATATTCTTTCATAAGACTCCTGCGGCCTACTTGCGTATCACACTATCAGTAGCAATGCATTTCATTTTGACAGTTCAACAACATTCATTGCGTTATTTACGTTGTTGGGCAGACACATTTTTCGAACCTAAGAAGCAATGGATTAGCAATATCCTTCAAAACGATTCAAATTGAGGTTGATAGTGTGTTATACAATTAGGGTGCAGGTCTACGATTTTTGTAATTGCACCGAGTAAGTACCTTTCTTGAGTTTGAGTTATGGCGACACTGATACAGCGCTCGCCGGCTGCTATTGTAGTCTGTGCTGAATAAATATTTTTTTCTCCTTCGTAGCACCGCGCAACACGGAGCAGACTTGTCGAAATTGAGTTTTGTTAGATATTTCATGTGTGGGCAAAAACCGAAACTAATCAGTCTTAAAAAAGATATTCAAAGCTTTGGGACCTGACGTCACATCATAATATCATATAGTAGGCTAGGTATCTAGTAATTTAACCGAGTATCTATCTATGCGCGACTCTAGAGATCGTCGACGCACAAAAATGCGGCGAAACTCAATTGCACGACTCATAATACGAAGCATTAAAGAGAAAGAGTGCTTTACGATTTTTTTTTACCCTTTTCTGCAACTGTTTCTATTATTATACTCCTGCTAGTACACAGAACCTACTTAATTTATATACCATTGTATAGATAATTTAGAGATTAATTCTATACTTTTCTCAAACTTTTAAAATTGATTGAATGCAGTAGAAACGAAAAAAATATCAAAATACTTCTAAAAAATTTCCCGTCAATCAAATGTGAAACCCAAAAACATAGTGGCTTGCGAAAAAAAAAAATTAATAGATTCGTTTCATCCATATGAGGAACACGAACTAGAATACGTACCTACATGAAAAATGGCTTTTTTATTCAAAGTAGTAAATTATAATTAATAAAAAACTAAATAATATAATATCTATAACTATGTTTTTTTATACGATCAAATGAGCATTATAAGTCGTGCACTTTTGTAAATCATAGTTATATTTTTTCATATTTTATTTTGGGCAAAAAACCGAAACTAATCAGTGCGAAGGCTTTTGAGAGCGTAACCAAATATAATATACTTAAGTCGTCAATGCAAAGGGAACCGAACTTCTTACCAGGACATACTGGATAAGTCGGCAATATTTATGTTTATTGTGTGCGTTTTATAACTTTTTAATCTTACTTGAGAAAGTGATGTAATTAATTACCTATTCAGCACACTCACACAATTGTTTTTAAAAGTAGTAGCAAGTTGTCTGCCTGTCCATTAAACAGCTAGTTCGCCCGTACATGAGGTGCAGTCGATCAGCGCGTCACAAACAGCTAGTTCGCCCGTACATGACGTGCAGTCGATCAGCGCGTCACAAACAGTTAGTTCGCCCGTACATGAGGTGCAGTCGTCGATCGCATTACAGATGCCTCGATATCAGTGGACTATTGAAATGTCCATTAAGTCATGTTGCAATTTCCCAGATTCGTCCCAGTTTGGAACTATTGAAATTAGGCCAGCTCAGCATGCCACTGATATACGTAGGAGCTTTTCCGATTTAATTTACATTCAAAGACAATGTACTTTCGCAACTCATTTTTTCGGTCAGTGTCTGCTGTCACTTTACTTATTGAATCTTTTAGGAACGTCTTAAAGTGGAGTGTCTTTTGAGAATTTGGGGATTTGTTTCTGTGTTTCATAAATTGTGTAATATTCGCTGTAAGCTTTTATCTTGTTCTCTAGGTGTATCATCTTTACCTCAAGGTACCTAAATTATTAAACTTACTGCAATCCAAGAAAAAACAAATGCCGTTAATAGATTAGATTTAGAATTTGAACCAGTAATTAACAATAGAAGTGCGGACACACTTACTTTTGAACCCATAACTTTATTAATCTGAAGAACGCGTCTCCCTTAAAGACCGTGTCCAAGAATGGTCTGCATAGACTCAGTTGATGATAATATTTTGGCACATGATCAAATAATCCTATCCTATTCGATTTAACTTCTTCATTTAGACTACCTACTACCGTTCACTGTTCCTACTGTCGATGTCGCTTGGTAACGACAGGATACGATCAATACGGCAATGATACATTGATTACGGATTTTCGTACCAAGGCGAATTATGCAGATTAAAATAATATTTACTTAAGTAAATAAGTTGGTAATAATAAAAGAAAACGCTAAAATAAACTTTCTTCGGAACCCAGAAGCACGAATAGTTGTTGCGATATAAAATAATTAATTTATAGTGATACAAATGTTCCAAGAACTTTTTAACCGACCAATGTACAATGACACACTACGGATTCCAAGTAAGATATCTGGGCGTGCCACAAGGTGCTGTGTTCGGCCCGCAACGGAAGCCGAAATATTTGTGACTGACTTACTTTCAAATGATCCATTTGAATCCGTAACTTCTGGTAAATTAGAAATGCATGAATTATCATGGAAATCTATACTCTTCAAAACAGACTTCAAAAAGGAGGAGCTCTATAGGTACTGTTACACGGAATTATCTCGCCCACAGCCATAATTGTTCTCTGTCATGGAAATGAACACATTGTCTTTTATTGCGCCATTGTTCCGGCCCTATAAAGTCCGATACCCGAAAATCTAGTGTTGGAAGTGTTGGACCCCAGTTCATCGGCCACCTGTATTATCTACCTATTTGAGGAACAATAACCGTTTAGAAATTGTTAGTGAACCGTTAACTGCGAAACGATCCTTTTAAAAATGTATCTACACCGAAACAAAAACTATGGCTATTAAAATTCCGCTCTTAGAAATAAACTAAATAATAGAACAATAATGAAAGAGGAACTATTATTGTCTAAATTCAAAAGAGTTTACCGACTGCCAGTTTACTACTGTACTTTTTTATAATTGCATAAACAGATTGAATCAATTTCTAGTTACTTTATTATGCTTATAGGCTTTATTTTCACGGTTTTAATTTACTTGTGAGGTGTAAAGTAGAAAAGGGTGAGAACGATTATAAGTATTGAAACACAAAAATTTTAGCAGTCACTTAGGGTTTTATGTATCCTTCAAGTTGATTTCAGTAATAGCCTTCGATTAACTATACTAAGGCCAGTCATGACACAAAATCGCACTATATCGCCAAAAATTGCACTGGGCTGATTTTTTGACAAAACTGTATATTGAGTTGTATTGGACCTGCAAAGATATGGCTGCGGTCAAATTGTGTATACTTTAAAAATGTGTTGGATAATTTTTCCGTAGGATGCACCTTTTAGAATTTATAAGTCAAAAACTGCAGAAGTCCAATTTTCGAGGTTCTTCGAGCACAGGTCTTTCCAAGCTGCAAACTTGGTTTTTACTATAGGTGCGACCTACGATGTCTTAAATGACTGGCCTAATAATATAACTTTAAGTTTCAATTAAATCTCTTTACAAAAATAAGTTTCATTATTATTAACCTGACACATCATGGCATCAGCATAAGAAAAGTACTTAGATAAATCAGTATCTATCTGTTTCTATAAAATAAATTTCTTTACAATCAACATACAATATTTTTGACTGAAATCAGTAAAAGTTGTTTATGCTGCTTGTAAGGCTCCTTCCTGATTTACATCAGTTTTGTCACTTTCAAACAATACCAGTTTGCCTTTCTCTTCGTATAAACGCGTGGTTCTTCTACAGTCACTGTTTCACTGTTAAATCGCTTACATAAAGCGCGTGGGGACATCCCCCCGCCATTCCCCCACCTTCCTTCTCACTTCAGGAATCTAAGGATAATACTTCTATTCTTGCCGAGAGGCAAAAACAAAGACTATCGTTTTTAATCCTATTCTTTAGCTGCGCAAGTGTTACTAAAATGTAAGTAACTCTAAATAAATGAACCACCAGATAATTAAAATACGCAGTTTTTTACACTTACGCATTTTTTTTTTTTTTTTTTTGTAAATATAATGTGCAACAGAACGAAATTGTGACACTGTAGTTTCTATTGAAAATAAAACAAAATCACCAATACCGTAATCCCGGTATTGGATATTTCAATACCATTATTATAAAATGACAAAAAATGTCTAGGATCCCGGATTTAGCCAATATCAGGATCCCGGTATTGGAAGCCCTTCACAACCGCAAAACCACGGCAAAACGTTCCATTTACAAATGATTACTTATCACAATTTATTCATCTAATGGACAACATTTAAAAGAAAAGTTCGGTACAATATCAATTTGTAATAAACATCGCCTGAAACTCATTCTGTATCTCACGTTAACCTACTTACGTCGTTCAGGGATTGAGAGAATTAGTGTCAGTCTAAGAACCGACTGCTATTACTAAAGCTCCATTTTATTCACGTTACGTCCGACAAGTTTTGATCTACAGTTCAAATTAAATAGGCTACAAAGTTTGCTTTAAAGTTCTACGCGTTATTTTTGGATATATCCGTTTTAAAATTTTAACTTTCTAATTTCTGATTTCGACTTTGGCATCAAAGACTTTGTTGGCGTAGACAGACAGACGAGTATTGTGATTCTACTGCGATAGGTAATTAAATAATACATTATGATCTAACCAAAGTAGAACCCCCCAATAAGTAGGTACAAGATATGTTAACGGTTTACGTCAAACGAAAAGTATTAATCGGGTCGAACTTATTATCAGTACAATGTCGATATTTCACAAACAACAATGTAAAATACCTATAATCGCCGATGTTTCTGGGGTCTTGAGGTATCTTCTTATTAGATGTCACCGTGTTAGATGAATAGTGCTCAATCCGCATGAAAGACAAGGTAGTGAGAATTTGTGATGTCAGGGACATCTCACTACTCATGTCTTTCACACAGCAGAGAGCAAACGCTGTGACAGCCGATGTGCTGTGCTCCGTGCGCTATGCTAGCTACCGCGGCAGACTGTAACTCTGCATTTCCCGACGGAAATGAAATAAAACAAAATAAAACTTATTTTGTTTTTAGGCAATGCATGTAGTGACGTCGTCATAGGTAACGTAAATGAAGAAAGAAAATGTAGAGAAAGCAAATAAAACAAGCCTAGGGCTAAGTGACAATGTATTTTATTATTTTGATGAATATTGGCGAGAGAGATAAACAGACGACACGCCACTGCAAACACCTTCTTACTAAATGATGTAAACATAAATAATTTCATCAGTATTACAGTCGCTTCGACAAAATGCAAAGTTACACTACGACCGCGTAAAAAGTACACACAAGATATAAACAGATTATGTGTTGATGTTACATCATGTATATAGGTATTACACATCGGTTATCAATATTTGTATATGTCACCACCTCTGCTTATAATATATGACTTTGCAATCAATTAGCTTCTCGTGTTATTAATGAAACCTACTGACCTTCATACGTAGTTTTTATTATTTAGTAATTATAAACTTAAAGGAAATCAATTCCCTATAAACCATTTTTCCATATAAGTACATTATTACAGAGTTGTTTTTTGCTATTCATGAAATTCGTTTTTTATTAAAACCGGGTTCAGGGAAATTAAATGAAACTAAACTTGTTAGCGGTTGGAACACAGAAACATCATCGGAAATGAAAATGGAATAGCAAAATGCATCAAGTAGACATTTAATTCTTATGCCGACATGAACTATATGCAGAGAAAGTATAATTTCCACACCTCCTGCTGTTCGGTACATGAATGAAACTGACCCTAGTGGCCGAATGCATTTACGAAGGGGAAGGGAAAACTGACTGCAAATTGGTTTAATATGGAACTACGAGGGGATAATGCGTTGTGTGTATTTGGATTTACAAAATCATCCACCAACCCCTCTAATTGATGCCACTTAACACGTATACTCTCCACTAACACCAATTAAAGGAGATAATACATTTGGGAAATTTTTGGAAAATTTAACACATTAGAGGTCGGTAAATGTAGGTAAGTAATTTATTAATGATAGCAGTCACTAGCCACTAGCCGTGTCTAAATATAAGTTTGCTTGCCGGTGCAACGGTATTAAATCTTATTGACAAATGATAAAAGATAACGTCTAACGTTGAATGAAAACACTGACAAGACACTTACGTGATACCCGACCTTCGTGATAGGTCGAGGGAAGATTCACTTACGGGGAATGTTCTCCGTTTTTTGTTACATTTTTATTAAAATTGAGTATTAGTGAATTATAATTAATCATAAAGTTTGTTTTAATCAATATATTAAAAAATCAAAAATTTACTTTTAAATTTGGATTTCTGTAATAAGTACAAATTTAAAAGTAAATTTGAGATTTACTAAGAATTTATGTTGTGAATAGATTATTTTGACGTCAACTTCGTAAAACGTTCAGATGCACTCGAAACTTAACAGCAAAGTTCTCGCGAGTTTAATGAATGATTACAGTACAGCAATCAACAACTCAGGAGGAGGTCTGTGTCCCAGCAGTGGGAACATTATAGGCATACAACAACTCAGTCGTATAAACTTCTAAAATTGCTCTAGTAAACATATTTAAGCATGGTAGTGACATAACAAATCGCTGCTGCTACAAATTCGCTTGCAGTTATTATAAATGCAAAATGAAGGAAAATTAACAATATAAAAAAATCAGTGTGACAACAAAAAGAAAATGGAAATGTGCCATGGATAAGGGATATTTGATCAGAGAAAAATAACTTGTGCTCTGATAGGCGTCGAGTTTGACCTACCTGTAAGAGATCTCCATCAGCGGCCTGGCTCGCTGCTTGCGCTGGTCGACCCCTCCAGGACGGCTGTCAAAGGTACCATAAAATGCATTCTAATGATTCATCTCAGTACAAACTTCTTAGCTAGATTATTCATCTAGGTTTCTAGGTGCACAGGCACACACTCTCACACTAAATGGGAAGATTGATCAATAACACTCGAATGGACGCTTACACACAGGAAAACTGATTAAGTTCAATAAAATCTGACTCTTAATAGAAAACCAAAAGATTTGGGACCTTTGACGAACTTTTTCATAACAGACGGTGCGTGTAGGTTAGATAGAAAAGATTAATTATACATTTAATTTGACAGCGTATTTTTCACGTTATCTAACAGTGTTTGATTCTTATCTGCCATTGTACTTGGTAGACGTATTAAGGTGTACCCACACTCACCGCTGCGAAAACAAGTTAAGCCTATCAGACTATTTTTTATAAAAACTTTATTACAGTTCAAAAGATACATACAGCTACTGGTAGGCGTACAATAAAAAGCCCTACACAGACACCACGCAAGGATTCCCTGAATCTTTAAATTTAGTCTCTTTAATACTCAGGTACAAAAAAGAACATTTTGTAGCAGTAAAAACGGAAAAAGAAAACTGTAAGTATGGATTGTTCCTACGTACGAGTAAGTAGGTAGTTACCTAGATGGATTTTAATGTTCAAATATTTTGTGTAGTCGCTTGATTTTCAGACCGGCTTTTAAGAGCATATCTCCAAGGCAAAACGATTAATTAAAGGCATAATTAAAAGTATATCTACTGGTTTTGTTTTCAGTATCCATTACACAGGCTCTTGAAGCCTTTAGAGAAATTATAGGTAAACTATGTACGTGAGCTTATTCTTCATAAGAAATGCTATTTTATTCCAGTGTTTCCCCGGTTTCTGAAAGCCTGGTTATATACTGACATTTTTATCAAACTGTCTACTGTGATGTACTATGTGTTATTTATTTCATTCAAAGCGATGAAGAAAAAAATTCGAAGAAATGTGACATCTACCAACCCGCACTGGGCCCGCGTGGTGGACTACGGCCCATTCTCTCTTACGGAGAGGAGGCCTGTGTCCCAGCGGTGGGAACATTACAGGCTGATTATGCTACTACGATTGATAATAAGTGATAGACTTCACTAATAACAACTAGTTATTGAAACTCTACCATCTTACGAAAGTTTTAAGTGAATAGTCTCCCAAGAACCGGGGATAGTAAATATCGAATAATATAGATAAGTAACATAATAGTGCGTAATAAGAGCGTCGCAAACAATCTTATATTACAATCTTCCCATGACCGTTCACATGCTACGTAGTAAACATCATTCACAACACTTCGCGATGAAGACTATAAAAACTTCGCTTTCGCACAACACGAACTCGCTGTGAACACAATAATCGCAGTGCAATATATCCTTAAATATACCTTATACTAAGCAATATTAATAAATCAAAGTGATAGAAAGATATTTGAAATTTACCTTTTAGTTTTATAGGACGCCATTTCGTTTTCTCTGAAACCTGGTTCACGGCATCATTTCTTCAACCTGGTATTTCCCTCAATATTGAATCTGTAACAACAGAGAAATTGTTTGATTCCCATTCTAGAAAAATACGAGTAACAAACTAGTTAACATCAATAACAATTAAATATAATTGCACAGCAGCAGCGCAGCATAATTACACTAAATACACGATAATAAACGTTTTCACAGAGATATTTATAAAGTACATGAGCAGTATAAATACATTCGCATTGAGCAACTAAATACAACATAAACAACTAACTACTAGAACACTCATAGTAAGATATTATTAAACTTACCGAATCAAGATGTTGCTACGTCAATCAAGCCATGAATGATGTCGCCCGTCCAATATAAGTACCTGCACAAACAAAACACATCATAATTATAATTTCTCACTACAAAATACCTACATAGTGTAGGACTATCAAATGCATGTTAACTTCTTTTTCCATCAGAGAAATAAAACCTAGCAAAGGTGCGCTGAAAATGCTGTAACACCCTAAAGGCTTGTCAGTGGGCAGTGCGCTGCATAGCACTGACACTGACGTTTGTGCACAAAGTCTTGCTACATGTTCCAACAGCTTTTTTGCTTATGTTTGAAAACTGCCTTGGCAAGACCCAGACAAGCCACAGGCGCACGGTTGAGTCAGGTTAGTGAGGCTTACCCTTAAAACAAGTTTCAACCGTAGGATTTT
The DNA here is from genome assembly GCA_948474745.1 of Oligia latruncula. NCBI lineage: Eukaryota > Metazoa > Arthropoda > Insecta > Lepidoptera > Noctuidae > Oligia > Oligia latruncula. Next base: position 13,988,312 of record OX419683.1, read on the forward strand.
ATAACAGAGTTCATTGTTATCGTATCTCGTTCGTAGTTGTTCTAAAAAATGTATTAGAATTCAAAAAAACATTTGATCTTTGATATTTTATTGACATAATATTTTACATTTTATCTGAAACTAGCTGCGCCCCGCAGTTTCACCCGCATAAGTGTCGATCCCGTTTGAGCGTGAAGAAGTAACAAAAGTCCGAAAGGGTTACCGCTGCCCCGGAACATAAAGGGCTGGTTTTAGTCAGTAAGAGTCTGACACTCCCTTCCGCTCCACCCAGAGCGGGAGGAGTCATTTGATGATTTCCCATCATCAAGAAAAAAAAAAAAAAAGAAGTAACAAACACACAAACTTTCGCTTTTATAATATTTGTGTGATGTTTCTTACAATCTGTCTATCCTTGAGAAATACGGAAATCGCGGACGGTATTCATGAAAATGTAATCGTTACCAGCGGCATAATCAGAAGTAGGTAGTGAACAGAAATATGAAAATATAGTGCGACTTATGTTATTGATCGATTCCAATCCAAACATTTTTATTATTGTTTCAGATTTAAATGTAAAATGGTTTACGAAATATGTTAGGGAATCAAGCGATGCACAAAACAAGAAAATATAATTATGTTGCTCACGCGAATAACACTTCACGGATGGTAGGTCTAAAGCGTGTGCAGCGCGACTTCCGTTTCCCGACACTCTACCTTGATTTATAAATCGAAACATTCGCAGTCCGTGCCGCCGCCCGCGCCGTTAATAGAATAGGGAGGACTAATAGGGCGACTAGGATGCATCCGATTGAATAAATCGCCATTTTTTTATTTTAATACAAATCAATCCTGTTTTTACCGACTTCAAAAAAAAAGGAGGTTATCAATTCGATACGTATGTATGTAATATTATTGGAATTGCATTATATTCACATATGATGATCTATTAGGGCTTCCAAACAAATATACAAAATTTCATAGACGTATGTATGTATGTATGTATGCATATATGTATGTATGTATGTATGTTTGTCCACGCATATCTCCGGAACTATTAATCGGATGGTGACCATTTTTTTTTATTGGCTTACATTTTCTTCAACTTAGGGAACAGTGCAAGTTTCATCAAGATCGATTCAGTAATTTTCAAGATATGGACTAATACGTGTAAGTGTGACGGCCTGGCTTATTGATAAGAGCTACGGGTGTAGTGTCAAAGGGAAAACATCTCAAAACCTTGGTCAAATACTAGTGCAAAAACTAAAAATTACGAAATAAAAAGTAATTTAAAAAAATTAAACCGACTTCAAAAAGAAATTAACTCAAAATTATGAAATAACTTTAATTTCGGAAGTCGGTGGCATAAAACTAAAATACAGATCCCAAGACACCGACTTCCGAAATTAAAGTTATTTCATAATTTTGAGTTAATTTCTTTTTGAAGTCGGTTTAATTTTTTTAAATTACTTTTTTGTTGTTGGGAAAACAAATTAGTCAAATAGGTAGTTAAAATCCCTTACGCTTCAACTGGTTTAATTGATTTGAGAATAATATATATTTTTATTAGTATAAAGCGGAGATATAATTAGAAAATAATTAACCAATCAAGTTTTCAGTAGGCGATGAGCTTAGGTAATGGGCGAGACCCCCAGGGGGCATCGCGCCCTTTTAATTTGTGATCATTATTGGATGTACAGACGCCAGCAGGTCAACCTACCCGAAACTGTCAGATTTTCCCAATCAACCTTGAACCTTACGCTTTAGCAATAAAGTCGAAAATCTATTAAAGAAATCTGACAGATTGTAGTAACTTGATGTGCTGGCGTCTGTACAAATAAGTAATCGCATTATGTGATCGCTGCCCACCCCTACCCCAGGCAGTGTGAACACAAAGTTAGTCTCACCCCGGAGGCGACCAGGCGTCAAGCGTTTGCCACGCACCCTCGGATGGGAGTGATGACGTCTACACGAATCACATTTTAATGATCCCTTTAAAAAAAATTGTGGGCTTTTATATAAGGCACCAACTACCTGTTGATACGAACCTACATTGGCATTTTGAATAATATTTTCTAGACTTTTAAATAGGCTCCGATTAAGTTCCCATTAAATGACTTCAGATGTAATTGAATAAAATTGTTTGTATTACTTATCTGATCCCACTTCGAATTTATTTGGCTCGTATAAATGTAGATATTACACTACCATTATAATACTTATCTATGATCGATATGTCATGATACCTATATGACAATGTAATATAGAATTTCTTCATATAGGAGCTTCGTTACAATACATAATATGTTTTAATATTATATATAGAATAAGATATATATTCCTATGATTCTCCCATACGCTCATAAAGTTGTATCATTTACAACAGATGTAAGAACCACTTAGTACTATGCGCTTTACCTATCTGAATAATTTTACATTTCAACAGCTCTTCGGTTGACTCGTTTATGTAGATTGTAGAACAACAGAAGAATCTACTTAATATAGTTTTATACTCATAGTAATTTCCCGAAGGTTAAGACGGAGTTCGCGAAAATTGGGAGAGCTTGCGTTATTTACGAATCGATCATACAGCGCATGCGTGTTTCTTTCTTCGTCTACCCGGACGCTTCACTGGTGTTACTACAATTTTGATTGTTCTAATAATTTTGCACGAAGAAACTTCAGTATTCAGTAACATTTGCTATAAGGGCGCGTACACATAGAACGTCCGTTTTTACAGGATCCGTTTTTAACGGATCTTATTTATTTATTAAACTTTATGCACAAGTAAAAACTGTACAAAGGCGGACTTAATGCTTAAAGAAAAAGAGATCAGATTTTATCTGATCTCTTTTTCTTTTTTACTGGATCCGGAATACTGTATTGTGTGTGAACTCGCTCATACAACTACATACATACGCCATCAAATAACGGACCTGTACAACGGATCGCTATGTGTACGCGCCCTAAGTTGATGCACGTTTTCTTTCACTATCATTGCACGCGAAACTAGGTCTTTCCTCCGTTTATAGTTTACCATCTACATAATTATGTTTCTTTAAAAATGTTGGCCAGTATAATTTAATCAAGGTAAGATAATGTTATTACAGGTGAACTGTAACAAGCACTCTAGTTCCTGCCTAAGTTATTAACACCATGTTAGGAACAAAACAGAAATCCATTAAAAGGATTACAGGATGCGGCCGAACGATGTCTTTCATATTCCGTTTTATTCTCATCCAACCATGTTCTTGAACCTAAGGCCTCTGCCTCGAATCTTGCCGGCAGCGGGGCGGCGGCGGCGGCGGCGGCGGCGGCGGCGCGGGAGCGGCGCGGGCAACTCAAACCCGTTCTCGAAACCAGCAGGCAGATCGCGCGGCACTATAGCGGTGCAGCGGTGTAGTGTTGTGTCGTCGAGATATTTGTTTTTATTCGCGAACGAAATGTCTGAACAACGGCGACAACATCTTTTTGATTCAAATTTATCCCTAACCCTCGATTTATTGTGGGCAAAAGAAGAAGTGAATACCTAATGCAGACGCGCGGGCGGGGCGGTCACCGCTTGACTGCGAGTGCAGTGCTCGTTGCCCGCTCCCGCGCAGCTGCCGCGCCGCTGTTTTCGAGGGCCGGGCCGGTCCATTTGATGTTACGCGTTAGCTCCTGCCGCTCCCGCGACTCCGCCGCCCGCCGTCCCGCTGCCCGCAAGATTCGAGGCAGAGGCCTTAGGTTTGCGTGCCCACTCATTTGTTCAATTCTCTCTTTTTTATTGACTTGCAATCAAAACTACCGTTAGAAAAAAAAATGTAACTGATTGATTTACAAATACCTACTCGAAAACTAACAACAAACACGTCGACCATGTAAAGAAAGAAAGAAAGAAAATACATTTATTTAGCACAGACTAAAAGACACACAATACACCAAATAGTTAGACAGTAATCGTACATACATCAGTTAAAAACAAAAAAAAAGATATTAAAAAAAAAAATAAAAAGTGCAAATTCCGATATATAAAATTAGGAGGAATGTGTGCCTCACGGCTGCGCCAAAAAGGCCCAGTTCAGCAAAAATGCCAGACAACTAGTGCCTGACGCTGGTTTTCAACTGGACCTGTAAACGTAAATGATTAAGTTAAGCAGCTCTACTTCTTTAATTTAACACATGGAGCCGAAGCCCGTTGAGAAAAACAAGTAGCATGTAAACCGACCGAAATTAGCAATCGTTAACAGTAAAACAGTCAGCTAAGGGGCTGTCCATTAATCATGTGAGGCTCGAAAGCAGGGGGGGGGGCGTTGTCCATAAAAAATCACGAAATATCAAAAGAGGAGAGGCGGGGTGTAGTAATATATCACGTGTATTTATTTTTTCGGCAAACGCGCGATACTCAACCGAAAAGCGGCGTTACCTGTACTTATGAATTTTTTCGTCAAACGCGTACAAAATCGAAAACGGCTTGTAGTGTGACTGATTCGCCGTCGCCAAAAAAAATATGATTCTTTGTAGGTACTAAAAATACACGTGACATAGGGGGGGTAGTCTTAAACCTCACCATGTATCACCAAGGGGAGGGGGGTTAAAAAATGACAAAAAAAAACATCACGTGATTAATGAACGGCCCCTAAGGAGTTCTACATATTTGTTAGTCAAGCGCACGACACTAGTCGACACAAAACTGCGATACCTGCCTGACCTCGGATAAAGCTAACGGCACGGTGCATTCGCCGGGTTCAACGCCACTTACGCCACGCATTTTTTCGCCAACTTTTACAACCAACGTCGCCATTCAAGCTCGCAGCTGGCTGCTCCGCATTGTTATTGCAAATATAAAATTATATGTGTTGTTATATGTGTTTTTATTGAATTCGTTCTAGAATCTACTTAAATTCGTATTGCTCGGCGGAGGTGGACGCGACTCGGGAGCGTCTCCTAATTCTAACTCAATAAAGCAGCTGGATTAGCATGGGATTATATTATCGTCGCTTTGACTAGCAATATGTGGGGGGTACCTAACAATATGCAATATGTGGTGGTCAATCTGTTTATTGCCTTCCAGATATCTAAATACCTATATAATAAAGAAAAGGGTTGTTCGCCGCTAAAGAAACTAACTTGAATTTTTGAAAGTAGTTGTAGTTTAAAATGAAGGGGGTACTAAGAGAGGGTTTTGCGAAAATTAACCTTTAAAGGAGTGAAAAAAGGGGAATTCGTTTTTATGAAAAATCTTATTCCTTTGATTTAGAAACTTGAAACTAGGTAAATAATAAAGACCGTTAGGATTAATTTTCCAAAACGACCCTTTAAAGGGGGTGTCGATGTTCTGTATCCACCTTTAGGGTTACCTTACAAGGAGTTTGTCAAGAAAAGTAGGAGTAGACGAATTTGGTTTCTGAGTTCATCGTAATAAGGTGTAAAATCTCCAGCATTAACTTTCAAATGAACGCGAAATTTGCAACATAATGCTGGAGATTTTACACCTTATTACGATAAACTCAGAAACCAAATTCGTCTACTCCTACTTCTCTTGACAAACTCCTTGTAAGGTAACCCTAAAGCTGGTATAGTACAACTAGCGCTGTCAAAAGAATGTATGTCATCTTGACGTTTCAAATATCAACATTGAATTATTTAATATTTTATTTTATAGTTTTGCCTCGGTATTTATTTAGTTTATCAAGTCTTATAGTTTTTAATAATTGTTTCGGGAGTGGTTTAAGTTATTTTTCCATGTTTTCTATTTCAGTGTCTTTCCTACAAAGTGATAAATTACGAAAATATTATTTACGCAAATAAATTATATACCAGCTCAGCCGAAAATTTGAGTGCAGTCCTCTCGTTTCAACAGAGTGACGGCGACTGATTTGTGAAACTTAAATATGTTTGAAGTTCTTGCAATGTGCGACGGAAGATGACTTCTTCCACGAACTAAGAACGTCGTAGGTGCTATAAGCTTATTACGACGATAAGCTTATAGCTAAGTGCGACGTTCTTAGTTCCTACCTAAGTTCCTACCTAATATAAAACCACAAATAAAAGGAATAAAAGAAAATGCTTCCACAATTTTTGTCGCCTTGTGTTATTACATTAATCACCAAATTTTTATTCTAGAAGGTACCTAGTCATAAGCATATTAGGTACAAATCGAAAAGTCGTGAAATTTTGAGGTAACTTCGTGATTTTTTTTTGAAAATTTTAATTTTTTGTGTTTCTGTTGCACAGTGTCGAAATATCATGTAGTTACTCATGTTATTTTTACTTTATACCTAAGTCTTATCAATTTCATGAAAAATCATATTGAAGTTAGGCCATTTTGGTTACTTCCGCCTCTTATGGCAACCATCTAATTTTTTTATGCAAACGACGCTTTTTCTTTTTTATTCCAATACCACGTAGAAAAGACGTTTTCAAATGTAGATATCGGGAGGAGTTAAATAGATTTACATATTTAATATGACGCGGATTTTAGAACTGATTTTTTTTTTTATAGAACCAAATTTCCTAGAAGCGAAGTGTACTTGATGCTACTTATACCTAAATAAAACATCAACTACAATAAATTAACTAGTGATAGAAACGACTGGCTCGAATGAATTTACTTGTTATTTTCGAATGCCCAGTCTGTGATAGGCAGATGAGCCTCGTATCAAACATATCGTCACTGTATAATGAATCGGCGTGCCCCTAGTCTCCGCACACTATTTGTACCAATATGATAGCACAAGCGCGAGGCGCCATTCTTGGCACGATTCCAAACCCGACATTTAACGACATTAAACCTGACTTGTCTACTCGCCAGACGACCAGTCAGCCGATTAAACAGTCACAAAAATTAAACTTAGTACACTTTTATTTCTACCAGCCTAAAAGAAGCTGGGACTATTATTGTCTAGATTCAAAGAGCAAAGGAAACCTTGAGTTGATCGTTAAAAACATTCGGAAAGATTGTGTTTGATTCTAATGTTGAATTTGTTAACTAATCAATATATATTTAATTACCTACACGAAACCTTAAATGATTGAAAATAGTAGTAATAATTTATAGCATTTAATTTTCGCAACCTGCGCCTACGCCGCGTAGGTAAAGTAAGGCGTAAATCATGTGAATTTTATATTGTACGCAATATAAAATTCACATGATTTAGTTTCAAATGTGCTGTACCTATAATTATTAAAATCAAGTCACATTAGCGTCGCTTTATTTTACTAGTGAAACAGTGATATCATCTGTAGCAAAATTTTCGAAATCATGAAAGGATGATACAAAATTCAACTTGTGTCAACGGTTCTAATTATTAATTATTATGATATAACAAATAATTATAAACTGATAAGTATTACGAACACAATAAAATATATTTTAAAAACTGTGTTATTATTAGAGATGGGCAAAACCCAATACATTTTATTCGGAATGAAAGCATTCGGTTTTGTCCATTTCTAATAAAAAAAAAAACACAGTTTCAGTGCTTTCATTCAAACCTAGGCGGTCCGAATTAAAAAAAAAACAATTATTTGACTGTGAAAGACATGCCATTCGACAAAGTCGTTCTAACCTATGAATAAAATGCAAAATCGTTTGTATCTTTGACCTAGTGATACTGATACACCTAACCTAAAACAGGAAAAACAAACAGTACAATATTCGATAAGAATAACGATGTTACATACACATTATTCTGCTGATAAATATTTCAATGAATAACCATTCGAGTACTGCCAACTGATGAATGATCATTCGGGAGCTACCAAATCAAACGATCGACTAATTTGATTGAAATTAAGCGCATCACTATTCAGTGATCATGACCTTGTTTGTTGATTTCGATAATTACCCAATCCAGCGATTTTACTGACCTAGATGACCTTCTGCAGATTTATATTAGGTACAATAATGAGCACTTGATTATTACTTATATCAATAAAAATATTTACGTGCGTTTAATATTATCGATAACATTTTCATTAACACGGCAATTGAAGGTCGTCTAAGGTAGTCTACTTTTTAACTTTTAGGATTTATTTCATACATTTAAGAGGGAAAGATCATGAATTTGGGCGTTATTTGTCTTACGTTTACCTGCATTTCGTGACGACGTGCTTTCCTAGATTATACAAATATTAACAATAACCGCCATAATTATATGGAATTTATGAATTTACAAAAATTGACAAGTTTCAAATAGCAGATGTTGCTTGTCCGGCTGACGGGAATTTCATCGCATAAAATATTTTTAGAAACTACAAACGAAGGCTAAATAGATTTGGTATTTTTAACTACGTTCGTAAAAAAACCAAACTGTATGCCTTGAAATAACGTGATGCAGAAAATAGTTTCAGAAACAATGGAGTTGAATTGTTAATTAAAACCAACACCCTAAATGTGCACGGCTCAGCTAACGTCAGTTTCTATTTCCGGCTTCGTGTCCAGAGTGAGCACTTTAAATTAAACTAGCCTACTTGATCGATGCATAATACATTGGATTTCAGTTCGCTATGAGACAGTATTTTTGGAAATAAATATAAAATAATATTTTAAACTGTTAACATTTCATTTGCACGAAATTTTGAAAAGAGGGATCCTTTTTTTCAATGGGAAATTTCCTTATTAAATAAATAAATGATTTTAAAGGAATTTAATATCATTTATTAATTTATTTGTTAAAGTACACCAACAGCTTTTATGTATAATATATCTTAAGTACCTACTATACATCACAATAGTCTCGGTCTTACACAGTCGCCAAAATAGGTGCGTTATTTAATTAAAATTCTAGCCGCAGGACTTCTATCTCGCAAGTATTTGTAGAAATTCTTAGACACTGAATTTTAATTTTATTTGAACTGAACTAGGTAGGTAGGTACTAGGTACATCATTTGATTCTGATTTAAACTCCAAGCAAAAGTTACCACCAGATAACTTTTATTTGAGGAATAAAATTGACGTTTGACAGTTTTTGGAAGAAATAACTATCGAAATTTCAAAATTATTCCTCGAATAAAGTTACCAGATGAATGAAAAATCAGCCCTTTCTCAAGCGACAGATATATTTTATTCGTGGAATAAAATTGACTTCTGACAGATTTTGTATGGAAGAACTGTCAAAAAATCAATTGTTCCGCAGATAAAAATTATCTGGCGTTGGAAAAATCAGCCCAGTCGTATAACTTAAATACATAAGTTTCAGATCGATATTATTTTAAACGTCAGAAATGCCATAACGTTAACTCCAAAGCATTAATTACCAAAATCTGTAATTTTTTGTGTATCTACTGTACTTATAAAAATATCTATCCTGTGTTGTTAAACCCGTTACGTTTGACGGCCACAAAATAATGATTCAAATAAGCGTATTACGTCATCGCGCGATACCCACTAACAATAATTATGTTTGTTATATGACAGTGATAACAGCGCGTACTGAGGACGTCACCCCCTCATCTATGTTACATGTTATTGTTGTATTAAACGACAGCGTCCAGAGCTATCATTGAATTTATCTTAAAGTTGCGGCACGTTACTGAAACTCGAGCTAGAGCTGCACAGATACCGAGGACTTAATAGCTATTAGGGGGTGAAGGGATGTTGCCCCGGCATTTCGGTAATTAACACGTTCGGCTTGGCATGGAGGGAGTTAAATTGAACAGATTTATAGGTGTTGCAATTACAAAGAAGCATAACGTTTTTTGGTATTATTTTTAAGAGACTGTCATTTTCGTCGGTCTAATTCGAGAACAAGTACCGTCAAACAAGAAATGAGCACACTCACCATATCTTTCCTGTGAGTATAGTAAAATTTCTGCAGAAAATTCATCGTGCCACTATTTCAACCAATGTGTTTAATCCTCATGATAAGTATTGGTTCTACTAGATTACTTTTCACCACAGTTTATTAAACTTCGGCAGATCGTCAACTACACGTGTTAGGCACCCGCGTTCACAAAACACAGTGAGACCACGGCGGAGTCAATATACAGGTGCTCGGACCATGTGCGTTCAGAGAGTGCTCAGCTTTGCCAGGCCATCGTAACTGTCCCGTTATAATAGCGTTTGTTAAAATGTAACGTACGCGATACGAGGCTGTAAAGAACAAACCCCGTATAATAATGCGACTTATTCTACGTTGTAGTAACTGACTTGGCAGATGTCCAAGATTTACTGAACGAACGCGCGAAGCGCAGCCTCGCCCATTATTTCGACTGTGGAATTATTTGTGAATTCAGTTGCGACGCCATTGAACGTGGTGCAGCTCTATTAATACATATTAATTAGATAATAATATTTACAATTTAAAGTAATTGTAAATATTATTATCTTGTATTGTTCGATCATATTATGATGAGCTTCTAAGTTTATCATTCCATCGTAATAAATACATACCGTATGTATCAGCAGCCATTACAATTAGCTTGCCATTTTTAATTAGGATTGAAATATATACCAGTCGTGGTAAGGAAGATTGCAATAAATAATAATTATGCCTAGAGCGATGAGGCTAAACAATTTACAATATATTAATATTACAGCACTTTAATTAATTAAATCTCGTCATTCTAATGACTAAATTAGGTACACTTGATGAACTTAGGCAAAACAAGAACAATTCAACGCCTTGGCATAATATTGAATTGATCAAAGATATAGCTAGCCTCAGAACAATTAGAAGTAAAAGTAATAATTGTCGACAGATTTGTTGCTTACCTGGATAATCAATCCGATATAATTCGGACAAGCCACCATAGCTGAGAAGCTCGACTGGTTACTTCATCCCATTTCTTCTCATAATGATGTCATCTAGCCATTTTACCTGTGCACAACGAAAATAAAGAGTTTGTTAGACCAGAAACCTTTGTGTTATTTTATTTCTTAGGTCAAATCATTAAATTCCAAAAGTAGAACGCATATTTTGATAGCTTTTGTCCATCGTTTTAAACGGCATATCGGTATTCGAGCAGGGGCGCCAGATGTTTGCCAATCCACCCCCGCTTAGCGTCGCCATCCGACCACAGATAAGGCACACGGCCGCGCCGACACAACGGGCCGACTTTTACCTGAATTTGAGCATTTTAATGTCCCTAACCAAACGAACGTATTTTAAAGGAATTTTAAACAGTAAAGTTTGATGTCCGTCTTGTCATTTCAAGCTTTATATTAACTTGCTTCGTACGTGTGAACTACCTAAATAACTGTTATGTGTATATTTGTATAATATATTATGCTTGTTTCAAATAAAAATTCTATTTATGTGAAATGTTCTCACTCAAGTATAAAACTATGACGATCACTATACATACAACATAGTAAAAGTTTCAAGTAACGCAATAAATCCACAAAAACGAGCCACTTTTCACAATGTTCGTCGTAAAAATATTAGTGTGGAATGTATTGCACAATTATTTCCAGTCCGCTTATGCCATCGGTTTGGGGTAACTTTTTGAATAAAGGCGCGGCGGCTACCTGCGCCCTTCCGAGTTAAAACAGGAAGGTTTCACCCTATTTCACCCCACTGTGACTCCAACTTCGACAAAGTTATCCTTTTATGTCGAAGCTCTTTTGAGCGTTCTAATTGATTCTCTGACGGCTAGTTTTATGAAATAATTAACAAAGTATTGGGTGTTAATTTTTATAAAACTTGTAAGAAACGAAAAAATAAGTTAACCCTCAAAGGGTTAACTTTAACAAACACTTGAAATTCACAACCACGAGGAATATGAATTGTCGGTGTGCGAACTGCCTATCAAAACTAAACATTTAGTCATTTATTACCTTCGATCAATAATAGTATTGATCGAAGTTTATTACGAACCCAAAGCGCAGCTGATCTAGCTTATTTTTATTAAACATGACGACGAAGGTTAGGGTTAGACTTTCCCTTATTTCGGTGCTACGAATGCTACGGTGCTACGCCATTAGATAACAATAATAATACATTTTTCTTTCAGAAAAAACACATTTAAGGTTCACAAAAACAATTTTCCAACTTAAAATGAATATTACAGAAAAAAGTGTATCGTTGGTGCCTGTACTAATTAATGAAAATCATTGTATCACAGACACCAGCGCCTTCCAAGATAGATTACATAAGAATCAAAGTTTTTGGCGCATATTAAAACTTAACCACTTATAATTTGACTCCTATCCTATAGAACGTGACGATGTTTACTGTTGGTGGTTCATAACGCACATGATAATCAAGGGATGGCTACATGTACCGTATTTAGCCAGTCCGCTCAACCGGGAACGGACCCACGAGGTGCCAAACTGCTACTTAAGGCAATTAATTAATTAACAAAGCGGATGTTGCCGACCTCGACACATTCGTTTCAATTGACAAAATTAGTTCATTAAACCACACTGGCTACGTTTATATAACTCTCCAAATTCATTTAGTAATGAATCATAGACTGCGGACATGTTTTTGACGCGTATGTAGGTAGTCCGAAAGTAAAGTTAAAGTCGACGTCTAGACATTGAACATGGCGTATTCACGGTCACGTTAGCTATGATAATGTTAAATGCGTGCCAGCGTCGCTCTACTTGATGCAACGGCATGTCGCGTGACCGACATGTCTTTTTTTGAGACCCCAGATTTCTGAACCGGAGTGGAAATCTTAATGTACAAGCTCGTGGCTAAAATGCAATTTTATCACAGGTCTACTTAACACTAAAAAGTGTTAAACGAACACATATATCGGCAGAATAAATCTTCATGTTTAATATTCTGAATGTCGAATCGGTCGTTCGCATCCTAAGCGGCTGCAAATTAGAAACTACAGTGATCCACCGGATGACCGATTACGCATTCAAAGTTATTCATTCAAATTCAATCATACAATTCCAAGTCACGTAACTTGACATTTCAAGTGATCTACTCAGTGTCAATACCATGAAGTAAATCCGTTCCTGTACTCCAAACGCAATGATACTGACGACGATTGCAGAAAAACGAAAGATGTCTCCCTTATTTTTACAAACATAATTTAATTTGAAGCTGATTCTTCATAACTTTATTAAAAAAATCTTCAGAAGTTAAAACAGATAAACCTGCTTCAAAAAACATTTAAGTAAGTACTACTTACCTACTAACCTAACCTATTAGGTAGGTAAGTAGTAACATTACAGAATCAAATGAAATCAAATATATTTGTGCTATCGAGCACAAGTTTGGGTTAGTTCTATATTTATGTCTGCATTTAAATAAATATTCAAGGACCCTACAAAATTATCCTGTTTTTTCAGACTTCAAAAAAAAGGAGGTTATCAATTCGACACGTATTTATGTAATATTATTGGAACTGCATTATATTCACATATGACAATCTATTAAGGCTTCCAAACAAATATGTATACAAAATTGTATAGATGTATGTATGTATGTGTTTATCCACGCATTTCTCCGCAACTATTAATCGGATCGTGACCATTTTTTTACTGGCTTACATTTACTTCTACTTAGGGAACAGTGCAAGTTTCATCGAAACGATTCAGTAATTTTTTAAATATGGACTAGTACGTGTAAGTGTGACAGCCTGGTTTATTGATACGAGCTACGGGTGTAGTGTCAAAGGAAAAACATCTCAAAACCTTGGTCAAATTCTAGTGCATTATTTACAACAAAATTATTACCTACTTATTAAAACAAATATTCCAGTTTTTACTTAAAACTAAAAATTACGAAATAAAAAATTAATTTAAAAAAATTAAATTGACTTTAAAGGAAATTAATTCAAAATTATGAAATAACTTTAATTTCGCCGGTAGTCAAAAAGTCGGAAGTCGGTAGGCAAAAAACTAAAACTAAAATACAGATCTCAAGACATCGACTTCCGAAATTAAATTCTTTTTGAAGTCAATTTTTTATATTACTTTTTTTATGTTTATGTCGAGACATGGTCTAGGTACCTTGGGATAAACCTGACCGTGTGGCCGTGAATCGCCTGGAGAACAGACAACGTGCATAATTATATGCAATATTTTTTCTGTTCAATGTTTCAGACTGTTGTGTCTTTTGACGCATCTTTAGAAACATTATAATTTACTAGCACATCTTTTTAAAATTATTATTTATTACGACTACGTTTATAAATGTGTCGTAAATAAACGTCGTACGAGTCAAGAGGCTTCCGCAGAAGCGTAAAAAAAAAATGGTTGCCTGTAAAGTCGGTTTTACGGGCGAAGATTTTACGTGACAACGTCTTTCTCTCTCTCGTTCGGTGACTCATCGTAACGTTACCGAGCGTTACACTTTTTCATAAGTGACTCCCAGCCGCAACCTAATTTAAGACGTTGTCACGTCAATAATATAATATCACTATGAATTTCATGAAAGTAGAGTTCGTGATGAAATGTTTTCCAGTTCCACGTGCAGTAAGTCTAAGTACCTATGTATAGAAATGAAACGTTAGCCAATTTTTAGTTTAACATGTGGCACTTTCTATTGTTAGTGTTAGTAATAACTTTAAAAAGTTACTTCGCATACACGTCATCGTATTACAACTTTACCAATTTTTTTGTTGCACTTTGATTCTCATCTTCTACCTCATCTCTATTTTAAGGAGGTAAAGAAGAAACGTAAAGCGTGTTCAGTGAGATTTCATTTTCCAACGTAGTCTAGATAGATTACGTAGGCAGTTAATCGTCAAAACAGTGACGTCACATCCTGCGTCGCAATTCTATCAACTCAACGGTCGTCGCTCCGATAATTATGACCGTTTTATTAAACTTTTAACTGACACTAGCTGACGCTTACTAACCGTGTCGCTTTTATAACAACATTAACAGATAACTCTACATTTGTTACAATTATAATCTAAAAATAATGAGAGTAAAGTCGAAGTAGTTTCGAAAGTGAAATTGCGCACCAGACAAAAGACTGCCATGGTGAATAGCTGGCCAAGTAAGTCATACATATTATATAGCTCACAGCGTTTATTTAAATATAAATATATTTTATAATAATTAATAAATAACCTCAAAACAACCATTAGGTACAAAGCCAAATCTCCCGTCAAAAATTGGTAACCGTCCTCGTTTAAATATTCACTTAACTATACCAGTGCCCATACATAGCGATATTTCAGTCCTTTTTCTTTTAATTAATAAAAATAAATGGTTTAAATTGTAATTAAAAAATTAGTCGTTTTTGAAAAACAGCCCTTTCAAAAATCATTTTTAAAAGAGATTGAAGGCACCGAGCACTCTCAACTTGCTTTTATCGAAACTACTTATGAGACAAACTGAAATATTCGACGGAGCTTGCAAAGTTAGCATGCTGAAGTTGTCGTGTGCCGGTGCCGGCCATGTCTGTCGAAGGACCAATGGCCATTGGAGCAGAATGGCATTCTGCAATGGCAGGCAAAAGCAGGAATCTTCGAGTGGAAATCGCTTTACGGTAAGCGTAACTTGGCCCCTCCTAGAAGGAATCTTAAAAAATGTGGCTAAGACAGAATGGTGGTAGATAAAAGCATCACAGCGATTGGCTCAGATTGAGAGTATTAGAGCCAGCAATTTTCAAAAATAAATGTTCTGCAAATGGGATTAAAGCATGGCAGAACAGAAAGGTAAACACAAGACGAAAAGGCGGATGTGGTGCCCTGACCGCACGACATTAGCACTGTTGTGCTGATTGAATAGAACAAACTAGCTACTCTGTTATACTGAATGTGTTGCTGTACTATATATAATGTGCTACATCTCGTAAATACTAGACTAGTAAAGGAGAGGATATTGTGAGTCGATGAAGCGTGGACGTGGATAATAGCTTTCCAAACGACACGCGCTGCGCGCAATGTTGTACACACGGACGACAGCCCTGCAATCATTGACTGCACTCATATAATTATTATTACTATGAATTTATAAACTAGAGAATATTTTAGGTTTCAAATAAGCTGTTAACATGTTGTTAAGCCTAAATATAAGTCCTTCGTGTCTTCAATTTTAGACGGCCAAGAAACGCCAGCCTCTAATGGCTAAAGTGAATGATAATCTTCTCAAAACATACTATTACCTACTCCTTCACGAATAAATTACGTATTTATTTCATTGTTTACACATTGCAATTATGATTTTACAACATACGTAAATTAAATTATGAATGATATGTGAATCCAATATTAGGTTACGATGTGTATGAGATGAGCTTTCTTCGCATACCGGGCGTTGCGTGTCCCGCTCGTTGCGGCTGCAATGGCTCCGTTGCACTCCACTTCGCACGAGGCCTGCGTTCGCACAACTAATGAGTCCCGCACACAATATTCTACACATCTTACCGCTGCAAAGTACATTTTAAAGAACAATATAGCAGCACCCGCAAATACTTCAATAGCGCACTGCTACTTTGGCCAAATGTATATAGGACTCGAGTAAATCTGAAGTATGAACTGCCTACTTGAACCAGTTGAATGGCGAAATCAAATCGCGATTTGCAGAACGAGACATAACTAACTAGTCTCAACTGACTGCGTCTCTGGGTTCTACCCACCGGTACTAGTTTCACATACATTTTATATCACATTGCGTATCTTTTCCAAATGGAACGAACGAAAGAGACAGATACACATCCTTCTCAGCTCCCCAGGATGCGCGCGCATGTTCCCCCTGCCCCGCAACTTGTTGAAGATCTTTCACGGAACTTACTACCGACCCGTCACTTCGTATACGTTTTTGTTTTGCTACACATGGCTGACATGCCGAAAAAACGACCAAATTATTGATGTAAAGTCATCGAGTCTTCGATTGTAACTAACTGCAGCAAATTCAAAACGGTAGAGTCAGTCGGATGATAATTTTATCTCTGAAAAAAATAAAAATAAAGAAGGTTGCAGCACCAGTATTAAAGGTAACAGAGGTGGATTCTAGAATTTCCAGATCCACTTTGTACGACAAAGACCGTTACGCCAAAGTAGAGATCGTCATCAGTATTGTCAGTAATGCATCCATGGATTTCTCGATGAGTCTATTTCAAAGATCATAGCATGGTTGCTGCTGGATCATATTCTTGAAATGCGGTATTATAACCATATTTTAATGTTTTGGATTTGCTCGAGTGGAAGTACTATTCGATTTAATATTATAATAAATCTGTAATGAATAAGTAACACGTGGATCTAACGAAGTTAGCCATTGGATCGAGAGGCCCGTCGAGGCGAGCTGGTCATTGGCACGAGGCCACGGGGGCTTCGCCCGCACCGACTCGTGGCAATAACTGACCTAACACTAGGCGCACCTTTGTAAACTGCAACCGAGGGTAGCGTTGCACCTGGCGACGGACGGGTCCGACGCTTCTTTTTTACGCTCGCGCTCTAGCTATCTATCGTTAGCAGTTTATTTTAATCGTGTGCGTGCACGCAGATGGCGCGAGCGCAGGGGTCGCACACCCGCCTCGCATCACGGACTAATATGCACCCTATGACGAAATGCACAGGGTGCAAATAGCATCACGTCGATCTTAAAGCCTAAGTTGTAAACAAACCAGGCGAGGGCAATGGCTGCCTGCCACTCCCCGCGCTATGCCGCGCTGGCGACGCCATTCAACCGGGAAGTTCACGATTTATTTTTAGCGTTCCACGAAACTTCCAATGCTGATAAAATAACGGAGTCTGACGGTGATTGTAATGTATTATTGTTTGTTAAACTTTTTGAAAGAAATGTTTTACGCATAGGTTTCAATGCCGCGTAAATAAAATACACCAGAGATATAGAACAAAAATGGAATGCCTATAATATTATTAATGTATTCTCATTGTTTCAGGTAATAAGGAATACAATTTTGGCATTATGACAGCCAAAAGAGTCAGCTTTTTTGACTAAAACGATAAAAGATTAATAAAAATAAAGCCAGGATAGAAGTGAGAGACAAAATAACTTTGATCGAATGCGGCGGCGTGGGCACAACAAAAACAAGGAGTCGGGGCAAAAGCTTATCAACTGGGAAATCAGAAAAAATATAATATCGGTCACCGACGTGAAGCGAACAAACAAATCAACTTGACTTGTCTACAGGAAATAAAAAGGCCGGTCTGCTATATTTATAACCGGTTTTGTGAAAGTAAAATATATTCTATACAATTTGAATGGGGTCCGCTAATGTCGCCGAGGGGTGACGTTGTAAAGATTCCAGATGCAGTCATGGGGTCAATAGCTGCTGCATAGTAGCGTGAAAGTAACTGATAAAGATGTCGTGCGAGCCGCTGATCGCCTCGCCGTACTACGCCTATCCATCGGCATTGACATTGGAGTTTCCGCGGGCCGGTGAACCGCGCTGGGGCCAAGAGCGCGATACCGCTTCCGAAAATTGTTGTCTTCGGCAGCGTCGTCGGCGGTGGCGGTGGCGGCCAGGAGTCAATGACCCGAGGGCGAGGAGAGCGCGGGAGGGTGCGCGCGCACGCAGCCGCGCCCCGCCTTTATTTATTACGCTACGCGCGGCGCGTTCGGCGCCGACAACGCGCGGTGGGGCGGAGGCCGCATTCCGGGCGGCCGGCGCCGCGGCCCGTTGTGCGCTGCGAAAATAACGCGCACAGTACCGACTTAGCGGCGAACCAACGTCAGTAATCCAGTCACACTTTAAAATAAACTATCTCAAACTTACTCAGATTTAGGAAGGAGACGCGAGCACGTGCACCAACCGCGTGTACCACTACTGTCTCTCAGCTCACAGGCACCAACGTCACTGTCCATAACGGCAAAAGTCATATTGAAGTCGAAATCAAGCTTCCCGAACACGCTGACGCGTCTCATGTCTCTACATAAGTCAACACATAAAAGTTCACATGGCGCGCGCGAACTGTTGTTCCAGAGCGGCGGAAAGCGCGTTAGCTTCGATGGCGATATGACGCATTAGTGAGCGCGCGGCGCGGCTATACAGAGTGCGCAAGCAGACGGGGCAGTGAAAAGGGCGCGGGGGCCGCGGGAGCGCCCCCCGCGGCGGCTCCGTGCTGCCCTCTGCGTCGGGCTCATCGACCGCGCTCGCCCTAACCGCGACACGAAGTTGCTGCCATGCCACTCTCACTGTCCCGCAACACGACACAACGCGCTCAGGCCCACGTCCAGCGTGACACACTACCGCTCCAACCAACACTGCTCACGTTCATGAACACCGAGTAGTCAGTCGGTGATGATGTTCCGCCCCTCTCCACTCCTGTCAAAAAAACAACCCGCGTCTACAGGCAAAATATTTTATCACGGCAAAATATTTTATCTCGAGGAAATGAAGGGCTTTACCCACGCCTAGCTATAGGTACAGTTTAAACTATAACTGGACTCTAGCATTGCTTTTACCGTTGTTCGTTGGAGAAACGAACAATTTTCAGGTGCAGGAATAGTAAAAAATGGTAAAAAGACCACATGCGCAGATGTTGCTATTGTGCAGTCAAATGGTCAACACGATACTTTCGACCATGACATCGACAATAATGACGCATGAGGTGCCAAGACATGCGAGAGATCGGCGTTGGCTTCTTCGCGTCTGTCGACCGAAAGCGACACGGCACCGAGCGAAGGCGACGTGTCAACAACCACGCGTACGGTACCAACACTTGTTTAATTGATAGGTGAGGCATCAATGATATCAAAGCTTACAATACTATTATTGATCTAAGTTACAATAACATAGTTTTAGCATCCAGACTACTAGGAATAAATTAATTTATTTTATTGATTGCGGTCATATCTCAATTGATTTTTAATATCAATATCATAAATAATAGTCATAAACAAATACATAAATAGGTGTCCACCTACTACATTTTCCAATTTATTTAAACAATCTACCTCATCCAAGTGTAAAAGCTTCATAATTCGATATGCTTTAGCTTTTTCTGCAGTATTCAATGAACAAGTTTTTTTACTCACTGACGCTTGAGTAAGTACGCCTTCAAATAAGAACTCGTGCGATTGTGGCCTCTCTAACGAGTAGTCATTTAGAACGGGCCGTGCCGCCGTCGCGTGCGTCGGTGCAATAGGATTTCATACGAAATCAAAAGTGCGCAAGGTGACTAGTGTTTTTCTACATCCAGATTAATGGATCACAAAGATTGCCGTTATTCAAATTATTTTCAAATGTTCTATTTTAATCTCTTTCTTGTAGTTACGACTTCCGACACATTTTTATAATGTTATCAGCTTTATTTTATAGGTGTTGATTTGTAGAAGGTACAACTTGGACAGCACGTCTACTTGCACGTGTGCTTTGGACGTGGAAAAGCCTAAAAATACTATTGTTGCGTCCGTTAGAAATCTAACGGACACAACAATACGCCTTACCGGTTCCAAACAACCGCTGAAAGACTGCCCGAAAGACAAACACTTTTGTGTTCCGCTAGCGCTGGTGTACCACTATCTGGTTTTGTAAGCCGCGATGATGGTGTAATTACGGCGGAGTTAAAGTAATTCTAAGATTAGAGAAACTTTGATTTCGATAATTGTGTTATATTTCGAAAGCAAAGGACATAACCATCATCGTCATCTTCTGAGTCCTATACCCTGACCCCAATTTACTTGGGGCTGGTGCAGCAAATCTTTTTCAGACTTCTCTATTAGCCGTCATCGAAGTCTTTGCGTGATGATATGGCTAAGGCTCCTGCTTATCTTTCATACAATCCATCTATCGTTTTGAGGTCCTCACCAGCTCATTAAGCCACCCAGATTCATGCTCAAAACCTTTCTGACAATCCAAAGGCTTCCACCAATTACTGGTGTCTGTGATACAATGATTCTCATTCATTAGTACAGGCACCAACGATACACTTTTTTCTTTAATGTTCATTTTAGTTGGAAAATTGTTTTTGTGAACCTTAGATGTGTTTTTTCTGAAAAATAAAATTTATTTATTATTATTTATATTATAATCACGGAATTGTGAAGTCCAGCAGATCATATGTCCGTACAAGTCCAAAACAAAATATGGTCATGAAAAAACCGGTGTTGTTCAATCACTCGGGAATTAGGTTAAAGCCAGTGTTCATGTATTTTATTTTTATATGTTACTAGCTTCCGCCCGCGAGATAAGTCAATAAAAAATAGCCTGTATCCTTCCCCGGGATGCAATCTATCTCTCTGCCAAATATTATCGAAATCCGTTCAGTGGTTTAGGCGTGAAAAGGTAACATACAGACAGACAGAGTTACTTTCGAAGTTATAATATTAGTATGGATTGGATGGCAAAAAAGCATACGGCCCATCTGGTGGTAAGCGGTCACCGACAGACGTCTTTGGACGTTAGTCGTCGTGGGTGCTTTGCCATCTCAAAAAGAAAGCTCAAATGCTGAAAAGTGTCTATTCATATCGGCACCAATACCCTTCAAGCCGAAAACCTGAATCATGGTTGACGTGCCAAATATTTTCTCAACGCAGTTGACCAAAGTTACCTTACAGAAGATTAGTATATAGTAACATTATCTTTAGTCAACAGAAGATTTACAAGACAAGTTTGTGATGAATGAAACGTATAAGAGGAAGCAAAACAAAATAAACATTGACAAGTACTCTACAATTTTTGAAAAAGAAGAGGGTTTATGTGATGTAAAGATAGAAGGTAAGAATACCGAATAAGTGAAGGAGTTAGTTTAAATTGTAAAATTGAGACGGACATTGAAAGGAGAAAACATGCAGTAAGCAGTGCAATGTATGCAGACGTGGATAAAATCAGTCGGATGACCAAGACGCCAATGCTGATAATATGTCAAACAATTGCGATTTGTAACAGTTATGGCTAAACATTTTATAACAGCTCATGAAGTTTTGATTAGATACCTTGTCCATCCTTCCATCCAAAAGTTAAGTACTAGGTACTCGCCGGCGTTTCAACTTCCACTCCACACTATCCAGTACCAAATCTTTTAGCAGCTTATAGGTGTCTCTATACTTTGACCTTTTCTTTCAGATTGTCTATAACCTTTCTTCTTGGTCTTCTTTTTCCCTATGCCTCTATTTTCCCTTCCATAATGTTAGAAATAAAATTATCGTATCAAATTAATAACCAATCATGAGTATTATGTAAGTAGGTAGGTATATGTAAGAATATATTTTGCCAAAAGTATTCGAAGTTTCTTCTGCACCAAAATAGTTCAGCGCCTCCAGGAAGAGCTTAGTTTCAATTAGTGCCTCGGTACAAAGTAATTGAAACAACACTTGGCCCAGATATACTGGATGAAAAGTTATAATGCCCCTCGAGTAGGATACGTCTTGACACTCAATACTAATTAAGAACAATTTAATTTAATCCATGCATATTTTATTATCATAGAAATTGAAATCATACGAGTATTTACTATTTTAATCGCGGAAGCACCAGGACATAGTATAATCGCGTTTCTAAAAACAAAAACGGAAATATGTAAGTGTTGCAAGTGTATGTTGTTGAAAAATGCACGAGATTCAGAATATGTCTCAAATTATTGGGCGGGTGGAAATCATTTCGGGGATAAACTTTTATAAGACGTTATTAATAGGTTAGCATTACAGAGTGTCTCACGGCGGTCTGACTGGCGACAAAGAAAGCATACTCTACCTACGCAGAGCACACTGAAATAGCTGCGCGCGCGCCGCCTATGACTCAGCGCAGACAATGGACCTGATGTCCACAACAGTAACAGCTTTCGCCAATATCAACACGTCACTACAACTCATACGAAAATGACTTTTACTATATCATTGGATACCATTTAATTTACTTCATAATCTGCTAGCAGCTCTAACAGTGTTACATTAAATACCAGTGTTAGATTAAATACTATAATGCTAATGCTACTGTTTATAAAAATATCAATTTAGTATATAAACGTATATATTTTTTTCAGAACGTTAAATATATTATAACTTGCTTTAAATCTATACTAATATAATAATATGTAAAGCAGAAGAGTTGGTTTTTTTTGTTTGAACGCGCTCTAGAACTGCCACCCAATCGGATTTAAAAAATAATATTTTTTAAATTAACAATTTATACAATTTAACATCACGCTACGACCCTTAGGAGCCAAGGAAAAAGAAAAAAGTCTAAAACAAAGTAATAGCGCGGGCTGGCCATGCGACGGGACGCGGTGGGTCGTAGGATATACATATTTTTATGTTATAACAAGAAATTTCACGTGTGAAGTCGCGGGCAGAAGCTTGTAATATAATAAGGATGGCTTCACCTGTCGGCACATGTAGTAAATATCATCCTAACAATCTGCAAATCTTATTCCAGTGAATTAAGATTCGCAGATTGTTGACTGGGTAGGCGTATAAAGCACTTGCTTTACTCGGATCTTAATGCCACCCCTGGTGTTCGTAATTAAATACGAAAATCACAGTTTCGTCCGTATTTCAGTCCTTCATTATTTCAGGTTCAACATTATTGCCAACACGATTTGGCATAACGTCTCTGCCGCTAAGTACAGGAAAAAGACAAAGGCTGGCTATTAATCTCAGCCACAAGAGGAAAAGATTTTAGCTAAATTACAAAATTAAATTGACGTTTTTAATAGTCCTGAAAAGTGGCACCGACAAAAACAGTCACACGTGTAATTGTGGAAGTTTACGGATTAATGATTACGGGGACATTGGAAATTGCGCATAAATACAAAGTATTTTATTTTTATTCTTTTACGATTCATTCTAACACCAAAGCAATCGAAATACAGAGCTATTAAACGAAAACCGGTCGTTGACATCTCACACAACACATTTATATGGAAATGTTGAAGCAGGCTTATGTGTAGAGTTCGTTAGGAAATCTGTATGAATTTATGGTAGGTACTTAAGAAGAGTAGAGGTACTTCTACGGTCTACCAAAACACCTTACTGGGCGCGCAAAAGAGTGTACCTACGTGGATTTCAATCAACATTTCAGTAAAAATTACTTTGAACAAGAAACAATTTATTTGACAATTTTACAAGTATATAAGTAAGTACCTTATGAGCAGATGTGGCCCTGGCGTGGATGACGTGGTAGGTAACCTGTACAAGTCGGGGCGTGGTCACAATTGAAATCCGGACGACATACATCAAGATGGCGTATCCAGCCGCCATTTCAGTTCGTCAAAGTGCGGTTACTCAAATATTTCTCGAGGCGAGTGCTTGGCAAACATGCCTAGTGGCACATACTAATGCGATGCTAATCATTACGCCGGACACATATTAATTTCAGTACGGCACTTTAACACGACGATGCGACCGCGACACAAACAAAGCCCACCAATCAGTAACGGTGTAGTTCTCCGACGAAAGGAAGTCAGTGTAGCGGGTCTACATGCCCCTCGGCGAAATTTTGCACTGCGGAATAAGACCGGAACATAATCGGAGAAACGACCTCTTTCCACTTGCAATTTTTGCAATACATATTCAATAATTATTTGTTAAAAGGGACCGTATTGGGAAATTATCGTAGTTTTATCAATATTACAGAGAATTAAAAAAATAAAATAAAATTGTAAGATGGGAACCATGAATAAATAACTATTTATCTGAATAATGGTTCCCTATATCATCAATTAACCAGACTTCATCATGAAGCCCGTATATAATAAGCTTTGGGTCCTATGTATGATTGTAACACATTACATTACTAAAAAGCAACGTAGTTTTGATTTGACGAATAATAAAGACCATGAGGCGACTTGAAAACAACAATACAGTCGGCCATGAAAAGACGGCCAAATAATATTTTGAAAATCTATCTCCAACAACTTCCAGAGACAGTTGTAAATTGGGATACTTGTGTAATTTTGGTGACAATGCAATTATATGGTACCTTAAAGCTGGTCTAACTATATATGGCTAACGTGGCTATAGAAAAGTCCTTAGTGAGATCTTTCTTAGGCTTCTTATCATTGGCCACCCTTTATACAGGCAAACAGTCTGCTATTATTTACACTCTTGTACTAAAGTGTCGATGAAAAAACAAATAAGCGGACTGGTGATCCCAGTATGAACTTCAAACCAACGCTTCATACAAAATATCAGGCCACTCAGAAAGTATTACGAAAAAAAGGTTTTATGTGTGAGAGACTGGCCAATTATGTAAAAATAGGTACGTTCCAATTTCAAAATTTTCTTCTACATTCGTTTGCCAGCTAATTTAAATTATCGTGTCTCGTTAAAAAATGATCTGCGCCGGGAACATTTTCGCGCTATGATTTTTTACGATTTCATGGGGAAACCGGACGAATCGTACGATAGGCTTCAAATGGCAAGAGGACCCCACTGACCGAAGGCCCTTCTAAGGCAACCGTGTATCGTTGGTATAACGAATTCGTGGATGAAGAAAGAAATGGTAGCCCTTTGACGGCTGAGGAAGAAAACGTGCTAGCAGTGAAAATTTTAATCCAAGACAATAGGCGAGTTACGTATCAAGAGATTCAGCACATACTGCAGGTTGGATCGGGAAGCCTTCACGAAATTCTACACGTGCATCTTCGCGTGAGGAGGATAGTTGCACGCTGGGTGCCGCAAAACCTCACCGATGCTCAGAATCAGGCCCGGGTGGAACGGTGCCGTGACATGATAAACAAATTTGAAGCAGGCTCGCCTCGGCGTGTTTACGACATCATTACAGGTGAGTCTGGATGAGTCTTGGATTTATCAATACGATCCAGAAACGAAGCACCAGTCGACGGTTTGGGTGTTTCAAAACGAATCAACACCTACCAAAGTGAAGCGATCTAGCAGCGGGCGGAAGATTTTGATCGCGAGCTTTTTCAATTGACTGGCTACTTAGTGTCAACTCCTTTACGGAACCAAAGAAGCATCAACGCTCAATGGTATACTACCAAATGCTTCGCAGAAGTTTTCTCTGTTGTGAGCAACAAGCGACCAAACACAGAACTCCGCGGGCCACTGCTCCACCACGACAACGCTCACACACCGCGCTCAAAACGAGGGATTTCCTGGACAGCACGCCGGTCAAACTCCTGGCTCACCCTCCTTACAGCCCTGACCTAGCACCGTGTGACTTCTTCTTATTCCCGAAAATAAAAATCTGCTCAAAGGGATAAAATAAAAACAGTCACACGGTGCGTGCTCAGGGCTGTAACCCTGAGCACGCACCGTGTGACTGTTTTTATTGTCGCAAAACTTTCTGAGTGTCCCACGTAAGTAAAAAAATATTATTAAAAGGACGTTTAGTCATAGCTGGCTGTAACTAATAATAGAAAAAATAATAAAAGAGATGTTAAACATAATGAAAATGTAGTGGTATCCTTTTAACAGTAACTGAACGTTTCACACCATCGAACCAATCATGATATCTTTTTTTTTTGTATGGCACTTAATACGATACAGCGGTGTTACCTAGTGTGTCACAGAATTAATTCAAAGTCTTTTTACTTAATTGTAAGGTTTTAGTTTCTTTGCACTGGGCGTTTGTCCAGTGTGGGCTTATGCCGTTTGCCCACCGCCACGTCAATGGGACGTCAACGAGAACGAGATGACGGCGCCTAAGTAGCGATACATACCTACATTTACTATGGCCGCGTGTCCACCACACGCCGTCACCGGGGCGTCATGCGTCACGCTCGGTTCGAATAATTTAGTTTCTCGTTGACGGTGGTGGGTGATGGACAAATGGTGTTACTCTAACGCCTAGACAAGCTTGAACGTCGCGTAGCAGTGTGATGACGTCGTGTTGAGTATATTTTTTATCAAGTCTTCAGTAGTTACTTTTGATCCTCGCTTTTCAAATTAGACTAAAATTTATACTGTAAATAGTTGTAAACTAAAACTAGGTCAAGCATATTATCGTACATAACGGTGACTCTGCTACCGGTTAGGCTGGAAGCCGACCCCAACTTAGTTGGGTAAAGGTTAAACTGATGACGACGACCCACGAAATACGTTATTGAAATAATGCTCCATCCTAACGAAAGCCAGTTTTCTTACTTTTCCCGGATCACAAGTAAAAGTAGATACGTATTTAGGATGCTGGTTTCTAGCCCAATTCCTTATTGAACCACACGGAACGCAGTTAAAAAGCGTACCTACTGAGCAAACGATTACATTGTCTTGTTACCCCATTTTCTAATTTTGAGTCAGTCAATACAAAAATCAAACCTGTTGCTTATTAATTAGCTTTTGCCAACATTTTTCAGTTCACGCCGCCGGGCAAGTCACATAAAATTCTACCTGTGTATGTTCAGCAAATCCTTAGTAATACTTAGTGTACTGCTAATAACAACCTAATATATAATATGCACGCATATAAATAACTGCAATAAGTAAGTAGATAACGAGGTGGTACGAATGCGGCCAAGCAGTTACAGGAATGGCTTGTGAATATTTTTGCACCGAGCCTCGGCCGGACTGGCCCAACGGCATTCTCGACCGCTGCCGCAGCACCGTACCAACTACACTCCGTTCTTAACGCCAACTATTGTTACTGGCCTGACCATTACGAGAACAAATATATTCTATTTTAATATTAGACCGAGTCAAAAAGCTGTACTGTGTTTGTGGGGAATAAAATGAAACTATGTCTAAAACTTAACAATTATATTTATGTAGTAGCAGATGATGAATTAGATCGTTCACTTTATTGCGTTTAAAATTTAAGAAAATGTTTTAATTACTAATTTAGAATCAGTACACTAAATTAACGCCTGATTAAACATCTACATTCGGGAGATAAGTTGCTTGAAATATGTATTAAGAAAACTATTACAAATAGGTACCTAATCTTGTGCCTACCTAGGTGCCTCGCGTGTTTACTTCGACGAGAGATACATGGGAGTGAGCAGGGCGTACAGCAAGAAAGGGACAGACAAGTCGAGCGTGGGAACAGTACTCAACACACGAAGTATGACTGCATTTGAGCCTGAGGCGATTCAGGCAACAAGTTGCTGGAAAAAAGTTGCCCATGTAAGTACTCAGTCATGACTTTCGAAAGCCTCGCAAAAGTAACGGACCTTCTTGATGTACCAATGTATCGTAGAAAGTATAAAAAAAGTTATTAAAAAATAAAAAACCCGACAGCGGTAAAAAACTTAAGTTATTAAAAGAACTGAAAAGCTAAAAACAAGCCCATTTTAAATTAAATAAAAGTTGGAAGCAGGCCTGCTTCCAACTTTTATTTAATTTACTTTTATTTAATTGACTTTTTACAAATGAGAAAGATTTTGCTGACGATTTAGTTTTTTACGATTTGTCACTTCGAATTACTTTTAACCATATAAGTTGTTTATATTTTTGTAATCATCTTTTAAGGCCCTTTATTTTGATACCCCACTCGATAGGTTTTGAAAAAAAAAATTTTTGAAGAGATAACATTGCGCCAAAAATCGGCCATTTTAATTTTTTTCAATTTGTAATACCCAGTGTCACTCGCACAATTAAGACGAATCTAACGGCACCTCTCAAGCTGAAATCGATCAAGCCGTTTAGGCTACAGATCGTGCCAAAGAGATATACATACATATATACATAGTAGTCGCCATATTGAATTTTCACTAACGTCATGTCTTTAGTGACACTCACCGGACTAAGAGGAATCTATTGACGTGTGAATCATAAAAATCTGCCCAGGCGTTTGGTCTGTATAGTGCTTCAAAGGAACATACTTAAACATACATAAAGGAGTGGTAATGTGTTTATCTGTCTATGTATGTATTACATAGGCAGATAAACACATTACCACTCCTTTGCGTCGCGCAGTCGGGTAAAAAGTACAGCAGCTAGCGGCAACAATAAACGCCACACCGGTTATACTTGCATTTTGCATGTATATTTATGGCACACGAGTGAGTTACAAATAAAATAAGCTAACCGCAGTCACAACAAAGAGCAAATAGTATTATTGAAAAATATAAAGTCTTTAAAAATAACTCAGCATTCAGCGAAATTGTGGAAGAAGTTCGTTACGCTACAATATTATTTACAATTCCAATTAACAGTGGCATTCGCCAAAAACTAAGACAGGCAATGGCAGGGACCTCAACGCGCAAACTGTAACCATGAATTCAGCACATGATTCTAGACGGGGAAGCGAAGAAATTTTTCGACGGTTATCCAAAAAATATCTTCTGATTAATTTAATAGTGCAATAAGGACGCGGTCAAAATGTATGGAACAGCTATTGTTTTTTAATAACAGACTTAGAATTTCGGTTTCAGAATCATGCACTGAATCCAAGGTTACCTACAGTTTGCACGTAGATGTCCCTGCCATTGCCTGTCTTAGTTTTGTTTATTTTAATGCGCTGCAGCTGTTGTAAAAATATTTGCTCGAGTCGAATGCTGACTGATAAAGAGGAGACTAATCGTTAAGGGAAGAAAAAATATATTTAAAGTTTTATGACTTTTATTAAAAAACTTTATTTTGTCACTTCAATTACGAATAGCTTAAGTAATTCGTAATGGAAGTGACAAAATGACAAAAGTCAATCTCAGAGTGTGCTTGTAATGATAATTATCCCCAGACACATACTTAGGGTACCTATACCATAAAGCAGGTACGAAAAAACTTTTTAACAAAAAAAAACGACTTCCAAAAAACACTACAAAGTGAAAAATAACTTTAATTTCGGAAGTCGGTGTCTTTGGATCTCTACCTATTTTAGTTTTTGCCACCGACTTCCGAAATTAAAGTTATTTTTCACTTTGTAGTGTTTTTTTGGAAGTCGGTTTTTTTTTGTTAAAAAGTTTTTATTTCTCGCTTTTAAGTGGGTCTGTTTATAATGTGTCTAAGTTACAATAGCCTAATGTCAACTTGCCCAACGCCTTTTACAAAATATTGCTTTTCCCGATGCAGGGACGTTAATTGTTGAGGACTTCTCCTAGTATTCCACCATCAGCTCCATTTCACCATTCGCATTGTGATGAGCATAATTTGCTTAGCAACCATATTAAAGTAATCGAATCGCAACCCGTGAAATACTTATTATTAAGTAGTTCCGTTGGCCATCTGTGGTCTTCTTCATCAGTTCCCCTTCACCAAATGGTGGTTTCCCAGAGCAAATGCATGAGTTATTGTAAAAAATACCCAAATCGCTATAGGAGTCCCTATAATATTTGAGGAGTTCCCTCAATTCCTTGTGGATCCCATCATCAGAACTGGATTTTGATAAAAATGGGACCAATCTGGAAGTATATCCTTTTAAATAAAAATAAAAAATTCCAAATCGGTTTATAAATGACGGCGTACTGAGGTAACAAACATAAAAAAAAAAAATACAACCGAATTGAGAACCTCCTCCTTTTTTTGAAGTCGGTTATAAAGTGCCCTTCTGATCAGAAGGTCTAAGTAGCAAAATGTCTAAGAGCGCGAAGTGTCTAATGAGCAGTAAGCCTAATCAACAAAATGGGCCTTTATAGCAGAACATCTATTTAGCAAATCGTCAGATTCTCAAAATGTCTCAACACACACATTGCATCGGGAGGGAATCGGCATTATAATATGTACATACAGACAGAAAACAAGAGAATTCGTCAGTTAAATGAGCATACTTGTATAGCTAATTTCGATAAAAACAGGACTGACATAGTGATGGACAAATGCATGAAATTAGTTTCGCCAAAAAGCAAAACTTGCCCAGAATTTTTTTGAGAAAGAATTCGAACAAGTGGATGAGATTCAACAGGTACCAGATTTAAACTCAAAAAAGACACTGTTCAGGGCTCGTCTCAAATATTTAAATGTTTGTAAAACTGAATTCAAAAACTTGACTGATGTAACAATTCCAAAAATAATGGCCGACAGTTTCCTTGTTTGTGAAGATGGATGTGACAATAATAAAATCTTAATATTTTCAACACCTGTGAGTAGGCATGCATTGCCTACTCACAGGTGTGAGGTGTTAAGACATTGAAAAATAAGATGTAAACTGAGGCTTTTTTAAATTATCTTAAAAGACAATGATTACTGGTCATCTGGACAGTCTCTGGCAGCTGTCCTAGCAATTATAATTTTCGCACAAACAATGCACTCGAAGGTTGGCACAGGTGGCTAAACACGAATATAAAATCAAATTCAACCCTTCTCCTATTCCTCAAAGCTCTTAGAAAAGAAGCGCTTTAGCAAGTACGCAAACACAAGAATATGTTATTTGAAGGAAATAAGAAGAAATATCGATATAATGTTTAATGCCCAATACAAAAGAGAGCTGCAAAAGCTTGAGGGCCAAAAAGTTAGTCCATTTAAATTTTTGATAAATCTTGACCTTATCAAAAGGATATTATTATTAGGTGAATAAATGCAGGGGAATTTGTGCGCCTAATATCTTAATAATATTTAAGAGGCTACTCGCTTTTTAACCCAGATATTTTTTTAACAAATAAAAATGTAATTTACTTTCTATCACGAGTGTACAAATTAAAAAAAATGACTTTTTGCTAAATAGATGTTCTGCTGTAGGTACAGACCACCTGATAGTTGGACGTTTTGCTACATGGACATTTTGCTGATTAAACCTTCTGATTAGGAGGGGAAAAGTGTTAAGAACTTTAAAGCCTTCGAGATACAGATAAAAGAAAATAATGACATGAAAATCGCAACATTCACTATATTCACATGACATACAATGTGGATATAATTAAATACGACCATAAAAAAAACACTGCCAATATTCAACGTAGGAGTATTTTGAAACTATCAAATTAATCCGAAACCCGATTTTTTTTTAAACATGTAAATATTAGTTGATAGTCATTGGCAACTATTGGTTTCCGATCAGCTGACTAGACTACCTATCTACACTAACCTACTGAAAATATTTGATTAAATTTATGTGTGCAGACTGGTAACGTCATTAGAAATAATAATGTTTAAGTTGATTGTAGTATTGTCGCCTCCATATTGTTCACAAGGTAATTTTCGTCGTATACCTGAATATATGATCCAAGGCAAAGGGGCCTTTTCAGAAGTGATACTTTATTCACTTATTGAGTCTCATCTATCGACCCGCCCCGCCCAGGCGCCCATGCCGCCCGCCTTAGAGTACCTATCTAGTGTAGGCACCTCTTGAAAAAAGCTCTGATCAGTCATTCTGGCCAATCTTATAGATTTATTTATATTTACAAATAAATCGTCTTTTCTTTCAGCTGAATCATTTACTCAAGGTTCTATAAGAATGTGTCTTCCTTTAAAAAATAGTTTGTTAGAATTTTACTCCTCCTGAAAGTGCATTTGTAAAATAAGAGCTTTTAATAAAAACCTTCGTTTATCTTAAGTAAAATCTGACGTTTAAGAAACATATCATACACGTAGTAAAATTAATGATGTAATGGAGTCTTACTACATTATAAAAAGGTCACTGAAGTGCCTACTCTACAGACTACAACGCTGTTAACGTGCTTAAGGGGCTGACAGAAATATGTCCCCTGTTAAATGGATGATAATTTTACTCAATTGGACTCTGGTCACACACCTGTTGAAATAATAACAAATGCAGGTAATGTAATTCAATAAAAAAAAAACGATATATGTATGTATAAGAAATATGGAATAAATTGGAAGAGAAGAAAATACTTCACAAGCTACTCTTAACTTGTCAACGATTGATTATTAGACCTGCCAAAGATGAGACAACCCGTCAATCCATCTAATAAAGTGACCCAATCACTATCTTAAGAAGTGTTTTTGTCAGATCAAGACCGATTATAAAAGGAAACAATCTGTAACTACACCCTCCTCATAAAAGAAAAATAATTTAGTATCGAAGTATAAGTAGAGTATCATGTCAACAAAACCAGATCGAGGATTTTTGAAACAATAGAGATCAATAAAAATGTTATTTTTGGGCTGATTTTTCAATTGACCGATAATTTTTATTCGTGGAATAAAATTGACGTCTAACAGTTTTTGTATGGAAGAACTGTCAAAAATTCAAAACTATTCCTCCGTTAAAGTTATCTGGCTTTGAAAAAATTAGCCCTAAGTATGTATAGCTAAGTACTTATCTACGATATCATTGAGACGATCAGAAAGTATATTGCGAACGTCTTATAGCTCAGTATACCGGCAATTTAATTGTGCAATTGTAGAGATTCATTGTAGTAGGTCAATCTACTCAGTCAATTGATACGGTTAATAGTGTCACCTCATTCACATTCGATTCAAAAGATCACATCTTCATATTTTTTCCACATACTTTAGCTCAAAAAAGATAACGGTCAAATTCAAATAGCGGAGGAGGAGGATAACCTACTTGACTTGTTTACTCCACAAAATTGGTAGGATAGCATTCGCAATCCACAAAATAACACAGCGAGTTTGAAACACTCAGGCTCTTTGTCCACGGCATGGTTTCAATACAGCATATTAACCACGCCGTAAAAAATCGTGTGAGCTTGTATATGACACGGCAAACAAACGGCGCGCGGCGGAAACAACGGCTGGGTACGGTTCAGATGTATTTTAAAGGCCTTAGGCCCTACACATGATTATACGCACCGTAGTCGTCTTTCTTTTAGGATTAGTGCACGGATTTCTTGTGTTCAAATATATTTTTCACTAAAATCATAAGTATTCCTTATCTCGTTAAGAAACTGAGGTTAAGCTTAAAAAAGTGTGCCCTTCCTGCGAGAAGTAATATCATTACTTAAGTATATTCTTTAGTATTCATCGCACACTGAGAAGTGCATAAAGAAACTTCTTCCATCTTGTTATTCACAAGGGAACAAAGTTCTAGATGCTCGTAATATTTTTCTCACAAACTATTTCCTTCATAAATATAAATATTGAATTAGTTGCGGTAGACAATACCGAAATAGCTCATGAGATTCTTGAAATATGTTAGGGCTCATGGCTAACCACTGGCGCGCTGATTAGTCGGTCTGCATTGTTTGCCCATGCTTAGCCTTTACTGTTTAGGTAAATACTGAGATTCCTGAGGCACATCGAGATGTAGGTATTAAAGAAAAAAGCATGCTGCGCCGCCACAGCCACATATACACTGGGAAACGTGCAGAAGGATAGGACGAATGAGATGATAATAATTTTCAAATGAAGTCGTTATAAGAAAGGTTCGAATATGTAGGGTACCTCTAGTGAATCTAGGGTTGTGTTACGCAGACGGCCGTTAGACAAAATCTTTCAAGATACAGGTACGACTTTACTGCTGTCACATTTCTAATCGTTTGAATCAACGCTAGTATGTAGCTACTTACAAATGCGAAACATTTAGTAAACCAACAAACATAAAAAGAAACACAATTTTACAATAAAAATGTACAACATCCTACAATCGATGGGTCAAATGTATTTCATGAAGATACTTTATCTCGCACCTGAAAGCTTTGAAACATTGTTTCCACATGCGCTAGTTTTCAACTCCACTATTTGCGGATTATGGCACCGCGCCAACTCAATTCTGCGTATCTTTAAACAATCAATACATTTTGATAACTTATCATATTATATAATTAATTCTTCCGCCAGATTTAGTTGGAATCTAAATTACATGAATATAATATTAAGTTCATTCTCAGACTGTCTTTTCCGTTATTTTCAAATGATTGAAACAAAAATAGAATGCATTCATAGCTGGTTATTATCTCGCGCGCAAGTTCTAACCATTAAGGCCCGTAATTCACCAAAGCGGAGAGGAGAGGAAATGTCTCATTTTTTCTATAGAATTTCGTGCCGCTTGCCCGCTTGCTCGCACGAAATTCTATACAAAAATGAGACATCTCAACTCCTCTCCGCTTTGATCCACCAAAGCGGAGAGGAGAGGAGATGTCTCATTTTAGGGTTCCGTAGTACCTACAAGGAACCCTTATAGTTTCGTCATGTCCGTCTGTCTGTCCGAGGTTTTGCTAAGAGACCGTTAGTACTAGAAAGCTGTAATTTTGCAGTGTACATTACGCCGACAAAGTGGTAAAATAAAATTTTGGAAAATATATTTTTTTAGGGTAGCTTGTGAAGTGGGAATGAATATTTTTTTCGTCGTCTACCCCATCGTGTGGGGTAGGTAATACGTAATAGGTAATACGGGCTGGTTTCCGCAACTCCACGACAAAGCGCGTATTTTGCGTACGGGAGTTGCGGAAATCGTGTGGGGTATCGTTGAATAGGTCTTCTAAAATGACTTGAGGGTTGCTAAAGATATTTTCGATTTAATGCTCCATTTACGAAATACTAAACTTTAAAGTGAAAATTTTTGTTCCTGTAAAAGCTTAACTGCGGGCTTGAAAAATCTGGAAAAATTCAAGATGATAGTGCATTTCATGAACTTTAAAGGAAAAGTATAGGAATTAAGATAACTTTATTAGTTTAGCAGTAATAGTCGTTGAACTTGGGTGTTCGATAATTTTGTACCAAATACAAAATCCTTAGCATTAATCCTATATAGTGACTAAGACGAAGTAATTACTTGTTTATGACGGGTAATAAATAAACCATAATAAATTACTATAAGTTTCACAATACTGCCACTAGATGGAATAATGGAATTACAATTTTGTGAATTGAAATAATAACTTGGCAGCAATCGTACTCTTATTTTTTAGCTTTACAAGGAAGAAAGTGGTTCTTATTAGTTAATGTCTAATCTGTCTCTTGGGTACATTACCAGTCGACAGCGATGCGGATGAGTTTTTCGACGCTATTTTCTAGTTTCTGTATAGTTTTAGTTATGTTAGAATTTAATTTTGTTATTTTTACCTGTCTAAATGAATAAACTCAGTAACTAAAAAGTTACTTATCTGTTTAAATAATTATCTTCGAAAATCAATATTTTGTTTTGTTTAGTATCGCTATTCGATAACAGATGGCGTTGTGCCGTGACGTCACTTTTATAGATCGCGGTGTTAAGATTTTCTTGCAAGGTATGACCTCCGTGGTTACGTTATGTGTTAAAATTTTGTTTTACTCTGGACACCCTTGCATATATTGTTATTATAACCATTAACTCCCTAATATCTTTACCATTACATAATTAATTAATTATATTCAGAATAAATAACAACAGAATCGTACTATATAGTGATAACGGGGCTACTACGGAACCCTACATTGTGCGTGGCCCGACACGCACTTGACCGGTTTTTTGTATAGAATTTCGTGCGAGCAAGCGGGCAAGCGGCACGAAATTCTATAGTAAAATGAGACATCTCCTCTCCTCTCCGCTTTGGTGGATTACGGGCCTTACTGTGTGGAACTGCCTATTACTGTACCTATACTTAAGAGATATTTAACAATTCGTCACTACACGCATATTAACAGCTTCGTTGATTAAGTCCCTTTTTATAACATGCGTTTAGTGCACATTTTGCTATCAACAACTACTACCCACATTAAACAAATTACTCCGTAGCTTGTAAAGTTCTTAAGCTATTGTAAATGAACAGTCAACAGTTATACAGCAAATAATAACTTCAGCTGAACATGGGCTTTATCTCTGTCTGAAATACAGCTGAATTCAGCAGCTTGTGAGCTGAATATCGATCAAAATGCTCAAAATTGATTGATTGAATGGATCGTGAGCTTTGCGGTGCGTGTTTACGAAGTGATTAATAATATTGGTACCGCATTGACGCTGCGCTTACGCTCCGTTCCTGATTAGAAATAGGCATGTCATGTCGGTGTGATATAAGTATATACAAGCACCCAGGGGTCGCCTGCGCCTGCGCAGGTAGCGCCGCGCCGGTCGTCAGCGGCCAATATTCTTTTTGAAGTGCCGTGACCCGCAAATATCTTTGTTGTCCTAACAACGGCCACGGTAGGGGTTTTAGAGTAGGTAAGCGTGCCAAAATTCGTCTAAATACTAAAATCTATTACTACTAGAATGGCAAAATGTTAGAAAGGAAATGAGAGATGTAAGTAGGTACGTCCGTTTACATAAGGGTTATATGAATTAACAGGGTTGTATTGATGATTTTAATGATTATAATTCTGTAAATACATATTTGTTACAGTCGCGAATCATATTTTCTTCTTCATGCAACCTGATACTGACTTGCAAATTAATAAAAACCGGCCAAGTGCGTGTCCGACCGGCGACCACGCACAATAAAGGGTTTCGTAGTAGGAATGAATTTATCCCAAGAACAAGTTTAAGGTTGTAGTTGAAAATCATGTTTGTTCTCCCATACAGTGCAACTGCAAATATAAGTTGGTCGACTATTCCTCGTAAACTTGTAAAGCCTACTTACAATTAAGTAGCTGTGATAGTTTTCCTTTTAACTTCGTTATAAATACTAGAACCGTGATTTTTTCACATATCCAAAAACAACCATTTAGCTGGCGGGGGGACACTTGACTCTAACAAAAATTAGCAGTTCAAAGCTGAATATTTCACAAACGGATCCCTGAATCGAAAAATTGTTTTCACAAACCTGCAATATTCTTGAAAGACATATCCAACGGTACCCCCCACGGTATAGACCAGAAAACAAAACATCCCCACTTTATGTGTAGGTATAGGAAGTACCCTAAATTTTTTTTTTCATGGTTTCATTTTACTACTTTGTCGGCGTCATTAATATATCAAAATCGTGGCTATCATTGTAATATTGCTATATACAGGGTTATTGGTAAAACATTAACAACCTCTTAAGCGGTCATTGTACTCATCATTATGAACAACTTTTACTATGGGACCAAACCTGAAATCGTGAAAAAAAATCAGCAGTTCCCTACATTTATGTTGTATGTAACTCGTCAAAATGTAGGGAACTAGAAATTGAAAATCAATATGATAATGCCATTTGTTGTTTTCTATTTTATTTAAGTAGGTACTTACTAGTTTTCTGATTTCTATTGTTTTTGTAAGTTATTTCTTCACTATTTTTAAACGCACGGCACTAAGTTCGAGCACGTATGCATGATTCATAAAAAAATATATACTTAGATAAAAGTGAAATATAGTTACAATATGTTTTCCTGATCTAAAACGCGTAGCAATATCACATTTATTCACTAATAGCTAAATCCTACTAATATTATAAACGCGAAAGTTTGTGAGGATGGATGGATGGATGTTTGTTACTCTTTCACGCAAAAACTACTGAACAGATTTTGATGAAACTTATAGCTACATTAGACTAACACATAGGATATTTTTTATCCCGATATTCCCATGGGATCGACACTTATGCGGGTGAAACAGCTAGTCTTACCATATAAGTAATTATTTGCAACTTAAAACGAAAAAAAATCGAACACCCTTAAAAAAGAGATAGCAATATTTACATGATAGCCATCGAAATTAAATAAAAAAAATATGAAGTTATTTTTTACTCATAATAATGTATAAACTGAGATACATTTCTATTTTTTACCGACTTCAAAAAAAGGAGGTTATCAATTCGATACGTATGTATGTAATATTATTGGAATTGCATTATATTCACATATGACAATCTACTAAGGCTTCCAAACAAATATACAAAATTTCATAGACGTATGTATGTATGTATGTATGTTTGTATGTATGTATGTATGTATGTATGTATGTATGTATGTTTGTCCACGCATATCTCCGTAACTACTAATCGGATCGTGACCATTCTTTTTTTATTGGCTTACATTTACTTCAATTTAGGGAACAGTGCAAGTTTCATCAAAATCGATTCATTAATTTTTAAGATATGGACTAAAACGTGAAAGTGTGACGGCCTGGCTTATTGATACGAGCTACGGGTGTAGTGTCAAAGCGAAAACATCTCAAAACCTTGGTCAAATTCTAGTGCAACAACTAAAAATTACCAAATAAAAAGTAATTTAAAAAAATTAAACCGACTTCAAAAAGAAATGAACTCAAAATTATGAAATAACTTTAATTTCGGAAGTCGGTGGCAAAAAAAAACTAAAACTAAAATACAGATCCCAAGACACCGACTTCCGAAATTAAAGTTATTTCATAATTTTGAGTTCATTTCTTTTTGAAGTCGGTTTAATTTTTTTAAATTACTTTTTATTTTTATTTATATCTGTTTTTCGGTCAAAACCACTTTTGACTTAAAAAACCAGTTAAAACTATGTTTATCAACAATGACTAACATTTACTTAGAAACCTATTAGGTTTGTGGGTTTTTTTGTGACCCTTTTCAAAACATTGTTACTTTTTTGTAGTGATTCTAGATTATAATACCAGGCCACTCAGAAAGTATTGCGAAAAAAGTTTTTATGTATGAGAGACTGGCCAGTCATAATTCATTTTGAAAATATGATTATTTGTAAGTAAAAATAGGTACGTTCCAATTTCAAAATTTCCCTCCACATTGTTTGCGAGCTAATTTAAATTATCGTGTCTCATTAAAAAAAATTATTAAAACTTTAAAAAACCCCCGACAAAAATAAAAATCCCTTCCTTATTTTTATTTTTGTCGGGGGTTTTTTAAATTTTTAATTTAATTTTTTATTTCATGCTTTTTGTAGGGACTCCTTAATTTTTGTATTCATTTCTTTTATTTTCTTCCGTTTTAAGATTCTGGTAATTTGGTGTTTAATCAGGTTTTTTATCCGTCAAAAAATATTGATTAATTTATAGTTGAAGAATAATTTTAAAGACTAAACAGATTTTTTTGTTTTATTATATTTTTCAAGTGTTTAGTTTTCATTTCGTTAGGTAGTTAATATTCCTCATTCCCTTTCAATATTAATTTTAATTTTGACGGCACGGTTGGAGCAGTGGTTAAGCGATTGGCTGTTGCGCTGCGTGTCGCGGGTTCGATTCCCGCACGGAATAAATATTTGTATGACCTACAAGTAGTTGTTCCGGGTCTGGGTGTTTGTGTATGTGAGTTTAAATGTTTGTAAACGCACCCACAATACAGGAGAAATTCCTAGTGTGGGGCTACGTTTAAAAAAAAAGTGTAAATTATTCCACTTGTCAAGCCCTTGCATTTGATACCTATATTGAAGGAGTTGTGAAAAAAAATGTAATTCGCAATTTTGTGTCGGCGGCCATCTTGGATTTGAAATTTTTAATAGTGTATAGTATTCTACTAGTCAAGCCCTTTCATTTGATACCCATATTGAGGGAGTTGAGAAAAAAAAATGTAATTTGCCACTTTGTTGTGGCGGCCATCTTGGATTCAAAATTTGTTATAGTGTATAGTATTCTACTATTGAAGCCCTTTCATTTGATACCCATATTGAGGGAATTGTGAAAAAATATGTTATCCGCCATTTTGTAGCGGCGGCCATCTTGAACCGATTTTCATCAAACATAGCTAAGAACCCTCCCGACTAATACACCTTTCAAACAAAAAAAACTAAATCAAAATCGGTTCATCCGTTCGGGAGCTACGTTGCCACAGACACACACACACACACACACACCCCCCCCCACACACACACACATACGCAGACACGTCAAACTTATAACACCCCGTCGTTTTCGCGTCGGGGGTTAAAAATGGACCTGCGCCGGGAACATTTTCGCGCTATGATTTTTTGCGATTTCAATTATTGTCGCCTGAAACCGGACGAATCGTACGATAGACTTCAAATGGCATTCATGGATGAAGGCCCTTCTAAGGCAACCATGTATCGTTGGTATAACAAATTCAAGCGTGGTCGACTAACTTTGAGGGATGAAGAAAGAAGTGGTCGCCCTAGGATGGCTGTTACGGATGAAAACGTGCTAGCAGTGAAAATTTTAATCCAAGACAATAGGCGAGTTACGTATCAAGAGATTCAGCACATACTGCAGGTTTGATCGGGAAGCCTTCACGAAATTCTACACGTGCATCTTCGCGTGAGGAGGATAGTTCCACCCTGGGTGCCGCACAACCTCACCGATGCTCAGAAGCATACCCGGGTGGAATGGTGCCGTGATATGATAACCAAATTTGAAGTAGGTTCGTCTCGGCGTGTTTACGACATCATTACAGGTGATAAGTCTTGGATTTATCAATACGATCCAGAAACGAAGCGCTCGTCGACGGATTGGGTGTTTCAAAACGAATCAACGCCTACCAAAGTGAAGCGATCTAGAAGCGGGGGGAAGATTTTGATCGCGAGCTTTTTCACTGGCTACTTGGTGTCAATTCCTTTACGGAACCGAAGAAGCATCAACGCTGAATGGTAGGTATACTACCAAATGCTTGGCAGAAGTTTTCTCTGTTGTGAGCAACAAGCGACAAAATACAGGGCTCCGTGAGCTACTGCTCCACCACGACAACGCGCCTTCGCACACCGCGCTCAAAACGAGGGACTTCCTGGACAGCACGCCGGTCAAACTCCTGGGTCACCCTCCTTACAGCCCAACCTAGCACCGTGTGACTTCTTATTATTCCCGAAAATAAAAATCTGCTCAAAGGGATAACATATTTGTCGCCGGAAGATGTTGATGTCAGCGTTCGAACAGGCTGTAAACGAGATGTCTGTGCGGACTGGAAAAAGTGTTTCGAAAACTGGTTCAGACGCATGAAACTTTGTTTAGAGGCTAGTGGAGAGTACTTTGAAAATATTTATTAAAAATATATTTACATTTATAGAAAATTTTATTTTTATTTTCGCAAAACTTTCGGAGTGTCCCACGTATAACTAAATCCTTCCGTAAAAACTGAATTTCACAGAGAAAACGCGTTTTAATAACGGTTTATACGGATTAGTTTTGACTGCAACATACTTAATAAGAAGTACTCTGTGTGCGCGCAATAGAGGTTTTGCGCGCTGTGTCCGTTTAAGGCCGCATTCACACCAAGCATGACAGTCGCCTGCGTAAATGAATGAAAAACAAAGAAGTATCAGTAAAGTTGCGTTTTCATACATTTTGTACTGGACGCTCACAGTCGACGACCGTGAGTACTATTCGCTATGTTAAGAACGCGGCCTTACAACTTCGAGCTTGTTTTTCCTTTAGAAGGCGGTACAAAATTAACGACGGTCGCTTGAAGCATCAGCAGTAGAAATTCCCGTGGATTGCTTAGGCAGTGACAGGTTGCTGGGACAGCACATTTACACTCTGCACTTAACCATATTTTAAACGTGCATTCATTTAAAAGTTTCCCAGTTTATCCCACCAAAAATATTAATAGGTAACCAATCAGAAATTAATGAGTAGGTAATAAAGTGACAGTCATCAACTTAAACATTAAAAAAAACTGGCCCAAGTGCGTGTCGCGCCACGCACAGTGTAGGTTTCCGTAGTAGCCCGTTATCACAATATAACGATTCTGTTATTCTTTATTCTGAATATAAGTAATGGTAAAGATATTAGGAGTTAATGGTTGTAATAACAAAAATCGACTTTAAATTTGAATTATCATTTCTAAGACTCGAACATACTCGAATTAAAACGTAACCCGTAAAAGTTATTTAAGAACATTTTCGAAATGTCTTATATAAAAAAATATAACTAGAAATCGGTTTCAATTTTTCGAAAATGTTCTTATTAAGTAACTTATTAGACCTTTGTATCCTGCTTATGCGTATGAAGTTTCATTAAAATCGGTTCAATCATTTCGAAAAACAAGAGCTTGAAAGTTTGTATGAAATTCCGTACGGCGTAAATGTTCCTAAAGCAAGATGTCCTTAAGTTCTCAAGTTTTACCCACCCAGTTGCACCGCGGCAACACTCACATCGACGCCGACGCCGACGATTCGACAGTTTTAGGCCAGATGTGACAGAAGTTCTGCAAGATATGTCCGACGGTCGGTCTGATAGTAAGCTGCAAGTTTAAACAGCATTATTATACTTAGGGCACGTTTACAAAAGCGAAAAGCCGCGCGCGCCTCTTTCACGCACCGCTCTTTCCTTAGAGATTTCAGAATAGGTACATTCCCAATAACAATTATGTATGTTATGACCAGAAGAATAAAGGTAAGTGCACGAGTGCGGTTTCAATAGCTGTTCGAACGCGATCAGCGCGCGATGAAATTCGTGCCATGTGAACGCACCTTACTAGTTAAGTAACAAACGGCCCATCAGACGTTTCTCACAGGAATTTTGCTTCATATGAAAATGGCGGTCTTTGTTCATGCTGCAATTAAGTATAGCCACTGTAGTTTCTCTTACAGTATTCTATTTTAACCATCTCACCAGCAGCGGTATGTTGCCGTGTGGACCGCCTTTATACAGCAAAAACCGTGAAGATTCCAGAATTATAATATGAAAGTTCCGTTTTGTGGGCAAAAAAACTGCAGTACAATCTCAACGGCTCACATGCAAGGCTACAAGCGTTATCTTGAACATGTGTGCAGTAAGTTTGACAAAAAGTTAATAAAAAGCACAACGATCGCAAGGCAGTTGACCTTGCTGGGTGTTTACATCGGCGCGCATCGGTCGCGGGCGCGTCAGGGCCGCGCGCGCGTTGCACCGGCGCTGGGACACAAACAACCTACATACCCATACCTACACCAATGCTAATGTGGTTCTATCTACATAGTGGTTCGAGTATGCAGGACGCCGCCCGGCCGTGTCCGGTTAGGCGCGTCGCGTTCCGATCCATGGATGGCACTGAACTCCTAGCATGCCCATT
Source organism: Oligia latruncula (assembly GCA_948474745.1). Lineage (NCBI taxonomy): Eukaryota > Metazoa > Arthropoda > Insecta > Lepidoptera > Noctuidae > Oligia > Oligia latruncula. Next base: position 14,031,623 of record OX419683.1, read on the forward strand.
GTCAGTCTTGAGGCTTACGTAGGTATATTGTAGGAACTTAAATGTGGCACCAAAATTTAACTATAACTGTTTTCTGTTACATGGCTTATGGACAACAACATAATAGAATGCTGCATAGGTGATTCTTTTATGGGGAATCTACGTAGACATTTTTTTAAACTTAAATTACTTAAGTAGTTCTTAAAAATAAGAGCGTTTAATAAACTAAGCAACATGACATTCAATTGGCAATGCAAATAAAAATAAACTTAACTGAGGAATGTGGGTGTACCTACAGGTCAGCACTGCCTATCCTTTCGGCGAAAACAGGCGATGTTATGTTTGTAAATTCCCTAGGAACTGAACGGATTGTTTGGGAAAAAGAGCGAAATATTTTCTATAACATAATTTTTAAAGAATGTTATTACTGGGGTCTTCCGCATTCATCATCAGATTAAAATCAACAAAGAAGATAACATAAAACGTTTCTGCCAAATACGTTATTATATTTGAATTTCACTTCATTCATTTCATTTAAATTTTTCGCAGGAACCCATTGGATGCGAGAAGCACAGAACCGGTCGAATTGGAGGTGCTTGGAGGAGGCATATGTCCAGCAGGCAGCAGTGGTGGTCTTTCGGCTGAAATGATGATGATGATTTGAATTTCATAGTCTAGCGACATATCTACTGAAAATACAAGACGGAGACTTTGTGGCTGAGTGTGATACCTTTTTACCCGACTACGGCAAAGCCAAAGGAAGGTTATGATGTTAACAGGCTATGTATAATGTATGTTTGTTCATCTGTCCCCTCATAGCTCCTAAACTACTCGTCGTATTTTGACAAAGCAGGTATCTTTGGAAGTGTCATCTTGTTATAGGTTAAATGGCGGCACATAAAATCCAACAAGGCAGCGGATGTTTATTTAACGAAAAAAAAAAAAGATTAATAGATCGTGTTTGATATCTAATGAAAGGTCATAAAGAGGACTTTCTGAAAATACTTCGGTTACTTATCTATAATTAAACGTCCCTAAACCTAAAAAAATATGTTTCACTGTGAATGTTTTAAATGACACAAATTCATTTAAAATAGGCTGTTTACTACTACAAATCAAAGGTATTAGTTAAATTTTCTGCCTAGCCTCAATGACTCCTAACCCTCGTAAAACGTCAAAAACGTCATATTTAGTGGCGTGTGACTATACTCTATTCTATATTTTGGAAATAGCATGTTTTGGGATAATTTAATATTAATTACTTAAGACATGTGCCAAATAAACATATTTTCTTTCTTTCTAGTAGCTTATTTATCTCAGTTTCAATGATTTTATGGTTTCTTTGCCATATCAATAGAAAATATAATTTCCTTTAATTACAAGGTGCTACTTGAACAAACGGGTATAATAAGTACCAGCTGCACACCTGTTAGAATAAAGTGTGAAAAATCCTCCTTAGCTCTAGGCGAAGCAGCTACTAACAACATGCCACTATTTACGGCATGGTGGTCTCCAGTGTGCCATTTCTGTGCGCAACTCATGTAATCCGACGATAGGCACAACTCGTGGTTGTACAGCCATATACCACTGAAACATCGATGCCGTTCAATTTCCGCGGAGTGCAGGCGATGCGTTAGCTTTACGTTCATATGCAATATCTAGCCTAGCCATTTGATACTTACTCACATAAACAGGGTTATTGGTAAAACATTAACAACCTCTTAAGAGGTCATTATACTGATCATTATGAACAACTTTTAATATGGGACGAAACCTGAAATCGCGGAAAAAAATCAGCTGTTCCCTACATTTTGACGAGTTATACGAACATAAATGTAGGGAACAGTTGTTTTTTTTTCGTGATTTCTGGTTTGATCCCAGTTTGAACACCATCTATCCATACTAATATTATAAATTCGAAAGTAACTCTGTCTGTCTGTCTGTATGTTACCTTTTCACGCGTAAACCACTGAACGGATTTCGATAACATTTGGCAGAGAGATAGATTGCATTCCGGGGAAGGACATAGGATAGTTTTCATCGACATACCTCGCAAGCGAAGCCGCGGGCGGAAGCTAGTAGAATTACAATAACTGAATGTCTAACTGGAAAACTTGTCAAAATTCTATAGGACCAAGAATTTTACAGCTACTGAACAACATACAATACCTCTAATTAGTACGAGGTTATGCCTCAACTCTATCGCTGTGCTATCAGGTATCTACCTACCTATCAAACTACTTACAATCCGTACCTACTAGAACTTAATTTGGTGCTCCATCACACTGTAGATACGTAACTCGAGTTTCATTAATCATATTTACTGTTGACTTTAACATAGCAAAATATTCTCAGGCAGTTTATCCACAAAGAAATCAACTTTTAAAATTATATTTGTATTTGATAAACACAGAGATGTCGTAGTTAAGATGCCTAGCTGTTCGGGATGAAAGATAAAATATGGTGAAAATTCAAAATTGATGCTGAAATATTTCCACGTCAGTGGTCTAAGGAAATGTTTAATGATGTGAAACTGAAATGGAATGCAATCAAAATCATAGAAACTAACAGACTACACGATAGTTTGCAATTGCACGGTGGGAAAGTCTTGTACGAGGAAAATGACAATTTGTTGATCTCGAAGGAAGGTAGCGATCTCATCATCTCATCTCTTTGACCGTGTTGATTACCGGTGAAGAGGTGATAAATGCTCGGTTTATCCATTATGAAGGGGCTTTTGTCCTGCAGTTAGAGAAAATTAAACCGATAGTATTGTTAATATTTCTTAACCGAAAGAGTTATAGTTAATAGCTACTAGGCTACAGCGGTATCGGCCTCGACTTAAGAGTTGTAAGTCGCGCAGCCAGGCACTTTGTGTATTAATTTCACCACCACTACTGCTCTCAAAATTGAAAAAAAAAAGAAGGCATGTCCTAGAACCAAAAACTTCGAAGTCATGCGACATCCATCCACCGATCCACCACATAGGGGCCCGCAAGTGCCTATGTGGTGGATTATGTCCCACTCCCTTACACAGAGAGGAGGCGTGTCCCAGGAGTGGAAACATTATAGGCTGATTATGTTATCCTACAGCTTATTTTACCTATCAGTTACCTAACAATAAACCTCAAATTATTGTCGTTATTGTTGCACTTTTGCGAATTCCAGCCTAAGGTTAAGTCTGGGTAGAGGGTTGTATTATTTTATTTGTTTTGATTATATTGAAATATGTTGTATTGTCTTTGTGTTTGTTATGAGCAATATGTATATTCTATTTCATTGTAAGAAAGATTTATTAGGTTTACGCGTTTTATACAGTATAGTTAATTGAGTTGAGAGGGGAGTTAACGTAGAGAATACCTTTATTGAGCATTCCGGAATTGGATGCAGTGCGCAAACGCTCTTACGGTTGTAGCTACAAGAAAATATTCTTAGGATCCCTTAACTATTGTATTTTTCCTCTGCGTTCATAGAATACCTACTGAAAATATAGAACAGTTAGCGGGGAAAACGATTGCCCTATCTCAAATTGTCAGCCTGAATTACGTATGGTCAAATACACACACATGTATACTGCGGTGAAAAAATTTTCAATTCGATGTATGGCCGCGCTAAGCAAGGTGCAGAAAGTCTATTTAACAGCTATCTATCTAGTAATCATTGGTAATGTAATGCATTGTACGGATCATCATAAAATAAAAGGGTAACTCCTTAATAGTTGAGTAGTGATGGTAATAAACAAACTGACACTGTACTTTGTGCAAGATTTTACTACAGTAAAGTCAGCATGGATGACGTCATTCGAACTTACTTGGCGTAATTGGAAATGATAATGTCCATAAGAATTCGAAAGCTTGCTGGTGGGTTTCTTTGTAGCCATAATTACTTTAAAGTTTAACCAAAAAGTCAGTGCCAAGAGGAAAAATAATAATTTTAACACCTTACGGTTACGATGCAGTCGTAAATAAAATTATTTATATATATTTCTGGATGGTAGGTATTTTGAGCGAATGAAGTTTGTCAACACTAAAGAGTCTATTAAAATTAACTGACTCCTGCACGTACTCAACCTCAGACTTAATTCTGTGTAATATACCAGATTAGCAGAGGCGAAGGTTCCATAAAACTCGATTCCTACCGGCTTCCCTTTGAAAAATGGCAAAGTTTATTCTATAGATAAATAATATAATCATATTGAAGATATCTACTCCGGCTTACCTCTTACAAAAATTGACCCTTCGTTACTGGTATATATATACATATTTTATGTGCTTTATGGCGCCCGCGCCTTCGCCTTCAGCGGTGCTTGGAAGAGCTAAATCGGGTTTATTTTGAAACCGTTACATCATACGAATTGAAATTTAGCGGTAACAACATAATTAGGTATATCGTCCCATGTTTATCAGATTTGCGCAGCAGACTTTTGTAGCAGTAGCTATACTTTACTGTTTTTTTTTTGTAAGAATAACCATAAATAAATACTACTATAATACATCACCGAGAGGAGGCCTGTGTCCCAGCAGTGGGAACATTTATAGGCTGATTATGTATGTTATGTAAATACTTACATTGTGACGAGATTTATGTACACAGTCTTTTCTATGAAGATATATTCTTGTGACGAACTCGTTTTCATTTCGGGTTTTGTTAAATATTTTGTACTTATATGATTTCATTATGATGATATTGGTATGATTTGTTTTGTTTTGCCTACACACAGTATGATAAATGCCTCGAAAAACGGGCATCGTTTTTTAGGGTTCCGCAGCCAAATGGCAAAAACGGAACCCTTATGGATTCGTCATGTCTGTCTGTCTGTCCGTCCGTATGTCACAGCCACCGAAACTATAAGAACTACACTGTTGAAACTTGGTAAATAGATGTATTCTGTGAACCGCATTAAGATTTTCACAAAAAAATAGAACAAAACAATAAATTATGGGGGTTCCCCATACTTAGAACTGCAACAAAAAATTTTTTTTTCATCAAACCCATACCCATCTATGGATAGGTCTTCAAAAATGATATTGAGGTTTCTAATATCATTTTTTTCTAAACTGAATAGTTTGCGCGAGAGACACTTCCAATTTGGTAAAATGTGTGTTTAACTTCTAAAATAAGAGAATGATAAAACTAAAAAATATATATGATATACATTATCATGTAAACTTCCACCGAAAATTGGTTTGAACGAGATCTAGTAAGTAGCTCGCCGGTGAAAATTTAATAGTTGCGGACCCTCGGTGCGCGAGTCCGACTCGCTCTTGTCCGGTTTTTGTATCCTTCTAATCGATAGTATACACTGTTTTTAATGCTAGAGTAGAACTCCCAGAAACCAATTCAGCTTAGAACCAGAGCAAATTTTTTTTAAATATTTTATTCTGGTTATCCATAGAAATCAAAATAATTGTTATAACTTATTATGTATGCAACGTTTTTATGTTTTAATTATAGTATGTGATAAAGCCAATATCTGCTATTTTTAGAAACAAAAAAATATTTTTTAGATGTAATTTATGTGACTTAAGTATGCAAACAAGCTAAGTACGTAATTTTTACTGTAATTTTGAAAATATTTTTTTGCGCAGGTTGGTGTCTAGGGATCAACATATATTTTTGCAATAACTTTTCTCCTGATTGATATTAATTAAAATTTTCTTTAAGGATTCATCAAATAAAGTGTTTTCGTTTGTCACAGTAACGATAAACCAAGTCACCTTTGCATTAATAAAGAAATTTGCCATTTTCCTAATAAAGGGATTTTTGACATTTGAACCACTAACACAAAAGTTCGAAAAAAAGACTGAAATAACAGTTTTCTTTAAAATTTTATTGGGTAACTCAAAATGAGTTCATCCAAATCACACTGTGGAATGGCCGCCCATGTTCGTTGCAACAACAAAAAAAGGTCTTCTTGCGACTGGATACCCTCCATATTCGGCAGAGCTCTTCTCTGTAGCATATCCCATGCATGCTCAATCGGGTTCAAGTCTGGCGACTGAGCAGGCCAGGGCAGGACATTGATGTTAGCTGCGGCGAGAGTCTGTCTTACAACTCTTGCGGTGTGCGGTCGTGCATTATCATGCATTAACTGAAATAAGGGACCGATTTGCACTTGTAGAGGAACGATGACGTCTGATACAATCGTCTCAGCATAAATTTGAGCGTTGAGGTTGCCTCTGATCCAAATCAACTCAGTTCTTCCGCCGATCCAAATACCCGCCCATACCATGATGGTTCCACCACTATAAGGATGGACTTCCTGGCAGGATTTTAATCGCTGTTGGCGTCCAGGGGTTCTCCAGTGTCGTATACGTCTTGTATCCGGTCTCATACCAAAACGAGACTCATCAGAAAAGCACACGAAACGCCATTGTTCTTCTGCCCAATTTCTGTGTTCAAGAGCCCATTGATATCGAATCCTACGATTGTGCATTGCTATAGGTGGTACCCGTAGCGGTCTTCGGGAATGAAGGTTCACTTCATGCAAGCGGTTTCTGACTGTTTGGTCGCTAATTAAGTTCCCTGAAGAGTGATGAAGCCTCACGGCTAACATCATGGCGGTTATTGTTGGAGCTCTTCGAGTTAAGATTTGAATGTATCGGTCTTGTCTCCGTGTGGTGCAGCGATACCGTCCTCCATGGCGCTCAGCCACGGTACCAGTGCTTCGGTAACGTGTCCAAAGTCGACTGATAACACTCTGACTTGTATTCAGAGCTAAAGCCACAGTACGTTGCCGGGAACCAGCTTCTATCATTCCCACGGCTCTGAGCATTTCTTCCCTGCTTAAATGACGTCGCCGCTCCATAATAACGTTGGTTTTATTCAGTAGTAGGGAAACAGTAGCACTAATAATGTCTTCAATGCGTTGTATGTTTTTATAGGGAAAATATTGACAGCTGATTTTCATCTTTTACTCGAATTTGATTCACAGTTCCTGATTCAAATTATGAAATGCACCAAAAAGGATCCATATAAATTTATAAAATCATAAATTTATTACAAAGCCACATCTCAATCTCAAGAAATCCGCATAAAAATGCTTGATCCCTAGACACTTTTGATGTGTGTAGTAGCATTTTATTTTCACACACATTATTGTTTAAAGTTATGATAACCTGCCTGTAAAATATCAGATGCTTGACACAAAGGAATTCGGATTTTTCGAGTTTCGACTTTTTGTTGTTGGGTTTTCACAAATCAAAAATCTGAAAGCAAAAACATTTTTTTTTTATTCTTAAAATGAAGTAAGTATTACGCATTATGTATAAAGAGTAGGTATAGAGGTACCCATATGTAATTTAATGGCATAAAAAGTTTTCTTGAAATTCAAAAATTGCTCTTAGTGCCGGTTGTTGTAGGTATACTTTGTAAAGTTTATTTTGTTTCACGTGGATGTTTGTTCGTTTATTGTATTGTTATATAAAACCGTTTGATATAAAAATCTTTTTTATACATTTACATAATTTATATTTTTCTGATGAAGGGGTAAATGTGGTATAGGGAAGGGGTCCGCCCTCGTCAGGTTATAGTCTGAACAGAAATTATTTATTATATTTTTTGTGTTCTGAGAGTGACAATTATCAGAGAAAAATTTGAAAACCATAAAATTATCATATCTTCGATTTCCTGATAGATTAGCATCATATTTTTTTACAGTTAATAGTACTGTTCTGAAGAATATTTTAAGATAAATATTAGGTGCTACTGACAAAAGATGTCCGAGAAAAAAATAAAACAAAATGTTCAAATATTTTCATCAAAAAGTTTTTTTTTTCTAGAAATTTTATCCTAAAAAATTTAACAAAAATTATAAATCTGTTTTAAAGTATATTTAAGATCCGGGAGTACTACTCTCGCCTTCAAAATAGTTCATACTTTTGATTAATGGAATAAAAAGTGATGTCCGTTTTTTTAGGCATTAATTTATTATCTATCATACTATGCTACAATGTAAAAGGCACATATCGCTACTCACTTGTGGAAGCTATAGTAAAATACGATTACCACAACGATCCAGGATCATAGCTGAGGCATTGCCCTTATGAGTCTGCATGCAGTGCTTGCAAGGGGTTACCTTCATTACTTAAGGTACTGACAGACGTGCTCATAAGCTTGCTTAAAATTTGCATGCTCTGCAGCTGTTCACATTTGCCAGCAGTAAGCATACTCATAAATAAGCATGCGTAAAGCAAACGTACGGACAGACGTGCTATTTAGCACCAGGCTCATTATCATTGTTAAACTTGAATCATTCATGTCCATTAATAAAACCTCATAAGCATTATTATTTTTATAATACAGACATTCGTAACTTCGTTAATATGACACAAAAAGCAAAGTTTTTTCTTCTCCCTAACGCGACATATTGAGGGTTTATTTCGTTTTTATTTTAAATTGACGCAGCAACTGTCGCGGATCGAGATCGAATCGATAATAGCATGCTCATAAGCAAACCTGTTCAGACGCGCTCGGAGCACGCCCGCGCCTCAGGTAGCATGCTCGAAAATGAAACGTCGGTTGATTTTTTAGCAAGCTCAAAATAAGCATGCTCATTACTAGCAATATTGCGACACACGTGCTACTAATGAGCACTTGCTCAATAAAAGCATGCTTTCGTGCTAGTAATGAGCACGTCTGTCCATACCTTTATAGAATTTCCTATACTTATTATTAAGGGGCTTATAGGACCTGAACGCAAAAAACGCAAGTTATAAAAACAATAAAAGTATATGAATGATCGACTACAGTAAACAAAATCAGAAAAATATATGATATTCTTCAGGATATATTATGCTAGGTAGATATTGTGTTGAAAACATAATACAACTAATTTGATACGATAGAAAAAAATCATGAAGAGGTAACTTCATGATTTTTTTTTTCTAAAATCTTTATTTTTACAATAAAAACCATATTAATATTAATACATACAATCGTTCTGATTTTTTGTCAGATTATTCTACAAGCAACATACTAACACTAGTGTTTTAATTTTTTAGTCCAAACAATAGATTTTTTGTAATTAAATAATTGCTTCATATTTTGCAATAAATCACCAGGGTTGTGTCATAGCGCTTCTCTTTCTTTTCTATACAGTCCGACAGTGACCGCGCTTTAGGTCATGTAAGCCCCTTAAGTGGCAGTGCCAGAGCTTTGTCTGCGTTTGCCCATAAGCTGGCTTTATTTAAGTTAAAACGCTAAGATATATAAACTAAATAGTTTACTATAATCTAATATTTATAATAATACAGGACCAACTAATACGTACCTACTTAGTGTTTTAATTTTTGTCCGGCTCATTCGATGGAATTAACGAAAATCATTCATTTACGTCAATAATGGCGGTCAGGTTAGTTTGATGCATCTCAAATCTGTAGACGTGTAAATGAGCCTTTGGGATCGAAAACAAGTAAACAACGCAGTAGAGAAAGCTCGACGAGACGCAAGTCCCTGCGCCTTACTTTGAACACCAAACAACGCATCGAGGAGGCTACCATCCAGGAGGAGAAGAGAAGATGCGACCTAACTTGAGAGTAAAAGAGACAAGAAAACGGTCGCGGAATGCGGCGCACTTAATTTTTGTAACGGACTACGGGTCGAAAAGCGCGCGTCGCGACCGTGAGGACCATCATGTAGTACGGGCCGTATGGGGCAGGTGGGGGGGATCGGCTGTAGTACGACGGCCCGCGCTTCTCGTAAAGGAAGCGACCCTGGCGCGGTCATTGCTCGCCGCGACCGCATTCCTCTCCCCCGCCCCCCGCGCCTCCACGGCGCCTGCGCATCAATGAACGGCTCGCGCGCAACTGCCGCGTCCACTCGCCCCGTCTCATTCCCGCCACTGTCTGCTTTGTCCGCTGCTTACTCCCCTTCTTTATATCTTATCTCGTTCAAATGACAACCGTTGTTGTGTGCACAAAACATTACAACAATCAAATATAAAAGTGTAACCCCATTGGCCCACCATGAAAAGATCTTTCATAAAAATAAAGAATCACTTAATTCGTACCACTTAAAATACTTTCAATTTCAACCAATTGCTGGTTGTTTTACTAGCTACAGGCAGGTTATTTATAAACACACCTGTTTTAACACACAGTACCATAATACTGGTTATAGTTTAAAAGAAGAGGTACTTTTTTCTAAATTCTGTGTATAGGTAGTTAATTTCATTCTATGAGGAAGCAATACCTACTATCTCATAGTCATATCACACGTAGTATCTTGTTCCCAATATAAAACCGTTATTGGCAGTTACGTTTTAAATATTTGAACGTTGTAACCTATACGCGATAGACATTGCCAATAATTACTCGGTTCATTCACATAAATTATGCTGTAATCATATTTTTTTTTTGTTTTTTATAAAAATAATAATATTAATATTATTATTTATTAAAAACTAGCGACGCACGGTTTTACGACTTGACATCGTGACTCTTTATTAAGTACATGTAAGTTAAAAATTAATGTATGTCATAACAATTCCGCAATTCTTTAAGATAGTGAAAACCGCATTAATATCTGTTGCGTAGTTAGAAGAACAACGCGGTAACAGACAGACACGAAAACTGACTTTTATATAAATATATATAGTGGGTGCCACAGAACCAACTATCATTTAACTATTTGAAATGGTACTTCGAAAGTTGGGACTTTAGAAAAGACAAGGTAAGGGAGACGGGGCTGGATGACTAACTTTACATTACGGGGGAAGCGCTAAGGTAGCCCGCGAAATTCAACTTGGCTTCAAATTTTACTTGGCGACGTCAGACGTGGAATTACTACTGGGTCACCCTCCCTATAGCCCCGACCTCGCTCCTTGCGATTTTTATTTATTTCCGAAAATAAAAGAAAAAGTTCGAGGAAAACGTTTTATGGACGCCGAGGAAGCGTTTCAAAATGCCGTCAAAGAGACCCCTAAGGACGAGTGGGTAAAGTGCTTTTCTCAGTGGTTCCATCGGATGCAGCGATGTATTGGTTGGTAAATTGACACTATTTTTAAAAGATATGGGACTTATAACTGCCGCATTTCTATATCTGCCGAATTTTGGGCTTAATATAACTAATAACTTGCTAGTTTGTTCAGTTTTTGATTTTCTAAGAACTTTCAGTGTCACCCTCGTATTAGTAGGATATAGGATTGGCAGTCGCATATTATTCTCATTTTTGGCCAATTATTTTTTTTGTTTTATTTTTATTTCATCACGTTTCTTTTTTTCATCACGATTCATTAAATGACATTATTCATCATAATAGAAAGAATATTCATTATTATTTAAAGTCTTATGAATGCAGGTAACCAGACACGGTATCCCCTAATAATAAACTTATTCTATGGATGATGATCTTATTCATCCATAAAAAAGTTTACATCGCATAAACGCTGCACTTCGGCGCGTATACCTCCCTATACGCGCCGAAATGCAGCGTATATGCGATGTAAACTTTACGGTTGCACGACCGTAGCGTATCTGCGCTACGGTCGTGTAACCGCTGAACTATCTCATCTAGCCGTTATGCTACGACGCGTAGTAGTCGTTGCACTACGACGGGTAGCTTCTGCGCTACGCCGCGTAGCTGCTGCGCTACGGCGCATAGCCGCTGCGCTACGGCGCGTAGCCGCTGCGGTACGGCGCATTTCCAAAAATCCAATGTGCAATTGCGATGTGATTAACATACATATAATATTAGGCAGCAATATCGAAAGTAATGCAAACAAACATCTTTTACTGGTAGTTGTTCAGTGCATTTTTAGGGTTCCGTACTAAAATGGTAAAACGAGAACAAAGACTGAAAGGGGGTCTGAAAATTTCGAAGTGGGGCTACAAGGGCATGCATGTATCATATGAAAGAGCGCAGTTTGCACATTCTCAAACATTGTTTCTTTTTTTTAAGGTCGCATAGTTTTCTACTTTTGATGAAAAATTAAAAAAAAAATACCGTTCCCCCCCCCCCCCCTTATCTCCGAAGTTTGAAAAGAAAAAATATCTCAAATTATTCTATGCGATAGAAGTTTATGTAAAGATTACATGAAAAATAAAACGAAGTCTCTAAATAGCACACTTTTTCAGAAATTATCTACAAAAGTTACATTCAATCGGCTATCCGTCAAGAGATGGCGCTGACATAAAACTGCAATATTCTACACCGCAGTGCACAGTGTTAAAATTCTCTGACAAATATAGGCCTCGCCGATGAAAATTTAAAAATATATACGTACGGAACCCTCGGTGCGCGAGTCCGACTCGCTCTTGCCCGGTTTTTTGCAATTCGGTGCGGTCGGTTTGTTGCAACTTTAAAAGGCGCAGACGCGGAGTTTATGTAGCGTCTACAATATTCATACGTTCGACATCTTGCTGGACCAACGTCAGGGCGAAGGCTTTACAATAGGCTATTTGACAATGTAAAAAATAAGGTCATAATTATTGACACTCGTATAGATTATCGCTTTTAAAATCGATTTGCATTCATTTTACTACAAAACAATGTATTATTTATTAAAAAAATCCCGAAAAAACTTCATCTTTTTAAATCTGGCGCCACGTAATCGAAAACGGTCTGGATTGGCTGAACTTATGATGACGTCATGATATAGTCAATTTCTGTCTATCGTTGACAGAACAGATGACTTTTGTCTAGTATCTCGACCGTTTCAACGTTTGTTTACGTGTATTGTGACGTCACGACGCCATATTGTTAAAGATAGCGTTTTGGCGGCTTATTTAAACAGTACATTTTTATTTACTATTTTCTAAAAGAAATACATTATGCAATTTGAAGTAATAGGTTTTTGTGGGCTCGTTAGACACCATTAAATAATCTGAGATGTTTATCAGAAACCAGTCAAATAGCCTATTGTGATTAAAACTCTTGTCGATTTACCGCTATTATAAAGCTACCACTTCAAGTCGACTGGAAGAGTAGGTCCAGTGAAAACGGCCCCGACTTACGAGTTTTAAGTCATAGGTTCGAACGAACCCAGGCATGCACTTTATTTCGTTTAAGTTCATATATCTCCACTGCTCCCAAATCGGTGAAGGAAAACATCGTGAGGAAACCGGCATGTCCTAGGACCAAAAATCCCAACGAGCGCCTTATAACTTACCGCAAACTACATACATAGATAAGTATTGATATGGCAAACCGTAACAAATTCAAATACTACTGAAGGTATAAAGAAAGCACAATTTCATATTTTTTCTACATATTAATTTTTAACAAGAGAAGGAACACAACGTTTTTTTCAAAAAAAAAAAAATTGTATTTTCGTGTTTAAACATTTACTAAAGTCCGAAACTTCATGCAATGATATTTTTTTTACAAAATGTACGTCCTCAACGAAAAGTTAAACAACATAAAATGTTGCCTGTAGTAAATCAATTCATTTAAAGAGTTCATAAAACAGTTATGGGAAAATTACAAGCAGAGCGATTCAATACATTTTCAACTTTTATAAGTTTACGGGAGCCATCGAAAGCGTGCACTGTAGGTTGTCCAACGGCTTTGCGCGTCTTAGCTGGCGCGCGGTCAACGCTCGGCAAACTGCCGGTCTGCCGGACTTACAGGTTGGACATGGGGCAATGGAATCCGCGGGGAACAAAAAAGAAACGCGCCCGCGCCGCCTGCCGTGCGCTTCTCGACTACTAAACAACGGCATTATGGCGAACTATGAGCCATGTCCAATATCGACAACAGCACCATTTATATATCAATATACATACATCAACATGTTATGTTGTTTGGTGTTCCTGGTGATGGTCGTGCCTTCTTTACACGAGAAGAGGCCTTTGCCCAGCAGTGGGGAATTAATAGATTAGTATTATTAAACACGATGCCCTATACATGTAAAGATCGTTAAAGTTGACTGAATCTCACCATGAGCAGTATTAATATCACACGCATTCTTAAAATGAGTGTTTGATACCAGATTATCTAGTACGGAGTCCAACATATTCAAGACTAGCATGTCGATAAAAACTATCCTATGTCCTTCCACGGGATGCAATCTATCTCTCTGCCAAATTTTATCGAAATCCGTTCAGTGGTTTAGGCATGAAAAGGTATGATACAGACAGACAGACAGAGTTACTTTCGAATTTATAATATTACCATGGATATTGCATAGTCTTGAGAAGTTCTAATTTTTTTTTAATGACTGTCGCGTGTGTATTCTTTATATTTTGGAGAAAACTTACTTAGAAATTAATAAAAGTAGGTACCTATGAGCTAAAAGTGGTTAAATTTTTAAATAATCACCTTAATTTATAAGCACGTACAGTTTTGAAGAAATCGGTTTTTTCATCGTTTTAGGTACGTATCATACAAATACATATTATATTGTTTTCTACTTACACTTTCTATAAATAGGTGCTCTTAATAAATTCGCCCAAACCAATCGAACGTTAAACCCATTTGTAAACAAAATATAATTCCAAAATAAAAATAAAATAAACTTTCACGCACTAATTCAACAACATGAGCCGTTCGACCCTTCTGAGAAGACCTTTCTGGCGGACCCGTTTCTCGGAAGAGTGGCCGCTTTTTACGCGCCAAATTCTTATTACAATGAGGTACGGACGCTACTGCGCATTCCGAGAGCCTGCGCCTTGCGACAGCGTGCCTTCAGCAATCTGGAATGGTTACATCCCGCTATGGTGCCATTGAACCCATCGAATCCTATGGAGCATTCAAATAATTCCATAATTTGATAGCTTGTGCATTTGAAATCAAATAAACTTTTAACTACGCAGGTTTCGTTGGATAACTCATAAGTTTCAACCTATGAGTAAAATGAAAAAAATTTAATAAATCTGAACATGAAGCACAAGCTTCATATTCAAATTGATTAAATTTCATTAATCTTTTTTGGCCTCTGTAAGTTAATTAAAAAATATCAGAGAAATCGTAAATAAATTCCGAAAATTAATCAATTTTGTTTATCGGTATCGTTTGACAAAAATGTTAGTAATGTACGGTTTATATACGCGACGCACTTGGTTGATGATGAGTGCCAATAGTTAAAGGCTGCACCCCACCAAATCGCTCAACTATAGTTCCGGATCGGTGTCATTGACCGGCCACCATCGGAAATAGATAGGTACTCCTCCCAGAGTTCCGGCGACTCAGTGATTAAACATAAGTGACTTGATAATACTAATCATGTAGTCTATGTATTACGTACTTTTATTAAGTGTGCTCACTTTATTTTCAGAAAGCGAGAAATACTTGCCCATCGCACAAAAACTTGTGGATTTAAGAAATTAGGTAGGTAGTTAGGTACCTATATTACTAATAATTAAAAAGTTGTCAAGACCACTATATTATTTTTTGCTTCTCAAGAATTAAGATGTAAAGGTAAAAATAGTAGATTATTCAATAAGGAGTAAAGCATTGTGTTATGTCACGGGCGCTATATTCAATCCCGAACGCAACGTAAAAGTAACATAAAAGTCTCATAGGAATTTTTCAGTTGATGTTTCAAATTCAAATCATTATTGATCAGCGAGTTATAATGAAATTTAGTACAATATTATTGCCCAGCTAGAGCTTTGACTTGCTTTAGGTTAGGTTTGCATGACATATAATTTGACATTAACGAGCAGGTGGTGTGAAAATATAAACATATAAGAAAATACCTAAGCAAATGATACTACATATGTTTACCTATGGCACGCACACATACATGAGCTGTTTAATTAAAAGCTAAAATAACTGAAAAATGTTCAGTGAAAAATATGCGTCTCTTCAATGTTTTGGGATTTATGTACTTATTTAAATATTGTTCTATAGCAATTAGACTGACTTGTTTAAACTTCACTGCATTGGGGTTGGTTTGAAATCCACCTCAATTACGCTCAGGGGGAGTGTAATTGAATTGTTTTTCAATTTGTTTTGAATAACTGTAACTATTCACAAGTCAGCTCGTCATAGTATTATCTACTTGTTTCTAAACATAATTATGTCAATCAAAATCAGTGGCGTACGCCATTGTGCATTTCTAGTTAGGTACTGGTTCTTACATTCAGTTTTGTAGAAATTAATTTGGAAATTGGAATGTCCTGGGTTCGATTCCCAGAAATCCCAGGTTGGGTAGTGTTATTGGGTTTTCCATCAGGGATTTCTAAGTAGCAGATCGGAGTCTGGATTTGTGTCCGACTGATGGAAATAGGCTCGCCACCTATTTACCTGAAAATTAAACATAACTGCTGAAATGTGGGTGTATTATATACCTATAATACACCCACATTTCAACACCATCCTAACCATCTCATCTCTGCCTAACCATCCGCGAATTACAGGCGTGTGTTATGTTTTGTTATGTTAATTTGGAATATTCTATTGCTATTAGACCTATGTACCTACCTTCACACACTTGTTAAAACACACTTGTTAAAGTTCTAGGAAAATCATCTACTTTTACAATATTTGTAAATAATTTGTAAATATGTGAGCACCATGTATCTATCACATAATATTGATTTACCTGTCATTGCTTCTTTTTTAATTATTTTACCTTTTGTGGTAGACTAATTTTATTCTAGGTGCATCGTCTTCACATATAATTATATTATGTATACAAAACCTTGTAAAACATTTTAAAAGAGTAACGGTGAAGTTTCTTGCCCATTCTTCTCCATACGAAAACTATACCCTTTGGAATGGGCGACTAGAATCAATTCTATTTTGTTGTAATTTTTGACGTTTAAAAGTGACTTTAATGTGTCTATTTGAAATAAATGATTTGACGTTGACATAATATGGCATTTCTAAAGTCTAGGTTAATGTTTCATGCATGGGGCAAAAGGTCGATTTTTTACCTTTTTAGCATTTGGAGGAAGGTATATACATGTCATAATGTACTTTTTAATATGTCATGATCTGCCTAGCCTTTTCCCAACTATGTTGGGGTCGGCTTCCAGTCTAAACGGATGCAGCTGACACAAAAAGCGACTTTAATTTTATAACATGTGTATCGATATAGCCGTAGTACGTATAAAGATCTCATCTACTCACCTGCCTAGCCTTTTCCCAACTATGTTGGGGTCGGCTTCCAGTCTAATCGGATGCAGCTGAATACAAGCATTTTACATGGGGCGACTGCCTATCAAACCTCCACAACCCAGTTACTGGGTAATACGATACCCCTTGGTAAGACTGGTTGTCAGACTTTCGGGCTTTTGACTTACCCGTAACGACTGTCAAAGATCCACGAATGACAGCCGGGACCAAAGACTTAACGTGCTTTTCGAGGCACGGAGGGGTCTCGATATGTAGAGGTGGTCACCCATCCACAGACCAACTGCGGCAAGCGTAGCTTAACCTGATCGATCGACCTGTGCGGCTGTTATTATTTAGCCACGGGCCCCTGCGGTGCTTTTTAATAGGTACTAGATATTAATTTCAAACTAATATCTCATAAAGTCTCGAGAAAGAAATATATTGCCGGTCAGTCTGAAGGACGATAACAAAACGTTTCAACGGATAACGGAAGTTGCGAAGACGACGCGCGAAGATGTTACTTTGAAGAAGTGTAGACATCTTTTAAAAGACAAGTAGAAGTCTCTTAGAAGACGCCATAGGCGAAGCGCGTAGAATGCGTAAAACCCGTAAATTCCTGTAAATGACACTTAAACGAAGCGTAGGCACCGCACGAACGCTTTTGGGTTTTCATAGTTGGGTTTTTATACAATTACTTAGATGTAATTATAGCCAAACACTCCTATTATAGTCAACAGTTGTGTTTCCTCGTCGTGTTTCGAAATACACCTTTTGGCTTAGCAAGAAAATTATGACGAAAACTAAAGGCAACACATAAAAAGCTACTGAACTATCAATTTTATATCTGTGGGCTAACTGACTGAAATTACTTTGTTATTTTGTATTATATTTTGATAGCAAATGAATCACGACTCGTAAATGTCCGTGTGGCGTATAACGCGACGCCAACGCGGTGTTAACGCGTCATAATCGCCTGCGCTGGACCAACACCCAATATGAGCACCCTTGGAGTGTAAAGAAGTATTATAATACTCTCTCAAAATTAAATTTTAGATAGAAGAGCTTGTTGTCTTAATACATTGTTTACTTAAATTTTACATAAAAAAATTAGGTGTGGGTCAGAATGACGGGTGTATTGTTGCAGAAATTAATATGTTATATGTGTATGAAAGGAATGTACCAGGAATGTAGGTACTTGAATGTACCTTTAATGAAATTCAATATACCTCCAAGAAACAAGAATACTTAATAATAAAGTGAGCCGCAGTCCGGACAGTCAGAATGACGGGTGAATACATCATAATGAATGTAATAGATATCTTATGGTTACCTTATATTTACCAGAGGAATGTACCTTCAACGTACCTCATAAAAATATAATCTGAAAATATAATGCGACGAGTAATTAACGAGAAAATCAAGAAAACAAATTTTGACGCCTACCATTTCTTCATAGCAATGTGAGTATAGTTTTATTTGCTATTATTGAGAATTTATATAACATACCTATTCATTCCTGCAATAATACACCCGTCAATCTGACCCACGCAAAATATGTCTTGTTTTTCAGGATACAATAGTATTTGGGATGGAAGTAATTATTTAAATGAAATTGACAACCTTGTTGACTTTGATGAACGTTCTACATGTGCACTGACCGACCTACTATGCCATCACTTCTTTGAAGAAATGGGAAGGAAAATACGAGTCTTAATTGACGTTAAAACTGATATGATACACATCAAATACTGCTGTAAAACCGCTATTATAATACAATAATGATGTCCCAACAGATGTTGCTGTTCCTCTTTTAAATAATAAAATAAATAAAAATACCAATGGTTAAAGATACAAAGAAGACCAACGACCCTCGTTTCTATAAAAAATGTTAGTGACCAATAAATTATAGAGATCCAACTATAGCGCACACACGCGACACAACGTGTCTCGAACAATCGTCGTCGGAGATTGTGATATATAAGACAAACGATGGCACACCGCGGTGCAGCATACTATTGACTTCAAACGTTCGATCCAAACGGTGTCGTGGTGTTCCGCGAGTAGGTGGGTCGCCTGATCTCTCCGGCGGCATTGCAATGCACATCCGGGGCGGTCGATACGAGCGGCGACTTGCGCGGTGCCGCGGCGTCCCTCGACACCCCCGCACCGCAAACGGGGCCCCCTCACGTCTTCGAGCCCCCTCCGCGACGATTCACATCGATTCGCACGCTTGATAATTATTAAGAGCTTGCTGCTGAAATTTATCATCTTACAGTCAGTGAGAAAACGGATCTCGAGGCTAGATCTAGAATGGCCGTTTTTAAGATGAATATTTTTATTTAACACTGCTAGGCGCCATAAATATACTTGATCACGTTGATGGCTATACTTTTGTAATACAATTTAAATAAATAACAGTACCATAAAAATCCTGTAACATATTTAGAGGCAATGTGTGCAACCCACCTTAATCTCGTCCCCTAACGGTTCCACTTCCGTAAAATAGACCAGTCCAGTGAAACAGCAACGTTCGTGTATGCGAGTATTTACAATCCTACTTGTTTTGTTCCTAACTTGACAAATAGAAGGAAAAGCTGCACGAGAGTGGTAAATAAAAAGTACAACAAATAAACGATCGAGTGGATGAAGTCATGATAAAATTAAAACATAACAATATCACCTTACTTAATGTAGGAAAATGGTTTGTTCTAAGGGCAAATTTTTCAATGGACAGGTAGTTTACATATATTCGTAGAAAAAAACTCAAGTCAATAATATAAAAATTCAAGTTACGATACAATTACCTGGCGTTGGAAAAATCAGTCCAAATAAAAAGAATGTATGACCTGTTATTATCCGATTGATAGTAAAGAAAAAATATAACTTTAATAACAGTGCAACATCACATGAATTGCAATAATCAGGAAGAAATTCGAATACAAATATGTACTTAAAAAATACATCGGCATGGGTATAATAAGTTACTTATTAACTAGGATAATTTAATCATAACTATCTGCCTAATTGGCCCGTATTTACAACCGTCTCTATTACTTTTATCCGAAGAATAATACTGCGGATTATCCTAATAATTATACATCTAAACTATGTATATTATTATAAATAAAACGGGTGAACGGATTTGGGCACTTGGGTAGAGCCATGACGTGGAGAAGGACATAGGCTACTTTATATCCTAGATCTCAGACAAAGTCGTGGGACACAGCTAGTATAATATAAAAAAACTGTGGAACCGCCGTGTTTCCAACAGATTAATTAGCTGATCACAAAACAAACATCTGTCACAATATTGTGGCTTTTGATGCATTCCGCACGGACGGACGAGAAAATAAACATTTAAGTATAAAGAAAAAAAAATCTGCATTTTGCTCACTTTACTAATATTAGAAATTGATTTTAATACAACGTAACGTAATCAGAAATCGCAAAAGAGCCTTGCAAAGTATTTTAAAAAAGCATACTCTTTGTATGCTTTCGTAGCACTGTGTAGCAGAATAAAAAGCCGCTAATACGTCGCGTATTTTTCAATCACATCCGTGTGTAGGGATGCACACAATTTGTCAATTTACCGCTAACTGGAACCTAAGCGTAATAACATTGTGGTGTGTGAGCGTACCCCATGCAGGATATCGCCACCTGTTGTGGTGGGCGGCAAATTGGCATAATCAATATCGCTTTATGGGGTACACTGAGCTACGAAGGGGATGAGTACGATTTTAAATCATAAGTGATCTGAGGTGTTAAGCGTAAACGTTGCGTTTACGTTACGGGCTTAACGTTCGGCGCAAGCAATTAGGGGAATATAAAACCCAATCGGACATACTGGGAGATATTTTGAAAGGGGCTCGTGGCTAAATAAAAACCGCCGCATGGGCCCATCCTCTTGGATTTCAAGCTACGTTTGCCGAGGTCGGTCCGTGGATGGGTGATCATCCACTAGATAACGAGACCCCTCCGTGCCTCAGAAAGCACGTTGAACCGTTGGTCCCCGCTGTCAATACGGTTATTCTGAAGCCAGAAAGTCTGACAAGCAGTCTTACCAAGGGGTATCTTGTTACCCAGTAGCTGGGTTGTGGAGGCCACTGAGGCCAGATAAGCAGTCGCTCCATGTAAACTATAGCCCCAACATAGTTGCGAAAAGGCTATGCTATGCAAACAATGATTTGGAACAAGGCCTATAGTCCTATACATACCTATACTATGAAAATAATTATTTAACTACTGTTTCTCGATCTTTTAAGATGATCAAAACACGGAGCTCTTATAGGTTGACTCATTGTAGTCCATCTGTCTGTCTTTCCCCCAATTCTCTTGTTAGGTATTGTAAATTAATATTAAGCATGTTGGAAGAACTTCAAATGTCCTCAAAACAAACAAAACACAAATTCTCCAAATAGGCTTGTTTGAAAAGAGTATGTTTCTGGGCCGTACCAACTTGCGGAGGAGCGGGTCACAGCCAAATGTAGTTCATAACACAACTCCTTTTTATGGTTCCGTACCCAAAGGGTAAAAACGGAACCCTATTACTAAGACTTCGCTGTCTGTACGTCTGTCTGACACCAGGCTGTATCTCAAGAACCGCGATAGCTAGACAGTTGAATTTTTTACAAATTATGTATTTCTGTTGCCGCTATAACAACAAATAATAAAAACAAAATAAAATAAATACTTGAGGGGCTCCCATACAACAAACGTATTTTTATCGGCATTTTTGCCTTGTGGTACGGAACCCTTCGTGTGCGAGCCCGACTCGCACTTGGACAGTTTTTTTTTTAATTAGATTAATTCTGTCAGGTCTTCAATCTTACCATGGATGACTTCGCGAAAAGTTTACAATGCAAAATACCATGGTGCATGACGCGGACGACATCATCGTCATCGCGAAGAGTGCAATGGATCTGCGCGTACACATAGCGATCCGTTGTACAGGTCCGTTATTTGATGGCGTATGTAGTTGTATGAGTCAGTTCACACACAATACAGTATTCCGGATCCAGTAAAAAAGAAAAAGGGATCAGATAAGATCCGTTAAAAAGGATCCTGTAAAAACGGACGTTCATGTGTACGCGCCCTAAGCTCGAACTGGAAGGCGGTGCAACACGTCTGTAATATGCAATGAGAACGTGAGAGGATCTTTCGGAGTGACCTCAATAACGGACAAACTAAAAGAGAGCAGGCTCAGAAGGTAAGGCCACGTAATGAGAAGAGATGATAGTTTTTCAGTAAAAACCGTTTTCAATGGCCCTACGAAACGCCTGGGAAGAGAACGACCCCCGCTACATGGTGATCCAGTATCGAGAGGGAGATGAAAGTGCAGAACCTAACTCCTATGACAACCCAGGACAGATCGTTCTGGCGCCGCTGTACAAGACGACCCGACCCCAGATAGAACTGGGATTAAGGGATGGAAGAAGAAGATTTAACCAGAAATTTCAGTGAAATTGAAACAGCTACCAAAACGAGTTAAAAAAAAAACTTGATGCAAATGAACGATGAATTAACCTCTTACCTTAACCTTCAATACAAAATAAATAAGTATCTGTATTAGGTACTTATCAACGTACGTTGGTAAAATTTAAATCAAAAGTCATTTATGCAAATTAGGCTGAGAATCAGCACTTTTCGAACGTCAAAATTACGTCTGTTTTAAGTCCCCCAAAACGCCCGCACTTCACCAGTTCCTAAGTTCCTAGTGCTTTAGCTGGGAACAAGAAGTGACCCTAAATTCCCCAGCAGCGTACATTGAAAACAATAACCAAAGATTTAATTCGATTGAAATCTTTGACAATAACCATATTTGAATAAAATAATTTTTGAGTAAATATTAATTGATTCATATTTTTTATAGTCTTATCGCGCAAGTATTTGTTTTTTAAGAGTCCGACAGTGACCGCGCTATTTGTTGTCAGCGTCTAGCATGTTGGATTACGTAGCGTAACGAAGCAGAATATGATTCCGCCTCTATCGCATGGTCTTACTCGCATTTCCACACGCCATTCACTAATCGGAACATTCGGAACGATTATTTCCGGATAAGTACAAGTTGGTAATAATGAGCACAAACAATGCGTGATGCTGCCAATTTTATTGCTTTACTTATTTCAAAGAATAGCGTCGTTGATGTCCCTTTTTTAAGTAGGTACTTGTTTATTGAACTCCATGCGTAGATTTGTACTAACATATTAACAATCACTTTTGTTCTTTGTTAGGTTCATTTATCTTTGAACTTTTAGACAACGTGTACAGTCAGCATCAGATAGACTGGGCTTTCAAAGTAGTCAAAATCATGTGAAGAACATAATTTCAATTATACATTCGCAGACATGGCATTCAAATTGTCGTAAGCATCCAAAGTGGTCAAAATATCTCTCAATGATCTTAGCCATTGATATAGATACACTAGATTAGTAATTACCGCGCCAAGGCGTTGCCACTGCCACTGGGATCAAGACCACAGTCACAACCGTAGCTAATGTCAGTTCAGTGCTCTGTGTAACGCCAACCGAAGTTAACCGAGTGACACGCGACAATAAATTACCGCCAAAATGGGTAAATGCGTAGTGGGAGTGCGATTAAATTACTTTCCACACGTAAGTTTTTATTTCTGTGTTTATATCTACGTGAAAACGCAATAAAAATAAATAAAATGTAGAATTTTGTAAATTAGGTTCAGTGTTACCACTAAAAACTTAGTTTTAGTTTCTCACATTATGTGGGAGTTTTTAATTTACAGAATAAGTTATTTAAAATCTATATATATAAAATGATAAACTGACTGATTGTTGATATATCAACGCACAGTCTAAACCGCTGCTCCTAGAGACATGAAATTTGGAGGGTGTGTTCTTTGTGAAGAGTAGGTATCCACTAAGAAAGGGTTTTTCGAAATTCCACCCCTAAGAAATTTCACGCGGACGAAGTCGCGGGCAGAAGCTAGTATTTTATAAAACTAAATGTATGACAATGGCGCCGATTCTGTTGTTCACAAACTAAACTAAATTTAAGTTCAGGCATCTTTTTCTTTCTATTTCATTAAGAAAAGGACAGAAGATAAATATTAGTTTAGTACTGTCAAATTAAGATACTCCATAGACAATTTAGACGAGATTAAAAAATTGCTTATTAAAAATACGTCAATTTACGTCAGGCGCTGACTAATTTGACAGGACTAAACTAATATTTATCTTCTGTCCTTTTCGTAATGAAATAGAAAGAAAAAGATGCATGAACTTAAATTTAGTTTAGTTTGTGAACAACAGAATCGGCGCCAATGTGTAACAAAAAAATAACATTGTAACATAAAAATAATTGTTTTTAAATATTTAAATACATAATTCAAAAATAACGTTCATAACGTTTAAGGTTCTTTTTTTGCGTTTTTTATGGCTTAAAAAGTTGGGTAAAATTTCGCATGGCTAGGCAACCCCATCCCGGCATTGCATGTTTATATTGCGGTCTTTGTCTAATCTAAGTGAGACAGATATAATATGTTTACTTTTAAATGTGTAGTGGTTTCAAAGCTACGTCGTCGCGTTTAAATAGTGGTTACATTTTTTTGACACATTTTAATGAGGTTTGCTTCTCTAGTTATTTAGCTCAATGATCTTAGCTATCAGTTTTCAATATTGTGTAAGCTGTCAGTGTGTTTTTTAATGATGAATGTTAAACTATGGACTAGAATTTTATAATGTCTGAAATAAATAAATTATTATTATTATTAATATTTGCGAATAGTTCGTTCAATGGTATCTATGCATTCATAGTAGTCAAATATATCTTCAGAATTAAGAAAATACCCGTAACTGGATTATATTTTGGAGTAAAATTGTTAATAATAAATATTGCTTCCCGTTTTTCCTTGATTATCCATCCTGTTCATTTCTTGCATGACGTAACTGATATGTCTTTTGTTTCGGATACATACTTACATAGTTTGAGTCATAATAATATTCTAATAAAAAATAACGAGAAAAAGAAAGGATGAATGAGATAGAACAATTTGAATTTTCTTGGAAACGGAAACTATTTTGAGGAAAAAGGCCTCAATGCTCTACATTATATTTATGTCATGGAATGATGTGTCATCTTGCTGTCGCTCAACTAACTGTATTTTTAATATAATTAAGTAATTGAAATAAATAAATTACTTAAAATATGCCTCCGTATCATTTAGATGACCAAACAAACCATCGTATATTACATTTTGTTGAGGAATGCTTACTCCTTATTAGTACTCTATGGTTGTGTTGCCTAGCAATACTTACTGTTGAAGCATTGAAAGTCATTCTAATCATTCGAAAAAAAAAATCTGCTGTTCCCTACATAACTGTTCTTATAACTCGTCAAAATGTAGGGAACAGCTGATTTTTTTTCGCGATTTCTGGTGTGTTCCAATAGTAAAAGTTGTTCATAATGATGAGTACAATGACCTCTTAAGAGGTTGTTAATGTTTTTACCAATAACCCTGTATATGATTGATATGATTCGAATTACCCATCCCACCGCTGGAATATATGCCGATTATGCACAGGCCTCCTCTCAGCTGTGAGAAGGGTGGACCGTAATCTACGAATTCGGTTCTTCATAGGTATATTCAAGTAAGAAATGTCGGTTTCCTCGCCATGTTTTATTCTGCGTGTTGAGAGCAGTGGTGGTGAAAAGAACTGCACAACTTAAAGTGCATACATTACCCCAGTGTATAAGTGATATAGGTCCTAAAACTCAAGTCGGGGTCGTTACCACTTGAGCACCATGACTGCTCTCAGTAGTCATTAATCATACATTGAAGAATGAAATACATGAATGACTAAAAAAATTTGTTGTTTTTTTTATCGACTTGATTTGATCAACTTGTTGCACACTAATAAATATTATGAGCGTAAAACAGGGGCTTGAAAGTTGGTATGAAATGCCGTACGTCGTAAACGCTCTTAAAACACAGGGAGGGGGTGTGTGTGTGCGTTAAAAACATTAAACAATATTATGGGAACTGGGAAGTGAACCCATGACATAGAACGAGTCTAAATTAGTATTGTGCTGTGAAAATTATTTTAAACCATTTAACCATTGTAGGTACCAATTAATATCTACTGCAATGTATACGCCGCCGCAACATAATAATTTAGGCAGAGTCGAAAATTCGCTGTTTAGACCTCAGTACAGTGTCGCCAGGCAAAGTGACCATAGGTATTAACAGAACCGGAATAAGTACCTAATTATCGAGTTTTCGAAGCCGTAGGCTCGCCGATTGATCTCAACTTACATAAACTTGTAAGTACCTACAAAAAGAACGTAATGCGGGCCATACACGATCAAGTTCACAGACAAGTTTGCAGCGGACTTGAAGCCGCGTCCAGTAAACTTGACCGTGCATGGCTATGGGTGGGTATTATAGTTGCAAAACTTCTGAAAAATTCTGAATAACTCCGGAATACTTCTGGGAAAGTTTCTTTAAGTCGGAATTATTCAAACCGCGCCGCGCGCGCCCGACTGCCACGAGTCGTGCGTGCAGGCGATGGCGGTGCGGGGTGCGGTGAGGGGAGATGCTCCCCGGAGAAGTTTTCCCCTCCGCGAGAAAGATTCGTACCCCGCAATCGAATGTTTCCGCCGAATATTTCGCCCGAATAATTCAATGGGAATAAAATAAACGTGTTTGTTTGTGGTGTGTATTTTTATTCTTCTGTTTTTAGGTAGGTGCCTACTTATTTCGAAATCGAATGCTATTTTTTTTAATTTAATGTCAATTGTGGAATAAAAAACCAGGCCTAGCATATTTGATTTGTTTTTTGAAAAAGGGTTACCTACCTATGTTTTTGGTTACCGAGTTTGTATGTAGCTCTGTACGCATCGCGAGTATTCGCTAGTCGTAGTACTTAACGCGTATAATAGCCCAGTCAATAAAAACAAATAAAGGCAAACCTTGCAAGCAAACACGTTTTGATGCGGTTTTAAGAAAAGTACTTATTTGTTATACTTAGGAACAGCAGGGTAATTGCGTAAGACACTATAAGGAGCAATGGGTGCATTTTAACAGTTCAACAACATTCATTGCGTTATTTACGTTGTTGAGCAGACACATTTTTCGAACATATGGCGCAATGGATTAGCAATAAGCTTCAAAATGATTCAAATTGATAGTATTAGTTTTTATACTGTGGTAATAGTGTGTTACACAATTAGGGTGCCGGTTTTGGTATATTAACTGACTTAAAAAAAAGGAGGTTATGAGTTTGAACTGTATATCGTATGTACCTATGTATGTTTGTCCGCGATCATCTCGCGTTTGGCTGAACCGATTTTGATGCAGTTTTCAGAACAGTATTATTAGTCACAATGTGTATACGTGACATAAAAAAATGTTGAAATGAAAATGTACAGACGCCAGCAGGTCAACCTACCCGAAACAGTCAGATTTTCCCAATCAACCTTGAACCTTATGCTTTAGCAATAAAGTCGAAAATCTATTAAAGAAATCTGACAGATTGTAGTAACTTGATGTGCTGGCGTCTGTACAATTAATATACCTACCTACCGCTCACAACACAACTAAAGATAGGTAATATAATTTACTACTTCCAAGCGCGAAATAGGTAGTAAGGTCGATTTTCCTGGTTTTTTTTTGACAGTTGAAATATTCCCAAAGTTTCGGAATACCTACTTCCGAAGTATTCGACGGGAATGATTCGGAATTTTTCCCGCCAGCATCTACAGTGTGTGTGTTCCAGTCCGCTGCAAACTTGACGGTGAACTTGATCGTGTATGGCCCGCATAGCATAAACTTCACAAATTAATTCATTGATTTTCGTAGGTACCTACTTACCTACTTAGGTTGACACCAATCAATCTGCCTAGTCTTTTCCCAACTTCGTTGGATTAGGCTTCCAGTCTAACCGGATGCAGCTGAATACCAGTATGTTACATGGAGCAACTGCCTATTTGACCTTCACAACCCAATCTGACACCCCATAGTAGGACTGGTTGTCAAACTTTTGGGCATCTAACTATCCGTAACGACCGTCAAAGATATACGAATGTCGTCACCACATGAGCGAAAAGGACTGCCGTAGGTCGAGGTACCTATTTGCTCATGCGTCTCTCACCCACTACTAAGCTATACCTATTTTTGAACGCTGTTTGAAGAAAGACTATCCCCTGAAGCCCTAAATTAGGGCTGCGGCTCCCTTTTGGCCGAATTTGTTAAAATGATAACGTATGGCGGTGCATTAGCATATTTTAATAAACTAGCATCAAGGAACAGTCCTGTTCTGCTGGCGGCTGCTGCCGCTTTCTATAGCTCGTCCAGCAGTTAGGTACCAAAAGGGCGGAAGACCCGCAATTAGAGGCGCGTAAATCCGGCAAAAACCAGTAAAGTATGACCAACTGGAAATTCTTATGTATAAACTCAACATTGTGTGATAGACAAAGCCCTCAATGGACATCATTCCTGAGAAAGACCTAGTTCATAGCCACATAAGCTCAGAAAATTGGTAAAATGTTACTAAGTTAAGGACTAACATTTAAGTTAAGGCTTATTTCAGGAGAAAGTTAAAATTATTTGAAGTAAGTAAGCAAAAACTTACCATGTTGTATGTAGAGAGCAATGAAGCATTAGTCTTGTCATACTTATACAGGCACCGCAGATATCTGCAAGAGAAAAACTGTTGACTTATCTGCCTCACTTTGATAATGCACTTACCTACTTTTACACAAAACTATGAATGGAATAAAAACGAAATCTTGACAAACAAAGGTATCTTATATACTGCAATTCTGGCTACTTAATTAAAAGGAAAGTTTTAAGTTGCATCCGGTTTGACTGGAAGCCGACCCCAATGTAGTTGGGAAAAGGCTAGACAAATGATGATGATGATGATATGGAAAGTAGTTACACTGCAACATTGTTTACTTGCTAGGGAGCCAACTAAGATATGATTTTCCTTTTCAATTAATTGTTGGTTAAGTTACCTTTATCACCAAACCGAGCAAAACTAAGACTCCCAACTCATACTGTTTATAATAGATATAAAGTTATTTTAAGTCAACTTATTATATTATATAGAACCGATACCGACCACTCTGCAAACTTAAAAAAGGGCCCTTAATTTTTTTAATCAAAATAACACATCAGCACAATTGACATAAATTACAACAGTATTTTATGTAATCAGGTAGTTTTGGTCTTCCAAATATGAAGCAGAAGCAAGTCCTTAGTAATAATACAATAAAATTTTAGTTAATTATTATATGAACTAATTTTGTAATGTTCATAGCGGTATCTGGTCAGTGGGTCGTCTTATGGGCGGAATATCCACTCAAACCTGTAGTTTCCTGGATTTGTAAGGCTTATCTTCATCAGTAGATGACCGGTCAGGTAATGGATCGGGCTTAGTACTTATTTGAGGGAATAAATAATGCTTCTTGAGTTGCGTACGCTAAAACAAGGAAAATAGGTGTTTTATTTAAAAATTGTATGAAAACAAACATTTGCATTTAAAATAAAATATTTGGGTAAGTAGATTTTTTTAAATGTTTTCCTCTACGTACCACAATTTTTTTTTCCTCTAATAATAACTTCAGTAATCAGAATTATTATAGTTTTGTAAACAAGCTGTTTAACTATTTGTTATCATAGGTTTGAACAGTTCGTTGCCCGATCGAACCATCGAACCCTAGCGATCGTCAGAATAATATAATCACGAGATTTTGTGTGATTTGCATTACAGAAGAAAATTGTGAAGGTAACTTCTCTTCCTAGTCTGTGAAATTGTGACAATCTGACAGTGTTGCCACCTCGGTTTTTGAAAAGGGGCAGTCGGACAAGCTAGAAAGAGCTAGATTTAGCAAATTTTGCCATGAAAAGTGCTAGAAAGTGAAAAAAACTTATATACAAATGCAAAGGGTTAAAAATTGTTTATTTGAAACGTATTAATTTCAGAACGTCCAAAATCTAATTATAATTTAGTTATTAAATTGTTAAAAATCAGAGTTATTCTTAGAAACAAACTTTGGGAATTCCCCAGTAAAGAAGCAGAAAGAGTAGGTAGGGCCGTAGGGTTACCAATGTTACCATAGCAAAACTAAAAATATACCCAATTAGTGATCATAAAGTGTAAACTGACGAAATCTATCTACATGACACGCATTGTTTCATAACTTGGTAATCGCGGTGCGAAGTTTTCGTTTCGCTTGAAAAGGGCTAGATTGCTCTTTTCGGGCTAAAGCATGAAAAAACGAGTTCACCTACAGTAAAAAGTGCTAGATCTAGCCCGAAAAGGGCTAAGGTGGCAACACTGCAATCTGATAGCAGTGGGCTATATTGTTTTGATTGTCACTGTCAGATATTGACACATGACAAAATTCTTTGTGGTCCAAGTTTTTGAGGCTTCAAGTCTCTAGTTGTCATGTTTTCTTTAATTTAACGATCAAACGGTTTGATCAAATCTTACATGATGTTTGATTCAACCTTTATCATACCATTCGATGTCAGTCAGTCTCTAGTATTGTAATAGTAGTCTATGATGTCAGTCAAGACGCATCAAACCACAGAGTACTTTTTGATAGACATCAAACCAACCTTAGACAAAGAAAAGTATAGACGGCGGGTAGCGCCATTTCATTTCCACAAGAAAGGGATAAAGTATTGAGCTATTATAAGTAACAGAAAAGGATAAAGCTATACTATTTCCGTCTCTCAGTGCGTACCCGTTTTTTCAAGGCAGCTACATAAGTAGCCAATGTTATTTAAGTTAGTTTTTTGTCTCATGTGTGGTTCTCATTAGTTTCTTACTCTACTCTAAGAAATCAACAAACAAACCAAAGCTCAGATTCAACCATAGATTAAACTTATATGTCAACCACATCGCAACAAGCTATAATCGCTAGATGTGGTCACAAAGCATGCCCTTAGAGAAAAAAATATGGCGTTCCTTGAGTTTATTCTAAGTATCCTAACCATGTCGAATTTAAATAAATAAGGGCAGATTTTACAATCGACAGATAATTATTATTCGTAGAATAAAATTGACTTCTGACAGATTTTGTATGGAAGAACAATCAAAAATTTAAAATTGTTCTAAATTTAAAAGTTATCAGATGATTGAAAAATCAGCCCTAAGGAAAATAATATTGCCTTCCGTGGTTAAACCAATTAAAACGCGTGTGACAATAGGGGAAAAAAAAAATTGACAAATAATGCCACGGGTGTCGCTAGTATCTTTTTGACTCACGGAAAATGTCAAGTAACACGTACAGACGCCAGCACATCAAGCTACCCGAAACTGTCAAATTTTCCCAATCAACTTTGAACCATAAACTTTAGCGATAAAGTTGAAAATCTATTAAATAAATTTGACAGATTGTAGTAGCTTGATGTGCTGGCGTCTGTACATGTACGTGTTACTTAACTTGTCAAGTAACGCGTACATGTCAACCAGCCGCTTCGAAATTTCTTTAAAAAGACCATGAGCACTCTTTTTAACTTCGTGATCGAGGCTAAAAAGTGGTGATCCGCTGTCATCAAAGTGACGATTATCGCATTTACAGACTTGGATTTTAAATATAAATATTAGCGAGCGATAGCATGAGCGTTTTATTTAGCTCTCTGTAATAACGCTTATTCTTAAAATTTTGTGGGTAGCTTAATAAGAATTACATAATCAATTTAGGGCGTCGTACACATGTCGTCATTCTTAAGTCCGATGGGGACCCATTACGTTACCGAGCTGGTTCGTGTATTTAGGTTGTGATTTAGATCCATTTGGGGGCTCAACTGAACTATACGGTTAACTTTATTAAAGATCAGTGGTAGGCCCCCAGATCAATCCTAACATTTTTATCCTATGGCATGATGACGCCAAATTAGTTATTTTTAAAGAAATTACAGCAGCAATAAAACATTACCAGTACCTAATGCGTTAACTTAGTTGTGTCTACCTTTCACAATTTGGTACTCCTCATCATTTAGATAATTATTTCAATTCTTTGAGAAATCAGCGCCATCTAGTCTATAGCAGAGGTACCTACTTAGAACACACCATTAAGTCATCTAGTGGTGTGTTTCGCCTGGCTGCTGCTGCGGTCTATCAAGAAATACTCTGTGGTCGCCATAGTGCACATCAGCCTAAAGTGTGCCATACAGTGTGACCATTTGTGGCAGATTTCTGCCATTTTGGCAGATTTCGCTCCTAAATTTTGTCTGTGGCAGATCATGCTGACGATTTACAAAAGTGGCAGATTTATAAGATTTCAAGAAAATTCCTAAGGTAGCCCGCGAAATACAAATTTTCTTACGCTTTTTGCAATTTGCTGATCAGTAGTAAGTTGTACGTTGATTAAAATATGATTCGCGACCGTAAAAAATATATATATAACATATAATATTTACAGAATTGTATCGTGTGCTGTTCTGTGTAACACGTAATTGTTTATGAAGAGAATACAACAAAAGAGGGGATTATGGAACACGGAGACTGTCTCCTTGAAACCATCTAAAAACATGGTCAAAAAGATGTCGTAAAAATCTATGTACGGTCACCAAAGGAGACAAGTAACCAGGGTCGCCGCATACAGTCGAAGTCTAGTAAGAAACCGATTGATGCTGTCGAATGAAATTTAATTTGACATATGAACTGTTTGTTTTCTATCAAAGGTCTCCTATCAAACCCCAACCACATCCGACGAGGATGTGGTTGGGGTTTGATAGGAGACCCCGGCCGGCTATCCCCTTTGGTAACCGTACAGTCACGATCATAAGTATGTATTGTATACACTTGGCTTTATTCAAAGGCAATTTTCTCCTTTAATTTTGAACGAAATTTTATGTTATTACGAACATAATACTTTCGAACCAATAGGTTTATGTTAAGTCTCGTATTTCAAGGTTGCATTCGTTATTTCACGAAAAAATTGCAATTGAAAGTTGCCAAGTGTTGACATATTGGTGCTCGTGACTGTACACCGAAAATGTCGCTTTGGAGGCAAATGCGGATACGTAGGGTAAGTAGTTTACAGTTACAGGTATAATAATGCACAAGAAAATTGTTAAATATTTTTGTTGATTAAAGAAATTTCATTGAATTCGTTGTGTATTTTTTTCCGTTTCCATGAAGGCATATTTTTGGCAATTTTGGCGCCAACTGTGGCAGATTTTGGCAGGTTTTTTGCCCAGTCTATGGCAGATTCGCCATTTATAAGATGGTCACTCTGGCTGCCATAGTGTTTATTCTGTCTATGGTGTCGCCAGTCGCCCATCCATTTCCAAGAAGCCGATTTGTGTTTTGACATAAATATTATTCAATATTTTATGTATTTAGTTTGATTTACTGAGTTTATTTTGTTCAAAGTTAGTTTTCTTTCAAGTAAATTATCATGACTTGGGGTTTTGTAACATGCGGGCCTAATGAGGCGCTTGTCGTCTCCGGTGAGTATACTATTTACACAAAAACCCCTTTTTTTTTTGTTGTTTTCGGTGTTGTGCTTATTTCAATTCGATAACATATTGCTGCTTTCAAGAATTTCGATTCAGGTTTATTCTATAATACTTAGAATGTTCCTACTGCGGGAAGGTTAGGGATGACATCATTGCACCAATTTAATGTGTTTGGCTAGCGTGAATTGTAATTATATAGGTACATATCTATGTACTTGCGCACTAGGTATGCAAGACAGCTCCATACAGTCATTCTATTGCTAGAGGCAAAAATGTATAAAACCCTATGGGTGGGACATGTCTATGAAAATGATAATGTAATACTTAAATAAATTTAATGACAGTTTATATAATAAATAAATTAATTGCATAAAATAATCACTTTGTCAACGCCATTTAAAGTTTAAACATTACAAAGTGTAAAAAAAATACAGTGGATCCATAATTTTTCGGTTAGAGCTTTGTCTTAGGGTTCTTGTGATCTACTTGTGACTGCACATAAGTTTTTGTAGAATCTTCCGATTTAGTCTGTATTACTATACTACGAAGAAAAAAATTACATACCTGGAAAAAAAGCAATTAGCTGTGTCTATTTGTTGCGTGTGAAAATAATGCTATAAAAAATAGTTATTAAAAAAAATAAAAACCCGACTGCGGTAAAAAACTTAAGTTAAAAGAACTGAAAAGCTAAAAACAAGCCCATTTTAAATTAAGTAAAAGTTGGAAGCAGGCGGGACCCATACCATTTTTTTTATATTTTCAAATTCAAATGGGTTGCTTTTAAGCTTTTAGCTTTTCAGTTCTTTTAACTTAAGTTTTTTACCGCAGTCGGGTTTTTATTTTTTTTAATAACTTTTTTTATTTCCAGCTTTTTAATTTACAAATGTGAAAGATTTCACTGACGATTTAGTTCTTGGTTTGTGTTTTTTACGATTTGTCACTTCGAATTACTTTTAACCATATAAGTTGTTTATATTTTTGTAAACATCTTTTAAAGCCCTTTATTTTGATACCCCACTCAATAGGTTTTGAGAAAAAAAAATTTTTTTGAAGACATACATACATACATAGTAGTCGCCATATTGAATTTTCACTAACGTCATGTCTTTAGTGACACTCGCCGGACTAAGAGGAATCGATTGACGTGTGAATCATAAAAATCGGCCCAGGCGTTTGGTCTGTATAGTGCTTCAAAGGAACATACAAACATACATACATAGGCTGATGAACACATTACCACTCCTTTGCGTCGCGCAGTCGGGTAAATAGAGTATGGTTTTACATGACAAACCCTGGATCCGGGGTGTCATAGTCGATTTCTCTGTCTCTTTATCTGTGGGGCCATGTACGAAATGCAAGTGGACCAGGCTAAAAATATATTTGAGCTGAAAGAAAATGATAACAGGAATATTTACAAAAAACAAAAATTGAATTGTAAAGTATAAAATAATAATAGTACATAGAGGGTATGTAATGTATGATATAATTACAAAACCTCCAATATTTACAAGATATAAAACTGAACCTATAATTTTATTTGATATTTATAAGGATAAGGATCAGCTAATATAATAAACGATTGATATAATTTTAAAGTAACTAATTTCTATAAGTATAACAGACAATTAATAAAAAATCGTTTTATTTAGATCACTCAAAAGTCATAAAACATATTTAATCTAATTATGATAAAAACTTTTTTTGCTCCTATTTCTGGGTGGTTATAAAAAAATAACACCCAGCCTTATGATGGTTTGGGTGTAGTGTGGTTTGTGGTTACCTTGGCCTGATGCTGCAGCCAGGACAGTCTGCAGCATAACCAACTCCTTGGCAACTTACAGCAGAATCGTGTTTGGACTCATTCAGTTGGTCTCGATGCGTAGTTATCTTAGAGATGGTGCATATAATTTGATGATGGAGCAGGAAGATGGTCGTTGGTATGACCATAGAACGCCCGAGCTTGGTTTAATTGGTCTAGATGAGTAGTTGGTGGGCAGACTGTAAAAAGTCTCTGGTGATGTAACAGGAAGGTGGTTGGTAAAAGGATGTCAGGTTTTTTTTATTCGTAAATCCATACTTCCACTCGTTTAAAGCTAGGAAGTACTAGGAAAAAACTTGGAGCTTATGGTTTTTACAAAAATTCTTATATTGAATAGTTAAAGGTAAAAATTACATAGTGGCACCAATCACTAATAAAGAACATTAGTGATTGATGCATAGTGGGCATTGATCATTCATTAGTGTGTAAGTGACCATGAAAAGGCACTAGACACAGACCTTGGAAAGCCATTGTGATCAGGGCTAGGCAAAAAATTGCTTTGTAAATTACCATACAACAACCTCGTTAGTTAATTGACAAAAACTTAAGAGGCCCGTATTCATTGGAAACAATCTCACAACTTTGGTACCACGCGTCTGCAACAACACTGCTGCGCGTCTTTCATTCACCATGCGTACAGAACATTAGTGTGTTGCTAGCAACACTTAAACTCACACTCACAAACTTTCGCCTTTATAATATTAGTGTGATAATTTCTTTAAGTAGGTATGGTTTTCTTTTATTTTCTTTTTGTATATTGGCACCTTGTTAGGGTTCCGTACCCAAAGGGTAAAAACGGAACCCTATTACTAAGACTTCGCTGTCCGTCCGTCCGTCCGTCCGTCTGTCTGTCACCAGGCTGTATCTCAAGAACCGCGGTAGCTAGACAGTTGAAATTTTCACAGATTATGTATTGCTGTTGCCGCTATAACAACAAATACTAAAAACAAAATAAAATAAATATTTAAGGGGGGCTCCCATACAAAAAAACGTGTTTTTTTCGGCGTTTTTGCCGTCTGTCTGTCGCCAGGCTGTATCTCAAGAATCGCGGTAGCTAGACAGTTGAAATTTTCACAAATTATGTATTTCTGTGGCCGCTATAACAACAAATACTAAAAACAAAATAAAATAAATATTTAAGGGGGGCTCCCATACAACAAACGCGATTTTTTTGCCCTTTTTTGCTCGATATCAATAATGGCAACAGGTAGGCACTTGAAATATTCACAAAATACTCAGTTGTATTTTTACTTTAATAATAAATAATAAAATTAAAATAAAATAAATATTTAAGGGGGGCTCCCATACAACAAACGTGTTTTTTTCGGCGTTTTTGCCTTGTGGTACGGAATCCTTCATGTGCGAGTCCGACTCGCACTTGGCCAGTTTTTTTTATATATTCATGTTCATGTTGTTATCATTTAATTGTGCTTTTGTGTGTTGTGCTGCCTTTTGTTTGCGCTGAATAAGAAATTTTTTTATCTATCTATTACTTCCTGTAATGATAATGGTATAGTATAACTGGCTGGTGTCCGTAAATCCACCCTATTTTGCGAACGGTGCTAATAGCACAGAAATTGGGTTGATTACATCATCATAGCACCAAGCTATTATGATGTAATCAACCCAATTTCTTATAAATGTTGCCCTCTTTATTTCTCTTTGGCAGTCTTTATATGGAATGTCATTTATGTAACGAATGTATAGCAACGCGAAATCTTTATCTTTTATCTGCGAAAATGCCAAAAACAAGATGAATGTTTATCAAGATCTTGCTCAAGTGCTCATGCAAAAGAAAACTTGCAATGATAACATTTATGATAATGAGTATTTTGTTTTTATTGTGATGAATTTGATGATAAACACGATTTTTTTTTTATAATCCTGTGTACTCATTTTTCTTTTGCTTTACTTAATATTCAGCATAGCGAAATTCTTTTTGCTTGCGCGGCCCAATGATTTCAAGTAATATATAAGTCAATGGCGCGGCCTTATTAATATAAGTAGGTAAGTATTACCTTTTCAAGTTTACAATTGTTCTATTCAGGATGCTGTTACTCAAAGCCACTACTGGTGCCGGGCGGGCGCGCGTTCGTTTGGCCGGCGATCCAAAGTGTACAGCGTATTTCCCTGAACACCATGACTCTACAGGTCGAGTCACCAACTGTTTATACCAGCCAGGGTGTACCAATATCCGTGACGGGTATAGCACAGGTAATTATATCGTTACATATCAATATGAAAAAACATTTAAAAAAAAAACTGGTAATTGCTAAGGTCGCCCACTGCCTCGATGGTCTAGCCGCAGCTAGTTAACTGATTGGGGGTCCTAGGTTCACTCGCTAGAATATGCAGTTTATCAAGTTGTTGTTACACTGTCTTACCACATAAATAAACCCAGCCTGTCGCAGTTCACTGCTGGACATACACCTCTCGCAGGCTGCGCCGCAACACCCTGTCCCCTGCTTGTCCTCCCTCTTACCACATACTTTCATCTAATTACAGGTCAAGATTCAAGGTCAAAACGCTGAGATGCTGCTCTCTGCGTGCGAGCAATTTTTGAGCAAGAGTGAGCAGGAGATACAACATATAGCCCTTGTGACCCTTGAAGGTCATCAGCGTGCTATCATGGGCTCCATGACAGTTGAAGAGATATACAAGGACAGAAAGATCTTCTCTAAGAAGGTTGGTGTGCAGTTTTATTAAAATAATAAATATTTACTATACTATTACTGTATTTAAATAAAATTTATAACCAATGTACATTTATTCTTTTTTAAGTAATGTAATACTATTCCAGGTGTTCGAGGTAGCTTCAAGTGATCTCATTAACATGGGAATAACAGTCGTTTCATACACACTAAAAGACATCAGAGACGAAGAGGTACATAATATTTTCCTTGTTTACCATTTTTCTATAACTACTTAATTAACAGCCATTTTAATTTTTATAGCTCTCTTGATCAAAACCAGTTTTCTAATGATTGACTAACTACCATAGAATGATAATATTATGGGTTTTTTTCCATTAATATTTCCACTTTCAGTCACTCTATCACTACTAGACAAAACACTTGACGATAAACTAATTCACAAAATCATTTTACACTGTGATAAGTATGTTGTATGTACTTATTGAAACATTGAGTAGAATATTTTTTCTTTCGACATGGCAACAGGAAGCTAAGGTATGTAGGTTTAAAAATGGCGTTGAATGTTTTTTTATGT
This sequence comes from Oligia latruncula, assembly GCA_948474745.1. NCBI lineage: Eukaryota > Metazoa > Arthropoda > Insecta > Lepidoptera > Noctuidae > Oligia > Oligia latruncula. The sequence goes on from OX419683.1 coordinate 14,070,097, forward strand.
TGTGTTAAAGCCATCATTTTATGAATTTTCATAGATGCCAGTAAAATAATAGGCTTCATAAACGAAAATTTGTCTTTTGTCTTTTGTAATAAATCAGACAATATACTCTACCCTATTGGGTGAGTACTTTGATGATTGTGTGACCTTTCGATTGGCTTGTCCATCTGTTCTTGCTCACAAGCAATTAAATGCGTGACTTCTTTGCGGCGCACATTTATAACAGCTTCACGCTATTCAGGCCAATTAGCAATGTTCGTTTTAATTAAGGGGGAAGTGCTAAGATAGCCCGCGAAATTCTATTTTTTTTACGTTTTTTGTAATTTGCTGGTCAGTATTAAGTTGTAAGTTAATTAAAATATGATTCGCGACCGTAACAAATATGTATTTACAGAATTATAATCATTAGAATCAGTAATACCACTTGTTAAGTTAGTATAATCCTAAAATGTCAAGATTTCATTAAATAGTCATTCAGTAGGATACTTGGTCTTATTTTATTTATTTTATTTATTTATTTATAGAGTTGTGTTGATGACTTTAATGATTATAATTCTGTAAATACATATTTGTTACGGTCATCATCATCTGCCTAGCCTTTTCCCAACTATGTTGGGGTCGGCTTCCAGTCTAACCGGATGCAGCTGAATACCAGTATTTTACATGGAGCGACTGCCTATCTGACCTCCACAACCCAGTTACTGGGTAATACGATACCCCTTGGTAAGACTGGTTGTCAGACTTTCGGGCATATTTGTTACGGTCGCGAATCATATTTTAATCAACTTAAAAGTGACCAGCAAATTGCAAAAAAACGTAAAAAAAAATGAATTTCGCAGGTTACCCTGGCGCTTTCGCCTTAAGGCAGCGATTTTGTGTGACCAGTTCTAAAGGATTGAAAAATCATGTTGCGTAATTTTTGATTTCTTTGGAACCTGACCTTACTGCACATTTTTCACAAACACTTTACACATGCACATCGCTTCTGATAAGCCGAACTGATTTTACATAGAACTACGAACAAAAATTCAGACATTGCACGAAATCGACTCATTTTGGACACTTCTTTTGACTGTTTGTGAAAAGCCTGTATTGCCCGAATGGTTAGAGAAGACGTACCTATATCTATAGTACCCCCACATTTCGCCAGCTATATTTAATTCTCATGTTGGGGGCGAGCCTATTTCTATCAACCAGGCACAATTCCGGACTCAATTAAATATATCTTAACAGTATTGGGAGGTTCGGCGGGACGTTCTGTCCGACCGACTTTTAAAAACATTGTTTCTAAAACAGCGGCATATAGCAGGCTTACGCCCCTTAATAAAACCAAAATGGAAATTCAGGAGCGCAAAGTGATGCTATTAACAGGTTTCGTGACTGGCATTAGGGGTCTTTAGCGCCGCAAAACTATACGTTTGTTTCAATTATCTTTAGTTGTCTCACAATTGGGTAATAAAATTGTCCATAATGGGTTTATTTCGTGCATGGACAAACAAAGGTGCGTCCCTACCGCAAGTATTCGTACTCTATCAACGACTAATGGGCTGAGCTTGAGCCAATCATTACTTTGCGAACAAGGTATCGTGATTCCAAAGGGCGGTGCTTGTTAGAACATAGCTACCAAAGAGGCGCTGTGGTCACGATTTTCCCACCAAAAAAAAACGCTTTCTGTCGATTGTTCGCGGTGTAGACGCACCTCTATACTGTAACACTTACATGTAGTATCTACTCGAAATTGATCTGCGTTAATTCGCTTTGTGATTAAAGGGAAGTAAATTGAATTGACGAGAATTCGAAACATTATTTTTATACAGTAAGTCCCATACGAAATGCATCAGTTGGGTTCGATAACTCTGCATTTTGATATTCCATAGTCATGCTTATTTCAGTATTATGTATTTTTGATTAATGTCGTTTGCTCTAGATGCGCATAACGTCAAAATCAATGTTAATACGTTTATTATGCTGAAACATCTGTGGTGTTTGCCTTGCTTCTTGACAGAGCTTACCTATTGTTTAATTTTATTACGAATGGTTAGGGTCATTCGTAATAATCCCATAAGATTAATATAGAATATTACTATGCAAACTATCTCTTTTCAACTTTAATGATGCGTTGGTCGATGTGAAATAATAGAAATTGGCATGAAGACTATCTCGTAGTGCTGTGAGAATCTGCGCTGCCGTGGCAGCTAAGCAAAGCTGTGGAAAAATGCGCCCTTTTATCGAACTGAGCGGTGCGAACGAGAGTGTATCCCAGATGCCCAGATTTGCACTATTTCGGTTTCCGGGACATGTCGATCGACAAAACGATCTTGTCTCTTAAGTGCTTGGAAATTCGAGCATTATTTTGACAACCTTCTTCGAGATAAATCGAAAATGCTGTACTGGTCAAATACATGCCAGCAGCGGCCCGCAATGTTAGTATGAAAATCCATAAATGTCGTCTTTAGCGACCGAAAAACTAACTATGAAATGAAAACTCATATTTATCGTGTAATTTATAAATGGAACGAACCTTTCCTTCGGAACATGGCAACCAAAGACGTAACTTGTCAATGATTTTATCTAAATTCCGAACTGGCTTGCAAATTAGCTGTAAAGTAAAAAGAAACATTACCATATTGGCGCGTGAAAAATGATTATAGTTCGTCAAGTTTGAATTTCCGCGCATTATTTGAGAAAAGTACTATTACAATGCCTTGACCGCATCCAGGCATTAATGGAGTCACCTATGTGTGCCTCGGCCTCTTTTGCATTGCAGGCCGCGGAAGTAAAGTATTAGGATGATGATACCTGTGTCGAACCATAAGATTTGTAGTTTAATTAAACAGTTTTCAATTAAGTATATTAAACCTTCTTTGGAAGTCGTTAGGTAATTGACGAATCAATAAAACGACATTATTTTTTAATGTTAAAGAAATGGACATAATAATGCCAACAAGGAGATTTAGTTATGAATATACCGGTAACTGCCAAATAAATAAAGTATTGAATAACGCTGACAAAGTTGGTAGCCACATGCAAATTAGAGATTTAGGCGTACGAGGAAAAAAGATAAAGAATAGTGTTTGCTTAGTGCTTAATAGTAACTAAAATAGAACTTATAACAATGTGGAGACGTTAAGTATGCCTGTATGGTGATAAAATCACCATTCTCTGCATTTATAGCACAGTCTGAACTTCATCCCAGCACGACTAGCATAAAAATATTTAGTATCTCATTTAAGAGATCATTATTGGAATGCGATAGACTGAGTTGCTGATGCAAAATAGATAAAAAACTGCTTTCACAAATGGCTGCATCGATTTAGAAAAAAAAAACATCTTGTCAGAGACATCAAAGTCACAAAGAGATTAATTTTTAGAAAATAATCCTTCCGGCTATTAATTTTAGATAAGATTTGCAATGCAACTAATTAGGAAGATATGAATTGTTAACTCTTTAATCGATATCGTTGGCGTCGTAACGATAAAAAGTATATAAACTATGTTGGTGTACTTTTGTGCAGACTGTAATATGAATTTGGAAACTATTGAAATTATACATTTATAGGTATCGTTATAAAAGTAGAGTCATTGAGCCGTCCGTAATCACGCCCAGGCTTTGTACTAGGTACGCGTTATTTGTATTGTAAAGCAATTTAACCAAGATAATTATTATTGTCATTATTTAATACTTAAAATTAACCAGGTTTTGCTAAATACGCCTCCTTTCATCCAAATCTGTTCAGCCGTTGAGGCGTGATTAGTTAACAAACATCAAAGTTCACGAACATTTATGCAATTTCACATTTATAACATTTGTAGATTTCATCGTAAAAATTTGGCTATAGAATGTCAAACTCATGTGATTGGCTGCCTGAAATAAGAACGGACAATCAAATAATTTGACGGAGTTTGATAGTCAGAAAATGTTTGTGTATTAGGCTGCCTTTCCACCAGAAATGAGCAAGTATGCGTATCGAGGGATGTGTGTAAAACTAACCAATACTAACGCTTACTTAGCCTAACTTAGTTCAAGCTATAAAAATGATGCGATGTTATTGGTTGGTTTCACACACATCCCTCGCTACGCATCCTCGCTCATCTCTGGTGGAAAGGCAGCCTTAACCTTTCAGAAATTTGATGTTTTATAAAATTCTTATTAAAAGTTATGTTACATGGTAATAGCAATTTGACAAAATAAATAAATATTATTTCATACTTTACTATCAAAATCATTATTCTTCAGTTTGAAGGGTAAGTTAGTGAAATTTCAGGAATATGTAGGCATACAATGTAAATGGGGTTTTTCATTATTTAGGTACATTTATAGTTAACCACATACTTACAAAGTGCAAAACTGAGGAAAAATAAATACTACCCATCACAGCACAAAGCGCATTTTAAGATACCTTTGGAAAAAGTGGGTTTTAACAGTGATTAAGATTTTTGATTGATTTGATTGTGTATGATATGTATCATGAAAAAAAATTATCTATATGATCAAATTGTGTAAAACAATAATAAGGTAGTATCAAAATTTTTATTATACTCAATAGTATTCTCATTGTCTACAAAAGGATTTTTGATCGATACGTATCTTTTAAATGTTCATGTTGAAAACAGCGGGGTAATTGCGTAACTCACTAACAGTAGCAACGGGTCATGATGAAATTTATTACAATATTAATTCCCGGCTTAGAGCCTAGGGCTTAAATGACTTGCTTTAGGTTAGGTTTGCATGACTTAATTTGACGTTAGCGAGCAGGTGGTGTGAAATAGTAGATTGTTTGTCAAGGGAGCAAACAACTATTTTGAAGGCGAGAGTGATTCAAAGTACTTCACTCGAGCTTAAAATAGTGTTGCTCCCGAGGTGGACACTCCTTTTTATCACCCTTTATGAAAAAATAAGTAAGTGCAACTTATGAATAAGAATAGTACGTTTATTTATTTACATACAATTACTTGAGGAAGATACACTCATTTTTAAAACAAGTAAAATCCTAATTTGAGTAAACAATTACGAACGAAGGCAGAATGCTATTCGCGCGTTTTTTATTTTTTCACATACTTTTTTTTTTTAATTTGGCTCGCGCGCCTTTTTCTTTATCATGTTACTTGTTCATACAATTATATTCGTGATTGATCTCTTTGGTGATTGGAACGTTTACGAACAATATCCACATTCAAAATTCAAATCACTTTTAGTCCCTAGGGATTAAATAGCTATTTTAGTCTCTGTTTACGATAAATACTGTAGCTCTTTTTGAATAGATGTGATAAAATCTTATTTTCTTTGTAAGTAGGTGATTTAGTAGAGTAGTAAATGTCATATGTCATGAGCTTTGATTCTCTTGCATGTACTTATATTGATGCCATTCATGGTGTCAAATCCAGTTTCAGAGTAGGATATTTTATGCACCATCATTCAGATGTACCTCAGCCGTAAAGTGGTAAAACAATTAATACATTTACATACATTACATGGGCTTACATGGGCCATGTCTCATGTTCATACATAGACTTTATGAAGTATTAGCAAATGACTATAATTATTATAATCTTAGGTGTCTGTATCTACCTGCTCTGTTCCAAAAGCATTTGATGAAAATTTAAACAAATGGGTCAGCAAAACATACCTATGGATACTAACTTGTAGTAGGTACTTCGAAATAATTATGAATTCGTAACCCGTAACCGTAACCCATAAATTCACCTTATAGATGCTTTACATTTGACAATTATGTTTATTTTTGTAACCTTTTCGTCGACGATTGCTCAATTACCATTTAATAAGGTTATTCAAACAATAATTGTTGGAGAGGTAAAGTGGAAATCTTCTAAATATAAAAAAAATTATGTGTTACTAAAAAATTACTAAATGATAAATGATTTTATTTTGTAAGTAGGTTTGCACAAACACTTTTACACGTCAATCATATTTTTAAAACTAGATGAGGTCGGCGTTTCCTATCTGAGTACTCTGAGAAGAAAGGCCGAAACAAACTCAGAAGTCACAGTCTCTTTTAAAGTCCAGACATCTTGGTCAGATCATGTGAAGACCATGTAGATCGATGTCTGAGAAGGTCTTTTGAGGAAAGAACCACACAGATTGAGAGGACCTGTCCAGTCAGTGCACGCATTTGTCAGAAATCGTGCAGCTCAAGTCAAGACTTAAGGAGCTCAACAATTCGACGAACAATACCAAAGAAAGAACATTTGGGTAGGCCATATAAATTACTCAAACTGCCAGACCACGAAAAAAATCTAACAGAACAGAGAGAATAATAAAAAAATATAGCAAATGTTATTGTTTATATTAAAAAAATCATTGATGTCAATGTGTATATAAAATAAAACATTCTAAATGCAGAAATTGGAAGCAGCTCAATCCCAAGCCTTTTACCAATTCCATTTACTGAGTGATAGAATAAGAATTTGGCCTGAACAGGGTGTTTGCACTTTTATCAAATGGTTTTGTAATTTAGAATTATAGGCATATGACTAAATCAGTGTATATGTTTTTATTTAGATTTTAATGTTATGGGAGGCTTTGTTATTTCAATAGGCTCGCCCTTGTTATTTGGCCTTCAACATAACTGGCGAAAATTGTGTGTAATATGTATACAGGTGGATTTTTTTATTGTGCGTGGATGGCCAAATCCCAAAATATAAGAAACAGTATCAAAAATACTCAATAGTTTAAGAGGGCGATTTTGATAAAAACTAAGACTGTATCATTACTTTCCATCCTGTACTGTTATAAATGTAAAGTTAATAATGTAATAAAAAGTAATTTAAAAAAATTAAACCGACTTCAAAAAGAAATGAACTCAAAAATATGAAATAACTTTAATTTCGGAAGTCGGTGTCTTGGGATCTGTATTTTATTTTTAGTTTTTTGCCACCGACTTCCGAAATTAAAGTTATTTCATATTTTTGAGTTCATTTCTTTTTGAAGTCGGTTTAATTTTTTTTAATTACTTTTTATTTGGTAATTTTTAGTTGTTGCACTAGAATTTGACCAAGGTTTTGAGATGTTTTCGCTTTTACACTACACCCGTAGCTCGTATCAATAAGCCAGGCCGTCACACTTTCACGTCTTAGTCCATATCTTGAAAATTACTGAATCGATTTTGATGAAACTTGCACTGTTCCCTAAGTTGAAGTAAATGTAAGCCAATAAAAAAAAATGGTCACGATCCGATCAACAGTTACGGAGATATGCGTGGACAAACATACATACATACATACGTCTATAAAATTTTGTATATTTGTTTGGAAGCCCTAATAGATTGTCATATGTGAATATAATTCAATTCCAATAATATTACATACATAGGTACGTATCGAATTGATAACCTCCTTTTTTTTGAAGTCGGTAAAAAATAAGACCGGTCGAGTTTTTAGGGTGTAGTCAAAGTGAGTAACGTCTCAAATTGCCGCCAAATAGGTATCATCATTTGCCTAGCCTTTTCCCAACTATATTGGGGTCGGCTTCAAGTCTAACCGGATGCAGCTGAATACCAGTATTTTACATGAAGCGACTGCCTATCTGACCTCCATAACCCAATTACTAGGTAATACGGTACCCCTTGGTAAGACTGGTTGTCAGACTTTCGGGCTTCTGACGACCCGTAACGACTGACAAAATCACGAATGACAGCGGGGACCAACGGCTTAACTTTCTTTCCGAGACACGGAGAGGTCTTGATATGTAAAGATGGTCACCCATCCACGGACCAACCGCGGCAAGCTTAATTACTTACCCACAAGTCAAATATTTCGTAATATAAGTACTAAATAAAAAATAAATTTGGCTCTATAGCTCACTACAACTTGAAAAATTAATATAATAAATAATAATGTAATAGTGATGAGTCAGGCTATCATTTCCACCCTTCTTTTTCATATCATTCCTCAAAATAATCATAATAGCAAAGTATTTGGCAACTATTTGCGACGTTTCCCGCTTTCTGATTGCGCATTCTTAGTGTCAATTGCCTGTTAGAGGTAAACATAAAACTAACAAGTAACTTTCCCGTTACTGTGATAAAAATGGCGTGAATAATAATAGAAAATATTATTGCCGTGAAACGTGATTAGAATAGTATCCGAATAATTTTAAAATAAAATTTAAAATTATCATTAATTAATCATGGCACAAAAAAATCCTGTTCCATTAAAACGCCTTCGGGTTCTATTTCTTCGCTTTTCTTCAAAGTTTCCGGCAATTCTTTCGTATTACTTTTACCTATTACAGGGTTTTATCTTCGCTTTAGGGCTGATTGTTCAATAATTTGATAACTTTATTCGAGGAATAATTTTGAAATTTTGACAGTTATTTCATACAAAAAATGTCATAAATGTCAATTTTATTCCTCGAATAAAAGTTATCTGGCGATGGAAAAATCAGCCCTAAGTTTGATATTATTTATGTTCTTAAACGAAAAAAAAATCAGCTGTTCCCTACATTCTTGGTTCCATAGTAAAAGTTGTTTATAATGATGAGTACAATGACCTCTTAAGAGGTTGTTAATGTTTTACCAATAACCCTGTATAACCAGTCAGTTAAAAATTAAATAGTCCTAGCCTAGCTTACATTCGCCAATTCCAACGATTTAAAAAAGACACTATCACGATTTAATTTGTTATTGTTTACTTGGTTGCATAACTTATTTAAGCCCGAATTAATGAATTAACAGCACCTGAGAGCAATTTATAACTTTTTGTCGGAAATATAATTATTATCTGAATTTTATACATTAGATAAGATTACACAAAATGAACTGTATTATTTCTTCATTAAATCTGTTTGTCAGGAGAATATCAAATTAATACACAGAATTTAAAATAAAAGTGGTTTATAATACTTAAGGGCCTAAATTAGAAACGCAAAATAAAATCCCAATTACGGCAAAGAATATAAAATCATGAATTTCAAAAGTACCACATTGTTTTGTTAGAAATTTAACGCTTGAAATCGCGATTAGTTCAAGCTTTACAAGACTGATATTTAACCTACTTGAGTGTACGCACGTGTGTTGGTTCACTTTTATTTGTGTGTTAAAACTGTAAAACGAGCATAAAAGAAAACATGTTTTATTTTTCTTGTTTTATATTCAGGGTTATCTGAAAGCGCTTGGAATGGCACGTACAGCTGAGGTGAAACGAGACGCTCGTATTGGTGAGGCAGAAGCGCAAGCAGAAGCCAAGATAAAGGAAGCGATGGCTGAGGAACAACAGATGGCCGCCAGGTTCCTCAACGACACCGAAATTGCGAAAGCTCAGAGAGACTTCGAACTGAAAAAAGCTGCTTACGACGTTGAAGTACAAACGAAGAAGGTACGACCACAGTAATCATATAAAATGATACTGGTTAATATATTGCTTCGTTGGTATAGTGGTCGCAAGCGCTACTGCCGAGCATGCTCCTGGGTTCAATTCTCAGGTCGAGCAAAGTGTTGTTGGGTTTATCCATCTGGTATTTCTAATTTGCAGCCCAGAGACTGGATGTGTGTCCGGTTGATGGCAATAGGCTTGCACCTCATTACATGGGACTTAAAAAATACTGGCGAAATGTAGGTGTACTAAAGGCAGTCCTCTGTCCTACTCTCTGGGGAATACAGGCGTGATGTTATGATTGATTCATGTGTAAATGTTTAGGCTGAAGCTGAAATGGCATACGAGCTCCAAGCAGCGAAAACTAAGCAGCGCATCAAGGAAGAACAGATGCAGATTTCTGTTGTGGAGCGCACTCAAGAAATCGCCGTTCAGAAATGGGAAGTACAGCGTAAGGAAAGGGAATTAGACGCCACTATACGCAGGTAAGCAAAACTCTTTATAATCACTTAGAAACATTCTTCAAAGGTTCTTCTATGTGATCAGCTTTGAATAATAACATTAGATTTCATCTGTTAGCTTGCGTTTGTGGGTGTACTATAAGCCTCTGCCCACTCTTAAGGGGGAATACAGGCGTGATGCTTTGTTGTTTTATAACGAATATACACTAACATAAATTATTATTTTTTGAGCCCGTATGCGCTTTCTCAGTGGCTTTTCCAAGTAGTGACTTTGTTACGTACTATGTATAGATCTATAATGAATTAATGACTACTCTTTGTAAGGATACAGTTTTCCTCTTTATTAGTTTATTGTGGTATTATTTCACTGCAATAATTTAAGGGAAACTGGCAAAATAATGTTTTCCTTCCTCAACATAGAACCTAACAGAGGTCCCATGGTGCCAATAAAAAAAAATCTATTGACAAACTAACTACCGGCAAAAGTCCGGATAGATTACGGATACAAACAAAAGTAGATTTTTTATATATCGGTTCTTATACCTAACTTTCTCAAAACTCAATACTAGTTTAGAGAAAAACATTTCTGGGAGCACTTCTGGTTTTCAGAAGAACACGCTGAGTGTTTCTGGTCTATTAGTTACCGTAATATTTAATTTATAGATGTGCCTCTGGTTCCCACTTAGCTGTAAATGCAACAGGACTTATACCGTTATATTATCTCACAGGCCTGCAGAAGCTGAGAAGTTCAGGTTAGAGAAGTTGGCTGAAGCTCATAAACTAAAAACTGTGCTGGAAGCCGAAGCGGAGGCGGAGGCTGTCAAAGTGCGCGGAGAGGCGAGTATTCACGATATACCATTTACTACATTAGTCTGTAACCATTAGAGCAGTTTCACTGCTTGTGTGTTTCCCCTGTATTCATGGTAAACGAAAGCTGCGCATCGTTGTTGCAATATAATTCTAGCACACAAAAACATGTTCTACATAGACTTCATAGTATTTTTATGGGTAATAATTTTTACAACTGTAATATAAATTAGTCTGATAGTAAAACATGAACACTAATAACGAGAAAATGGGTCGGTTATCACATCCTAAAATGTCAGTACAAAAATATTCAAGTAGTAAAAATGTTGGAATGGACAGTTATGTTAATAATTCAATTAATTAAGGTTAGAACTGTGACCAACCACGCGCGAGCCGAATTGGTCGCAGTAACTAAGCCAGGGCACCCCGACGAAATGGGTTAGGTTAGAACTGTTCAAACCGCGCGCGAAGCAAGCCGTGCGGCAGTAACCGGCGAGCCCGACTTCCAAATTAGATTTCTTATCGACTAATTCCGATTTGTTAACTACCCACAAGTAACTACCCGTTAAGCCATTTTAATGCTTAATATTTATTTAATTACCCACTTAAATATTTTTTATGGCTCATTTTTATGTAGTTATTGCTCAGTTTACTGCCGAACTTGTTAATAAACATTCATTTTAATTTTAAAATAAAAAAGTCTACAATAACTACAACTGCCGCTTTAAATCAGTACCTTTTGTTATCAATTAAATGTTACCTTAACTGATTTGAATTGCTCTAGTGCCTTTACGATTATTTCATGTTAGGCTTTATTATATTGTAATCTTTGTACTGTAGGCGGAGGCGTATGCTATCAAGGCAAAGGCGGTCGCTGATGCGGAACAAATGGCCAAGAAGGCAGAGGCTTGGAAAGAGTACGGATCGGCTGCGATGGTCGATATGATGCTGGAGACTTTACCTAAGGTAACTAACGACATTCTGACCCTGATTTTTACTCTTCTTATATCTTATAGGTTGCACTATTATGTAATTTTATTAACAATCATTGTAAGGCGGATTAGCTCTTCCAAACTTTACCATGTTGCTTAGTTGTTGATTGGATTGTGGTTGTCGAAGAGCATTCTATCAGTCAGCGGAACCTACCTCCAACACTACTTGGACACAGTCCTTTCCTTTCCGCTTTCTTAGAAATTACAATAGTAAAATATATCTCGAAGATGTATCCCCTACGTCCTTAAAAATGTCTACGTAAAAGAGATAAAAACTGTTTCTTTATTCACGTTTGGCATGGTTTAGGTTGCTGCGGAAGTGGCGGCTCCGTTGTCGCAAGCTCGCAAGGTGACAATGGTGTCGTGCGGCGGAGGTGAGGTGGGCGCCGCTAAGCTGACCGGAGAGGTCCTCAGCATCGTGCAGTGCATCCCGGAACTCGTCAAGGGTGTTACAGGCGTCGATATCTCCAAGGTCAGTAATTCAATCTCCGACAGGAACTTAATTGACGGCGAAATATAGAACTAATGTCCTGCAGGTCTATTCTGTAAAAATCTCACAGAACTTAGCTGAAGTGAGTCAATAGTGTCAATCCCTACCATCTGGTGGAATGACAGCTCACATCACCTAAGTGAATTTCCTCCTTGCCACTTTCCGCCATCCACGTTCATTTGGAGCCATGTTAAACTGTAACACGCTATAACACTAATCGAACCAGCTGTAATATCTTGCAAGTTTGTATGTCACAATTTTATTAGCATTTTCTTAACTCACGTCATCGTTCTTCAGAGGAGAGTTTTTCGATCGTCGTAAGCGAGAATGTCGTTGTGTCCCTAGTAGGCGAGGAATTACAACTAAGCGAGAAATAAAACAAAAATCGCCAATGTAATTAGAGATAAGTCGGTTGATTTCCCTGAACCTGTGGCAACGTAAAATACGATTACTTGTTTACACTAATATCCAATTTTGACAGGCGAGGCAATTCTCGCCTCATTCTAATGTAATACCGACGTCGTCGCGTCGCGTTCATATGTCACTTTTTGTTCAGAAAACCGGAAGACGCCTTCTATCGGCGCGACCACGCTTTCGGGTTCACCGAACAAAAACTGACACATGACCGCGACGATCGCTTTCTATTAGGACACGGCATTTAGGCCGCAAGTATCGTACATACTGTTTACACGAATCAACTTTTTATCTTCGGTAATCGTTTATTGGAGGCGAGAAACTCTCCGCGTGTATAAGAGCAATTTTGCTAACAAAGGAAAGCAAACTGAAAGGTGAAGGTGGAGGTCTTACATAGTTTATGTGACACTCAAATTGATGTTCATTACCATACGATATCATGTCATTAGCCTACGTGTGTATAATGTTACCATATTTGATTCAAGTCATGGAACAAAAAACTGATTTTCATACTTAACAAAGTTCAAATTCCATTGTAACCAAAAACTTATTAGGACCTATTCGTTACAAATGGTCACTCAAAAATCAACTTAGAATACATTTCACTGACAGTAGATAACTGATTACGATGGAATGTAAATTCTCCAAGATAATGAAGTGTTCATTCTCAGTGTTCATTCCGCTATACAACCTGTTTTGTTTAGAAGTTAATGGCATGGGTCCCGAATTAGTTGTAGCCGACGAAGACAAATAAGTACCTGAAACAAATATAATCAAACCGATTATCATTAAAAATCGTAATAATCAAATTCGTATTATTACAATACTCAAAATCTGATTAGGTTGGCTGATTATTTCTTGTATGGCCGCTTTTATAGTCTAAATACAACGATGAACAGTATAACGTTTATCTTTTTTTTTTATTGATGAATGGGCCTGCTCTTATCGGGGTCGTTGTTGCAAATAATTAGCCTCAAGTATAACCAGTTTCAAGGAATGCACTCAATAACCAATCACTCTGTATTGGTATTATCTAGAAATAATATTTATTTCTTCTACTTTCAACTAAACCCTTAGTTTATTAAAAATAAAAGCATTGTTATTCTGTATTACTCTTACAATGCTAGCTGAATACTTCAAAAAAGGGTTCTGTATTCGACCCGTATGTATGTATGTACGCCAGTTTCTCAAAAACTAATGTACCAATTTTAATGTTTCTTTCACTAACGTGATACTACTACTACTTACTTACTCCCCAAAATGGACACCCAATCTAAAAATCAATTGGCGCTAGCATCGAACTCGAGAGTACGAAACGTCACAATTCCAATGTCGATCTATCGGAATTAAACTCGAGAGTAAACACCCAGGACCTAAACGCAAAAAATGCAAGTTTTAGAAACAATAAAAGTATATGATCGACTACAGTAAACAAAATCAGAAAAACATATGATGTTCTTCAGGATGTATGCTAGGTAGATAGTGTGTTGAAAACAATACAACTAATTTGATACGATAGAAAAAAATCATGAAGATACCTCTAAAAACTTTCTTTTTACAATAAAAACCATACATACAATCATTCTGATTTTTCGTCAGATTATTCTACAAACAACATACTAAAACAGTAGTGTTTTATTTTTTAGTCGAAACAATAGATTTTTTGGATTTAGATAATTGCTTCATATTGTGCAATAAATTACCAGCGTTGTGTCATCGCGCGTCTCTTTATTTTCTAATGCAGTCCGACAGTGACCGCGCTTTAGGTCATGTAAGCCTTATAAACACACATTCACAGCGGGTCTGTATACTTACTCCCTTACTAATAAACGTTGTATAGCGTCTGTATAGTTACACAACGCTTTGTCTTCTTCTTTCGAAAGTCAAATTACTGACGACTGAAAGGGATAAATCGTTGTGTAACTATTCATCTGATATAACAGGTTTATTAGAAATGGGGTTAGTAACCACACATGTAAAGCGCACGTCGCTTCGTAAGATAAAAATACAATGTCGCGCTAAGGTCATATTTGGATACGAACTTGCGTATCACAGTCACCTATGACATTTTCATAAAGATATTGAGAGACTTGATCTAGAATAATATTCAAGTAAGATAACTAAGTATTTTAATAGGTCTAATCTCGAAATAAAGACGCGATTGGTAAACAAGGCTATACAGGGTGATTGGAAGATGGGTGTAAAGCTTTAAGGCGAAGATAGTACAGACAATTTAGAACCATTTAAGCCATGGTTGTCGTAGACGAAGTCTTACCATTTTTCATTACCAATTTTTTTTTTTCGAAAATTCCCTTAATTTTGAGTAAACTGCTTATTTATGGCCAATTTGAACGATAAATTGAATTCATTTGTTATTTTATTTAATTAAAGTAATGTGTAAGCAATCTAGTAAAACATTTGTAGGCCTCGTGTGTCATTAGATATAAAAAACATAAAAATTAGGTTAGAAAAATGGGTGTTATTTAAAGCAGCTTCTTTAAAATGTCATTCGCGTCATTCAATTATATTTAGTTGTCTAATGAATTAGTAGGTCAGCGACGAACTTTTAAATTCTAAAAAATGCTTTACAATCGACCATATTATTGTAAAACAAGCTACTGTTAATATGACGCAGCATGGTGATAATTCTTAAGCAAGTGATATGTCTACGCTTTGCCAGCTTCTAATAAGTGTATCAACTGCATCTATAAAATAATTTCAACATACTCTTATTTCATATAGTCACCTATATTTTTATACGTTAGCATAAGTAATTGATGAGTGAATCTACTATAATTGAACATAAAATTACCTTATTATTGTCATCAAATAATGGTCAATGAAAGCTCTAATTTCATGTAATCACCTATCTATTTATTGTAACCTAACCTCTAAAACACTTTAAAGCTGTTGATTCTGCATCATCTCCAGCGCTGCGGGAAGTGCAACCCCTCCGCCCTTACACCACTAATGCTTTGTTACAGCGGGCGGAGGTTGCTCTCCCTTCGCGCTTCGGGTTTTTATAGACACTCTAGGGGTAGCAGCCAAAAGACTACATGAAGTCGGTGTCAGATTCGACCTAATCAAACCAAGAAGTGTACCCCAGTGGTGGACAACGAGAATAATTTTTAAAAGTTGGTTCGCTGTCCCCCAGTGGTGGCCAAACAAGTGGTAGACATCGGAAATAATCGGTAATTCATGACTTGACTATTCCTACTGCTATTTTCATGAAAAAAGAATATGATTTACTAATTAATTTAGTTGTTGAATAAAAAAGTTTGATGCTTTTATGGCTAATTTTGAGGCTGGAATTTGATTTTATTAGCAGACAGATGTTGAATTTCTAAAATATATAAAGTAACCCACTTACAACATTAGTCGCTGAGTTATCAATTCAGAAGTAAATATATTAATCGGTAGCTCTGAGTCATATTAATTTACATTCGAAATTGTCGCTGGTTTTTTGATATTCTGTTGGAAAAGTAAAGATGATGAATTACTATAATAGAAGATGTTCTATTTACTCGTTGCCTACATACAAAAAAGATGTTAGGTTGCAGGTGCAAAATAACTTTTGTTGCTGCACTTATTACCAAAAAAAATTGGTAAGACTTCGTCTAAGACAACCATAGCTTAAATGGTTCTAAATTGTCTATACTATCTTCGCCTTAAAGCTTTACACTCATCTTCCAATCACTCTGTATATTTCTACTTAGTTATTTTTTATTTTTCTTATTTCATATTTATTAAAACCGAAGCGAATACTTACATTAAAGTGTAACGTTGGATTATCACGGGTAGAAGTATAAGCATAATAAACAAAATAACAAATAATATATTTTTAAGGACGATTATTAGTTTCTTTGTAAAACATTTTTTTAAGACAAATATAGTCCAACCCGTGATTGACATTGATGTCTAATAATCATTGACAATGTATTAAAAAAAAACGATTAAAGAAAATACAAGAAGAAAACTAGTATTTACCTCGCGACTAGTCGGGTCTTAAACTGAAACAATATCTAAACCTAACCGCTAATTAGATCAAGATTGTACGCTTGAGATTAAATTTCAATGTCACTAGTTTTTAGCCGCGGCTTCGCCCACATGGAGGTCGTCACTTATCCCACGTGATCGTATTACCGGGATAAAAAGTGTCTATATGTCCTTCGGTAATACGTTCGGTTAGAGCCCAAGTCACGGTCTATCCGCGTGCCAAATTTCATCAAAATCCGTTAAGGCATGAAAAAGTTAACGAACACTATAACTTTCGCATTTATTTATAACTAGCTTCCGCCCCCGACATTGTCCGCGTGAAATTTCTTGTGGCCCCGACCCGCCGCGTCTTATTACATCGTCCGCCCACGCTATTACTTCCTTTCTTCTTTTTCTTTCTGTTAGGCTCTTATGGATCGTGGCGTGAT
This sequence comes from Oligia latruncula, assembly GCA_948474745.1. Lineage (NCBI taxonomy): Eukaryota > Metazoa > Arthropoda > Insecta > Lepidoptera > Noctuidae > Oligia > Oligia latruncula. Next base: position 14,087,012 of record OX419683.1, read on the forward strand.
GTTAAATAACCTTAATAAAAATCTTCCAAATCTTCCTTAAAAATTGGTCTATCAAATGCAAAAAATAATTTTACAAATCCGACTGATAGTTCCAGAGATTAGCGTGTCCAAACAAACTTTTTAGCTTTATTATATTACTAGCTGTGCCCCGCGGTTTCACCCGCGTTAATTTGAGAATAATACCTACTAAAATAATATATTCCATTATTTTAATATTATGATATTAAGTATCTCCTAAGATATTCATTGAAATCAAATGATGTCAAGGGCAAATTTGTTGAAAATTAAATACTTGTGATGAATAACGTATTTGTTTGGATAAGGATTATTATCATGTTTATAAAAACACCTTCCCAAATAATGCATTATTTTAGAAAAAAATTGATTACCATATAAAAGGTGAGTCAGCCGTGGACTTTTTTTTTTAACTTTTATAGGGGAACAATTCCGTAATACATGATTTTTGCGTAATTTCAACCGGTTAAAACGCAGCGTACGCAACGGAAGCTCTCAAAAGGAATTATTTTTCCCGGTTTTGCAACATTTTTCATTGATACTCCGCTCCTATTGGTTGTAGCGTGATGTTATATAGCGTATAGCCTTCCTCTATAATTCCAATTATATTTTTATTATATTATTATTATTACTATTCAATACAAAAATATTTTTTCATTTCGAACCAGTAGTTCCTGATATGAGCGCGTTCAACCAAACAAACAAACAAACAAACTCTTCAGCTTTAATAATATTAGTATAGATGAATGGAAGGATGGATTGTTTCTAGTAGGGGTGACGCACTGTTTGGTAATTCCCATAATGAGATTTGCGTTCTTGTTTCCTGTCACTACTGTTATCATTTTATTTATCCTCCCAGTATAATTAACTCCCAAGTGCTTTATCATTTCTACGTAGTCTTATTTAACACAATAACATATTGATAACTAGGCCCGATCACAAAACTTGGTGTACAAGAACCTCTAACGTAATATACGGTCTGATCATAATTTTCCGCTCCGAAATATTGAAAAATTTGTATCATGTCCAGACTCTTTATCTCTATGACATTTATACAGGGTCAAATTAAATTTGCTAGCGAACCTCCGCAGACGTGATGCGTATCGATATCTAAACCTAATAAAACAGAACTTAATTTGATGTTTTTTCTGTGGGGTCATTGACCGCAGTGAGTGTATTCACTTGAAAAAGATCAGTTTTTTGTGTTAATTTTACAGACGTGATTAGTATCGATATCTAAATACGATAAAACATATTTTCTTCTCTAATATTTCAAGTAACAACACTACCGGTGGTCGTTGACTCCTAAGAAAAAACATAAAAATTGAATAGGTTTATTTTATCGTGTTAAGATATCGATACCCATCACGTCTGCAGAGTTTCGCTAGCTAATGATAAATTATTTTTTGGGGTCAACGACCGCTGGTAGTGTTGTTACTTGGAAGTAGGAGTTGAGAAAATCTTTTGTTTTATCGTGTTGAGATATCTATACCCATCACATCTATGAAGTTTACTCAAGAAAAAACTGCTTTTTTAAACTGATATTTCAAGGGACTATATTTATCAATTTTAGATATACCTACCTATCACGTCTGCAATTTCGCTAGCTTATTTAATTTGACATTATGATTCATCAATAATAGCGAAATTCTGGGATGATTTTTGAAGTCGTACAAAACGTCAAACGAGTGACATCCGTTTTGTCTCGTCGAAATTAGTTTTTGCCATTGAACTAGGTGATGTGACAATATTATGTTAAAATACAACAACAACGTACATATTGATGTACAAGTAGTATTTAATACACATTTATAGAAAAGAAAGATTATAATGTCGTAGGTCAATCACACTAATCACACTAATATTATAAAGTCGAAAATTTGTGAGTTTGTGTGTTTACATGTTTGTTACTTTTTCGCGCTCAAACGGCTGAACCAATTTTGATAAAATTTTGTATGGAGATAGCTAACACCCTGGATTAACATTAGGCTACTTTTTATCCCGATATTCCCACGGGATCGAGATTTACGCGGGTGAAACCGCGGGGCGCAGCTAGTAAAAAATAAGTCAACTAAAACCCGACTACTGAACAATCACGCTCTAAAAAGTATGAAACAAGAAAATATTCTCATTTGAAATCGTTATTTATGTACAAACTATTCAATATTTATCGTCTATTAAATAAACAACTTACACGTAATATATTTTAATTTATTTATGTTTTATTAATGTATTTATTTCATAGTGATGTTCAGAGGATAGCCGTGGCCGCTTTGCCTCAAAGCTTATGATCGCTTACTACTGTCCAAATGTAGGTATAGGATAGACATATTATAATATATATTTGAAATGTGCTAATTTAGCCCTTTCATTTGATACCCAACAAAAAATAATCTTTTAGTTCATAACTTTATGTCCGCTAGAGGGCGCCATATTCAATTTAGGCTCAACTCACACCAAAAGAACGTCGAAGCGCAGCGAAGCGGAGCGCAGTTTCAGTGTCATATGAATTTTAACTTTATTTATATTACTATAATACTTATTATCGCATGAGAAACTGGAACGAGTCGCGCGGATGCCCGCGGCGCCGCTGGAATTCCGGCGAATAGCCTTCTCTACCGAGCGGTTGCGATAATAAGTATTATAGTAATGAAAATAAAGTTAAAATTCATATGACACTGAAACTGCGCTCCGCTTCGCTGCGCTTCGACGCTCTTTTGGTGTGAGTTGAGCCTTATTGTGACGTTAGGGAGCGTACACATAGCGATCCGTTGTACAGGTATATGCATCCGTTACTTGATGGCGTATGTAGTTGTATGAGCGAGCTCACACAATACAGTATTCCGGATCCAGTAAAAAATAAAAACAGATCAGATAAGATCCGTTAAAAAGGATCCTGTAAAAACGGACGTTCTATGTGTATGCGCCCTTACATAGCCTATAACCAACGGACGACCAAGACGCTTCCAAAGATACATCATTAGTCCAATTATGACAAGTAGTTTAGAAGTTATGAGGGAACAGATGAACATACATACATACCGGTTAAAATCATAACCCTCCTTTTTGCTTCGCCGTAGTCGGGTAAAAATAACGGGTCGGCTATATAATATACGGGTTTTGATAAATATGGTTTTAAATCACATTGTCTTCTTCTTTATTTATATTCGGCTTAATTTGTATACACGTCTTCATGACTCACACCTCGTCTATTTGTTGACAAATTACTGTTGATTGTTATGGATTAGCGTGAGTCTAGTGACATGATATGGTTGACACTTTGCTGGTTAAGTATCTAACGCTTTGCTTGACTAACGTGTCGTTGTCGATGTGGTGCTCGGGCAGGCTGTGCTGGAACTGCCCACGTTACCGACGCCGACCGCGCGCGGCGACTCGGCGAGAAAGCAGCGATAACTGCCGAACTTATATTAGTCATCTACCTAATGCTCATGGAGGTGAGGCCATCTGTATTATTGCAGCATCCATTATACGAATCATACAGTCGTGATTCGTGGCTTTGTGTACATATTTTGCATGTGGTAGCAATCTTTTTTTCCCCTAAAATATGCTAATACATAATCTAGTTTAAGTTCGTTTATCATTTTATTTATTATATAGGTAGAACCATTTTTCTTTTATCAACTATAGTGTAAGTAGGTACCTGCCTACCGATGTCATTCAATTATTGTTCGTGCATAAAACTCATAGTCTACATAAGCAGGTACTTGATACTATTCGCAATATAATTTAGCAACCTATGACTTGCTAATGTATAGCACTAATCTTTTTTGTTTGTTCTTAGCAGATTGATTTTGCTTGTATTTCCAGCATTATGTTCATAAAAGATGATAGACTAGACTCGTACGATAATTGAAAAAAGAAATGAAGTAAATTTCATAGTCGGTGTTCCGTATCGATTCGATATTAACTTTGATTATAAATCGGACCGTGCAAAAATGTACCTACTTTTATTTCAATAGCTGTAAAGTAGATAGATTCTTGTGAGTGTAGTGTAAAAATGGGTGTTCCCTTGTTTCGCAGACAGAAATTTCATAGAATTTCGTTTCGCAGCAAATGTTTCATATAATATTTGGTCCATGTATTTTTATTTCGAATATTATTGTTTCAACGACTATTTACTTGAATGAAGCATATTTCACAGAAACACAATTCAATGAATTTTATAGTCACATTTTTTTATTTAACAAACAACAAACTGTATAATTATTTTTTAACGAATATTTTTTGTTCGGTGTATGTTCCACACACCACCACGTTATTTTATTTCAACGAAAATGCAAAAATAGATGTTATGCAGAAACACACAAGATTGAACTTGAGAACTGAGGATGCAAGAGCGAGCTCGGGACTTGGGGCACCCCGACTCGGACAGGTTAGGTTCGAATTAGGTTCCTTTTTCCTTCGTGTTAGGTTCCTTTAAACCGTGTAGACAGACAAAAACAGCCGGGCAGCAATAAGATGTAGTCGACAGAGCTCCGCGAAGAGCGGCTTTGTCGACTACGTCTTATTATTAAAGATTAAAAATTAGTTAACTTTATATACAACCTTATCGTATAATTTAAAAATGCCGTGCATATGAAGTCACTATTAATTAGAATAACGAGATTGTTTTCCTGCGTGACTAGAATTTACCCTCATTCTTTTTGTGAACGCGGGTGTTGTCATTTTATAGGAACCCTCCTATGCGTACTTATGCATATTGCACTCGATAAAATGTTTTCTTGGTAATAAGTTTTTATTAAATAAACAATATGAGGATAATGAATATTAATTGATTTGTTATTCTATGATATGAATATCGAAACACAAAATTTTATTTGTAACAAATATCAATGATTTAATTTTTTTCAAAATATTCTGTTTTGATTATTCTATGAAATGATAATTATGAGATTTTTTTTATGTGAAACGAAATTCTATAAAACTGTTAGGATCTATAAAACAACATACAACCGTAAAAATGTAATTTAAATATTAATGAAGCCACAGATCGCCCGCCGGCAATTAAAGTTTTATAGGTACTTGTTTCTGTTCAAATTATTTCTGTCTTGTCTTGTCTGTCAATACGACCGACGTAACTTGGCGGTCCTCAGTATAGCCTTTGCGAACTTTCACGCATGTTCTCTCACTCACACTCGCCTCATGCCACCATTTGGTTCCTAAAAAACGTTCGTGCGCAGCCTTCTGCGCGAAGTTCAGGCCCGCTAAGTTACGTCGTCGGCCGTATTGTAGGTACTAAACGTTCCTTCAAATCTGATTAGTATTTCACAACGGGAATGTTGACCTCGCATCCTAACTAAAGCGCAATTTGATAGCGCGAATACGCGATCGTCGCGTTCATTATAAATGTAAGTGCTCATACCCAATAGCGGCATGCGTCAACGGCATAGGCATTTGCAGCCACCGAAAAGCGTCGACGGCAGCCGCCGAAAAGCGTCGACGGCTGTAGTTGCCTCAGCCGTTGATGCGTGCCGCTCGTGTATATGAGCCCTAACTCATCTGTTCGGAAAACCGGAAGAGGCACTTGCCGGCGCAGCCATGCGTTCGTGCTCGCCGGACAAAATGAACGCGACGTTCGCGTATACTCACGACTATCCTTTGGGTTAGGACGCGGCCGGATGCTGCCTTTTGTAAGAAGACGTTATACAAAAGATAATGAATTGTCCCCATCCACAAAGTAATTTTTAATGACTTCTAAGTACTTACTATCATAATTAGAGAAAGTTTAACAAACATTGAGAAAGACAAGAGACAACGGACTTTGTTTATGTTAAATATAAACCGAACAAATTAATAATTAAGAAAAACCCTCAACAATGGGCGATTAATTAATTATGTACGCTAATTTTTGCAATAGCATGACGGAATTATCGAAGGAGTCGATATTTTGTTTTCATCATTGCAATGATTCAATTAATTCTCCAGTTAATTGTTTCAGCTACCTACTGACCTATTTAAAGCACTTACTAACGATTTTAATTTTTTACAGGGTGTTCGCGCACTTTAAAAGCTGCTTACTACATATACCTACCTACCTGCATTTATTTTTATTCAAAATGTAACGTATTAAAATAAGATAGCTAAGCAATTAATTTTATTCGACCTAAGTGCCACTTTTGGAATATTGTTCTAAAAAGGTAGATACTAAAGCAAAATTATTATAAATTCGTATTTAACTTTCATAGTAATTCGTTATACAGGAAGAATTTTAATCACCAATCAATCTTCTACGTTGTCTTAAGAAAATCTACGTTTGTGGATACACATCACCGCTGCACCTACACGCAAGTCGTCCATTTCTTTCATTCAGTATGAATAGTATACGCGGCAACATAGTATTCAACGTTTAACTTTTTAACCACTCTGAATTGATAATATGTCGGGAAAAATATTTTCTTGAAACATTTGATCTAGTTATTTACCTATTTTTTATTTTCAAAAGTGGAGTCATTAAATAGTCTTTCCTAGAAAATATTTGGATGGTGATTAAAAAATCATCCTGGGCTGTATATTTTTACCATCAGTGTAATTACACAAACATTAGTACCATCAGTCTAATTACACTAATTACCCACCTACTCCATACAGTTGATTGGTATGAATATAGCAGGATCTTCTTTGTCACTTGATTGAAAATAAAACGTTACTCACAACGTTCCTAACCTAAACTTACTACCATAAAAACATCTTACCGTTACGTCAAACTTACAGAAATTACAACATTAAATAAAGGAAGCCTCTTTTCCGACTTTTCAATACCTTTTTGTTTGCTACTTAGTTTCAGAGGTAACTAATAAAAAACGTAAAACGAGCGCTGACTACAGAGCAGTGAAATGGCATATAAGGATAACATACTTAGATACCGTCCATCTCTCACACCATCCATACTATGAAAGCATAATTATGTCATCAGAATGACGTCAAATAAACAATTTCATACATTTTGGCATTGTTTTGCGTTTCCTGACGTCTGTTTAGAATAGAACGAATTTCAAAATTGTTGATTACACTAATAAAATGTAATTTAATTTAAGATAAATAAGAATTTTATCAATTCTGTTAGTGTGTAATGGTTTCGTGGTAGTAAAGTAAATTACTGGAATTCACCAGCTTTGAGTGGAGTCAGGAGTCCAACTTATTAAACCTAGATTTGAATTATTGAGAGTTTGTTCCTCTCCTTCATCAATCAGATGAATAGTGTCTATGATGGGATAAGGACACTCTTTTTTTTTTTCAGACTGTTGTAGGTAATGTTTTTTCCGATTGCTAATAGAACATTATGGTTGGCCAAGCCAAGTTTCAAGGAGGTTGGTTGTGAAATACATAATTATTATACTTACGTTCCTTCATTTCACAAACTCTACGCACAAATTCATGCGTTCACACCTAATACTGTATGGAGTAAACTAGTGGTTGGGGTAGTCGGAAATAGACGTTTTTTAAAAAGTAATAAAACGTTATTGGTTTTAAATTCCATCTCCGTATCTGTGTACTTATACTTAAGTAAACCATAACTGGCTTTTGGGCTTATCTGATAGTGGTAGGTACGTCGAGTTATTGTTTTCTATTAATTTATATACTTAATGGCTTTTGCACAGTTCGCATTAGTCGGGCGTTCCCGTTATTAACTATATTTAATCTGTGCAACTGTGTGATAAGGATTCAAATTTCAGATGGGCTAAATTATAAGAAATGATTAGTGCAATCGTATTAGGAATTGCAAATCCGCAAGGAATGTTGTCAACGCGCGTACCTAAAGGATACAAAGAGTTGGATTTGTGTCATATTTTTATGAAATCACTATAATAAAATAAAATTAATCTTTCAATGTAGGTACGTGACAATATAGCACAACTCGCCAGGATGTTAAATTATTTTCATTCTTTTAGGGCAAATAACGAAAAAAATAAAAAAGTGAGCGTACATTAAAAAAAATAACAATTTATGACCAAAACGCCTACTTATTCTCAAGGTAGAAAATTACAAATGACTGTTATACAAAAATAATACCTATATTTTTTTAATTAGCTAAACTGTCGTTAGGGTATAATATGAAAATATTTGGTGTTCAAAAAGTGCAGTTTAGAAATTCTAATAGTTATTGTGATTAACAACGTTCGTAGACATTATTGATGTCCTTTTCTAAAAAGTTTACTACCCTACATAGGTATGAAAGTAAATATTTAAAATCAATTTGTTTACTGTCCGTTTCGATAAAACTAATCGATTTTTTTTGTATCCATATAATGTTAAATTGTTATAATTGCGTGTACATACCTGTTTGATCTATTATTTAGTTTCTACCTTGTAACCTTCTATATATTAAGAGCTATGATAAGATTATAGTTCTTTCGTATTTAACTCATAAATAAATTGATACTGGAAAACTTGCGTTCTGTTCTAATAGCTTCAAGTTTTAAATCACTTTGTATGTGATTGATATTTGGCCAGTTTTGATACAGCATAAAATAATGTATCTGCCTTCCCGTTGTGGGCATGTGTGTATGTATGTATTAAAGCAATGCTGAATCTCTTTTTCTTAGCCTGTATAAGGTTGCAGTGTTTTCAACTTTGTACTAACATCACAAACACTTTGTTTATGTCACATTCAGGTCGCTAGCGATAATCAATGAAACTCTTAATATCTTAAATATCATAATAATATGTAAGTTACACATGAGACAATGTTAATAGAGGACATTGTCTCATGTGTAACTTGTTTACTTACAAATATTATGATATTTATAGGTAATGGTTTTAAGTGATTTACGTATTATTTTTACCTCAACTCAACCATCTTGGCTTCGAGTGCCATACTAGATTATTTTAAGTTTAGTTTTATTACAAATTTTATTTAGATTTAGGAGGAATGGTAAGAGAGAAACAATTTTTCTTCTAAAAACGCATTTATAATATTTTTTGTATCTAAATATTGTCAATCAACACTATACTTATTTTTTGTATGAAATATTTTGTCACCGCCGATTTTTTTTTCGGGCTTTATTCTTCTTAGGCAAAAACTTATTTCCGCCACAGCTTAAAACGTGGTATTGTGATTTTTATTGCATTGTTCGATCTCGTTAAGTGAACTTAAGTTCGAATAACAGCTAATAAATTTGCTTGCTCCCTTGATTTGTAATAAAATGCTAACGTCAAGTCACTGCTTTCTTTTACATGTTGCGCTACTGATTGCATTACGCAACAGTGTGTAAATTATACTTTAGCTGGCTTAGCATAAAGTTTGTCTGTCTAAATTGATGCACTGAGAGTGGCACAATTAATTAATAACGTTTTGTGTGGATCACATTTTTAACATGTATGTATGTGTATTGACGTGGTTTTTATTAATGTATATTCATTAAAAATTGTATACAAAATTGCTTTTTATTTAAGTCACAACATACCCTACACACCACTGGAGCCGTAGTTACCCAATTTATAATATACAGTATTTATAGGCAAACGTGTTTATTATTCCTCTCAAGTGAGTATTTATTATCACCATTGTATTCCAATAAAGTCGGTGTGCCAGCCGTTCACGCCACGTGACGTTACGATTGAATGAAGGTTTCCAATGCAGGGCAAATGCATCTTTAGTCCAGTCACCGTCGACACAAAAACGCGTTACGTCGCACAAAATTGCACTGTAGGTACTTGATGTTTTGGGATGTTGCTAGGATAGATACAAATAGTGTAGGTGCCTACCTAAAAACGTATGTTCCCAGTCGCCCCCGCGGGATTGCCACCGGAGGCAAATGGGAATAAAAATTCCCAGTCGCCACCGGCGGCGACTGGGAAATCATTGCCCCCACTTCAGTTTCGCTGTACATTGCTTTCTCCATCGTAGAGAATAAAAGGATGAGACAACTTATCGAAAACCTGCCTCTAATCTTTTTACCTTTTTTTTTTGTTTTTTTTTTGTTTTTTTTTCTTTTATTCCGCCTCTGTACATTTATGTGCTTGAAGTATTAAATAAATAAATAAATAATAATAACCTTTAAAAAAAGACTAAGTGCATTGAAATATTTTTTTATTTTGATTTCGATATCAATAAACTTGTTAAAATTAAACATTTAAACTGGTATTTTGTATCACATTATTATTCCGTTACGTTACTATCATCGATCCGAATGATCGATGATAGTAACGTAACGGAATAAAAGTCTGATTTTATCTGTGATTTAATGGTGTAGGTACTTGAATATTTTTGTTATAATATTTTTATTATTTATTTTTATAATTGACCATAATATAAAAAAGTCTGTTATCTATGAATATTTACAGCCTTGTTTATAATACGTATTTAGTAAGAAATGATTACTATGTATTACTTTCCTAATTTAATTACTGTCTTTAAGAGTCTGATTATCTGTGATACAAAATACCAGTTTAAATGTTTAATTTTAACAAGTTTATTGATATCGAAATCAAAATAAAAAAATATTTCAAAGCGCTTAGTCTTTTTTTTAAAGATTATTATTATTTATTTATTTAATACTTCAAGCACATAAATGTACAGAGGCGGAATAAAAGAAAAAAAAAAAAAAAGAAAAAAAAGATAAAAAAAAGAAAGAAAAGAAAAAGATTAGAGGCAGGTTTACGATAAGTTGTCTCATCCTTTTATTCTCTACGATGGAGAAAGCAATGTACAGCGAAACTGAAGTGGGGGCAATGACTTCCCAGTCGCCGCCGGTGGCGACTGGGAATTTTTATTCCCATTTGCCTCCGGTGGCAATCCCCGCGGGGGCGACTGGGAACATACGCCTAAAACCAAGTTTGCAGCTTCGAAAAACCTGTGCTAAATGCATGGTGCTCGAAATGTTCGTACTTCTTTTAGCTTTTAACTTCTAAAAAGTGCTACGTAAAGTCACCTTATATATTTTTAAAGTACTTATAAAAAGTTATTGCTACTTTTTGAGCGTAGCTCTGTAGGTTAAATAAAACCTGAGATACCGCATTTCAAACTGGCCATTTTTTCAAAAGAGATCAATATTCAGTTTAGTTTTAGCTGTCTTCTGAGCCGGGATAAAATTGTCATTTTACGTGGAAAGTCAAGGGAGATGAAGGGCGCATCACTATAACTGTCACCCATATCTGTGCCCATATCATGATAGATATGGTTATGGTAAGATGTTAGGCGTCGTTTCAATAACCTGACCTTGACGCCGCTACCATGTTTCTCAACCTTGATGCCATGCTCAGTCATGAGGAGATAGCCTCGGTACTCCCTTTCTTCTCCTAAAATTGTTTGTCCGAAAATCATTATCCATATCATGTTTGCTATAAACTTCAGTAATTATATTATTTAAAAATTATCTTTACTTCTAAAAGTATTCATATAATGTGCATTATTCAGAATATTCATTTATAATAAAATTGTTAGTCCTAAAACATTTACTAAAAATAAGGTTTTAGTGACAGAAACGAATCGCTGTAAATCCGACTCCACGCAGTCTTGTCTGCCCTATCCCTAGAGTGTAATTTAGAATCGCGTAGGCGCGTACGGGCGAGGCGGCCCGCGGGCTGAGGAGCAGGAGGCTGCGAGCGAGCCGCCGCAGCTAAGGCTGGCCGGCGAAGCCGCGGTGGTTAGCGAAAGCCGTCGATTAGCACGCGTGGGGCCGCCGGAGCCATGACAGAAACCATGCCTGCTGCATGCTCGCTTGCATGCTTGTTTGCATGCTCGCTTGCATGCTTGTTTGCATGCTTGCTTGCATGCTGCATGCTTGTTTGCACGCTTGCTTGCATGCATGTAATAAATTTGTTTTAAAAACATTATCTATATCATTTGAATTTAGGACTTTTATTGAAAACGGTTTTAATTATTTTGTATATTATTGATAATAATATTTCTGACAAAGGGCATATTGTATTTAGGAATACCAATTTCATCGCATATGATATTAAGTTCGGGCAAGTTATCATTCGGACAAATGATGATTAGGACAAAAAAAATATGGCACTTTAGGTTATGGATAAAAAAGTTAGGTAACACAACAGAGAACCGATAGCCTCTGCTGGCAAAAAATGTCTTGTGGTACTATAATGGTGGGGAAGACTACCTACCACCAGGTGCAGAAGTGGTTGGGGTACAGGAAGGGCCCACCAACTAGGAGTGGACAGGAATCCGTGACTTCAACCAAGGAACCAGCATCGCTAACCCTGCTGAAATCCTTTCATGCAGTAGCCAGAAAGGGTGTGGAGGAAGGAGAGCTTCCGGCCAGAGAGCAGGGCTCTACAAATATTTTCAGGGAAGACCTGCCTGAATACTTCTGCCTTAACCATGGCTGAGGCCTGAATCAGACGATCACCCAAAAATGTAAGTTTGTTAAGTGTTTGTGCAGACGCCAGCACATCAAGCTACCCGAAACTGTCAAATTTTCCCAATCAATCTTGAACCTTATGCTGTAGCGATAAAGTTGAAAATCTATTAAAGAAATTTGACAGATTGTAGTAACTTGATGCTCTGTACGTGCGCAGTAGTTTAAAGAGACACGCGGATTATGCTACAAAAGATCAGAGATTAGCACGTCGACTTCGAGTAATACTAACCACTCAATTGAAGTGTCTCGACTTTCGACCTCGTTACCCCGAATCCCCATACATTTATACCGCGCTATTGCCTAAAACAAAAAAAAAAAAGAATAATTATATAGGTGTCAATAATTTATACGGTGAATACGGCCAAACACTGGCCATATTTTTAGTCACGCCATGTTTTTTCTCTGTATTCAGACGAATCTTTATGATTCGTCTGAATCACATTCGAATTTTGAGAAATACACAAAGAAATATTAAAATACAATTACCGCACAGCATGGCAACGTAAATAGAAAACTTACAGAATTAAAGGACCGAACTTACTTGGATGTTTTATAACAGCAGCGCGTCCTCCCACTTCGACGAAATCTGAGCGACTGGCTTCTGTGCGAGAGGACAGAACACATTCGAAAAACAAAGACAGAGAACATTTTCGAAAAATAGTGTTACAGCCAAATTAGACCGATTTTAAATTTTCCATAGAAACAGATATTTCCAGCGCATCTTTTTTTAAATTAGACATTTCTAAAATATTCTTTACTAACTTTTTAGACCTTTGTATCCTGCATATGCGTATGAAGTTTAATTAAAATCGGTTCATTCATTTCAAAAAATAAGGGCTTGAAAGTTTGTATGAAATGCCGTACGGCGTAAACGCTCTTAAGTTTAGTTTTAAATGTCGCAATAAGTTTAGTTTTAAATGTCACAATAAGTTTACTTTTAAAGGCCACAATAAGTTTTGAAATTGGGTGATTATCTCGACAATAAGTTCGGTAGCTAATAGTTTTGGTGCTCTGATTGTTATAGGTACTTACAATAAACCCATTTTGAATACAATTGGTTTGTGCTTTGTTTGTTTCTGAGGTTGATTAAAGTATGTTTCATGGTGATCGATCAGACGGTGTTGGAGTTTATCAATATTATTAATTTTTATATGTATATGTTATACTTACTGAGTTAATGTACTTGAAAAGTCTGAGTGCGGTAAATTTACTCTTATTTACTCTCTTCACTATCACACCCAATGTATTCACCGACACGACGGTAAAAAAAAACATCCAGTACGGTATTGTTAAATAATTTATTGTCAAATTAACAGCAATTGGAATAAAAATATGTTACGCCACTAGGGTGCAGGTTATTTTTAGGTAACCGTTAGCCAGCGGTGTCCAAGGTTAACTTAGAAAGTAGGTAGGTAGGTACTTAAAATCCATAACGTCACATTTGTATTTGCAGTGACAGATAACAGTTTTAGTGCCAAATTAATGGTTTACCATACATGCTTATTTTAAAGCAAGCTGAGGTAATAATTCGCTAGAACCTATTGAAAATTTCTCATCGCTCTACTTAATTATACAAATTATATTTTTTACATCTCTACAAATACCACAAACAACATTTTAATGAATATAACAAATTACATAAACCAATCAGAGTCGTATTAAATAATAGGCACCAAAATGATCGTTGTTAGTGTTAATACTTGCGATAACAATCAGCTTCTACATCGATTAGTAGGTATAGATAATCAACTAAAAACATACAAGGTCAACTAATGTTTTTTGCATTGCATCTTATTAGGTAGGTATAAGATTTGTAAGTTGATCAAAATAAGATTTGCGGCGGGCACGAGCATATTTACAGAATAACAATTATTAAAATCACCAATAAAACTTTTAAGTTTAGATTGTTCAAAATATGATTTCCTATAATATTTCATGAAAGCATCACGTTTGCGTCCAATCAAACCACATGACTTTTCTACAACAGAGTGAGTAAAGGGCTATTGTTTGCTGAGAACCACAGTCTAGCATGACATTTTGGAAGCACAAGGCTCAGCCTTAATCAGGTGTCACTATATTTAAGGGTGGTTATTCCAAACCTGTATTTCGAACGCACAGAGCGCGAAATCGCGCGACCCGAACTACAACACTTAGGGTCAGTTCACACCGAGACGCGACGCGACGCGCAGTTTTCAAGATAGAAATACAATTACAGACCTTATCTACTACACAAAAAAGGTACACGATTCAGTGAGCTACGCCGCGCGGCGCCGCGCTGCGTAGTTCGACGTAGTAGAAACTGAATTGTGTGCCTTTTACTAACCCTTAACTTACCCTTTAACTGACCCTTAGGCGGATCACACACTACAACGCGCCACGCGACGGGGCGCAGATAACGCGCCCCCGCGCGTGATTTTTTACATACAAATTCAATAAAAACGCGCTTCCCTGCGGGGAATTTGGCTCCGTTTCACGCTCCCCGCTGCGTAATGCGGTGCAGTGGGTGGAGCGCCTTAAGTTGACTAAGTACCTATCAAAATTAATTTCAAAACGGGCAAAATGGGATAACCCGCGACGAATTCACCATGTTATTAATTAATCTGTTGCGCCAACATTGTTAATTTACCGACAGAGATAACTGCTAACCTGAACACTGAAAAGAGCAACGACCGCAATGTAGACAATACAATAAAAATACAAACAAACAAACATTCTTTCAGTCCTGTATTGCAATTTCGATAATATGACGACAGTCCAGTAATAATGTGACGACAGTCCAGTAATAATGTGACAAAGTCACTCCTAGGGCAATATTCACACACCGGAATATGACTTTACTAAGTAAAAAAATAAGCGTCGCATACGAATATTATTCGTATAGCATTCATGTTCATGTTCGAATGAAACGCGTGCACATTCGCTTATACGTAGGTATAACGTACGAACATTTTTCGCATATGAATAAGGTTCATATTCGTATGGACCGCTTACTTAAAACAAAGTAAGTACGATCTGCGAATCTTGCCTGTATGAAAGGATCAATTCATATTATTATCTCCAAAACTAAGCATTTGATATTGTTGACGAAAAAGTATTACTTCAAACACAATGAGTTTTTTATAAACTGTAGTCATATAAAAAATCAACAATTTTTCTAGCTTAGAACTATCATCATTGTTTAGGTACGGCAGACTCGAGTATAAAAATTAATTGAAGCGATGATTTCTCGAATCGTCAACTTATCAGGCTGACATGTACCTGTAATCAAAAGAAAATGGTTATAGTGTCATCTGTTGTTATTCCTTACAAACGCAATGGGAAATCCCATGAAAGGGTATTGTCACAGTATAAAATATAAACAGCATGGAAACTAGGCCTATTTGTTGAAATAATTACCTACGCTCCATTGGAGCGTTAGGGTTGTCACTATTAATGTCCCAAATTGATAAGTGTTTTATTGTAACGAAGTTTGTTTAACGCGGTTTGCGGTTAGGAGTTGGCTGGTTATCTTTCCCTCCTGGTCAAAACGTAAATCCAAGACGGCGGCTGCAAAAAAATTCAAATTTTTCATGGTGAATATCAATTTCGCACCTTTTATCTTGGATTTACATTTTGACCCCACTATCGGCTTTAGCACCCACGAAAACTATGAAAATGACACCCATAACGAAAAATTTTAATATTTTCGAAGCCGCCATCTTGGATTTACATTTGACCTCACTAAAGGCTTTAGCACCCTCGGAAACTATGAAAACGACACCCATGACAAATAAACTGAAAAATTTTACAGCTGCCATCTTGGATTTACATTTTGACCTCACTAACGGTTTTGACAACCTCTTTAACTATGTAAACGGCACCCATGACGAAAAAAATTAACATGTTAGCAGCCGCCATCTTTGTTTTACAAATAAATTCACGAATTTCTTAAATTCAATCGTGGTCCGATCACATGGACCATTATTCGATATCAATTAAAACAAAAAATCATTGTTTCCTTTCAAGATCAGCAGGGAGTTTAAAAAAAACGAAAGCTCCGGTTTTGAAGAAGCCGAGATCAAACAGCCGTTTAAATATAATACGCTCGAGGCATTTTTAAAAAGATGGACGGTCCGTGGCGCAAGGATGAAATGTATTACGCGATTTCTCGTTCCAACACAGCAGTTCACGGCACCAGTGACTGAGAGCACTTTTTTTAATATGTTAGATTTGGAAAAGTTACAGGAGATACGCTAGAATTGTCCCCGCACTGCGAACAACGAGAAAATATTGAAAATATAATATTGTTTAAAAACGGCTGTGGATTTATCCTCATATTTACAGGACTCCCTATGGGTAAGTTGATTATGAAGCCAAGCGTTAGGTAATAATACAACGTTTTTTTTAATACGTTAGATTTGGAAAAGTTACAGGAGGTACGCTAGAATTGTCCCCGCACTGCGAACAACGAGAAAATATTGAAAATATAACATGGTTTAAAAACGACTGAACAATTACTGCTTTCAGGTTTGCACTATGCACTAAAAACAACGTTGTTTGTTCAAGGTATAATAATGTTAAGGTCTGTTTTGCAATCCCAGAGACCAATTTTGTGGGTGTTATTTTATCAGAACTTCGGTTTTGACGTGACAACGTCTTAAATTAGGTTGCGGCTGGGAGTCACTTATGAAAAAGTGTAACCCTCGGTAACGTTACGTTCTTATTTTCATTTAATTCCTTGTTCCTATTTTGCAATTTAATTATATTCATATCAATAAATATTCTACCGAGAAAAATACGTTGTCACGTAAAATCTTCGCCCGTAAAACCGACTTTACAGGCAACCATTTTTTTTTTTATTCGGTACCTTTCTATAAATCATCTGGTACCTTGTCGTTACCGACAGTGGAACATCAATATCACAAAAACTGATTACCAACCCAATAAATGTCAATTTAGTCTTCGAGATTAAACATACCGAATTATCTATAGCGAAAAGAAAGCCAATGATTCCAAGGGAGCAGAAAGGGTTTAGCGCAATTAGTAGGTGCGATGAGTAACGACACTGGAAAGTCCATTTACACTGTCCTATTTCCTGAACATCATCCTCTCACCGAGAGGAGGCCTGTGTCCCAGCAGTGGGAAATTATAGTTTGATTATGCTTATGCTATCAAATTGACACAAAACTATTCGGTAGACTGCCTTTCATTTTTTAGCATTTTGTTTAAGAGCGTTTACGCCGTACTGCATTTTATACAAACTTTCAAGCCCTTATTTTTCGAAATGAATGAAGCGATTTTAATGAAACTTCATACGCATAAGCAGGATAAGGTCTAAAAAGTTCCTTTAGATCATTTTCGAAAAATAGTGTTACAGCCAAATTAGACCGATTTTAAATTTTCCATAGAAACAGAGATTTCCAGTTATCTTTGTTTAAATAAGACATTTCCAAAATGTTCTGTAACTTTTCTAGGACAGCGGCTATACGGGCATGTAGATGACAAAACAATTTAAGGAGTTTTTTTTATGTAGTAGGCACTACATAAAAAAAACTCCAGTACTAGCAAATAAATGGAAAGATAAATCCTATGATAGATACATAGAACGATCATGCTATCCACTTATCCTCCTAACTACTTCCTGTCTCGACACAAATTCCAACTTCCTAATTGACTCTACAATGCTTTGTGACTGTGATACACTGCGCAGTCTATGACCATTATAGGTACAAAACATGATGCATCCAGATGTTGCATTCAAAAACATGTATTTTCTAAGTACTTCGCAATTAATTCCTGTGTAGTTATTAGGATGAAGTCATTGTGGTCGATTTGTCAGCTGTACAATACATTGCTTTACCTTAAATTCATAATAGACGTATGAACGAAGGATTAGGCAAGTAACTACCTAAGTAACATGTCAAATATTTGGATACATATCTAAAACGAGCCCGCATTAACAAGAACTAACGACAAACGCTATACCTAAGCAGGTACAGTTACCTAATGCCTCCTTACTTACTCTTTACATATCTAACAGTTTTGCTAATACGCACTTTATTAGTCTTAACATCCCTAATCTATACTGATATTATAAAGTTGAAGAGTTTGTTTGTACTACCTACTGGTTCGAAATGAAAAAAATATTTTTGTTGGATAGTCCAATAGGAGCGGAGCATCAATGAAGAATGTTACACAAACGGGAAAAATTATTCCTTTTGAGAGCTTCCGTTGCGTAAACGGTTAAAGTTACGCAAAAATCATGTATGACGTAATTGTTCCTCTTTAAAAGTTGTAAAAAAAGTCCCCGACAGCATTACGTCTATCTTTTAAGGTTGACTCACTATAACCTTATTTCATCATCTGCCTAGCCTTTTCCCAACTATGTTGGGGTCGGCTTCCAGTCTAACAGGATGCAGCTGAATACCAGTATTTTACATGTAGCGACCTGACCTCCACAACCCAATTACTCGGTAACACGATACCCCTTGGTAAGACTGGTTGTCAGATTTCGGGCTTCTGATGACCCGTAACGACTGTCGAAGATCAACGAATGACAGCCGGGACCAACGCCTTAACGTGCGTTCCGAGACACGGAGAGGTCTCCATCTTTACATACCATGTAAAAAATGTTTGGAAAAAAGTTTTCCAAAAAGTTATTCCAGAGGCTCTAATAAATAGGTACCTTTACCTACTTAATATAATTAGGTAATCGACCTTGAATGACCTCGATTAGTCGTGAACGTCAAAAATGGATTTTAAATTCTATGAAATAACTTCTCATCTATACACAAAAATTGCTAACACATTGAAAATAATGTGTAGTGAATTAAATTATCATCTATCTACAATGCTTATCTAAAGCACTTGTTTTCGGTAGCTAATAGTTACGATAAGCCTATGTCGATCTACATGTCTTGTCTCAGCAAGACAAGAGAATCTCAAACCTAAAATCTAAACTTTACCCGTAACGTTTTGTCTCGTAAATTTGGAAAATTTTATTTCAGTCTGATATTTCACTAGCTACAAGGGGATGAACCTAACCAAACCAAGAGTTGAGGTGGGGTGTCCCAACTTCCCAAGTTTCCGAATTTGCAATGCTCGCTCTCCAATAACCTAATAACGCGACCCCCACTTGATAAAACCCCGGGTCTTACTAAGCCAAAGCATTGCGTCGAATAGACGTTCTCAATCGGCAAACAGTGTTCCAATGAAACTTAGTAACGGCGAAAATCTCGTAACTATCGTCAAATATGAAACTAAAGCCTTTTGTATGACCTTGTCTGCATGGTGGTTGAATTTAAAGCGATTTTAGAAATTCTGAGAATTCATACAATTGATATTAAAAAATATGTTATACATATTAAAACCCTGAATTTACATGATAATTATGTTAGACTTAAGCCCAGCACATTACTATGTCGTGTTGCAACCCGCCCCGCAAAAACTTACGTCAACCAGCCCCTAACGCCATTTTCCGCTGATGACATGGCTAACCTAAAAACTGACTGCGATTAGAAAATAACACTATGTTATATGGTCCAAACTTTAGTATTTATTACTAGAAAAGTGTGCGCGCCTGAGACGCTATGCTTTGCACAAATGTGGTGGTACCGAGATGCTTCCTCGATTGTGTTTTATTAGATGACCCAAAAGTCGTACTGCGGACGAGTTTTTGCAGTTAGTCTACCTACCCCATAGGCAACCAGACTCTGTCCCCCCAAATCTTATAACTATTAAACTATATTGAAGTACCGATAGAACCTACTTTGACATAAGTAGTAATGTGTGAAAACCCAGCTAACAATGTCCAAGTTTTTTGTTGGATTTGTACTTTTCTGTGTTCTGAGGATTTGGTATTATTTACACGGTAAAAAGTAACAGATTCTGGTTTGACAATAGTGTTAAATACATTGATAATAAATAATATAATGTCTATAGTGCAGCCAGCTTATCTGGCCGGTGGCTTTAATTAGAACTAACAAAATCACAAAAATAGACAAGATTTACCCGCCTATTCTGTAAAAATATCACCATAAAAACTTTAATGAAGTACGTACGCTTGAAGTGAGCTGTCATTTTACCTGGTGCGTGGGAGGGATTAACACTATTGACAGCTCACTTCACCTTAGTTTTCACGGTGAGATTTTTTACAGAATAGATCTGCTGTCATTTTCACCGATATCGGCTCGACAGTCGTCACCGGGCCAGATGGACTTGCTGAATTATACGCCAGGTGCCTACGCAACTATGTACTTCCGTATCAATTTTGATAAATATGTAAACATTTAATAAACCGTTTAATTACAAGTTTAAGAGTCAATTAAAGAATAATTTATTAGTTTACGATTAATTTAGGGTTAATTATGGTTGTCATCATAACAATTTCTGTCTACCGTACACCAATGAAACATGTAACATATTATATCGGACGAAGCCATACAAATACATCCACCACTAATTTAAACAACTCATCCACCACCACAATATATAAGTAAGTAGTAGATAACCTACTGACCTTAACCGATAGTCCATTTTTCACTCAGTTGCGATGAAACGAAACTGTATGGATGTAAAAACATTATTCATCAGTACACATATTGAGAAAAATGGTAAGTAATTAAAACAACTGAAATATATCTATTATTTTTACTGTCTTGTATTTGATTGAATAAGTTTATAGTTTATTATTACACTGTGCTTTCGAAGCCTTAGTAATACATAGTTTTGTACAGTCAAATTGACGCGAATGCCTGCAATCATGCTAAAAAATGAAATTTATTTTATGAATTATTTCGCGATATTTTTTTTTTATGGTAGGTAATGGTCAGTTCTCATGGGCTCAGGCATTTATTTCTTTCAAGTCTAACTTGATTGTAGAATGCTATCAAATCATGACAATTAAGGTCTTGTCGATGCTGCAAGTTAATATCTTTGTTATCAGCAAAATATCGGAAATATTTGCTGTACATACATTTTCTTACAGTCCACTTAAAACAGGTACTTAGTGAAAAGACAACAACGTAACGTACCGTTACCGTAACTGAGGCGTTTGCGCACTGCATCTTCGATCCGAATCATGACGGTCCGAACGAGATCCCTTTTATTCATAAACGTTGCTTACAGCTATGTTTAACACTTAACTTTAATCATCGTTTATAACTAAACCCCAATCTTCATAAGTGGGATCCGTCAAGGTAGCCCACGACTCGCGGCAATTATGACAAAATTAATTATCAAATTACAATCATTTTACAAACATTTCTCAGATTTGAATAGGATGAGCACAAAATTTGTGCGTTACTCATTTAACGTGTATTAACTAAGAATTGAAAATGAGCGTTATTTAAAAAAATATAAAAAAAACAACAGACTGTACTATTTTTCACTTTTGTGTTGTGGTGTCGATCCCACACAAATTCGTATACCTACTCGCCATGTAACCAAGCCAAAGTGGATTATATATCGTCGGTACAATAGTCAACTAACCAAAGTGAAATTTTGACAGTTTTGACTTAAATACATAGACATTATTATTTTCTGACGACACAATACTGTGCCAAAATATTGTATCTGTGGCACTTCAAATCCAGAAGATACAGACAAATCGTTTTCTACGTAACTGTAAAAAATACAATTTCTGCAGAGGTAAACTAATCTATGTGATTTGGGCCACAATGCAAAACTAGGCAAATTGGCAGATTGAATACTTTACTCTAGTGCAATATAAAGCCACAAACAAAATCCACAATGCGCAATTGGCCTAACTGGCAGATTGGATACTTTACTTACGTGCAATAAAACCTACACACAAAAACCAAAATGCTCAACTGGCCTAAGTGGCAGATTGGAAACTTTACCTTAGTGCAATATAACCTACAAACAAAAACCACAGTCTGTAACTGGCCTAAGTGGCAGATCTAATACTTTACTTTAGTGAAATATAACCTATAAAACAAAAGCCACAGTGTGTAACTGGCATATCTGGCAGATTGGATACTTCACCTCAGTCAAAAGTAACTTAATTTTTAAAAGGTACAATGATCAAACAGTGTATGTGGCAGATAGTGGTTCTAAAAGTTATTTAAATATGAAGGTGCTACAATAAACTGCCCTAATTGGCAGATTGAACACATTAACTTGGATAAGAAATAATTTAAATATTTTTTCTTCTTACTAGTTTTAACGTTTTACAAACATAATTTCATCGCATTTTAAAGAAATTTTTTTTCTTACACAGAAAAAACAGTTTTAACATGAAATTATCATGACTCCTGCCCCTGCAACAGCAACTTGTTGCGAAACATTTATAGAACTAGAAATAAAAAATATTTATTGTCCAGGTAGGTAATTTACAGTAAGCAGGTTCATAGTTTAACAGTAAGTTGAGACAACAAATCGTGTGTCGACAGTGTCGGCCATGATTTGTAGACACCGCTGTATCAACATCAACACTGCTCGTTTGCGCAGATTGTTATTTACCGCGCACCTAGGTGCTGTTCACACTCGCGCAGTATTAATCAAAATCAAAATATTTTATTTCACATAAGCCTACATGGGCACTTATGAAACGTCAGAAGCTAGGTGCACGGTTCCAATTGGTCGTTTCCTATGGAGAAGAACCGGCAAGAAACTCCACGGTTAGGTACTCTTTTTAAAAATAATTGGCTTTTACAATATTTTCAAATTACAGTAGGTATGGGAGGATAGCGTAGGCCTGTCAACAAGTATCAGGTACTTGATAAAATAAAAAATGGTCTACAGATCTAAAGTCTACAAGGCCTACAAAGTCCTCACATTTACAAAATAAGAATCTATCAAAAGGATATATAAAAAATAAAAACCTAATAAAACCTAGTGATAATTATGATTACCATTACAACCACTAATAAAGAGAAGGAAAAAATTTGAATTTTCTGTGTATAATGTCAAGTAATAAACAGATTATGTCAAAAAAGTAAATAAAGTAAAGTAAATAAAAAATGAACATCGTAATTTGAGAGCAGTTAATAGACATTTAAATAGTTAAGCCGTTAATGAGTAGCCAGGGAAGCCACATGTGCAGAAGGAATTATTGCCAAACTACCTTGTCTTCAACATAGTCTTTAATCTTATAATATGCTTTTTTGATAAGGACACGTTTGATGAAGGTTTTGAATTTTCCATCGCTAAGTTCTGTAACCGACTTTGGCAACTTGTTATAAAAACGGACTTTACAAGAAATGACTTGCTAGTTTTAGTTAATCTAAATTTAGGTAACACAATTTCATTTTTACTACGTGTATTTATATTGTGGAAATCGCTTCTTATTTTGAAGAGTCCTAAGTTTTTGCGAACATACAAAATACTTTCTAAAATATAAAGAGAAGGCAGAGTTAGTATATCAATTTCTTTGAATTTGTTTCTAAGAGACTCGCGAGGACCCATTTGATAGATTGCGCGGATTGCCCTCTTTTGTAAAATGAAAATTGAATCTACGTCAGCTGCCGATCCCCACAGCAGAACACCATAAGACATAATGCTGTGGAAATAAGCAAAGTATACTAACCTAGCTGTAGCTATATCTGTCAACTGCCTTAATTTTCTTACTGCATATGCAGCTGAACTTAATCTACCTGAGAGAGCTCTAATGTGTGCGCCCCATTGTAATTTTGAATGAAGGAATGTGCACGTTATTTGAAGTTGCTGTTTTAGTTGCGCGTTTATTAGACTGCACTTCACTTGCGTTCTTGGAGAACTTTGGGAGAGACGAAAGGAAAGGGTACGATAGATAAGGATACAT